>OY728137.1:1617768565-1618968565 GCA_963277665.1 Viscum album
TATTAGATTCTGAATCTACCAATTCATTCATAACTATAGAATTTACTAATGGTGTTAAGATTTCACCAAAACAATTAGATGTGTAATTATCAGTGAAAACACCAATTGGTGTGATGATTTCATCTCAAGTATATGAATACTCTCTATTCGAATTTTGTGGGAATGTGCTTCCTAAAAATCATTTAATTATTCTTTTTGTTGACTATGATGTCATATTAGGCCATGATTTTCATCTCTTTATGAATCACACATCAATTTTCAATGAAGGGAAGTTGCATTTGATATTTCAAAACCATCCAATTACCATCCATCAATGTGATGATAAGTATAAACTTCCTATGGATATAACATACATTATATGGAAATTAATTACAATTCAAAAGGGTCTCTGTGTCAAATTTTTGGGGATAAAATCCACATCAATGATATCCCATTATTCAAGAATTTGTGGACGTATTTCTTGAATAATTTCCTATCAATCCCCCAAAACGTAAAGATCAGTTCTTCAAAGAACTCATAACTGGTTCTACCCATATTTCAAATATTCCATATATAATGGACCTGATTGATTTGTACGAATTGAATAACCAACTCTAAGAAAACAGTGAAAAGGGATTCATTTGGCTAAGTGTGTTGCCTTCGGGGTGCTAAATTCATTTAGTGAAAAAATATTGATCAACAAGACTCTCCATTGATTATTAAGAGTTGATCAAGATCAAAATCAAGAATAAGTATCTTCTCTCTTATATTGAGGAAATGTTTTTTCAATTACACAATGATAAAAACTTTTCCAAGATTGACCATTATTATGTATATCAATTCAGTGTCAACAAAGTTGATTTTCCCAAAATAAAATTCAGTATATGGTACGGATATTATAAATATGTAGTGATTCCTTTTGGTCTTATTAATTCCCCTGATATCTTCATATATTTAATTAATAGAGCCTTTAGAGATTACATTAATTAATTTATGGTGGTATTTATAAATGATATTTTTATTTATTCAAAAGGAATGGAAGAATATGATGATCACTTCAGAATTGTACTGATGGCCCTAAGTAAGGATTATATATACATAAAAGTTAAAAAGTGTGAATTTTGGTCTAAATAGGATCCAGTTAGGGGTCATATAATCTCAATAAATGGTATATAAGTATATATTTCAATGTTTTAAGCTATGGAATGTTAACATTGACCAAAAAACGGTGACATATATCTATAGACTTCTTGGTATAGATATATATTATCAAAATTTAGTGGATAATTTCTCACAACTATCTAATACTCTGACCATATTGACTTGGAAGGGTATCAAGTTCATCAGTACTGGTGAATGTGAGGAAAATTTCAAGGAACTAAAGATATTTTTAGTCATTTCACTTGTTCTTATGTTACCATGTACTAGAGAAGGGTTTGAAATCTATAGTGATACATCCAGGAAGAGTTTAGGATGTGTTCTAATAAAGAATAACCTGGTTAAAGAACCTACCTCGCGATAATAGAATATTGATTAAAAAATTACCCATCTCATTATTTGGAGTAAGTAGTGGTAATTCCTTCAATAAATATATGGAAGTATTATCTTAAGGGAGAAAAGTGTGATATATATTCAAATCATAAAATTATGAAATATATATTCATAGAAAAGTATTTGAACATGCTCCAGAGTAGATGGTTGGAGGGGAAAAATGATTAGGACTCCTCAATACATCACCACCATTGGAAACTAAAGATATTTTTACTAATTTCCCTTGTTCTTACATTACCATGTAGTAGAGAAGGGTTTGAAAACTATAGTGATGCATCCAGGAAGGGATTAGGATGTGTTCTAATGAAGAATAACATGGTTATAGAACGTACCTCACGACAATAGAATATTGATTAGAAAAATTACCCATCTCATTATTTGGAGTTAGTAGTGGTAAATTTTTCAATAAATATATGGAGGTATTATCATTATGGAGAAAAGTGTGATATATATACAGATCATGAAATTATAGAAATATATATTCAGACAAAAGGATTTGAACATGCTCCAGAGTAGATGGTTGGAGTGGATAAATGATTAAGCCTCCTAAATAAATCACCACACTTGGAAAGTGAATAAGGTGGATAATTCATTGAGTGAGAATGATCATGCTTGCTTATCCATTAGGAGGATCAGAAAATATCCAATATTTCTAGATTTTAATATGATGGATCTTGAAATAATAATATAAGGATAAAATATTATAATTCCCAAATGAATTTTCAACCCACAAATGTGATGATTAAAGAGGATAAAAGGATTATGAATAGATTAAAAATCATTTTAAAAATGTTCCAATGTTTAATCTTGATCAGGATGCAAAGATAAGATTCATGAATTGTTTATGTGTTCCCTATATACTATATTTGTAGAAGATTCTAGAGGAATATCATAGTTCATTATTCTATATTTATCCTAGAAGTACGAAGATGTATAGCGACTTAAAATAATACTTCTAGTAAGATGGCATGAAGAGATATATCATAGAGTTTGTATGTGGATGATTGGATTTCTAACAATTAATTGATGAAAGAAGTCAAAGGGGATGTTTCATGGATTTCCTATACTATAATGGAAATGAGAGAACATCACAATGGATTTTTTCATTCCACTACTGAAAACATCTAAAGGGTTTATTGTTATATGGATGGTAGTTGACCACCTTAATAAGTCAGTACACTTCATCACAATCATAGAATAATTCTCTATGGATAATCTTGACAAGAAATACATTAATGAAGGGGTAAGGTTGTATGGAGTACTAGATTCTATTGTATTAGATAGTTATAAGAGGTTTAATTAAAAGTTCAGACGAAATATTTATCAAGAACATATTACTGAATTGATTTTTAGCACTACATATCATCCTCAAAAAGATGGTCAGTCTGAAATAACATTTCAAAACCTAGAGGATATGTTTATATCTTCTTCTATGGATTTCATATGTGGTTGGGATCAACACCTTCCTCTAGTTGAGTTTTCTTAAAATATTTTATTTTACTCAAACATTCATATGGAACCATATAAATCACTCTATAGGAGGAAATGTATATCTCTAATGTGCTGGGATGACTTTTAAGATTGAATGCTATTTGTACATAAGATCACTGAGGAAATGGTCAAAACTGTTAAAACCATTCAACATCATATCAAGGTGGGTCAATGTTGGTAGAAATGTTATGCTAATAACCACTAATGTGATCTATAATTTGACGTCAGTGAAAAGTATTTTCTATGAATCTCAACGAAGAATAAATTTATGAAATTTGGGATGAAAGGGAAGCTAATCCCTAATTATATCTTTTTCATTGAGATTCTTGATTGTATGGGGAGGGTAGCCAATCACTTATAACTTCTTCAAAATCACTATCATGTACATGATTTTTTCCATTTATCTATCATAAGTATGTACATTCCTAATCCTTCAAATTTACTAAACTCATATTACAAACTTCTAGAGTATTATCCATCTTACAAGGAGAAACCTATTGAAATTCTACATCATACAGAGAGATTTATAAGAAACATGACCACTCACTTGGTCAATGTTTTGTGGATAAATAACTAGTTATATGAAGCTAAATGGGAACATGAGGATATTATGAAGCATAATTATTCACATTTTTTACCCAAGTATGGATTTTGATGGTGAAATTTATTTTAAGGGTGGTAAAATGTAACACCCTGAGTTTTTATGCATTATTTTTTGCAAAAAAAAATTAAATTTTCATTTATATATTGAAATGAACTATGTAAAACATTCCTCTCACTTGTCACATAATAGTCATATATTACATAGAATAAACTATATGTACATTACATGAAATATTGACTTGGCATGTGTTACACGCAACACCGACTTAGCGTGTGTAACATGCGAAACGATTGTTTCTACAAAAAACATTTTACATTATAATTATTTAAACAATATAATTAGAACTTAGCTATGAAACATAGATATATGAATAATAATAACTAATTTTTAAATATTTTTTTTAAAATAATTAAAACCTATTGAAAATGAACTATAATATTTTTGGTACTGCCCTTATATTTTTTTAAAATATTGTTTCTCAAATGAACTGCTTTTAATGTCCTCAGGTGAAAAATAATAAAATTAATTTTAGACACATTTTAAAATTTAATTTTACAATGTAAACTTAATTTTTGTATTTAGATTGTCTAAATTATATTAGGGCGAATTTTTAGGATTCTTATGAGGAATATCATTTTTTGATGAATATTGAACAATACAAGATTTCAATTCTAAAATACATTTTAATATAATATATTTATAAGGGAAAATTATATTTCAGTTTTTTCTTAAAATTTTAATAAGATTATTTTTTGATGAATTAATAAAATTAATGCAATTGGATCCAATTTCACATTGATATTGGATATAAAAACATAGCAACATTTTGATCATTTTAACTTTAAAAACCAGCATTGTCAACATGACTATTTGATTAATTTTAAAACAAATTCTACCATGTATGTAATTGGAATTAAAAAATTGATTCCATATTCGGAATCATAGTAATTTATATTTTCTAATAACATTAAATTATATTTTGACCCATAATATTAGTGAATGTAATTATAATTATTTACATCTATTAAGGGAAAATTAAGCTTAATAAAGGAAAAAAATTACTTTTAAGTCCCCAAATGAATAATAAACTAGTCCAAAACCAATTTTATGGTCATGAATATGGCTTGAAATATTAATTATTGATTGTTTTATTATTTTTATTGGGTTTTTTGTTAAAAATGTGTATCCAACTAACTAGATTAAAAAATTTCCAAATGTGTCATTTCCCATCCATATAAAAGACCACCACCTCTCCCTCTTCTTCACACCTCAAAAAAAACTTAGGATTGAAAAAAAATCTACCCAATACACTTCCCTGAATCCATAAATTACTATTTTATTCCTCTATTTTGGTACAAATCATCCTAATGAAGTGTTTTGGCACAAACCAAAAGGAGTTACTCAATTAAGAGGCAACAACTTCTCTCAGAATCCTTTTTTTATTTCCCCCCCCCCCACTCCACCCACTATATTTATTCCATGATTTAATGATAAAAAATTGTCCTAAATATACTAGTATTTTAATATTTTATGGTTTCAACCTACACATTCATAGACCCCCATTTAATGTGTGATGAAAAAACTATTTATGTGTATGGTGAACTATCTCTTTACTGAACAACTATTGCTCATTTATCCTTTACCATCTATCAGGGTAAAAATTATGATGGGCACTATATTTATATATTTTATATGTTATATTTATTTTTTCATTAATATTATTTATTCCCTTTATAACACATATATTTTTTACAATATATTTTGTGTAAATTTAATAATTTTGTTTAATGAAGGGAGGACTACAACTCCCTCAAAGCGATGTGATTTTTTCATAAACTACACAGAATGTATTAGGGATGGGTATTGTGAAATTATATTATATATATATAATTATTATTCTACAATAAATATATTATCTACATATATTCATATATTTCATTTTCTTTCTTTCTTTCAATATAAAGGTAAATAATATAGAAACAACATTCATGCATACGTACATCTTACTGTCTCAATTAACTATTTCTTCCATTTTATATTAAAAATTATATATATTATTATAATAAAAATATTCATGATATTCATAATATTTATATAATTTTTTACATTATTTAATCATGATATATGTACAAGGACCAATGATATAACAAATTATGAATCAAGAGAAGAACAAGGAAAATAATATCTAAAGTGAATACTTAACATATGATAATTAAAAAGGGGTATATATATCTTCTTAATAAAACCATATATGGTAACAGATATAATAATATGTTTATATAAAATATTTATAATCAATTTATTTTCATTAAACAGGTGTTTTGAATGAGTACGATGTGTGTCAATATATAAGATAACTGAATTTCACCTCACTCTTTATTTCTATGAGACACATGCTTAATTCACCACTAATTCCATTTGTGTAGTGTTTATACTGTCCTTGGTTATATTATATTATTCTTATACTAAACTTTATATTTATTTTAATATCAATTTTAGGACCTATATTTCATGTGGATTGGGTTTCTAAAGAATCCAAATTGGAAAAATCATTTTGTCTCAATTTTCCTTCTTTGAGAATAATTTTTTTATGCACTAAAATTATTTTTGAGGTGTATATACTTCAATTTTACATTCTATATCATGAATATAGTTATTTTAATTATATTTTATAGTTAAATAATTTTCATTTTATTACAATTAGATTATGATACTATGTATCCAAGACGGTATGGGGGTGAACCTATACTACCACGATGGTCTCGATAGTGATGCATCGAAAACTATTGAAATCATATTACATATACATGTGTTTACACAAAAATTCAATTTTTTTTTCTAATGTTGTGATTTCATGTATTATTTCATTCATTTCATTCTAATTCTTGTCTTATGAATTTATATTCTTTATTCTATGATTCATGTATATGACCCTTCTTATGTAGGGTATGATCTTCTATTTTTATAGAAAGTTATAATACCCTTATGCTCATGGTTATGATTACACATCACACTTATTTACCCTTAATAATTATTTTAGATCACCCATTTTTATGTTTCCTTCCACCGGTTATGAAGAAATGTATTATGTTTTATGTGTCGAAAAAGGGTGCTAGTCAAAAATAACCTATTAGGAGATAATATACCTCACTTATGAATCAATTATTATGATTCCATGTTTCCAATGAAACTATTATAGTATGGTATTTTGGAATATAATTATTTAATGTATTAAGTATTATGAAATGTTTTTTAAATTTTAATGCCTAAAAATATATTTTCACTATAATTACACTCCTTGTAAATGTTGTGGACATGGATTCTAGGGTTCCATAAATATGTTATGTTATTTCATTTAACTATAGGTCATTTTTAAATCAACATAGACAAATTATATGATGATTTTGGATACCTTTAACCCTTCCAGAATGTTTTATTTGGTGATTTACCACTATTATAGTTGGGTTTCATGACTTCTATTTAGAAAAAATTTTGGCTTATTTATTTTATTTTATAATCATGTCACTATTGTGTTGTGTAGTTAGATTTGTATTCCCTGGTGATGATTCCCTTTTTTCATTCTATATTTGTTGTGTGATATTTATCTGGGTTCCATTTCCTTATTTATTGTGGTGCAGTGAGAATATTTTCTTGATATATGTGTTTTTTCCTCTTCCTTGTTTACCATTGAAGTTAAATTGAATAAATGATAATATTTTTTGATTAGTTCTATGGGCCTTTTTGTCTATGGTTATTCCTCATTGTTGGTGTACCCCATTAAAAGCATGTCAGACTATAGTTTTGAGGTAGTTGGTGTAACACCTCAAGCTTCCACAGTATGTTTCCCTTTGAATAATTCAATGGCTTGCATTGTACGCAACTTCGAGATTCTAACACACCACAACCAATCAAACTAGCCGTTATGAATAGTAATAAATACTTTTTTAAATTTTATATTTTTTATCTTTCAAAATGGACTTCATTTTTGGATTCAGAATATCTAAATTATCCTAGGGTTAAATTTTGGTACTTTTCAGATAACTTTCATATTTTGATGAATAGTGAAAATTACTAAATATTAAATAAAAACAACTTTTTTAATCAAAATAATCTATAGTGAAAAATTATTATTTTTAGTGGTTTTAAAGTATATTTAGAATACAATTTTTTCATTTAACACAATTTTGGTCATTTGACATAATTTCGAAATTAAACCTGACATGAACAAGTGTCAATCTTTTGATAGTTATTATCTCTTAAAAACACACTTTTTGTTTTAACAACGGGAATTAATTTTAAATTAATTTCTGCCAATTCTGTGTTTTGAATTTTGAAAAATGGATTCCATAATTGGAATCTGGATTTCCAAATTGTGTAAATAGGTATCTTTTATTTTTATACATTTTGAATAATTACTTCGGTAAATATTTTATTTACCATGGTTAAAGGGTAAATCCGGTAAATATTGGTAATCAAATAATATTATAATAAATGTAAATTACCCTAAAACGTGTCCTACCCTTATTGGTTGATACATGTCCGACCATGGTCATAATTGGGTCGATTTTGGGACCCCATGGATCCACTTGTAAGTGATAATGACACTTTATATTAATGAAGTAAAAATAAATACAAAAAATGACATAAGCATATATCTTTTAGAAAAAAAAATTTTTACATAGGGTTATATATGTTGGATTTTCGACTATAAATATTCATTAGAAATATAAAACGATTTCCTACATAATTTTATTTTATTTATAATTTTTTAACATTTAATAATTAATATTATTTATGACACAATAATGATGCAGTATTTTCCTTATTAATGAAAGAATCAAATAATTTGTATTATAAATGTTAAAATTAATATAATTTGAAAGTTTTGATGACATAGATGAATTTTATTACTTAATATAAAATTATGTGATTACTTAAATTAATTTGGTTCGAATTAATAAAGCTTTTATGACTTTAAAAAAATCAATTATTGAATAGTGTCAAAATTAACATAAAAGAGTTTTTCCAAAATATATTTTATTATTAATTGATATTAAATTAATAAAAATATATGTTTCGGCCAAGAGACTTATATCATGATAGGTGTATCATTAATGTACCAGTTTGGGGTCTCTTGGAGGTATATAGTATGATTATTAACTATATAATAAAAAAATACAAAGTGACACGGTATGTGTCAAACTAATTGACAAATAGTTAAAACTAAAACATAAGGTTAATATAATGACCCAAACCTATCTAAATTCTATTGGTTGAGTGGTTTTCGACCCATCCCTACCTTAAACTTTAAATAATCCACCTTGGAGCCATTAGATACCGAATATGAATTTATTATAAAATAATATTTATTGTTTTTCAAAAGGTTCCCCTTACCCCTCTTATAAAAGGGCACTCACCCTTCTCACTAATTCAAACATACAAAGTCTTTTGGTTCGGTGAACCCCTACCCAAATACTCTCTCAACTTCCCTCACTTAATCCTAGTTGAATTATTTTTACCATAAATCCATCCTAAGGAGCCCTTTTGATCAAATCAAATGGAAGAACCTGAAGAAGAGGTAATGTTTTCACCACCCTTTTTCAAGTTCTTTTTTTTCTTCAAATTCTTCTTATTTTTTATTCTGTTTCTAAAATAATAACTCTAGTATCTTCTATATAATTTTATGTTATTATAAATATAGAACAACAGAATTCATTATTCTATCCATCCCTTGAATGACATGTCACCATACGTGCATACGTACGGCCTACCGTCTCCACGTTGTAGTGTAATTGTAATTCAATATATTATTATTTAGATGGGTATAATAATGATGTATAATTCATGTAAATAATAAATATAACATGATAATGATTTTTTCTATATTGTATAACATTCAATTATATATTATTTTGATATCAAATGAATGATATTGTCGGTCGTGCGTACGTACGGACTACCGTCTCCATGAACACGATGAGATTCATTCCCATCGTATCCATTCAAGACTAAATTTCATTTGATGAATAAAAATAATTTTTAGAGACATGACATCATTCTGGATATTAATAAGATACATCCCATCCATAAAAAATACGGCTCGCATAACAAATAATATAAAGGAACACAAGTCCGTTTACAACCGAAACGACAATAATACAAAGATATTATTAACAAATCAATGTTAAAAGATCATATATGATATCATTTTAATGTAAATTATTCTTGGTTAATTCAATAACAATTATTTCAAAATTATGCAGGAGGTTAACCTACCATCGAACTAGGAAAAAGTATAAAGTAAGGGCCTTCTTATCTCACTTTTAATTCTGTGAGATTTACATTGTTCACCGCTTATTTATTGCATGTGGTGTGTGTACTGCCCATGATTGTATTCATTTTGTAATATACATTATTTATGGATATTTACATCATCATTTTATGATAATTTTTTCATGGGTGTATGTTTCGAAGGTTACGAAATTGATAAGGGAATTTGAAATTTCTATTTCCACTCATTTGGAATTATGCATACTTCATTGATTATTTTACCCCAAGATAATGTGTGGAATCACTATTCATTTTCTTATGTCATAATTTCTACTCCCCTTTCTATGGATATAATTTTGATACACATAATAACTCCATTGATAAATTCTCAAGTCGTCGATATGAACTTGATAAGAGTAATTTTAACTCAATCTATATTTATTGAGTTAAACATCCAATTTGTTGGTGTTGTTTTTACAACAATATGTGTGAATGTCCTCTGATTTATTTACACTGAATATCCAATCATGTTGAGTTTATTTATATTTTTCACACATAATTATGTCATTTATTTATCTTTAACCTATGGATACAGTCTTTATGAGAGATTTCATCTCAAATTACATTACATTGAGACTTCTTGGTTGTTATACACCAATTCACTTTTATATGGTGTATATAATGTACTTTGACATAGTATATCATGAATCCATTTATTCTCATGATATGAAAAAAAATTATTACTTCAATTATTTGTATTCATGTTTCTCTCTTTTGGTTAATAACTCCAACTAAAATATCATTTTAAATGTTTTAATGATTTATTATTCTAAATCTTTCTCATTAATGACCATCTTTTAAAAATGGTTTTAAGGATTTATTTATATGGACATTAACGTTTTAAAATTAAAACACCTTTTAAATGTTTCAAATTGGTATGGGACACTTTAATTCAAAAATCCATTTTCAAATAGATTCTTCACAAATAGTTTGACTTTTAAATGATTTCAAGAAAAAGGGGGATATTTCTCTCTAATAGTTTTGATGATTATTTTAATCTATGTCAATATCCTTCATTATTCTTGGTTGAAGTTAATCTGATACAATAAAATCATCCATATTGTATCAAATGGGTTATGTTTAACAGTGGATGTGATATTTTTATACCATTCATGGTTTGTGGATCAAGTATTGACCTTTCGTATGCAAGTTTTAATACAAATTTTTATGTTATATTTAAAACTTTTCATATGAGGAATGCATTGGACTAAGTAAGTGACTGGTGGATCCTTCTATAGCTCCTCGATGCATTGGTAGGTCTCATGATACAAACTAGTGTCTTGGCACGAGGCCTTGACAAAATCTTAATTGTAGTCTTGGCACGAGGCCTTGGCTACGAGGTTATGATAGTCTCGAATTATGAATTCCATGTTTATGAAAGTGGTTATTGATATTTCATGTGATTATTAGACTAGTAGAATATCCATGTGAATAAGTAAATGGAAATTATTTCATTTTATCTTTTTCATATTATGCTGAAGTTCTTGTTTAAAAGTATTTTGTTTTAGTTATACATTGCCTTAAGTGTTTATGCTTATCTATGAAAGCTTCTGCTATATTGTTATCCTTATTGAGCATCTGAGATCACCCCTTTCAATGTTTTATTTTTCCCAGGATGTGAAGAAGTAATTTATGAATGACCTACAGGGATAGTATGAGGGGATATGAAGACAATATGTTGTTGTAGTTTTTTTACTTTATGATGTAATGAATATATATAGTGTTTCCAAGGCTACTAAACTAATCAGTCTTTCGAGGATTGATCTTTCTTGTGATCATGCCAATGTTATGTAATAATGCACCGAATCTGGGTAACTGGGGTTGGGGCATTACAGTTGATATCAGAGGAAGTTTAGTAAAATCCTTGGGAGCTAGATTTATATAAACTCTGATTAGAGCACATAGCCATAAGATTGTCTTTGAGGATTAGTATAGAAGAACATCCTAGAATTTTGGTATTTTAGAGATTTTTTGAGTTTTCCGAGCAATACATCCCTATCTGGATACGAGAAAGTAGAGGCGGCTCTGGCACAGATGTAACTAAGGGTAAAACCCAAAAACACCGCTTTGAGATACACTCGAACTGGAACGGGAGCACGACAACGGGTCTTGCTGCACTCTTGGTTACGACACTCCCGGGGGATATGCTTAGGATAATTTAGATTTTTTTACAATCCTATTTGAAGTATTATATATAAAATGGGAGTAAATGACCTTGGTTAATCATAATGTGTTTTAAATTGAGAATATGGTGACCTGATATTCTTTAAATGATTTTATGACTACTATTACTCACACAATGCTTTATGGTTTTAGTCAATGGATGGATTCCAAGGAAGTCCAAGTAACTTTGATAATGATGTACAAGGTGGGAACAATGGTGGAAATGAGCAAAAAAAGGGGGTGTTGATAGGCGTAAAAGATATCGTGTTCATTCCAAATCAGTTTTCCAAAAATATGATCAACAACATATATATTAACCAACTCCTGGACTAAACAAGGAAGTGAAAGGTTATGAATGATAAGAGCTCTAGAAATGGAGACCATGGAGAAAAAATTCTCAATTTCCATATTGCAAGAAATGTGGAAGGAGACACCCGGGAAAGTGTCTCAGTGGGACAAAGAAATTCTTTACATGCGGGAAGGAAGGACATAAAGTGAACAATTTCCGAACAAAAATGAAGAGTACTATGAATGAAGATAAAAATGGTACCAAGAATCCATTTATAGTCATTTTACATAAATGTAGGGGACCTGACCATTACCTGAGTGAATGCCCTATTCTATAGGATATTTTCTTGGTCAACGAAAAATCTATGTAGAAATAAATGGTCGGAGAAATGTTTAAAAAGTATTAGTGCTCCTTTTTGATGGGTCTACTTTGGAAAAAATATCATATGTAGTTGTAACCCGGCAGTTTTCCAGGTGAGAATGATATTTGAGGAAGAATTATCTTTTCGTTTGTGGATATAGTCATAAATAACCATTTGGTTTTATATGATCATTGTGTTTGAGGAAATTACAAGTTATTATAATTTGGGATGAAAATGCAAGGCATGAGATAACATTTGTGGTTAAATTATGTGATGGTCATTTTGAGGAATTTATCTCATTTTGGTATTGTTATAAAACATAGTTTTTGAAAAAGGACAACACGCAGACCGTGTGAAAAACCCATCGTGCCGGATAACGGTGTGGGAGTCGAAACCACAACCAAAGTGAGATTAGGGTTTATCGCCTACCACTGGACTACGTGAAGTCCCTGGTTAGTGGGACTATTATTTATAGTTTAATGATTTTATTGATCAATAATAAGTTTATTTGGGATCTTATGTCTTATCAAATGGATACCCATAGTATAAGAAAATGATTTGGTGATTAAGTGATGAATGTTATTTTGGAAGATGTTCGCTTTGTTCAGAACACTATATGCCCAAGGAAAATAGAATTCTATGGGATTTCATTTGAGGAGTAATGGTGGATTTTAATCTATGTTTTTATTGTAGATTTATAGTAATTTTGGTTATTTATGGAAATGATCAACCTATAATAGATATTATGTGATTAGGTTAATCACTTTTAAGTTTGTGACATTAAGAGTAGTTGATGTCATTTGGAGATACAATTTTACTTGGGAGACTACATAACCAAATTCTTATATGTTTTTTGGTTTCAATATTATTTTGGATTATATTGAATTATTTTAATGACAATTCATTATTGAATGGTATTTATTTAACTTTGGGGTATTGTTTGTTTAATTTTAGAAATTAAGATTAGTGTTTTTTTCACTAATTGAATATACATTTGTGGGATAATCAGATCTTATACTAACCATTTTGGTTTTTATTAATCTCTAAAGACATGGTAAATATATATTTCATCCGACGTGGATCATGTTATTCTATAGAATCTCTTCCAGTGTGACCAAGTCTTCTTGAATACTCATTGTTCAAAAAAGAATTATGTTAGTGGTAGAAATTTATTAAAGAATGACACTCTACTTAAAAAGTAAGTATATATCTTTATTTTCTTAGTCAATATCATAAATTAATTCCCCATCCTTATGTAATGAAACTTGAAACTAAATATGTTATCTGTTTACTTTTCCTACTGAGAGACTAATGATATTTAGTCCCAACACAAGTTTGTGGTTTTCTTATTGTTAACTTTCCCCTGATCATGTTTTTTATCCCTCCCCATCAGAACTTTACACTTTGTTTATCGTCCATATCCATGTTTTCCTACATGGAATCCTAGTATGGGTAATATTAGGTGACCTTTATACTTCACTTTCTTTCTTTTAAAGTGATAGTTTTATTTACAATTTTTCCGATGTGGGATTTTTCATTATATTCTCAAGACCAATTTTAAAAATTGATAGGATGCAATTTATTGAAGGAGGTGAAATGTAACACTCCAAGATTCCACAGTACGTTTCCCATTGAATAATGTAATGACTTGTATTGTACGCAACTTTGAGATTCTAACACACCACAACCAATCAAACTAGCCGTTATGAATAGTAATACCTAATTTTTAAAATTTTAAACATTTTATATATATAAATGGACTTAATTTTTGGATTAGGAATATCGAAATTAGCCTAGGGTGAAATTTTTGTACTTTTCGGATAACTTTCATATTTTGAAGAATAGTGAAAATTAATAAATTTTAATTAAAAACAACTTTTTAAATCGAAATAATAAATAGTGATAAATTATGATTTTGAGATGTTTTAAAGTATATTTAGAATATAATATTACCATTTAATACAATTTTGGTCATTCGACATAATTTCACAATTAAAGAAAACATGAACAAGTGTCAATCTTTTGATAGTTATTATCTCTTAAAAACACGCTTTTTGTTTTAACAACAGGAATTAATTTTAAATTAATTTTTCCACTGATGTGTTTTGAATTTGGAAAAATGGATTCCATATTTTGAATCAGGATTTCAAAATTGTGTAAATATTTAACTTTTATTTTTAGACATTTTGAATAATTATTTCGGTAAATATTTTATTTACCATGGTTAAAGGGTAAATCCGGTAAATAAGGGTAAAAAATAATATTATAATAATAATAAATTACCCTAAAACGTGTCCTACCCTTATTGGTTGATACATGTCCGACCATGGTCATAATTGGGTCGATTTTGGGACCCCATGGAGCCACTTGTAAGTGATAATGACACTTTATATAAATTAAGTAAAAATAAATACAAAAATGACATAAGCATGTATCTTTTCGAAGAAATTTTTTTACACAGGGTTATATATGTTGGATTTTCGACTATAAATTTTCATTAGAAATATAAAACAATTTCCTACATAATTTTATTTTATTTATAATTTTTGAACATTTAATAATTAATATTATTTATGACACAATAACGATGCAGTATTTTCCTTATTAATGAATGAATCAAATAATTTGTATTATAAAAGTTAAAATTTATATAATTTGAAAGTTTTGATGACCTAGATGAATTTTATTACTTAAAATGACATTATGTGAATGCTTAAATTAATTTGGTTCGAATTAATAAAGTTTTTATGACTTTAAAAAAATCAATTATTGAATAGTGTCAAAATTAACATAAAAGAGTTTTTCCAAAATATATTTTATTATTAATTGATATTAAATTCATAAAAATATATGTTTCGGCCAAGAGACTTATATCATGATAGTTTTATCATTAATGGACCAATTTTGGGTCTCTTGGATATATATAGTAAGTTTATTAACTATATAATTTAAAAAAACAAAGTGTCATGGTAAGTGTCAAACTAATTAACTAAGAGTTAAATCTAAAACATTAGGTTAATATAATGACCCAAAACTGTCTAACTTATACTGGTTGAGTGTTTTTCGACCTATTCCTAGCTTAAGCTTTAAATAATCCACTTTTAATACATTATAAATTGAATATGGATTAATTATAAAATAATATTTCTAGCTTTTCCAAAGGTTCCCCTTACCCCTCTTATAAAAGGGAACTCCCCCTTCTCACTAGTTCACACATTAAAATCCTTTTGGTTTGTAAAACCCCTGCCCAAATACTCTCTCAACATCCCTCAATTAATCCTAGTGGAATTAGTTTTATCATAAAGACATCCTAAGGATCCCTTTTGATCAAATTAAAAGGAAGAACCCGAAGAAGAGGTAATGTTTTCACCACCCTTTTTCAAGTTCCTTTCTTCTTCAACTTCTACTTCTTTGTTATTCCCTTTATAAAATAATAACTCCAGTATATTCTATATAATTTGATGTTATTATAAATATAGAACAACAAAATTCATTATTCAATCCATCCCTTGAATGACATGTCACTATACGTGCGTACGTACGACCTACCGTCTCCACATCGTGGTGTAATTTTTATTCAATATATTATAATTTAGATGGGTATAATAATGATGTATAATTCATGTAAATAATAAATATAACATGATAATTATTATGTCTATATTATATAACATCCAATTATATATTATTTTAATATCAAAAGAATGGTATTGTCGCGCGTGCGTACGTATGGACTACCGTCTCCACGAAAGCGATGAGATTTATTCCACATCGTATCCATTCAAGACTAAATTTAATTTGATGACTAAAAAAATTTTAGAGACATGATATAATTATGGATATGAATATGATACATCCCATCCATAACAAATATGGCTCGCATAACAAATAATATAAAGGAAAACAAATCCGTTAACACCCGAAACGACGATAATACCAAGATATTATTAACAAATTAATGTTAAAAGATCATATATGATATCATATTGATGTAAATGATTCTTGTGTAATTCAATACCAATTATTTCACCATTATACAGGAAGGTTAACCTACCATCCACCATGGAAAAATTACAAAGTAAGGGGCTTCTTATCTAACTTTTAATTCAGTGAGATTTACATTGTTCACCATTTATTTATTGCATGTGGAGTGTGTAATGCCCATTATTGTATTCATTGTGTAATATACATTAATTTATGGCTATTTACATCATCATTGTATGATAATTCTTTCACGGTTGTATGTTTCTCAAGTTACCAAATTGATAAGGGAATTTGAAATTTCAATTTCCACTCATTCGGCTTTACGCATACATCATTGATTATTTTACACCAAGATTATGTGTGGAACCACTATTAATTTGATTATGTCATAACTTCCACTCACCTTTTGTGGATATAATTTTGATACACATAATCACTCCATTGATAAATTCTCAAGTCATCGATATTAACTTGATAAGAGTAATTTTAAATCAATCTCTATTTATTGAGTTAAAAATCCCATTCATTGGTGTTGTTTTTACAAGAATATGTGTGACTGTCCTCTGATTGATTTACACTGAATATCCAATCATATTGAGTGTATTTATATTTTTCACACAAAATTCTGTCGTTGATTTAACTTTAACCTAATGATATAGTCTTTATAGGATATTTCATCTAAAATTACATTACATTGAGACTTTTTTGTTGTTATACACCAATTCACTTTTATGTGGTGTATATAATGAACTTTGACATAGTATATAATTAATCCCTTTATTCTCATGATATTAAAAAGTTTTGATTACATCAATTATTTGTATTCAAGTTTCTCTCTTTTGGTTATGAACTCTTACTAAAATACCATTTTAAATGTTTTAATGATTTTTTTTTCAAAATCTTTCTCCTTAATTTCCATGTTTTAAAAATGGTTTTTAGGATTTATTTATATGGACATTAATGTTTTGAAATTAAATCTCTTTTTAAAAGTTTCAAATTGGTATGGGACACTTTGATTCAAAAATCTATTTTAAATGGCTTCTTGACAAATAGTGTGACTTTTAAATGATTTCAAAAAAGGGGGATATTTCTCTCTAATAGTTTTGATGATTATTTTCATCTTTGTCAATATCATCCATTTTTCTCGATTGAGGTTAATCTGATACAATACAATCATCCATATTGTATCAAATGAGATATGTTTAACAGTGGATGTGATATTTTTATACCATTCATGGTTTGTGGATCAAGTATTGACATTTTGTATGCTAGTTATAATACGAATGTTTATATTATATTTCAAACTATTCATATGAGGAATGCATTGGACATAGTAAGTGACAGGTGGAGCCCGCTATAACTCCACGATGCATCAGTAGGTCTCATTAGACAAACTAGTGTCTTGGCACGAGGCCTTGTCAAAATCTTAATTGTAGTCTTGGCACGAGGCCTCGGATACAAAGTTATGATAGTCTGGAATTATGCATTCCATATTTATGAAAGTGGTTATTGATATTGCATGTGATTATTAGACTATTAGAATATCCATGTGAATAAGTAAACGACATTATTTCATTTTATCTTTCCCATATTATGCTGATGTTCATGTTTAAAAGGCTTTTGTTTTAGTTATACATTGCCTTAAGTGTTTATGCTTATCTATTAAAGCTTCTGCTATATTGTTATCCTTACTAAGAATATGAGCTCACCCCTTTCAATGTTTTATTTTTCCCAGGATGTGAAAAAGTAATTTATGAATGACCAATAGGGATAGTATGAGGGGATATGAAGATAAGATGTTGTTGTAGTATTTTTTACCTTATGATGTAATGAATATATCTATTGTTTCCAAGGCTACTAAACTAATCGGTCTTTCGAGACTTGATCTTTCTTGTGATCATGCCAGTGTTACGTAATAATGCACCGACTCTAGGTAATTGGGGTCAGGGCGATACAGTTGGATCCATGTCTAGCTGATTTTTGTGACTTTTATTTCATTTGTTAAACTATGAATTGTTTTATAAATGAATTTTTATGATTGAATAATTTGATTTCATGTTTTCCAATGGTTATTTTTAAATATGATTTTCCCTAGGGTTTAGTTAATGGAAAATGTATTCCAATACATTGTGAAATTGTTTTCAAAGCATGGTCTGATGACAATGTTTTTATGAATAGGATTGTGAAATATATATCAAATGGGAACCCTTTTTTAGTTTGGAGGATTTTATAGTAGTTTTTTTTATCCACTTTATTTGAGTTATCTCATGGTGATTTCCTACGTTCTCGAGGCATTTAGTTCTAGGGCCTGTTCATGCCTATTGGGGGTCACTTTCTTGGTTGTTACTCTACTCTCTAGACACTATGAATATATCTAAATGCATAATGTTATATTTATTTTCTATGTTAGGTATGACCTTACAATTTATTCTAAACAAGTTTGATCCTTAGAGTGATTTTACCTGTGCTTTTTTGACTATTTGAGATACTTTTGGCTTGTAATACTTTATCGTATAATTCCATGGATTTTAAATAAGATGTGATAAATTATTTTCATTGATATGATATATCTTATTTAATATATGTATTTTAATATATCTAAGAATGTTGAAATAGGGGAAATTAAATTTCTTTTCCCTGATTTTGAAATAAAAATTGTTAAATTTTTATCATGACGATTTTTATTTAAATTCTAGAATGATTTAATTACTATTCAAAGAAATGATGTGGAACACATTGGTAGGATCTTATTATTCAATTTAACTAACACACTTTGTTCCCCTTCAGTGGTGTTTAGATGTTGATATATTTTTCAGGGAAGGTAATCGAAATGCAGTGTAGTGAGGTGGAAAGGTTTTCTATTAGCTGGGATTTGGTAGAAGGATGGTGAGATAGGGGGAGTTTTCCCAAAATATCTCATGCAGTTATAGGAGTATTTTTTTTGGTTCTTAATCTTTTTTATTTGGACATTACACTTACAGTTTTCTTTGTAATTTATATCGCTTCATTTATTCATTATTTTTTGTGGAATATATTTATCTTTTTTATTTATTCACAATACTATGTCTATATATATGCCATTTTATTATATTGGGTGAAACAATTGAATATTATTTGTTTCTTATTAATGGGTTCTTGTAGCCAGATCACGGTGTTTGGGAAAACCCTTTACGTATTTGAAAGATCGATTCCAATTCCAAATTTTAAGGGTTATTTGGTTCAGCTAGTAATGTTACCAGCCTATAGTTTTCTATCCATGAATGTCAGTACTATGTTAGATAATTTCCCAAAACAGGTATATATCAAGCCACCCAAGAAGGAGAAAACTTAGTATAGTGTAGTTCAGGGCCTATATGGTCCCCTTCATGTTGGAAGAAGCCAATTTCAGAGTATAAGGAATTTATGTGGAATATCATTCCTTTAGAAGACTTCTAATATGTAACAGCCATAGTATTTCTTCTTAATAGAATAAAAAACACTAAAGTTTTTGGTGTGGGATGTATTTATGTAGACATTGTTCTTTATTATAATGACTGGTCCACCACACATCGTAGATGCGTACCCACTCTCAGAATCATACTCATGACTACCTCAGTAACTCAACATCTAACCAATATCATCCATAGAAACTGAAGACACCATTTTTGTACCTTGGTAGTTCCAAACATGAGTGGATATCCACTATTGAGGATTAAAATAATCATGGATCATCTTATCCACCTTGGTTTTCCACTTTGTGCCTCACATAACTGAACAATAATTCATGCATAAAAGTTGATATCAACTCCACTGGCCACTCTGAAAGTTGGATGAGTTGTGTCGTTTCTCCACTGATCCCAAACATCCACATGGACATGAATTACTTCAACAAAAAAGATGTCCTCAACAAAAAAAATCAGCCACACCTTCTATATCGCAAATATGGAAAAACCCAATATCGAGGGAAAAGAGAAAAACATATATATTCAAACATATAATGATATAAATTGAGATAGATTAATAAACGAGACGACTTTTAATGTGTAAGATATAATAATTATTCGTTCTATAAATAGATTTTTTTATACCATGAATTGGGGATTTATAATGGAGATCTCGTGTAGAGGATATATAGTATTTCTCAGTTTATTTTTATTTTTTCTATTATATAGTTTTATTTGTTATTTTTTTCTTCTTATTTTTATAAAATCATTTTTGAGAAAATTTATCCATCTATATTACTTCACAGTTTTATCATTTTGTGTTATTCTTCTCTTTGACTCTTGATTTATCATTTTTAAATTTAATTTATTCTGTCTTCTATGATTCGCTTACTTTTATCATTTATTCTTATTTTTTTACAAATTATTCTACCAGTGACCTCTTACTCCCATTAATTAGATTCTATCTTGAGGCATGGCCTTGGGGAAGAATCTATATTCTAGAATATCAATTTTAAATTTCAAATGCATAATTTATGTTTTTGGAGAATAATATTAAGGTGTAGAAGTTTGGTAATAATCCACCACGACACACATATAATATCCAATTATGTTATTTTAGGAAATACTTTTCCTCATTTCCATTGAATAAGTACTCTGGATTAAATGGATTTGATCTTTTCAATGCATGAAACAACATATGAGGAATCCAGGTCCTACAATGTTCCACACTCTCAATTTTAGTGCATCAAAAAACATTACTATTGGATGAAGAGTAACAAGTTTTCCAAGGATTTTAAGGAACCATAATTATTTAATAAAATATTATTATTTAATGAAGGGTATTTCACTATTGTACAATAGAAATTATTTTCAATCTAAAAATGATCATAAAGATAAACTTGTAACAATACGCTTGTCCATGTTCATTAGTTTTTAATATCTTATTTAATTATATGTCAGGATAAATTTTATTTTTCATTTTTTCCCAAAACCCAAAAACCCATTTTCATTACAATATAAAATATTAAAAGGAACATACAAAAATAGTTTTTGTGGAATTGGAAATCGTAATTGAACAACTATGAAGCTCCCCAATTTAGATTTCCTAGGTCATCCATTCTACTACAATAAAAATTAAAAATATTATATTCTTACACATATCATGATAGGAGTACATCACATTATATTTTAAGTTCACATTCATTCTACTATATATTATAAACATGAGGCTTGGCATAAAAAAATTTAATTTCAAAAGGCTTAGATCAAAAGAGTAAAAAATCATCAAAAATCACTCATGAATTATAATATTTTACTTAAATGTTTTGTAAAATAGGTAAAAATAATTTTACAAAGTCAATTTGAACTAATAATGCCATAAATTCCTAATAGATCCATCAACACCACCTATATACCATTTTAGATCAAGCACATCTACTTGCACCACATAGTAGATCGAAAGCAATAAATTCCATCTCATAGTTATCTCATTACATATAAAGCTTTACCCAATGCATTAGATGAATATATAAGTCCCACTCATCACATAATGAAGATGTTACATATGTGTTGAATGTGATAATATGAGATAATTTATATCAAAACCCATCAAAATTAATGGTTTTCATTTTCATTCCATCATAGCATAAACCATGTAAAAGAAACTGGATTCATAAAAATTTCTAATTTCCATAGAAAAACATAAACTATATAGAGAAAGGAAAAAAGATTGTTTTATTAGTATATATCCTAGTAAATATTATGTAACATCAATTTATTTAAACTTAGATGGATTTTGTTAAAAAATTAACTTGGAATAATTCTAAATGAAAATAAACATTCCATTTTTAAATCACATATTTAATAAAGTTTAAATTTATACAGGAAAACATTTTCTTTGAAACTATAATTTTAAAACGTTAAGGGAATATTTAAGGGAAATATTATTCTTGAACCTGGGTAAATCCATTCATTCCATATATTTTAACAAACATTTCTTCTATTCTTTTTATAAAAATTACAATGTACCTCATTTTAAAAAGACAAGAATATTTCATTCAAATTGATTTTTAGAAATTAGAAAAATAGAAAAAAGAATTAATAAAATAAAATATTTGTAAAAAAATACCTCAAAAACGTTTTTGAAAACATTTATATTGTAAAAAAATATTCCCCAATAGAAACATAAAAATAAATGATCTGAAATATTTTAGTTATTGTGAAAGAAAACCCATACCCCTTGGGTATATTTTGAATATTAATCCCCATTAATGAAATAAAATCAAATAAAACATAAAATATATTGAAGAAAAATTTATACATAATATATTATATAAAAGGGGAAGTATATACACCCTAATAAAAAAATTAAGCGATGAATATGGAATATTTCATAATGATGTAAAAGTGATATGAGAAACTCTTACATTAAGTTTACCATAAATAAGAAAAATTTATCCTCACGTATAATAAATTTAAATTTTTATAAATCTATAATAGTATCATATTAATAATAATAATATCGTATATTTCCCATTTATAACATTTTAACACCCCTTTATCGATAATCATCATAAATTTTTTTATTTATCGGTGTTTATTATTGTATTGATCATGAATATTTTTGTTCAGTAGTTCCTATAGGTATACATTTTACTTGGTAAAATTACCTTTATAATATTAATAATGATATAAATATAATATATATTCATTAATACATATTTATATTCATCCATAAATTTATAGATATGAAAAATGAATTACACTATTCATTGAGATGGTAGTTTGTACGTACAGATGAATGATGTTTTCATTTTTAATTATTTGAATAAAGGAAAATTAAATTACAATTAACCTTTATAGAATATATTTTTTAATATATCATATATATTCAATAAATATATAATTATTAACATCCATGTTAAATGGAATTGAAAATTAATTCACATCGTTTCAAGGAGGTGGTAGTCTAAACTTATGTATGAACAATGTTGTAATTATTCTAAAAATTTGAAGGTAACAAGGTATATGTTATATTATAATTAAATAATTTAAATAGTTTAATAATTATATTAGATAAAAATTAACCCCATCCTCCCATAATACCAATCCATAATATATATTGATGATAAATAAATTATAACTCTATATAGATATGGTAAGCCATACACACGTATAATCAATACCATCTATTCTCATTTGATAGAAAAGAGGGATTATAATTATTTTTTCATAATATTAATAAAAATTTATAATGTTGAGGATAATGAAATTTTTATTTTAGGAAAAATACAATAAAACTTTAAGAGTTAAAAATTATAAAATAGATAGATCTGTTAAGGTCATCAGCTATTCTTTGAAACAATTCCTTTAGATATCATATAAATGGAAATAAGGTTAGACTTATTGGAATTAAAGAAAATTCCATAATTGGTATAATTATGTTTAAAAGAGAAATATATAATTTTTTAGGTATATGTATCAATTTTATTTAATCATGTAAGGGTGGAGGTTCCCTTTTATAATTGAGGGGATAGAAACATTTGAAATTTCTCAAAATATTAAATTACAATAAATTAATTATCATTTTGTTATCAATATAGATACAAAATTTATTATAATTTAGGATGGTGTTCTAGTCCCACGGGCTAATATAATTCAAATACTTTTTTCGTCATTTTAAACATTCTAATTTGATTAATCATTACTTAACCAATTATAATTTAACTATTGTGAAACTTTTATCATTATTAATGTTATCTAATTTTTATATATAAGGTGAAATTTACAACCTCCATATATAATTTAAGACATTCTCCATAATATCATGTCACCTTTTTTATTTCATAATTTTTATGATTTATAAATAATTTAATAAAATATTAATTGGATAAAATATCATTAGTGTCAATTTTGACAAAATTAATTTCACATAACTATAAATACATTAAAAAATGTAAAAAATAATAATATAATGATTTAAACCCGTAAAATTATGTCATCTAGATCTAAAAAATTTATCAAAATCATTAATTATTTAAAATAATATACTTTTTAATATTTTTAAATAATTTATTATATTTTTCTATAAAATGATGACATACTGCATCGATGATGATTAATAAATTAAAATCATTATATAATTACTAAAAATTAGAAATGAATTTATATCATTAAAATTTATTAATATCAAAATAGAATATTATAATCAATCATAACTATTTTTTTCTCTAGTTGGATATATAATATATATTAAGAACAATGAGAGTGATATTTTGTAACAATTCATTGATTTAAAAAATATATAAGTAATTTTAAGAGAAATGTTTCCATAAAAAACAAAATTTCGAACATAATTTTTTAATGGTCTAATTTACTTCATAAAATTATTATTATTAGGAAATCATATGTCCAAATGAATTATTAGCAATCCAGATTAACCTAATTTACTCAACACTATGGTGATAAATATTACCACAGTTATTATTTATAATTACCACAAATAAATGGCTCTAAATTACCATATTTATAATATATTAGTCAAAATATTTAACTAATTTTTTTAATTAATTACCTATAAATTTTAGAAATTAATTCTATATTATGTGTATAAAATGTGACAAAAACATCTTTTTAAGAAAAATATATACGTATAAAATTAGCTTCATTACTATCTAGTTCCTAGAAAATTATTTGATGAATATTTGAAAAAATTATCAAGTAAATATTATATATATATAATAAAAATAATTCAAATTACTGATTAATTTATAATATTAATTTAAATATATTTTGTATATAAGAATTAAATTTATAAAAACACCACTTTTATTTTCAACTATTTTTGGTTTATAATTATAATAATTTAATAAATAATGATTTCATTATATAACTTTTTATGTAGTATATTTTTCATAATTTAATTATTCTTATACATACCCACTAATACCATAGTAATGTGTTAATGGAAACATAATTATTTTTTGTGGTTCATCTAAACTAGGTGTTACATGTCACACATGATATCGAAGAAACCTTGTCATTTAATCAAAAATATTTCATAAAATATTGGGGTGTGAAAATACCATTTGTATGGGTGATAGTTATGGTTTAATTTTTTTAATAAATATAATGTAATGAAAATTCAATGTAAGATAAAATTTTCTATGATTAGTTATTGATCATTTATTGATAAGTATAGAAAAATTATAAGTGAAATATTATAGAATGTTGATGATAATTCCTGAATAATTGTTGTGGACAAAATCACTGTAAATTTTTAGGACATTTCTGCATGATTAGTGATGATTCATTGAGGATTCTACGATGATGGATGCAAAATTAAATTTATAATTAAGTCCTCTATGATTTGTGTGTGATCATGGATTGATAGATAAGGAAATAATTTTATAGAAACATTAAGTAAGGTCATTGATTATTCCAAGAGAATTGTCATAGACTCATTGATTTTCATTTGGTAGAAATATTGCTCATTATTGGGAATGATTCCTGGATAATTTTTATTTATTCATGTAATGTAATTCGATATATTTATTGGAGTATTCTCCATGAAAACATAGACGATTGTTAAACTATTCCTTAGAATAAAACATTGGTTTATTTTACTAGTTGACTGAATATTGTAGTCAACACTTGATAAGGTGAATATCGTGAAAATATTTGTTTTCATGAAAAATTTATTTGAAATAATATTTTGAGATTTCACATGAAATGAATATTTATACCATAAACATCATCAGAGGATAACCCCCTGACCACTTATTAAATAAAAAGTAAGGAACAGTAAACAAGTACCATAATCTGAAAGAGAACATTACATATCAATGAAATCATACCCATCGTCACATCCCTGATAAAAATCCTCCGACGTTGTAGCTGATTCCCATTCCGAACTCGTATAATGTTTGGGAACATTTCCATACTTCCTTCAAGGGTTTATTCCTTCCAAGGATAGCTGCTCTGTGTTCCCACCCGATGACTTGGTGGACAGCGGCTTTGGTAAGTTGGATTAGTCATTCCTCATCCTTCATCGTGATTGAGCATTCTTGATTCCCTGATTTCTGATCATCTTCAGCCCCTCGCCCTAAACAATCTCACTTTAAGAAGGCCTGGTCAAGCCTCTGTTATTCTCCTTGCCACTATCTGAGTAATCGCCCCATTTTCCAGAAATATGAACCTCATGGAATTCATCTTCCCCTCCTCGGCCTTCCTAAGATTGACAATTAGGGTCAATTAGGGCTAGACACTAATGTTGCACCATTAATTCATTACCTTCTAGCATCACCTTCTACAAGACTTCCTTCCCAATTCTATCCTCTGGAGAAGTGATCCTCGGCTGCACACTGCCACCTTCATCCATTTGAGCAGCCTCTTTCACGTTCTCCTATTTCAATCCTTGGAACCGACTTTCCTTCTCAATTGCAATCGTCATAGTAGCATCACTCACATCCCATCTCTAAAACCTATCAGAAACTTTCAAAACCTCCACGAGACAACTCTCCCAACCTGCAGTTCCTGAATTAACCTCAATCATAGGCTTCGACTCCTTTCAATCACCTGCTACCTTCCCACTGGTATCAACCAAGTGATAGATCTCTTGTTGTGAGGCCTTAATCACACTTACACTCGATGGATCCCCCATGTCAACAGTGCCATGACCACCAACATACTTCTTCTACCCAACCCCTAAAGATAGGTCACTCCTAAGTCAACTAAAAATCGAAGCAACCAATAGATTAAAGAGAGCTTACCCCTCACTCACAGTAATCCATTTCACTATGCCATTCACATGATCCACTGTATTTCGCTGACCACGAAAACTACCTATCTTCACCTTTAGACCAAAAATCCCCCTGATTTCTGATTCAACATAACATTTAGAAATTTGTTCCCCAATCGACAGCAGTTAGTGTAGTAATTTACCCAAGACTCAAAATAAACTACCTACTTCCATAAGAATTCCTCACTAACGGTAATCCATATCTACTTCACCACAGGCTTCACAACATCCACCTCAACACAGATACATGGATTAATCAGATGGATTAACGTGGAGGTTCGAACGTTGGAACAGAGATAGTGCCCCACCATATTAGAAATCATGCGGATAATAGTATCATGTTGAAACGGTAGAGGAATTTTATGAAGACACACCCATTTAGAGATGGTGGAAGGACCACAATTCATACATAAATTAGAAGGCCATCAAAGGAGGGAAAATTTACATCCAATACAATGACGAGGGGCATTGGACCAAGCTGGGATCAAATCCTCTTCCGAATAAAACTAGACCATAAAGTGATGCTTATCTAGAAGACCGACGATCGCACAGTCTTTCAAGTCCCATTTTCCAATGATAAAATGGTAGTAATCATCAATAGAGGGTCGTCTATGATTGAAACGAGCCACCAGTGTCAAATTGTGATAGCACGATGCTTCATATAACTCCAAAAAATATAATGAAAACAAAGGATCACGAAGTTGAAGATCAGGGGCCTTCAGGATAATCGAGATCACCGAAAACTCTGGAAGAAAACTAGGGTTTGAAAATGGGATGAACAATTTTCATGAGACCGGACGTGGCGTGATCATATCATCCTACCCCATTCTTCCTCTAGAAAGTGGGGGGAAATCAACCACATTCATTGGCTAGGGTTCCATTGTGAGACCAGAGGTGGCATGATCATCCTTCAAAATGAATATTTATAGTGCATGATGATAATAAGGGTTCCTGGAAGAAAAGGTAATTGTATGAAGAAAAATTTATGATCATGAAAATTGGCTATTTTCCTAAAAATAATTAGCGGATTTATATTTTCCATAAAAAATTTAAATATAAATTTAATGAAGTATATTTGAATAATGAATTTATGATGGGGTTGTTTGGAATGTGTTTCCATTGTATTGTATTATCTACACTTGGAATTTTTTTCTATGTAATAAAAAGCCTTACTTAAAAAATATGCAATCCAACAAATACAACCATTCATCCACAACCAAGGGCTCATTCAAGACACATAGGATGACTATGCCCAACAGAGGCCATCTTGGGCTAGCTATAAAGTGGAAGAGTGGTGTGGTCCCATGTCTAATGTGCTACAGGATTGTGCTCACAAAGAGCATAGAAAAAATAGGTTGTGCCACCAAGAGGGGCAGCACCACATTGAAGATAAGTGGTACATAGTGGTATTGTTAGAAGGAGGAGATTTCTAGTTGATAATTTGAGTGGTGTTTATGATATACCATTCCGCATAAGTATTTTTTATTCATTAAGGGATAAAAACTCAAGGAATATTGTTCCCCACCCATCTAAAAGAAAAATAAAATTTTCATAGTTCAGTTGATAAAATCACCACCAACTGATATCTTTCTCTATATATATTCAAATGAAGATACACATATGTTTAAATATGTTTTTTTCTCATTCATCTTCTATTCCTTCAGTCTTTACACATTCACTGGTTCGACAGTGAGCTTGAGTTTCCTCCATCTCCATTAAACATCACATATGGATGAGATTGCTCAGGCCAATCCAATAACCATGCATGAAATCTTCTTCATTCATACATAAGGATAAATCAAATATGATCTTAGACTTACTAAAAACTCATTTGAAGGAGGATTTTGATCTTACACATATGAGATTCATGAGACAATGTCATACACTATATGAGCTTACCAAAAAGGAGGATTGAAAACCTGAAAAAATAAGACACCACCATTCTTGGTGTCATGTTAAAAGGAAACAATAATTCAAAATAATGTTTATATATTAATATCTTTGATAGGGTCTTGGGAAAAACATAAAACTCAGATTCCTCAACTCAACTTGATTTTTAGAGTTTAGTGAATTCCCTCTGCCTATAAAAATTAATGACTCTCAGCCAAGAGTGTAGCTATAAATATCAAGAGACATCACATTTTCATGAGAAACATATACTATTTTATCCTTTTGGTTTATGATGGGAATAAGTTTTATTCATCCAATTCATTCACAAAGGATAATAATGTAAAATTTTGGGTTTTAAACATTTGAATGAGGCTCTTAAAAATTTTCTCCTAGAATGTAGTTTCTTGATGCCACTTGGGATAGTGTTATAATGTGTCTCATAGGATTTCGGGAAGATCTATGATCTTTTACACCTTCCTGGTTACTTCGGTTTGTTTTACAATTTCTATATAGTGTTATTGACGTAGTATTTTGCAAAGGATCATAGGAAATTCCTCAAAATAGTGTAATTTTTACTATGCATCGTGAATAAGTAGATAAATCACGATCTTGGATTGCATGAATATGGTTTACACTCATTCTTGTGAGAATGAAATATATATAGGAAGAAATGCATTAGTACAAGAATGAAAATTGTAAACTAATATAAAATAAAATAAATAAAAGGAAAATATATTTTAATAAATATGTGTGTGATAAAATATTGTGTACATGAAAGAACACAATAAGTACACTGTGTTACACCCCATGATAGAAGGTGCTCTGTGGTGCATGATATATGCATTCATATGATAACATTCATGTGTTAGGTGTAAGTTGGGTGATATATGATTTTTGAATGAAAATAGTTCACGATCATGTGAACATGTGAATAATAAAACAAAATTCATAACCATAAAATAACATGTAAGTTCACACATAAAATAATAAGATTGTTTAATTTTTTGTGCCAGGTTTTATCTTTAAGAAGTATACAAAACATCCACTCTACAAGAATACCTAAAATAAGTGAATTGAGTTTGAGTTATTTTTTTCTTGAATAGAATAATATTTTATATTATTTCTTGGACCATAATTGACTTAAAGAGTATTTATCTGAGCACCTGATAATGAAAAAAAGAATTCAACTTGAAGTTTTTTGATAAATTTATTTTTTTTGAAAATTCTCAATGAGTAGTGAGTGGAACAGAACATTTCATCTTACATTTAATTAAGGGTTATATGGATATAATGTATGAAATATTATTGATTTAATCGACGTATAATTCATCCAGGTGAATAATATTATTATTTTTTCGATGAAACTATATCCATTTTAGTTGAGATATATTGTTCTAATGTTTATTAAATATATTTGAAGAACATGTACTGACAATATAAACAATGCCATTGAAAACTGAAGGAACCAGTCTGAAGAACACCAATAACATTAGAAGATTGTTTATTTTATGAATAAACAGTGTGTTCTATTTCCATAAATTTATATTCTATACAATGAAATAGTGATAAGAGAATTTGTGAATTAACCACAAGTTGATCACGATAAGGAGTTATCTTTAGTACCAAACCTTTTAGAAATTATTGTGTGCTACTATATCTTTAATTATATTCATTTCATTTATATCTAATTATTGATATATCATAAAGGATCCACTTCTCTTAATTGGATATAGGTTTAAGAGTATAACAGTTAATTTGAATATTGTAAAATCACGTAAAAATTTTGGTATACAGATCAACCCCCTTAATGTCCCTACATGATCCATCTAGGCTCCACAGATGGTATTATATATTTGGACTATATCTGATTTGATTTTCATTTTATTCCCAGTTATTCTTAAAGATTTATATGAATTGAATATTTTAATCTTATTCTGAATAACCTTTGGTGGAAAATTTGATCTCTGATGCTATTAAAGAAAATATGAATATATATTTTGAGAATCTCGAAAAACAGAATAAAATAGAAGAAAATATATTGAAAAATATTTAAAATAAAAGATAAGGATCAATATTCCTTTGTAAAATTAGTTGTAAATATTTCTTATGAAAACAGAACTTTATATACAGGAGAGTAAGATATAGTTAAATCTTTCACAATTTTTTAGGGATACTACTCTAATTTTAGAAGATATATGAATATTGTTCCAGAAAAATTGATTGCATATACACTTATTTAAATCAATGATCTTTTTTATGAGATAGCACATAATGAAGAAAAAATAAATATACAAAATAATTTACATGAAAATACATTCAAAAGGTGCAATGTCCTCTCAAATATGGTTGAATCAGAGATATAATCTACATCAATTTTCAATAAAAAAATTCATCATTGAAAAATAATTGTAATGGAATTATTATATGACTACTATGATAAATAATTTTTTTAGAAAATTATTCCATTCACATGAATCAGTGTTCAATGGTTCCATTAATGTTAGAGATACTCAACCTGAAGACAAACATTTTAAGGTCAAAAAACATGACCTGATAGTGGAATAAAAGACCTATTTTCATGATGTGTATATTTAGAGGATCCATGATTTGAAATAACCTCATAAATATACTATCAATATCAAGGAATCCTAATTTGAAGTTAAAGGGATAATAATCAAAGAACATAATGGATCTCTAAGTGAATGTAGTAGAAAAAATGAAGACCATATCAATATTTTGAACAGATAATGGGAAAATAAGATGAAATTACATGAAAATGATAATTATTCCATCAGAATGATTTTTCCTGGACAAGATATTGAATTGGGTATCATAATGTAGACACTTTCTGGAGCATCCCATGTTGCTGATAAGATGAAATCTTCCACCTAATCATATAAAGAGAGTCATTCTCCTAGAATTAATTTTTCTTCACAATTTGTTTACCTAGATCATTTATCTAAGAGACTCATATTGGTGGGGAAAAGATCTCAAGAACATCTCTTTATCAACCATCTACAAATTCATGGATGAAGGTATCTTATAATCCACAAAACTATGTTTATAATAATGTACTATCATATTCTAGTATAGGTTCTAAACCAAAATCTAGGAAACTGTTGATTTATAATATTATTGATACATCCCCCAAAACACCAAGGCTGGAGACTATAATGGTAACGAAACATAACTCAGAAAATGATGATCCCAAGAGTTAATGGAAATCCAGAAACAATAGGGCACTGTGTCTAGTCATGTTGGTACTATAATTAAATGAAGTATATTTAGTGGATATTTTTGGGTCATTAAGTAATTTGGGAGTCATACCATTTATTTTGGGAATAATGTGTCATCAAAAGAAAATTATATAAGGCTTGAATTCTAGGAGTGTATATGTGGAGAAATGGAGAAAACTGTAAGACTAAATAAAAATACACAGATGAATAATAATCTCTGTATCAAGAATAAATTTGGTTATCTTGAAGACTTTGGTGATTGTTGATACATTAGTTGTAACAATTACGATCATTATTGTAATATTCCAATAACACACAATTCATATGTAGATTTCAACAAAATTCCAGAACAAATTAATAAGAAAAGAAACAATTAGAAAAGTATTCCTTTGGGAATCTATAGAAATAAAAGTCATGAAAATTATGAAACAAGGTACTCTAAAAAAGAATGATAATATGGATTCCAAGAAATTCATCTCAACTATGAAAATATGTTTCTTATAATGAAAGGGAGGTAATATAATGAACCATTACAAACATTAAACGTAAATTAATAGAATGAAGATAAAATCAACAAGAGAATGATTAAAAAAGAGAAACAGTAATATAAGACTGAATGAAGACATTACTAATGATGATTTTGATAACATATCTTTAAAAGTTAACTCTTAAACATTGATAATTCCAAAAAAACATCAGATGACAATATTTTAAGGAGTTTCTAATCATTGAACCTCGTAAATTGTAATTTTCTAGAGAAATGCAGAAATATTAGGATAAAGCACATGAAAAACAAAATTCAAATGGGAAACAGATTGTTTTGGATGAATATCATGAATTTCATGAGTGGTTTTCAACACATGGAAAATAAGCTATCTTGGAGAAGGTGTTTGGAAGGTTCATGAAGGTTTTACATAATGGATATAGATGGATAACTATTCTACCAACACAAAGGGAGATTTAAAAGATAGAAAAAAATGCAATAGTGTAGGTGCTACACTGCTGGTAGATATGAGGATAAATAATTACCACAATATTAATGTGATTAAAAGTAATGTGTCTATGATTTAAATGAAATAACATAATGTATAATTTAAATGAGACACAAGAATAATGTGAACAAGACACATTAGCGCTACTAGGAAAAAAATTATTTAGGTTGAGAGAACATTGTTAACTCTTTTACTCATATTTAGAACCTCACAAGTGTTCCACATTATTACCATATCTCTTATATAGTAATTTCATTCTTACATTAAAATGAATTTATGGGGATTATCACTTCCAATAGGATAACCTTCTGAACAATGTGAAAGACATAAAGTTTTAATTATTGATCAAGATCTGATAGAAGCTTAAATTATTTCACAACAGTGTATTAAAAATATGAATATCTTGAAGACTATCTGAGGAAATTTTCCACCATGAAAAATATAAGGAATTTAACCCTTTTAGTGGGATAAAACTAATAGAAGGTGATATATATTATTATTTCATGATTATCTATAAATTCTTGTCATCTCAGTGAAAATTGAAAAATAATGGTACCCAAATTACACTATTTTACCTTGTTTTGATTATATCGAATATGTGCATAAAACGTGGAGGTTTTATTGATGATTAAGCTCATATAAAGGGGATGTAAAATATTATTTCACTTGATATTCTTGATATGATTTCTAAAGTTTCCATTGGAGTGTATTACGTGGTAAAAAATTAAAAGCCCTCCACTTTTTTATAGATTTTTTTAAGATCATGATATCATAATCATTTTTTAATGGACATAATTGACTACCTTATGTTTAAATTTTTTTCTACATAGGGTTTTCCCAACTAGACATATAGTAGACCAACTAATGGCTCATGTCTAATTAAACCATGGGTAACATTTTTTATTTCATAAAAATGTAAAGTTATTATTTGAATTCATTTAAATGTATAAGATAACCCTTTTCATTTATTTTCAATAATATGGAGGAGGGAAATTTACATTAAGGAAATGGTATCGACAACAAATCCAAATTGGGATATTTAAAAGCCCAAAAGGATGGGTGATATGTATGGTCATATTTATTGTCAATAAATAAGAAGGAATCAAAATTAAATTTAAAAATAATTCCACTATCCTTAGTTATTGATCATGGATTGTGAAATATATAATGGTTTTAAAAGAATTATTTATAAAGGCATGTGACAATGTCTAGAGAGTTTTTATGGACTCATTTGTTTTTGTTTGGTAGGATAAATCCCCATGAATGGTCATGATGAATGGAGAACTGTATATTGTATTAATATAAAGTCACTGTTTTATTAAGACCTATATGATTAATGATTGATCATTGATTGGGAAATATGGAATTATTTTAAGATACATTTTCAAGATGGAAGGTGATGATTCTTATAGAATTGTTATGTACTCATTTAGTGTAATTTGGTTTGAAAATTCTCTATGATAGGTGATGATGTTTTTATATTTGCTTATTGATTCATATAATGGAATTATATTTCTCCCTTTGAAAACACTCTTTGTCAACTCTGATGATTACTGAAAAATCCATATGATCAAATACATTTTCTTTTTGTATGATGATAGTGAATATTGTTTCCAACATTTGATAACGTCATGATCATGGAAATATTATTTGAATGATTCATTTATGTAAAAAAAATATTTCAATAGTTGAATGCAAAAAATATTTTTATTTAATGAAGTTATTAATGATTCCTTGTCAAAATTAGTTGTATAAATTATAATTATTGATCATGATAATCATTAATATTCATGAAATGAAGAAGGGGATTTATTATTTCCATAGAAAATTTAAATATAATTTTCCTGATGTATATTTGAATAAAAAATTCATAATGTTGTTTTTTAAAAAGTGTGGAAATATTATTGTATTGAATACACTTGAAATTTTTTATAATTATAGATATACCTTACATCAAAATATTCCAACATAAAAAATGTAACCAGTCGGTGTCATCCAAGGGCTCATGTGGGACACATTTCTCTAATATGCCTAAGCGAGGATAGCATGGGCCAACCAAGCTATGGTTGATAGGTGTGTGACCCTGTATATAACCCCAAATAATTCATCTCACGTAAATTATAGAGAACATAGCTGGCGCCACTATAGTGGGTGGCTTGGGGAGAATATAAGCATTACAGGTCAGTACCAAGAGGGGGGATATTTTTTAACATGACTCGACCCAATGGGGCTTAATCCATGACTCCAAAAGATCACCTCTATATGCCAGGGTTTGTAATCCAGTTCTAAGTAGTCTATAACACACTTACGAGGCCTTATCCTTAGGCACCTATTCACATACACACCCATATACACCTCAATAAAATTGTTCAAAGATATATATTAACTGAAAAAATAGATGAATAAATCTATCCGTAATAAATGTACGTCAAAACTAAAATAAGAAAAAAATTATATTCCCAAAAAAATAAAATTTAAAAAATAATCCAAACTGATTATATGGTTGGTTTAACTGTAAAATTCACCATTGGGAAATCACATAAACTAAGCTCTGGTAAACACCCAAGTCAGTCAAGCTCACTAATCTCGGCCTACTTCAGGTCCCCCTAGGACACCTTTGAAAATAATGTGGTATGCATAAGACAATAATATTTGAAACAATAACATATAGGGGTGAGTATAACAATACTCATTAGGTTCTCAAATTACCCATAATAGAACAGTGTAAATAAAAAGAACAATTCCACTCGACCCACAAGAGGGAAACCAAATGAGATAGAAACTACATTTAATGACCATCCATAGGTATCCATGACTTGCCTGCTCATTCCACATGGTGTGTCAACCCAAGAACATGAAAACACCACAAGGAAACTCATTAAATATAAATAAATAATCAGAGTAGACTTTAAATCTCATGAGGTTTGGACATTATATCTAGGGAAAGGTTCCAACTTGAGGTTCTGAAGTAACACTCAACCAAGAGAATACACTCAATGAGCTCATTCATCCCAGATGATAGTCATCTATGAGATACACTCCATCATGAACTAAACTACCATCCCAAATGGAACCTCCAACATATTCTACTCAATTAGGTACAACCCACCCATCCCTGATGGGCCATCCCAGAGATACCACTAAATCAAGTATCACAAAGTGAATGGAAAAACACTGTCATCCTGATGGGGAATATATCTAATAGAAATTGATCATCAGATATCACCACTAAGAAAATTCTGCTAGAACTCATCATATCTCAATACTCTGATTGTGGAACCCATTAATAATATATAGTGGACCCAACCAACCCTACTAAAACCAAAAATGGCCTCATCACATAGAAAGGGGATCCCTCTAACGATCTTCTTGGGGACACAACAAACCCAGTATGGAACACCATATACCATATCTCCTCATGTAGGAGATAAATCTTAATATTCTATAGGGTACAATATTATCCCAAACCGGTATCTCAAAAACCAATCATATATAGGGGTCCACTCACAAGATCCTCTAGGGGACACTATAACCGAATATGACATCCTAGAGATCATATCACTCAGATAGAAGATCATATTCCACATAATGTTAGTCATAATGATTTCATAAAACCCATCTAGTATAACTCATGTAGTAAGTTATCTTATAATGATGATGAAAAAAACCTTAAGAAACTATTTACTAATTAGGGTATTGAATGTATGAAGATGAAACATCCTTAATAAAACCAACTATTATATCGTGGATCATATATTCGACAATTCCACAACCCTACTAAAACTACCTACCGAGTAGGTTGTCGTATAAATGATGATTCTAAAAAAACTATAGGATAGTTCTACTACTTAAGGATGGTATACCGTGTAGTTTTTGTCACGAAGATACCAATAACCTGATATAGGGAGATGATATGCAAGAGGAACCCACCCTGGCCTATCCAAAGTTACAATTCAACTCTAATGATATGATAGTGGGTCCTACCATGACCTCTCCTAATGGATACAATATCTATATCCAAAATCATTCTATCGAGAGTATCACAATCTAATGAAGAATATTTAATACCAAACATTACCCTAATAGGAATGGAATAAGGGGGGTCACTCAACATCTAATTATCCAAACAATTATAACACATGAAACCCACAATATCTCCTCACCTCATATCTCTTAGGCTTAATTGTGGCCACTATCACATTCTACGTGGAAAACTTCTCCAGATAAGCTACTCACATGCCTAAATCTATGCTTTGAAGGAGGAGATATGATGGCTGTAAATTCCCCCAGGAGGAGACTAAAAATCGTGTAAATGGGGTCTATATAGTGTTTCAACCCTCTTAACCACAGTTCTATGTTCTATAACCACACAGATTTGTTGGTCATGTGGGGTTGCAAGGACTGTACTAGCGGTACATGTCTTGTCTCCCCCATATTACAAGTACCCCCTAGTACAGGGTGTGATAATACATATCCCCTTGGTCGTGTCTCGTGTTGACGCGCGTGTCTAACACCATGTGCCAATGTAATCTAGCCATATACTATTACACGACCACATAAATAACATGACTTCCCATGACTTGTATTTAGGCCACCTAACATAGGGTTACTAAATGTAGTGTAACTCTAGTACATGAAATGAGGTCCCCAAAACATATCTTCCCTGAATGGGGATAACACATGGAAGGTTCCTCTAGTCTAAATGTTTTTTAGATGAGAAATCCCTCAGGATATTACCTTCAACCATCTTAGATCAAAACTGTTCACCCTAAAACACATGGTTCATCCCTAATGTGGTCCCTTTAAATTATCTGAGGAATATAAAACCATAAAACGAGGAATATAAAAGGGTATTGGGACATAAAAAAAACTAACAACCTCATGGAGAAACATAAAATCTTTTAATGTTTAATATGTGCTCTGGAGATGTTGTACTTGATATGAGAGTGATCATCGTCATGATCGGATAACAATGGGGACTTGTTTCATTGATTTTGTCATCGAGTCATCCATCAGTCAAATGGGAGAGATAGGATTCAACTCAAACTAGCATGTGCACTAAAGTGGTGGGGTAGGTAAAAGAAAATGTTTTAATTTTATTAAAATAATACCCTCCACTTAACACTTTGCAACTAACTCGCATGCGAACTAATCCTTGGAAGTAATTAATTTTATTTCGCACCTAAGGTAAACAAGATTCTATGAACTCAAATATAGTATCAAAATCATCAAATGAGATTCCACCTGGTAATTATTAATTCTATTCTATTAAATTTCATGAACGTGATAGAATATTTTTATTATCCAGATGTTGAGGATCCTCATGCAACATAATCTTATAGAAAATCAACACCTAGCATCAAGAAATATTCTTAGAAATATTATTATGTATTATATTTCAATCCAAGAGTCACTAAATCATAAGCATACAGAAAATTAATTGAGCTCTCAACTCGGACACTCATTCCATCAAGCTCAACATGATAATCACCAAGGACACCAAGGGTTCTCATACATCATAAAAATATAAACTCAAGGAAAACTCAAGTATAAAACCCATCCATCAACCATCTCAACCAGGTCGACATCATGCAACATGCGGACACGTCTCCTCAGTAGTGATTGGTGGAAAAACCAAGAACTTGGTCAATCTGTAGTTACATGGTCAAATGAAACTCTACTTTGATAACTTGACATGGAGACAAATGAAATCCTACTTATAATACAAAATTAAAAGGAACTCATACCCCAAAAATATATACTATCCTATATACGGGGGACTATCTCACCTAAATGGTTTGTTATCACATCTCAAGAACACACCATAGTGGGGAAAGAATGCTTAATTCGTTCCTATCTGGTGTCAAGTCAAACCGAAAAAAAACCCTAATAATGAGTCGTGTTTCTATGATTATGTTGGACACATGAGGTTACCAAAAAATTAGATATTCCCAAGAACACAAACTGGGTATTACCAGGCCCTCTTCAAAAAAACACCAATACAAAACCCCACCCAGAACCATCAATTCAGAGGGAACATTCCACTACACCTCCAAACTATCAACATTGGGCCAGACTAGCTCACCATTATGGACATACATGCACCACAAAAAATATTCTCTATAGGGAATTGATCCCTCTTTACCATGAATTCAAGGCTACATCAATGAACAACAACACCAGTCATTATCAACACCCTACATCACTGTGGGATATCCTTTTGAGAAAAGTAGAAATAAAATGGTATCTCATAAAATTGTTTAAAACCACAACTAAAAAATTAAAAAGGACACAAATAAATATTATTTCCCTCAAAGAATATAGTTCAATGGCATGTATGTCTTGGGGCTACCCTCACACCCATCCTCCAGCTACATGATCCTAGTGTGGACCACTTTGTGGGGGTGTTGGAAACACGTACCATCTTCCACCTCATAGGAATCCTCCATCTTCTCTTCCATGTTCTCCACCCTACAGACCTTCATGATTGAAACTCTACCTCCATTAAGGAGTTTTGGTAACCAGTTCGCTCTGATAGTTATGGTGGGTCCGAAATTGTGTATTACGATGTCCCCATCCATCCGAAGAATAGAACAAACTCCCACAAAGCGGGCCAAAACTGGAATGGATGTCCTAAGACTCAAACCATCCATCCAAGGATCATCTCTAGAAGTATCTCCAATTCTCATATACCTAAGACTTACTTCATATACCAGCTACCGAACAAACTGTTGAAATATCAACTCCCAAGTTCCTAACAGTAATGGTCAGAGTCTGCTCATCCAAAAATATCCCCACAAACATGGCCCACTCTTGTACTCTAACTGGGTGGGAATTCACAATAGCTCCACTAATGCCATGATCTCATTGAAAAATCCATTATCAATGTTTTGATATATGTGGAATAGATCATTAAACATAGCTAGGGAGTATTGTGATTGGTTTTTCAACATTTCTGAAAACTCTTTCATGGTCAACTTATCTGATAGAACCTATAGATGATTCTTCATATTAAATGATCTCAATATAGAGAGATATAAATCCAACCAGAATAGCCCCTCAAAAACTTCCCCAGAGAATGTATCCTCATTGTGGGTCTACATCACAAGACTCCACCAACACTAGAATAAACCCTACATGTGGATCATTGTGAGGAACAATAACTGATCTGGAGGTTTCCTCACTAGCATGAAAACATGTCTGACTACCATGAACCAATCATCAACTACTTGGGGTCTGGGTCACCCTGTAACATCAAAGGTCCCTGCATATGTATCTCATGCAGCATAGTTAGACTACATTAATCCTTGGCCTACACTATCGGTATAACCTGCTGCTTGATGGGTGGTGTCTGATCTAGCGAACCACCCAGAGGTCAAGCTTTAGAACTATTACCCCCACACTAATTCATCAACTTGGGTTGTATCTTAACAAATATCCTTCCACATAAACCTATCTGGTTATCATTGCAGATGAAACATGTAATAAAAATCAAGACGCCGAATTGTCAAATAATATATATAGGTTTTTGACTCAAGAATTAAATGAAAACCCTAAAACCTAGTCCTATATGATGCATGTACCATTTATATCCTTAAAACCAGTTTTCTAATGTAATGAGTTGATAATAATGTTATCAGTGTCTTGGTCAATGGTGACTTCTGTGACCGCACCAACACTAGATTCTTTAGCCTAAATTTTGAAAATTAAACAACCTAACATTGTCTCTTTGAATCCCAAACCAATATCACAACACTATGGTCCAAAAGTGGAACCCATTCTGATATAGCTCTATCATGGCCTGACCCATTATAGCTCAAGTTGTTACTCCCTAAGCCTGGTTCCATCATCCTAGGGCCAGTGTCCAATATCGAGTGGGATATCACACACATGGTAGGACTCAACCAAATGTAACTATATACATGAACCCAGTTACTCAATGAAATGGTGAAGTGATAAATAAAAACTAAAATGAAATGGATGTAGACCTCAATAAAATACCAGAGTATAATAGAAATAAAAAAAATACATGCCTAATAAAAATAATGTAGTAAAATAATATAACCTAAGCACATAGAGGGGATCACTTTCAAATTATCCCACTAGAGATATCCTCATGCATAATCTAATAATCATTGAGGCCATTCTATCTAAATATCTTCAGCCCAATTTTCTTCCACTCGATCTCAATTGAAAGGTATTTACTCTAAAATAGACTCAACACATATGGGAAAGACATGTTCAAGGGTGAGTATAAAATTACTCAATAGGTTCCCAAAATACCCAAAAAAATTGAGCAAGAGAAATTCGATAGTATGCTTGTCCCAGCCAGAGGGAAACCAAATGAGAGAGAAACACTATCTCAAGACCATCCATGGTTGTACACAACTAATAAGCTTATACCATATGTTGTATCAACCCCAGTATGTGACTACACTGGATGGAAACCCAAAAAACTCCCAGAGATACTCATCTTAGAATCCAAATCTCATGAGGTTCTAACCTCATATCCATTGATGTTTTCCTACTTGAGACTCTTAATAAACTCCCAGACATGAGGACTCCTTCAAAGAGCTTAGTAATCACAAATGACACTAATTTTAGAGATAAAATCCATTGGGAACTAAAATACCATATTAGATTTCATCTTGGAGATATACAACTCATTCAGGTACAATGCAGCCATCCTTAAAAAAACATCCCCAAGATACCACTGAATTGGGTATTACAAATCCAATGGCTCAAAACCTCCAACCCAAATGAGCATAAATTTGAATGTAAATTATCATATGATATATACACTAATCAAATTATTCTTGAACTAAGTGTATATTGATACTTAGATTGGGCGTCTCACCCATCCCGGATGGGGGACGCTACCAAATTTACTAGAACCATAAAAGGCCGCATTGCTTTGAAAGGGGATACCTCCCATGATACGATTTTGTAAACTAAGAAACCAGCCTAGAAAACTATAGAACACATCACTTCAGGAAGGGGAATCATCCTAGGGTCCTCTAAGGGTCACCATGAATCCAAGCTGGTAACCCAAACACCTAAATTGGAATGGAGATCACTCCAAGGATCCATTGGGGGGCACCACAACCAAATATAATTTCATGTAGATCATACCTATCAGACAAAGGATTATTTCTAATTTAGTGTTGGTCCTAATGATTCCACAAACATGATCTGGTTTAACTCGTAATATAGGATATCATTTTATAAAAAATTAAAAAACCCTACAAATTTTTTTATGTTGGTGATCATATATCCAACAATTCCACAACCAGAATGAAACCAACTGCTTCACAGAGATTCATATATCTGATGATATAAAAACCATATTTAAACTATCTACTATGTAGGGGATATTATATTTGACGATACCATAAACACTATTGAGTTTTCCTAGTTTATAAGAGATTGATTCTCTTGTAGTTTTGGTCACACTGATTCTATGCACCTGATTTGGGAGATGATCTTCTATAGGATCCCACCTCAGCCTATCTATAGGGATACAACAACTCTAATGGTATGATAGAGAATCTATCCCTGACCTCCCTAAATTGATATTTCAAATATATCCAAGGTTTTAAAATTTAGGGGATAAATATATTATACTAAGATGTAATTCAATATTCTACCCTCATAGAAACATACTATGTGAGTTCCCTCAAACATTTTTGGTCTTAAAATCACTAACCATAGTGACCTAGAACATCACCGCACATCATATATTCATGAAAAAAACCATTCTACGATCACATTATACCCATAAAATTACATAGGATAGGCTACTCACAGGCTAAAATCTGATCTCTGAAGGAGGATATATAGTGGGTGGAAACTCTTCTAAGAGGTGAAAACACGATATGTAATTGGGTCTACATGGTGTGTCTTTAAACCTGAACACCAGACTGTGTATAATGACCACACCACATGACTGGTCATGTTATATTACATGGCATGTAAGGGTGGTACATGATGTGTCTCACCTCACAAGGAATAACAATCCATGTCAACCAGAAGGTGAGTACCCCATGGTTTATAGCGTGGCATGACTACATTGCACCTTGGTCATGTATCTTTCCCATGCCCATGTCTGGCACCCCTTGTCCATGAGCTCTGGATGTGTACTATTACACTGATGTTTATTTTACATTGCTTCCCTAAATATGTAATCAGGCCACACGACATGGGATCACAATACAACATGTATCACTTGTACATTATATACAGTCACGGAAACCTATATTCACTGAATAGGAAGAAAATATGGAATTTTCTTATACTATGCACATCATGTAGAAGAAAATTCTATTTTAACATTCCCAATGGGAGTCATGTTTCCCCATACTTCACCCCGGTCCACATAGATTGACCCTCAAGGGGTCCCTAGAATGCATCTAATGTCTCTACAGTCTTAAAACTATGCATAAAAATGGAATCATGGAATAGAAAAAAACTATGTACCATGTGGAAAACATCAATTGTTCAAGGTAAAATTAGATCCTAAAAGATGTTGTTGCATGATCCAAGAGTGATCATCATTATGATCTGATATCAATGGAGCCTCATTTCCTTGATACAATCCTATAGTGGTTCATCTATCCAAATGAGGATAGGGGGATTTGGATCCACCCATCTTGGGAACCTATGTGGTGGTGGAGTTAAGGGATGTAGTATTAATTTTATTAAAAAAATAAAATCCACTTAAATCCTCACTATCGACTCACCTATAACCTGAAATCTTGTTTTGAAAAAGATTATGTCGCACTAAGGGTAAAAATAATGTTCAGAATTCAACTATAGTCTCATAATTATGATGGGAGACAATGATGGGGATTTATTCCTTGTTTTCAAAAGAAACTATTGTCATATGATAAAATATATATAATATTTTTAATATAACTTCTATGATGCTCTTTGAGCCCTGAAATATCATGTTGAATATTTTCCTAGTAGTGAGCCATCTACATGGATCATGGGAGCTATGGAAGGGTTTAGATTACCTGATCTTAGAATGAGGTGACTTTTCCATGGATGGAACTTGAGAAACATTCTTAAAGAAAGGTATTTTTCCATAAAACCTATCAGTTATGTGTGCCCAAAAGCTTCATCAGGACAACATGTCAGTAGATGAGTATTCATATAGTCATGCTAATGTTTCCAGGTAATCAAAGAATATGATATAACCCATGATTCATGGATTAGACCTTCATGAATCATGTGTTTTAGGACATCTGATCAAATGTTATTCCTATGTGAATTCATATTTATTATATGGTTCTAGAGAGATATTTTTTGGTTGGATGTACTTTAGATGAGCAGATACACCCAGTGGGTGTCAGAAGTGGGAAAGAACGAATCTAACATGAGTCTCAGAATCACGTTATTGTGAGATGTTTCGAGAAGAGGTCCCAAGGTAGGGGATCTACATATCAGGGCTCATATGGTCAGTCTTGTCTACCTAGGAAGATGTAATGATTTTCCAAATATGGTAGGGGACATATCCCTATAGAGTTTTTGGATCATCATGCAGATAGTGAAACAGAGGAGGGTCTACATGGGAAGAGGATGTGACAAGACCCAATGAATCTATAGGTTGGCATATGTGGTAGAAGAGATAGGAGAGTAGGAGGAGGTGGTATACATTTCAATGTGCTACAACCACAACCACAATGTATTCCACAATAGTCTGAGAGAGCTAGAGGATATGAGAAGGGAGTAGTTGTATTCTATCCAAGAGTCTGACATGAGGGATCCATGAATGATTCAAGGTATGGTTTGTGTCTACTAATAACTTTCGTATTAATAGACAAAGGTTCTTATCATTACTTCTTTTCATGAGTCTTCCTCAAAACCTATAGTTTTCGATTAAAATTTTGACTTAATCCTTACATATGAGGAAAACTATTTGAGGAGACTCGATAATCACACATATTTCAACTGTCTGATCTGACCCATTATGTGAGTGTTTCGGTTGGAACCTCTTTGTGGCAGCATCAAGGCCCTGCGATGTTATTTTGGGTATCCACTAGTCATCCAAAATTTATGCTCAAATTGACAATATTTGGAAAAAGGATGTGGTATCTCTACAACATTGGAATGTGGTTTTCCATGGTCAGAAAATAAACCTAGGAAGCATGAGATAAACTCGTACATCAGATGGTGCAGCCGATCACTCTTGAGTTGGCCAGCCTTACCCTCTTGAAAGTAGATGTTTTTGAGTTTTCATTTTTCAATAGTAGTGATGGAGTTCATAGATTTCCAATCAAATTATGTTTCTAGGATTACCTCTCCATAGGGAGAGGGACTTCTACATTATTTAACACCCCAACATGGCACCAATATCAGCATAAGTAAGTTAGAGGATTTTTATAGAGCATCACAATCCGGGGGCGTAGGTGGAGGACAAGAGTAATGTCTTAGTAGGACTTAGTGTTCGGGGTAATGTGTTGATCACCATCACATTAATAAATTTTTCATGGATAATGGGTACCCACTACCCAAGGGTCGATGGGAACATCAATAATTTAAAATGGGTAGCCTTTCGCTTGGATGGAAAGGTTCCCATTGGATTTTCTATAGTTGAGACAAAGATGATGGTTGATGTTACTCCAAGACTATAACTTCAATGTAATCTATACTATTGGAATGAAATTCCATAGAGAATTATCTCAGTAGGAGACCCAGTTCACAACTACTGATTGAGGCCTCACAGTATTTGGATTTGCTAAAAATATTCTTTGTAGATAGACAGGAGACAATTTTTTATTAGTTGATGGTTATTGTCCCTCCACTCTTACAACATGTTAGTGAGGTGAAACTCAGAGAAACCAGCTATGAGGTCTAACATGCCCTGTTGTCCTATAGACAGACACCTGATAGGTTTTCAAAAATTGGAGACAACATCATCCTTTTCAAAGAGTCCATAGTATTACCAGTGGAGTTGATAGAGGTGATTTTTAGGGACTTCCATACATCCACCTTTTTGGTACACCCTATAGTGTAAAAGATTAAATAGGCTCTCCCACATCAGAAATGGTGGATAGGGATGAAGAAAGCAATGGTAGAGCTTGTTTTATGATGCCTCACATAATAGAAAATGAAGGATGTTCATCACGTTCTAGCAGGATTTTCCCTTCCACTTGATGTACCATAGGGTAAATGGGATGGTATCCTGAGGTACTTTATGATGTGGTTATGATTCACTTTCAGCGGCCACAATCATATATGGGTGATTTTTTACCAAATCACAATGTCGTCTCACATCCTACCATTCTAGGAGCAGGGATCGGTAGAGGGCTTAAGATGCCTCAATGTCTAGGAGATAGGGAGGCTTCACGGGGTTACTTTGATGAATGTCCCAGATCCTAATGAGAACATTACATCCTAGTTTTGGAAGGGATTGTAGGAGGGGTTCCAGACTCAACTGTGAATGAGCACAGACTTTCACCCTCAGAGCGATGGGCAGACGGAGCAGACGATATAGACCTTGGAGGACATGCTTCATGATTGAATCCTTAATTTTGGTAAAATTTGGGAGGACCACCTACCATTGGTGGAGTTTTAATACAATAACATATCTCACTCCACCAATGTAATGGCACCAATAATGTCTTTTTATGGGTGTCCTTGTAGATGACCTTTATGCTAGACAGACCTAGTGGAGTCATCACTCATGGTTCTAGAGTTGGTATGGGCTAACACTGAGAAGGTGAAGATCATCCAGAAGTGGACGAGGACTGAACTAGAGTAGACATGAATCATATGTGGATATGAGACCGAGGCCCTGAGAGTTTGAGGAGGTAGACCATGTTTTCCTTCATGTCTCACCCCACCAAGGATTGTAGAAATTTGTCCAGGGCAACACATTATCTCCGATGATCATCGAAAATTTTCAGATTCTAAGAATGGTTTGAAAGGTGGTGTATCACCTAGTTCTCCCCCCGTAGATGCATTGGGTGCATGATTTTTTTAACATGTCCTAATTGAGTAGGTATTTGCATGATACATCACACGTCATCGACTGGGGGAGATGGATATTGAGAATGGGGTGATGCTTGTTGAATTACCAGTGGAGATAGATGATCGACAACAGCAGGTCCTTTGGGGATGATCGATTACTTTGTTGCATGTTCAGTAGCATCAAGGGAATCTCCAGGAGGGAACCTAGGAGTGATAGGATTATATTCATAATTAGTACCCTCATTTGTTTGTTTATCCTTATTTTTCCATACGAGGGTGTGAATCCCACAAAGGGGGGAGTAATGTACTGTCTTAGAAATTCCATGTATTTGTTTTATTATATGGAAATATTTCAAGACCATGAACTAATAATGCTTGTGATTCTATTTCCTAGAGTTCATGGAATGATTTTTCAACAAATTTTTTGTTTTAAATAGAATTTCTAAGTAGTTTTCAATAAAATTTGGAATAACTCATAAACTGTTTCCTAGATAAGAAATCCTAGGGCACCATTTAAATTAAAATGGTGGGTTTACCCTAGGAACGACATAAGTTTAGTTGGTGCATTCCTCCATTATGAAACCCCCAAAATGGCATAACCCTAAATTAAATTATCTTTTCCAAAGGCACATAACTCAAAAATGGTGATTCATATTTAAATTTAGAGACCACAGTTGAGCTCTTGAGGGTATTCATTATTTAGGAAGATCCTAACATTGGTTAGAGTGGTCCAACAATAGAATTTACTTTTTGTCCATAAATAAAATAATTAAGTCATAATTACTTTATTATCAAATCATTATAACTCTTAAATGGTATATTGGATTTAAATTCAAAGAGTATTATTGAGCCTATGAGGGAATTTTCCCCATAGGAGGAGATTAACCTCGACCGGCACGGGTTGAGCGTCAAATTTAAATTTTTCAAAATTTTTTATTGTTAAGTTAAATAAATGTGTGAGTGGGGTTTTCTAACTTTTATAATAGTTCTCAGATAAAAAATCAGATGGCACTGTTGAACTTAGAACCACGAGATTCACCTAGAATAGACCAATGCTCAACCAGAGTTGGTTGAGGGAAGAAGATATTTTCAGACATTTAAAAAAAGGTTAAAAAATAAACTTGTTTTATTTTATGTTTTACAATTTTTAAATCATTATAGCTTGACTATTTTCCAACCAAGTGAAAATGAATACAGTGTTTCATTAAATTAATCAAAAAAATTACATCGTAATAGAAACCTAAACCAAACACAGATTCACATTTCATCCATCAATTTTCAAGCATGATATGTAGGATTGTTAGCCCAATATTGGTTCTACTATAAATCTCTGGAGGGTGGCGATGAAAAGATCTAATAACCACCAAACATCGGATCATAGAGCATCGAACGACAAACTCATTCTTCTTTCACCCTTCGAATGGATCATCCCCAATGATGAACGACCATCGGCCATAAATAGAGGATAACTAAATGATGAATGCAGTGACACTATTCGTCTCCCACGAATGATCTAACCTAGGTAGAGGTTTTTTTGATTTATGTTTCTTCATTCTTAATTCTAAATGATGAATGTGGATCAACACAAGACACAGGTTGATCTGCAAACCGCTCATTCTTGCAGGAGGTCACTTTTCATGAGATTTGGAAGGGGGATTATTTGATTAGTCCTGATAAAACATAAATTCTACATCCCATGTTTATAAACCTATAACATAGAGGGAGTGTGCCAACATGAACAAGATTCGTGCCCCCCTCTCCGCCTTATGGGTATTGTGTGTTCTTCATGATCACATCTTCGAGGTGGAGAAAATAAGGATTCAGGGAAATCTCGGGGAATATGGTGTCCCTTGGGGACCATAGGCCCCAAATGTGTGAAGAACGGATCACTAGAGTGGACCTGATGGTCCGCGGAAGAACCCGACAGTGATCGTCAGCGGTGGACATGGGGAGGTGGTAGCGTGCCATAACAGTACGTCGAAGGTTGTAGCCATGGACCGATCGGGTCGTGTCGAAGGGGTGGAAGATTCCAGCACCCTCAGTCGCGTCTATGGAGTGGCCCGAAATCACGGGTCCTGGCTTCAAGTGTCATGAAGTCTTCGATCACGTTTGATGGAGTAACAGTCAGCTGACTATGCCAGCAGCAAGGTGTTTTGCCCAGATTCACTGTACGGCTGCACTGTGTGTGGGTTTCCCCAGTGGGACGGACCCGAACCTAGTGGGCCAGACCCGTATTATGTGGGCTGGACCCACTCCATCGGGTCTAGCTAGATGATACCAGGGCATCGGGAAACCTAGTGGGATGGACCCCCTTCCGAACTGGGCCAAGACCAGCAAGGTCCAATGGGCCTGGCCCACTAGCCATGCCAGACCATGCCAACCCAAACCTGAACTAGGTCGGGTTAGGTGAGTTGATCTAAATTGGGGCATGTGGGGTCCCCATGCTGGGTAGGTCGGGTTGGTCTGATAAGGTTAGATTGGGCCAACACACAATCATCCCATATTTACAAAAATATTAATATCTGACAAACTGTGCGTATGATTGACGAGACATATGCGGTGTTGGAACCCTCACGACGAGGAAGATATTTGGGAATAATCTAAGGAATATTTTCATTATAGTTGAAATGTGATGAATTTCTTGAGGATCAGTTCTCCTGAAATTAAGTGAACTACGTGATAAAACCCTTAGGTTGGATGAGACTTGATGAAAACAGACAAGAAACCCTATGTAGATTAGCTATGACATCCTAGTCGGAAGTGGCTTCAATGTGACCCATTAGGCCCATGGTGGGGAGAAGCTCTATGTGACCTACCAGACCCATGACCCTCGAAAGAAGGACTACCTCATTATGGCCAAGGTGTAAAGAAACGTTGTGGGACCAGGCATGCCCATGGTTGGGAAATTCCACTATGTGACCCAGAATACCCAAGGTACTCATTAGGGATGAGTACCAAAATTTTCTGTAGATAGTGGGATGTGTCTTTTGTGTGACAGAATTTTCCCACATTACTCGTTGAAGAGGAGTTCTCCAACATCCCAAGGTGTTCCATAATGTGAAATTTTTTTCCACTTTCCATACTATAGATTATACCTAGTGTGATCTACCGTGCTTCCGGATCATGGTTCTTATCATGCTTAATAGTTTTATTGTGGATTGCATTTTGGTATTTCCTTGTTGGTTAGGGGTCCATACAAAGAATATTATTACTCACCCCCGCATAGGCTTCACCTACAATGGTTATGTCTAGTGAAAATGGTCACCGCCTTGATAGAGGACTTGGTGGCCTTGGACCCAATGGTTCCCAGTGAGACCAGGAAGGTGGGGCATGCTTCTACAACTTCTAACGGCTACTATACACTTATCCATGAGGTGGGGTTTTCATCAAATGGATTCCTGAGTTTTCCATGTACTTTTATGTTTTCAACTTTTCTTTTTTGGGGTTTTTATTCTATCCCATTGGACTATTAGTTGTACATTTAAACTTAGTGGTTGTTTAGTAGCATGAATGTTCACTTTTCCAGTTTTCTTGAGACTTGGTTTTATGTAATTGTGTACAATTACTCTTTCAATTCCTCCCACTTTAAAATTGACGCCTTGGGCACTAGTCTCCAACCACTGGCCTTCAGGAGGTAGGCTTGGGAGAGTCACAACATGGGCCCAGAGAGACAGGTCATTTCATAGAGTCATGTAGAACATATTTTAAATAAATTTAAACACTATAAAATGATATATTAAAGAGTTGTTAAATGATTGAAAATTTATTAGAAATAAATGTTAAATAATATAATTTTTATTTCCAGATCCATTCCCTTTATTATTTTATCTATCATATACTAATAAAAAAATCATAAAAATTAAATAAACCCCAATACTCATGATTTTTTCAAATCCAAACATATTTATGACAACCATGTTTCTAACTAGAGTATAGTGGTTCATCTTAATAGAATACACACAATATACCAATTCTTACTAGGGGTCGTGATTGATATTTATTTACATAGTGTTTAAAGGGTTGATTTTATATCCCTAAAAAATACAAAATAGTGAAATGATCTAGATTCATATTAATCTTTCATTTATGATAAATATTATAAAATTTAAGGGTTTTCATATTAAGTTATTGTAAATAAATAATATTTATCTTTATCTATTTTCATTTTTTGAGATAATTTCTCCCTACACTAACGGAATTCATTTTCATAGTGCCCTATATTTTTACAATTGAAACTCAACACATTGGTAGATCATTCTTTCCACTATACTCATCTGTATGACTACCTTTCACTCTAAAAATGAATCAAACTTCTTTTCACTAATAAAAATTACTCAGCTATTTCATTCAATAATTCTCATATGTGGGGTATTATATCCTTCCTCTATTTCTCTCCAGAACATTATTTTTCTTTCTTGGATCTTTGTCATCCTCTTTTTGTTTGGATTTTCATTGAAAATATAAATGACTTGGATAATTTTTTATCCATCATAATATAACTTATTACCATATTAATATATTGTAAAAAACATTATTTTATTGGTTACTATTAGAGAAACTTCCTAATAACATGAAATATATAGTCGATATTAATTTTTTTGTTACATATGTTGTATATACCATGCCCTTAAAATATTTTTTCGTTTTACTCATACTCATCAACACTTTCATTTTCGTTTTTCATTTATGAGAGTAACATTCTTTCCATTTATGATCATTATTTTCAAGGATAGTATTTCTCATTGAATATCACTTTATAATTCCTCCATTCCATGATTTTTATTTAATAAACCTCTTTTTTCTTAATTAATGGCCTATATTGATCTGTATCTCCTATAAAAAAATAACCTTCTAAAATAACATTTTCACTTTAATTACTTCCTAAACCCATGAATATACTTTAGATGGACTTAATCCATAATTTAGCTACAAAAATATTATTAGTTTCCAAAAAATATGTATTTTTATGTCACATGAATTTGTCCAAAATTGGTGAATCAAAATATTGAACAACAAGTTTTTCTATATGGTGAAGGATATTTTTTATATCATGAGTTGGATACCGTAATGTGATCAGGATATGCACAATTTCACCCCAAAAAATATAGGATTTCTATGTTGGAAAATACACATGCTTATTATGTATATTGATTCCCTTTATTCATTTCATATATATCACTGAAAAATGGCTCACACTTAGTTATCTCATAATCATTAGGAATTTTTAGTTGTAGATTAAAAATACTTATATGATGGTTGTTATAAAATATTATAATTTTTTTCATAATTCTCATATTATCAATGTTCAATTAAAATTAAGTACCAAATGATTGTATTAAAATATTTGTGATACCAACTATAGTGCCTTGAATCTAATAACCTTGAGATGGATTCAACTTTATTAATTTGGTAATAGATACAAAGGATCACATCACCATAGATAGATCAGTTTAGCAGTATTTGATATTAAGTTGCATACACTGTTCCAATATTAACATGTAAATAAAAAACATTTAATAATAAACAATATTTCATTGTAGATATCATTAATAATATCCTTCCTTGTATCCTAGTAAATGAAAAATATAAGGGTGAACTCACATTCTCAATAAGGGTTAGATATAGTATAATCTATCATGACTAGATAAGGTATAACCATAATGGAATGGTATATTATCAAAACAAAATACATTCAATAAACAATTTATGTCCAATAAAAATCCACATCTAATATCAAAATATCATACACATGGATAATAAAACATAATTCATAGTAATTTTTATTCATAATTATATGCATTCCTCATCAAGGAATTTGAACTACGAATTCATGAATCTTACCAGTAAGGTAACCCAAATAAGACATTATATTTTATTTAAGGCCTCTCAACCAATAAACTATCATTTTATGTGTTGGAATACACCAAATACACATTAAAGAATGATCTTAAAACCACAAATTACACATAATTCCAACATGTTTTATCTCGTGAGACCTATTGATGTATTGAAAGTCTATTTACAACTACGACCCAGATATTATTTGGATGTCTAATACATTCATAAAATTTTGAATTTTCAATAAAATTTATTCTAAAAATAACATATAATTAATAAATAATTCATATTAATTCAGGAATATGTAATACCAATTCTTAATCATCATATACAATGACCTTAACATTTCATTAATTAATATTACATCATTGTGTGTGGACTACTTACAAAATTACAGAAATGAATTCCAAAGACCATATTAATTTCGTGCCTTTAAAAACATGGGAGGAAAAACACTTGTACATATGTGAGCTAAATTATTTCCCACTTGGTTCATCTGGACTATCACGCTTCACAGACACATCGTGCATAATACATATTATCATAACTAGGGGAATGGAAATTTAAAAATGGGGGGCTTATATGCTCAGTACGGGTAAAAAACAAAAATATATGTAAAAATTAATATGATAATAAGGTAATGAGAATTTGATCATGACATTATAAGATCATACCCTACATATAAAATATCATAAACACGAATCATTGAATAATTATTGGTAGTTCATAAGACATGAAACATAAGGAAATCAAGAGAATAAGATAAGAATAAGTGACATAGGAATAAGATAATGAATTGTTGTAGACACATAAAAATGTAATATAATTCCCTATAAGTCAAGCTAAATTTCCAAAACTGTATAGATAAATCCATGGGGTCTACACCTTCTGGGTGGGATATAGAACCATTCTTAGTTGCATTCATTTCATTATAAGGGATTGGGATTTCCCATATTCCTTTAGTGGATTGTATTTCTCCATCAACTTATAGGGTGTCAGGTTTCCTAATATTCCATAGTGGATAATGCCCAAAATCCTAAATCCCAAATTTAGCTCATGAGATGTAAATCGTTAACCTATTCAATGGAGAGATATATAGGTAACACCCATTCCATAATCATATCGTGCATACATGTGACAAAATAATCATAAACAATCATCACATAACCCATTAACTAAAATTAGTGTCAAAACATTTAATGGTATATTAATATTTAGAAACCTATATGTTTAAAAAAAATTCATCAAAGAATATACCTTTAAAATAATCATGTTTTATAAACATATAACCCATGAAACAGAAACAGATTTCATAGAAGTCATGTCATCAACACATAAAACATTCATAGAAAGAATATGAAAATATCATTTTCATTATTTCCCCATAAATTCATTTGTAACCTAAATATGTGTTATCATATACGAAATATATTTTTTTAAGGTATTCTAAATTAATTTTTTTATGAAAATATACTTTTATCCAAGAAAAAAAATTAAAATAGAACAAAAATTCAAAAACTTTTACTTTGAAAAATATAATTGAAAACATATTTAGAAATCATGAAAACCATAATCCCTTTTTAAATTAAATTTTAATTATAAATTATCCTAAAATATAATATTGAAGAAAAAAATTTTATAATAATTTGGAAAACTTAGTTTTTAAAATTCATGGAATATGTCTCCAAGATGTAAAATAGAGATAAAACTACTTTACCGGTTTGGTATGTTCTAAAACGGAAACACCATGAAAGATATATAATTAATGGGATATGTAAATGAAAAAAAAATTAATTATGATAATATTAGAATTAAATCATGGGTACTATAAACACTACACAAAATAAATGAGTGTTGAATTACGTATAAAGATCATAAAAATTAAATTGAGACTAGAAATAACCTTACTATATGTCTTGACACTCATCATACTCATTAAAACTTCATCTATAATAAATATAAATTTATTGAACATATACCATATAACCATATTATTATATCCAGTACCACATGGATCTATATTACTCTCTTATTAACACATCAATGTTAAGGCTATTTTTTAGGTAATATTTTCTTTGTTTTTTGTATGTGTTTTAATTTGTTATATATTTGGTTCTAATAATTAAGAAATGATTTAAAAAATGTATAACGTGATGTAAATAGAATTTATATTTTATTATATATATTTATAATATTCAGTGAAATATATAAATATAATATGAAATACACCATTCATGGAGATGGGTGGTTGTATATATGCATGAACATTGTTTCTGTTTTCTAATCGTGTTGAGAGAAAGAAAGTAAATAACATATATATGTATATATGTATATAATTTTTAGAGTTTAAATATTATTTTATATATATCATATAATTTTAGGGAACCCAACTTTAATACATTCCATGTATTTTGTGAATGAATCACATCACTTTGATTGGGCGGTACTCCACACATCCCCAAACAAAATTTTCATATTTGCACAAAACTGAAAGCATAAAGGTAAGAGTTATGTAATAATTAGAAAAGAATAAATTAATCATAAATATAATATATATCTTATAATAATATATTTTCTATCATAATTACCAACCATATGGGTGGTTATGTAAAAAACCAAAAAATTTCGTGATATGATAGTTCTCCAAACACAAGAATGGAAAATTCATTACCCATTAGATAGAATTGTATGTAATTGTATATAAAAACCATATAATGAAAAATTATAAGTATATTGATGATAAATTGGTTATTATATAATCATGGAATATGAATATTTTAATATTTGGATAATTAAAATAAAACAAAAGAACCTGAGGAAAGATGTTACCACTTCATTAGGTAACTTCTTTTGGTTTGCCTCAAAGGCCTTCCTTGGGTGGATTTTATCACAATGGGATTATTCTAGGATTAATTTAGGGTTGTTGGGAGGATATTTTGGAATCATTTTTCTTTAAATTTTTTTTATAGATATGAATACATGGTAGGGTTGAATATTGTTTTTGTAGTGGATGAGGAGTGGCATTCTTAAATTTTTTTGAAATGGCAGTTTCACCCATGTTTTTACTGTTTAATGTGTCTCCAATAATGTTAAAAATATTATAAAAGGTATTATATGGTCGACATATGATCATCTAGGGTCCTTTAGACAAGTTTCTAGGTCAAATTTTTCCTCTAGGTAAAGGTTTAGTCATTTATTTTGCTAATTTTCCTCTTAGTCGCTATATTTATTTTTAATCACAATGACTAATATTTTTAGGAGAAAAATAAATTTAAACTATTAAATAATATAAATACTTTTGTTTAAAAATATTAAATATAATTTTAAAAATTATAATCATATAATTGGTATAAAATAATTTAAATTTAATCCAACGTATGGGTCGCTACAATAGGTTTTTTAAGCATAAATGTTTAAATGTTTGAAATGCTTTGGTATCCATTTTCAATTTGAACTTATTTCAATAGAAATAAATTTGATTAATTGATGTAAAATTAGTCCCATTAAAATTTAAAAGGAAAATAAATTATAATGTAACTGTATATATAAATTAGACGAAAAAATAGTTTTAAATTAAAATTTAGTATAAATCATTATTCATATAAAATGGTTTTTTTAGAAAAAATCCTAAAATTCACCTTAGGATAATTTTAAAATTATGAAATAAAAAATGATGTGTTTTTTATAGAATGAAATATCTATAATCATCTAAAATAAATTTCATTATTTTTCACATAAGGACGTGAATAGAAGTTCTTTTAAAAATATACTATTTTCAAACATATAAACACTTTACCAAAAACTATATGTTTTATTAGAAAAATGTTATATTTATATACAAAAACTATAAATAATATCTAAAAATTATTTATTAATCTTTATATTTATGTGTTTAACATATATGTTATTACTATCTCACTTAAATAATAATAAAAATATTGTTTCATAGAAACTCTGTCTTACTTGTAATTTGATCCAAGTTGTTGTCATGTTTAGTGCAATATTAATATGGTATAACATATAAATAATGTTTCATTTAGTTTATCATTAAATGAATGAAATAAAATAAAATTAATTTATTTCCTTAAAAAGGTTCATAATAACATAGGGTGTTATATTATATAGGCCTTAAAATTAATCTCGTCCTCGAAATTTATCATTTTGATAGATAAAAATGTGGACTATTACACATCATCAGATCCTAATGGTTTCACATTGACTCCTCTAATTGGTTATTTCTCCACAAGACTGTTTATATATGAGTTTTCTTATTCCATATAACATTCTATGTATGATCTATAATGTAAACTAGTTGTTCCTTGTAAGAAAGATCATACTCTAATTGTATGACCTCTGAATTTAGTAGATGTAAAGGATCAGGTATGTAGGTAACAATGATATATATATATACCACATCATGAACATTAGAAATATTTGTGGGAAGTTCCCAGCAATAGGATATAATTTGGATTTGATCATTAATCTCAAAGGGTTCAATATACATAGGGGTTATATTCTATTTCTTCTCAAAAATTTTAACAACCACCCATTGAGAAAATCAAAGAAACCGATTCACTCCAACATAAAATTCTAGATTTTGATATTAGTTATGAGCATAATGTTTTTGCTAATGTTGACCTGCCTTGAAATTATTCTGAATCATTCTTACATTATCTTCCATTTATTTATCGACCTCAGGTCCCAATAGCTTCTATTTTACAACTTCATCCCAGAATATTGGAGGTCTATATTTATTCACATGGAGGTATTCATAAGTATCCATCTAAATGCTTTAATGAAATATATTTTTGTAATAAAACTCAAATAGATTAAGGTTTTTTGTCCCAAAAACATTTAAAATATATAAAACAAGATATCAACATATACTCTAGGGTTTTAATTTTTTTTTTAGACTAGACATCTATCAGAGGATGATAAGTTGTGTTGGAACTCATATTGGTATCATGTACTTGTAGAATACTTCACCAAAACATTGAGGTAAACCTTGGATCCCAATCAGATAATTTGGAATGTTGTAATCCTTGAAACCATATAAAATTTTCAATATATATCCTAGGGATCCAATCCAATGTGTAGTATTTTGTGATATCAATGAACTGTGAAAACATTTTAAGGTGATTTACCAACACCCATATAACATTAAACACTTGTGGGGTTTTGGGCATTCCAATGTAAAAAATATATATTGACGTTCTACCATTATCATTTTTATGTGTAATGGATGAAACATCACATTATATTTTTTTCATTCAAACTTAACATTCTTGAATACAAAGAACCAAGATAAAAACATCATGGTATATCTCTTCAGGCCATCACATAAGAATTATTCATTTAAAATGAAATAAATATTCATACCTCTTGAGGGAATATATAATTATGAACTATTATCTTCATAGAACTACCCCATATTATAATTTTGTATGAAAAAAACATATAGCATCCCTACAACATATAATATCATCATGATAAAGGTTAAACTCTGGGGAGTTTCTAACTTTCTTTTATAGCTCAATATATACCTTTTATGCCTCTTTAATCATCACTTGGATGGAGGGTTTAACATTCAATTGAGTGAGATAATATCTTCCCCTTCCTTAAAAATTTCTTGATTCATCCTTTTCAGATCCAAAAAAAATTATATTTTGTGATCCTCTTCATGGATAAGCTAGAAGGATCCTTTCGAATGAAAGCATCATCCACCTGTTTCACTTTCCTAGTCTGGTAATGTATTAAGAAGTCATAATACTTTATCAACTCTAACCATATTCTCTAGTGCATGTTCAACCCCATCTCTATAAATATTAATTTTATAATTTTATGATAATTATATATGTCACACTATTCTCTATAAAAATAATTCCTCTGCAGCATTAATGAAAAAATTACTATTTCTAACACCAAATTATGATTTCGGTAATTTTACTTTTTGATGATCATCTCTATTGAGGCATAAGTTATAACTATGTTATTATACATAAGAACATATCCCAATACCATATTTATTAAATAACCATGGATTAAAAACTCTTCCCCACTACATGGTAATGTATGAATTGGTGCTCTGACCATGATTCTATTTAGTTATTGAAAATTTCCACAAATTCATTTTTCTAGAGGATCTTGGTGAAAATTTCCACATAACATGGTTGTAGGATTTGATTTTTATGGTATAGTATAAAAAAACTGTTGATAATATCAAGATAATCAAGGAATATTATGAATAATAGTTTCCATGGTCAGTCTAGGACAATATTAAATAGCAATCAACTTTGATGAATGTACTATTATAACATTGCATTAGATTATGTGACCCAAAAATGAAACCTTTTCATCCAATATTACCACTTGGTAAATTTTTCATACATTTTCTCCTTCCTCAGGGTAATTAGTAAAATTCTCAAGTGATATTCATGCTCTACCTTTCCCTTTGAACTAATAAGAATATATTCTAAAAAAACTACCACAAACTTACTGAGGTAATCTCTAAATACTCTATTAATAATATATATAAAGATAGTAGTAGAACTAGTAAGACCAAAAGTAATCAATATATATTGACCATCAATTGATGATATCCAGAACAAAGGACAGTCTTCAGAAATTATAGTACTCCATGCAGTTGACCAAACAAGTCATCAATATGAGGAAGGTTATACTTTTTATTGAAAATTATCTTGTTATAATCTTTATAATCAATGTAAAGTCACATTGATCCATATTTCATTTTCTTAGAGTATAGGTGCACCCAAATGTGAAAAACATGGCTGAATGAATCCCTTACCAAGGTTTTCTGTGAGTTTCTCTTTCAATTAATACAACTCATTTGGGTTCATTTTTTTTTAATATTTAAAATTGGTGTGGAACTATGTATGAGTTATATTAAATACTCATATTCATGTCTTGGTCGAATACTATGCAACCATTCTGGGGAAAAATCCAAAAATTCTGAAAAAATAGGCATACCATCGATGTTGAGTTTCTCCACAACCATTTGAGAAAAATGCGCCTTATGAAAGAGAGTTAATACCGAGACACTGGATGTAATCTTTATTGGATGTTCAAACATATAATTACACTGATAAAATATCATTCCTCTATTTGAAATATAAAACATAACATCCTTTCATTGATAATTGAATAAGTATTTATGTAGATAAATCAAATCTATGGCTAATATGTCATCAAATTCAACCAAAATAAGAATAAGAATATTTACAGAAATCACATTCCTATAAACATCAATAAGAGATAAATAATTGACTTGAGATGAAATCATCATACCATTAAGGGTTTACACTATTAATTCCACATCAAATCATTTTATAGTAATCTTAATACATTTTTTGAATTAATTAGATATGAAAGAGTGGGTATATCTTAAATCAAGTAATACATTACTAAATCTATAGTGGATGGTAACTTTTCCATTCATTATGTCATTATCACACCCCTCATCTGATATAGTGATCACATAGGATTTCCATTTATCCCCGGGTTTAAGAGGTTTTTGACTCTGATTATCATCACCAACCCTAGGGTTTCAGAAATGGTTAGCATTATTCTTATTCTCTATGCACTTGCAGCACTGATGTGTGGGAGGTTCATTATATGTAGATTTTATCTATTTAAATCATTGAAAACTTATTCCCATCAGTTCAAAAATCAATATCTTAATGGCCTTCCCTCCCACACATAAAACATTTATCATATCCTATACTACAACTACCCCCATTCTTATTTCCAAAATTGGAGAATTAATAATGGCATATCCTTTTCCCGTCATGGTTTATATATTTTATTTTTAACTTTACATTAATTTACTTGTTAAAAACATGATATTGATATGTAACTGTAACATCCATTTCAAATTTTGGTGAACAATTCATAGTATCTTTATGGAAACATAATTATATTATGTCCAATTCACTTATAATACTAGGCTATAAGCCATTAAAGAAACAATCAACTTAATAGTCGGGTTTTTTGATAATTCTATAAGTATACGTTGTATGTCATGGGAAATTATCCTCGTAGGTACTGTCAGATTCATCATCATTTTTCATAAACTCAAGGAACCCCTTTTTTCACGTTCATACAAAGAACAAAAAGAATTAACTTATTGAAATATAAGTTCTTCAACTCATTCCTATCTATAGAATGAATTTCATATTTCTCCCTCATATTGTTAAATAGAGTTCACCACTGGTTAGCATCATCTTCTAAACGATAAACAACCTAAATGACTTTCTCATGTATTTCACACTAGAAATATAGAGTACATATTCAGGGGTATCGATCCATTATAACTCCATAAGGGTATTATAAAAAATTCTAAAAGAAGTTGGATGTTTTAATATTAAGGATTGAACAAAATTTCATTCTCTCCTTTGATAATTTGGAACCTCATTATGATTCATATCATGGTAAAATTGGGTAAGAATAACAAAATGATTTTTCATTCAAACTCCTATTGAAATTGAATGCACAAGAGTAAAATATTTTCATTGTATATTGTATCCACCATTAATGAAGATCCATTAAGATATAACAATTGACTAATGTGAAAAGATATAGAGTATGAAAATTATTTCATAGTGAGGAACCATATAATCAAATAAAACCACTTATAGGATATCTAAATTATAAAACATTTTTTAATCTATGAATATTTTTCTTTATCCTATGAAATTCAAATCCAACTCATATTTTCACGAATCATGATGGTTTGTGATGACTTTTTGAATTCCAAAATCATATCCCTCAGTTGTTTTAAACTATGTGCGTAGTGAGGCCCATTGTCATACGACATTTCTTGAGCGAATATTTAGATTTTGGGTGTGTAATGTGGTTTTACCACTATGTACATATATTCTAGAGCAATATCCACTTATATTATCTTAACATGGATGTATTTCTTAGATACCACAACCTCTATCCTTTACCAAATTCCAAGTAATTTTTGTATACTTTTCCTTATCCTTATTCCTATCCATATGCATGTCTCTAGGGTTCTTACTAATATTTTCTAATACATGTTTACAATGTTAAATGGATTTTTCTATAACAAATATATAATCCCACTCTTTTAATATATTAACATTTTATATTGTTTTGTAGAATTTGTAAAACATTACAAAAACGTACACCAAAAGATAGTATATGTCTTGTTCCTTTGGAAACATGTAAATATAAACACTGATGCATAAGTGAAAAAATTAATTATCACTCTGGTCTTCATGGCTAGAAATATTGTTATACACATCATAAATAACACAATCCTTTATAACCTCATGAATAGTAAAATAAAAATGGGTGATCTCAAATTATCATTAATAGTAAACATGAGAAATATGTAAGAATAAACATGAGGATGTGGGTTTGAGAACATGATAATGGCATTAGAATATCATAACCTACATATCAAAGATCATAAAAATGTATCATGGTATAATTATCCATAGTTCATAAGACCTAAATATTAAGGGAATCAAGGGAATAATCCATGAAACCATAATATAGGAATAAGAAATTAAATTCTGTAAGACTTATAAACATGTAATATCCTCCACTATATGTCAAGGATCATTTCCAAAACATAAAAGGGAACATAATGGGGGATACACCTATAGGGAAAGACACACCATTATCTTCAATCCTAATAAATCCCTTATAAGTGATTGGGCTTCCACATTTTCCCATAGTGGATCAGGTTTCCATATCTTTCCATATTGGGTTTCCGCATATTACAAAGTGGATCAAGCCCATTGAAACGAATGTCATAATGTACTCCTAACATATAAATCTTTACCCAATGAATTTTATAGAGATATAGGTCCCACCCATCTCATTATGATAACAATAAATAATTTTCCAAAAAAAATTATACAATCGTATCATAACCCATGAAGTGAAATGGGTTCCATAAACATGTTATCATATCCTAACCTATGGAAAAAAATATATTTCATAATAATTTAATGAAACAATAACCCCTGAAAAAATCATGTTTTATAAGTCAATAACTCATGAAATAGAAACTGGTTTCATATAAATCGTGCCACCAAAAAATAAACCATCCTAAAAATTAATATGAATCAAATCATCTGGTCATTCACCCATAAAGTAAAGAGTAACACCAAGGTATAATTTCATAGATGGAAAATAAATTTTTATGATATTTTAAAAACATCTCATGCTTAAAATATCCTTTATTTTTTTAAATATGCCTCTCAAAACAAAAAACCCTTTTGAAAATCATTTTCATTAAAAATTGATTTGAAAACATAAAAAGGAATCTTGGAAGCAATAGAAAAATTTAAATAAATCTCTCCATGAAATTGATTTTAAAATATAATCCTTAAAAACATTTTTGGACACCTTTTTAGAATAATCAATGATTTTTTCTTAAAAAATAGTTATTGAAAATCTTGGAATGTGTCACAAAGAAGGAAAATTGAAACAAAACAACTTTACTGATTTTGTAACTTTTGAAACATAAAACCCGTGAAAACATATCATAAAATGTATATGTAAATAACAATAAAATTAACTAAAATAATATTAAAATATTTTTATGTTTGTATATACACCACAAAAAATAAACGAGTGGTAAATAAGTCAGAAACCTCACATAAATAAAAGTGAGAATAGAAATCCCCTTGCATTTTGTATTGACTCTCATCGAAACCATTCAAAGAAAATATATAATAAATATAAGTTATTTATAAATCTTCCATATAACCATAACAAAAAAAATTAAAATATTTCAATCTTATTAACACTCCCATGTTAAGGTTACTTTTTTGGTATTGTATGCTTTGTTTTTTATGGTGTCTTAATATGTTATATTTTTTGTCCTCACAACTTTATCATGATTTCCAGAATATATAAAACTATATAAATATGATTAATATTCATCATATATGTATTTATAATAATTTGGGAAAAATAAAAATATAAAATTAAATTCACTATTCATGGAGATGGTATGTCGTACATACACATTAATGATGTTTATGTTTTCTTATCGTGTTAAAAGAAAGAATGTAAATGACATGTATATATATATATATATATATATAATATTTCCCAAAAATTATAATTTAATATATTTCATATAAATTTATGCAAACCAGCCTTAATACATTCCTTGCATATTGTGAATGAATCACATCTCTTTGGGAAGGTGGTAGACCACACTTCCCCAATTGAAATTATCATATTTACTAAAAATGGAAATCGTGATGGTATGTTCTATATAATAACTATAATATAATATATTCATAATAAATATCAGATATATAATATAAAAATAAGTTCCCATTAGAATTTTCAACCGTGAAAGCTGGTAATGAAAAAATAGTCAACATCATTTGGTGATGCGATAGTTCACCGTACAGATGAACGATATGTTCATTACCCATTATATGGAAGTGTGTGTATTTCTAGGTAAAAAATATAGAATAAAAAATATTATTATATTTAGGATACTACGTTTATAATATAATCAGTGAGTAATAATTTTAGAGTCTGTGGATAATGATAATAAAATAAAAGAACATGAGGAATGATGTTACCTCTTCTTTGGGTAACTCTTTCTAGTTTGCACCAAAGGGATTCTGTTGATGGACTTCCAAAAAAAGGGAGGAATCAATGATGATGAGATGGATGTAGGGAGAAGTTCTAGATAGAGTTTCTTCCAACCAAATCACCGGATATTTTTGAACAAGTTATAGGGTAAGTTCCTTTTTATAGTGGAGTAGTTTAATTCATGGCATTTTTTAAAAGGGAATTCTACAAATGTTTTTCTTATCTAAAGTAGATCGAATAATGGTGTGAATCAAATAAATATTAATATTGGGATGATGTATGAACATAAAATTTATTTTTCAAAACCTTCATGGTCATTTATTACCTTATGTTTAATGTTTAGTCATTTGTAATGATAATTTTTCTCTTAATTACTATAATTAATTTTAATCACATTCTCTATAAATTTCGGTAAAAAATTAAGATGAACATACTAGACATTAAAAATTACATTGTATAAAAATATTGAATCTATTTTTATGAATTATAATCCTATAATTTACAAAAATTAAATTAAAATTAATCCCACAAATGGGTCGCGACATTGGGTTATATTAAATGGGTGTTTCCTTGGTCAAAAAATAAAGACACATTTATTAAATAAAATGAACATTATAAAAGTATTACGGAGAGTATTTTTTACAATAATTTCTATTAATGGAAAATAAATAAATAGGCAAGTCATCCAACTAGGGGATTTCATGGGTTTCCTACTTGTTGTTAAGTCCATACGCAAATGTTAGTTGCAAGATCTTGTTTTTTTAGAAAAACTATTTAAAAGTGTAGAATTTTATTATGTCCAATTTCATGTGAAATTGGTTTTAATGCCCTATATTGGATTAATTTATGTAACCTTAATCTCATTTAATTTTAAAATAAAATTAAAATATAATTTTCCTATATAAATAAATAAGATGAAAAATAATTATTGAAATAAAGTTTAGAATTTTTTCCTATTCAACCAAAATTGGTGTTTTATAGAAAAATAGAAAAATTAACCCAATGATAATTTTGACATTATGAATTAAAAAATTATTATTATTTTATAAAATTAAATTTCTAAAAATTTAAAATATTAATTTTATTATTTTCAACAAAAGGTTACAAAAAGAAGTTCTATTAAAAAAAGTTTATTTTCAAATAAGCCAAAACATTACCAAAAACTATACGTTCTATTAGAAATTTGTTTCATTTATATAAAACCATTATAAATAATATTTAAACACAATTTATTACTATTAATATTACTATGTCTCAAGGATATATTATAAATATCTAATTTGAATAATTATAATAATAAAATGTAGTTTTGTAGAAACTCATTGATTCATGAAACAAAATCCAAATCATTGTTTTGTGTATCACAAGTTTTATTTTTTATAATGTATAAATAATGTTTGACTAAGTATATCAGGCAATGAAATACATAAAATAAAATTAACTTATTAATGAAAAACATTGGTCATAAAATCATGAGTTGTTACATCCTAATCAATATAATTATAGATAAAATATGGAATTGTTGGATTATATCCCCTATAGGAACAATTAGTTGTTTCATTGTTGAAGATAAATTTAAAATATTGATGAAATATTTTCGGAGGAAAAAAATTATTTTGAAAACACTTATTTAAAACCTAATGATTTGTATAATATTAGTAAAAATTATCATTAAAAATAACCATACAAAATTGTTAATGAATATTTAATGAAAATTATAGTTGTGATAGTGGGATAATTTGTTTTTCATTGCGCGTCACAAAAAGATTATGTTTACACCTTTAGTAAAATGTAGCACATTTGGAAAATTTTAAAAAATTTATTATAAAAGTTTATTTATGTAGTCAAACATGGGGAAAATGAATTTTAAAAATAATATGAGAATAGTAAAATCATTCTGGAAAACATTTTAATTAACTCAAAAACATAGAAGAAAAAATTAATGACTAATTAAAAAAATATTCTTTTCATAAATCCCTTTTCTTGATATTTTTTACTACAGAAGACATATAATTGGTAATATTACATTAAATTTTTTAATAAAGAGGTGATAATAAAATTAAATGGGTTTATCATCTATATATCATATAATTTCTATTAGTATAAATTCAAACCAAAACAATCTTGAAATAAAATTATAATGTAAAAGAAATACCCTGCAACTTTTATATATATTAAACCATAGCCTCGATGAATGGAATGAAATTAAATGGAAATTTAAATAAAAATTATATATTTTTTATATATAATATCAATGTCCTTATATTTAAAACACGTTATTGAAATAAGTTTTTAAAATGGAATATGACTCAGGGAAACATAAGTGAGATTAGAAACCCTTACCTACCATCCATCATTTTCATATGTGATTTAAGACTCATGTATAATAAATTTATATTTATTAGAATTATATAAAAGGTCCACATATTTGGCTATAATATCATATATGATCATCATATAACATTTCACCATTTTTTTTAACAATTCATTAGTAAAAATCGTTATCTCAAAGTGTTAACTCATTCATTTTTCAGATATGTTACAGTTTCGTAGTTGTAATCATTACATAATGATCATAATTATACAATATAAATGATGATAATAATAATATAAATTTCATGTATATTAATTATATACATATTTATATTGAACAATGAAATACATACAAAAAAATGAATCACATCACATTGTGATGATGGTAGTCCACATGTATGAATGAGGGTGGTTTTTTACTTTTAATTGGTGAATGGGTATAAAGGTAAATGAAAAATTATATTTATAGAACCCTAATTATCTCATAAATATAATATATATTCAGTATTTACATTTATATAACTATCCATGTAATATGGTGATGAACATGATTTTCACAGCTCTGTGGATACAGTAAGCCTTATGTATGTGTGAGTGATGTTTTCACTTCATTAAGATGGAAAAGAGGTTGAAAATGGTTTTCCAATTATAATTTTTATCTTTTAATATAAATAAGATAGTGGATATATTATTTCAAAATAATGTAATATATATATAGTATTTTAAGGAATGAATGAATTTCAAAGAGTGGTAAAAAAATCTACTCTTCTTTCGTAGACCTCCTTTATAAACCTTCTACAAAACTCTTATAATTTTATTATAAGAATACCAGAGCCTATTATTTCTATATTTGAAATTTGATAAGATAATTAGGTTGGTTTTGGTTTAGCTTTTTTTCTCATAGAGGTGTAGATAAGAGATGGTATTGGTATTCTTTTATAGCTGGATAAAAGGTGACACATTGAATAATAAAATTATTTAAATATAATAAATTCATTTTCAGGTTTATGTGGCACAACGTGGTAGTATGTTCTATCCAAAGATATCATATGGTAAAAATTACATCAAAAAATAAAATAATTACCATTTTATAATTTAATTTTAACATTATCTATTGGTTTAACCCCTCGATTAACCAATTTTTACCTTATCCATGGGAATGATATTTTCAGGCATAAAGGATTATAATTATTCATATAAGGTAAAAATTGAAAAAATAAATGATCAATGGGTGCAATTTTTGATTGTTTTATATCCTAATTTCCCTATTGATTTTTAATCAATTTAAAATAATTTAATAAAATATTATTTATCACAATATACTATTATAGTCATTTGAATAATTATTCTAAGAATTTTACATTAAAAACATTAATACAGTTAAATATTAAGAATATAATACTATTAAAAAATAATATATTATTAACTGAAATAAAATTCATTTATAGCCATAATTTTTTCAAAAAACATTACTTGTAATTTTTGTTTAAAAAATATTTACAAGGATTGTTCCACTGCTTACACATGTATTCATTCAACATAGTATACGAGTTTCATGTAATTATATAATCACTAAATATAGAAATAAAATATAATTATGGAATTAATTTAATTTAATCTCAAAATAAAATTGATTATTCATTATTAAATTTTTGTTTCCTATTTTGAAATAAAATATAGTTGTAAAATCTAATGAGTGAACCTTTTTATTTTTCATTTCATAAAATATTATATAGGTCCTTGAAAAATGAAATGGATAAAAATTAAATTAAATTTAAAAATGTGAAGTTTATGGAAGAAATATCCTCATAAAAAATGTTAATGGAAAATGATAAATATATTTTAAATCCTTTTCACATTAGTTTTTCTTTAATTTATTTTAATTTCTTTATTAAGGCGATGATACATTTTTATTCGGTTTTTCTATTCATTATATCAAAAAATTATGTTGAATTTATTAAATAAAATAAATTATTCAAACATTGAATATATAATCCATTTTACATTATTTTATTTCTATAAGTGGATAAAATTAAATTTAATATAATCCAACCAAACATAGCGAAATATGGTTTTCTAAAAAATAAATTTTTATATTTAAAAGTATTTTTAAACCTAGAACATGCATGATATCGATACAAAATATATATATAGAATTATTATTAAACAAATAAAAATAAATTAAATTTAAAAACTTCTTCAAATAAAAATGGTTACTAAAAAACATGATAAAAGAAAATGTAATTTTCTTTAAACAAATTAGTATTTATATTATTCCCCCAAAAATTAACATTTTTAGACAATTACAAAAATTTGATCATAAGATAATATTAATATGTTGATTTCAAAAATTATTTTCTCTTTATAAAATTAAATTTCTATAATTTGTAATAAATTAATTATATTCTACAATAAAAATTTGAATAAAAAATTCCCAAAAATTGAATTTTTTAATCACACAATAACTTCACGAAAAATTGTGTGTTTTTTCCTAAAAATTAATACAATAATTTTTATTATATAGGAACAATATAAATATATTTCATATTTTTTAAACATATTAATACCCGCCAATTAAATATTAAGGTCATAATGTTCACATATAAATAATTATATTTTTATAAAAAATCTCAATTCTCTTAAATCCCGTGTTGGGTGTTAAGATTTCTATCATGATTATTATTCATTTAAACTATATTTTCAAGGTCTTATAAGGGATGAACCATGATGATAAAAATAGGTTTTTAGGTTGTTTTCTTGGGTATAGTTCTTTTATGGCCCTCCTAGGAAATAACGATAGTGTGGAAACATCCATTGAAAGTCATGGTGTTTATAATGGATTTAATTGGGACCACATGTGTCACATCAAGAGTTGGATCTCACTATACATGGATAATATGTGTGGTGGGTAGAAATTGGAAATTATTTTTGTAGTAAAATGTAGTGGTCTGTTGTTGAATTTTTTATGACGAGACAACATTCCTTATACCTTGTAGTGGTTGAGGTTTTGTTGAAGATCACATCATTTTTAACAACACATGAAAAAGGGGAAATGGTGATGGGTGATTTTCATATCTTTTAGAAAAAGGATTCCATAGAAAAATTGTATTTCTCCACCTCTTAGAAAGGGAATTAAGGATTACTCTATGAATAGAAGTCTCAAACTCCATTGATTCGATATTAGTTCATTATATCTAAACATTGGACCAATCCGGACCCAATTGGAACCTTTTGAGGGTTTTGCATGAGGGTAAAAACGTCATTTATTTTATATGATCAAGTTCCCATGATTCAAGGGACACCATTCACCCATTTCTATTATTTAATTTTTCCATATTTCAGGGGCCTTCTTTGAGGATAATTGCTTATTTTTCAAAGAGGTCTATATTTTTTGGAGATTGGATGTTGTGGTTTTGTTTTGGATGGTTTCCCATAAATTATGGTGAAGTCTAATCCATTGATTTTTCTATTTTGGAAATGGTTATCTTTTAATCTCCAATCCTATTAGGGGATCCTCATTCTGTCCCTTTTTGTATCTGATTAAGGATTAAAATAAATTAATATCCAATGGATGTATGGTTAGGGTGAACATAATAAAGATAATGAATTGGTTTTACTGATGTTAAAGGAAATGGACATAAATAACATGTGTTTACAGATTCTATGAAATTTATTATTATGATACCTTTTGTTGCATTTTTTTTAAAATAATGGTAGTTTGGAGCCTTTTTTCTTGTATGTTTTCTGAATTCTTTAACCCTTGTGGTTATTTTTTTATTGAACTCATCTTCTGTGAATAACTCAAATCAGTTTTATATTGTTAATGAACCAGTTACCAATGGAAATATTAAATTATGTGAGAATACCCATTCTAGAAAATATGTGATGTTATGAAAACCATTAAACAAAAAATGAGGTAGATATATAAGCTGAAATATGTCCCTATGTGTTGATATGTTTTCTAAGATATCATGTGTGATGTTTGTGGACCTTATGTATATTCTAATAGTGATAGTGTTGATTGTTCATAATGCATTGTAATTTGCTAAAATCATCCTAGGTTTTTTCTATTTTATGTGATATGGGTTGATTTTTAGTGGCATTATGTGTGGTTGTTTTAGTTATATTGTTTTATTGTGGTCGTGGATTGTCATTAACTGTGGTGTTTTTAATTATGAGGTTGATGGAATGTTTTTTTTAGTTTCTCAGTAGTAATAGAATGAAATTATAACAATTATACTTAATAGGAATTTATGGTTATAGTTTTTTATTCGAAATATGAAAATAATCGATTAAAAAAATATGTTGGTTCATAATTATTTATTATGATAATTTGGTAAAATAAAATTGGGAAATAATGTGTGGATTTTTTTAGGACCAAGCCTTAAATATTAAATTTTATAGTGTCTCTAAACAAGAATTTATTTTTTCCTTCCCAATGATCTTTTAGGTTGAGTGTTTTAGAGAATCAATTCATAACCCATAAATTACAAGGTGAGAAATTTTACTAACTATCCATTATTACCCTAATATAAAACATTGAAAATAAAACATGTTTTACTTTCCTGAAACATCTTCATAACATTCAACAAGATTTCCACTTTTTCATCAACCTTTATTAATCACTATGAAAAACATTTTAAACTGTGGAAATACAAGAAAAAAAACCTTGGTATGGAAACAAAAATAAATAATTATATTTTTATATTAAAACCCATGGAAACCCATAAAATAGTTATCATTATCAAATTATTCTACAGAAATATGAAATAAATCATTTCTACTAGGAAAATACCATGGTTTTTCTAAAAATATACCCTTAAGATCCATAAAAATAGGGATAAAACATGTAAGATACTTATGAATGATTTTAATATCAATCATACATATGGATTAACCCTAACAGTTAAATAGGGAATAACCATCATGATTTTAAATGTAATAAAATTAAAAATTTATTCCCAAAATCTCATTAGATAAACCGAATCGGATGGCTCTATCTAATATTTGGAATAACCATCACAGTATATTCACATTTTTATTAGGAGAAACCTAATTAGTTAACTCTATCCCATTAACCTATAGAAAATGGGAGATATAATATTCTCACATGCCATGTTTTATAATAGAACAACCCATTCTCAGAACTAATTACCAAGAACGATAACAGAATATGTAAAATCATCCATTATAAAATATTTTTTTTCACCAATACGTAAACATTTTTGAATATTAATATACCCCTTTCCTTTAAAAGTCATTTTTCAAAACTAAAATTGCTAGAACAAATAGAATGAGGATTTGTTTTGAATAAAACATCAAATCTTATAAGGTAATCCAAACAAAAAAAAACAGTTACGATGGTGGGAAAAGTTGTTGTTAATGTATACTTTAAAATAAAACATTATTTTGGACTTTCATAAAAAAAAGTCAAAACATTCCTTAAAAATAATCCTTTTCCAAAACATTTAATGAAAATTACAAGATATATATAATGTGTCTTACAATTTTTTGTCCATATATTTATGTACATAAAATAATTTTAATAATATTTAGAATAATGACAATGTTAGTTTTAACAAAAATTTTAAAAGATGATTTTTAAAAATAAATTTACATACCTAGAGTTTACATCATCTTTTACATTATTCATCTTCATGACTAATAAAATTATTTTAATTATTCACTTTATAGAGAAAAATTTTCGTGTTTATAATTCATTTTATCTAACATATTACCATTTTATAAAAATAACTTACAAATTTATGATTATATATAATATTTTGATGATACACTGTTTATAAGTTAGAAATGAGCATGGTAAGTTCACTATAGTCAACGATTTCATAATTCCATAATATATAGAATAGTAATACTTAAATAATTATCATTTTATTCCCAAATTATAATTTTATGACCAATCATGAAATATTGATATGATAAATTTACAATGTTTCAATCATGGAGATCATTGGCCATTCATACGCATGAGTAATGTTTCCATTTCTCAATTATCAATATAAAAATAAGGTATGCATAAGTTAATTTTTCCATAATGATTATAATATCATAAATATTATATTACTTCTTTAATTATTCTTATGTTTTTCATCATTGAGATTTGGTGATGAAAAATGACTCACCTCACTTTATGGATGTCATAGTCCACACGTACGCATGAACGTCGTTATAATCTTCCAATTTAAGAAAATATAATAAAATATATCTTTTAATATTTTTAAAAAATTAATAATATTAATAATATCATATATAAATCACCATTCAATCATTATAACCATCCATTAGACACATTGATGAATAATAAAATACATCGGTTCCCAAGGTAATAGTCACCCATACATATGAATGATGTATTTTTGTTCCTATTTGGTGGATATTGGAAATGGATAATGGTTATTAATTTAACATAATGCAGTATAACAATATATAGGATTTTTTTATTATTTTACCATTGTATAGGAATATTTTAATGATGTGAAATAGAGAATAAAACTCAAACATGTGGTTAAAACAATAAATCTTCTTTGGATACTCTCATTTTCTAAACACATTTTGACCTCTAATATTTGTACTCTAACAAAAATAATTCCAAAAGACCATTTTTAGTGATTATAAGATGGTATTTTTTGTAGTTATTGTTTAATTATAAGGTATTAAGGTTTTGTAGAATGAGAATCAGTGGTTCACTATTATAATATAGGATTGGGTCACTCTTAAAATTTATTAAAATAAATAATATTATATTATATATATTTTTAGTCCAAATGGCCCAAAATTAAAAATATTATATTATAATATTTTTACGAGTCTAATTTTTTTTATTCAATAATTTCTTGCACAATTTTAAATCATTTAATTAATCTTTTCTTTTATTTTTATCCAATTGTTTACCCTTTGGAAAATTTCAAAAATTAATATGTTTTCTTCCCTTTAGGGATTAATAATGAAACTATTAAACTAAAAAAGAATAATTAACGAACCATTGATAATTTAAAAAACCATATAATATTAATTTAGATGGATTATTTATTTTTATAAATTTAAAACCATTTAGTAAATTTATATTTATTTTAATGTATCATTAATGTCAATTTTATTACTATTAAATTTCATTGACATTAATCATATTAATTATAAAAATGTGTTCTATGAAAATGCACAAAAACCTCTATATTATTTCATGTATATCTATAAAATTCTTAGGACGCATTGAATTGTTCAAATTATACATCTTTTATCATTTTTAAAATCAATTATTTTTTTCATTAATTGAATAATTAATGAGTCATCATTGTGTCAAATTTTAGAGTAATTATTTATTCACTAAAAAGTAAAAATAAATTTCCATGAAGAAGATAAATATTCAATAATACAAAATAATGTTTATAAATTAACAATTTCTTTGGTTATCTCCGATCTAAAATTAATATTGTTATTAAATATGATTGAGACATTTTTTATATTTTGTTACAAATAATATTATATATTTATTAGTATTATAAAAATAACTAACAAATGTCATATATTAATCATTTGGATGATTATGAATGATATATAATCATCCAAAAAATTATTTCAAGTGGTAGAGTCATTCTTTAGACCTTAAAATTTTATTTTTAACCATAATTACCAAATCTTCCCATTACCATAGTTGCAAAAATTACAAAGGTTACTATTCATTGTTGACTAAAAATAAATTAAAGGAAAATATTTAACATAATTGAATCAAATGATTCATAATATGGAATATATTTATTAAATTAAAAAATACATGTGTTTTAGAATTTAATTTAAAATTAAACCGGGAAACGAAAATGAAAATATTTTTTTGGAAAAATTCCATTTTTCAGTATCAATGCCTTTATACAAAATTCTGGTATAAATTTTATTAAGAAACCCATTATCAGATTATATTAAAACAAAAAATAATGAATTTTTTTACTAATTTATAATTGAATTTTACTTTGTAAATACATCAAAATAAAATATATTTTTAAATAAAAAACATTATTTTAACTATTAATTGAAAAATAAAACTTTTCAGAAAAGTATCACAAATTAATATTATCATAATTATGACCTGATGATTTCAAAATTGTTGTCAATTTTTTCAAATTAAACATATATATTTCTAATTAAATTATTTTAAATAAAACCAGATAGTACATAAATGACCAACTTGGTTTGAAATAATGTTTTTCCTTTTTGACTGTAAAATTTTATACTATTTTATACATACCTAATAAATATTTGAAAATATTTTATATCATAACTTCCTATTCTATTACCCTTTTTTATTTTTATGCATTATTTGTGGTAGTGGTTTATAGAATAGGTTGTCAGTTATTGTGGTGGTGGTAGTGTGGAAAATCTAATGGAGTTTGATGTGAAACCAATTGGTTGGGTATTTTTTAATATACTAATCATGTATTTTAATATAATTTATATATTCACACCACCTGAGTTGGGTAACCTTTCCAATGGATAAATGTCTTCAATTTATGGTGTTTTCTCTAACATTCAAGATAGTGGTGAAACAGATGGATGAGAACCCCATCTTCAGTCACTCTTTCTTTGGAAGTATTGAAGAATATGGATAGAAATAGAGACCACTTATGAAATTGTAGACATGTTATTTGGTGTGTTCATTCCTTGTCGGTGGGGGGAATGTATTTTATTTCCCTCATATTATGATTACCTATTTCCTTATTTTATAATGAGATTATGATATGGATATTGAGTGATTCCATCGCTATATGTTGTGCCCACCAGGTGGCCGGGGTAGGTTTGGATCCATCAGAAACAACATAATATATGGATGAAATCATTCTGTGGGAGGTGATCAAGTCTAGATTAATATCAGTTTTATATATTGGGTCCCATGTGATAATTAGGATGGTATTGATGCATCCCAACCCACTTTAGAGGTGGATTGATATGTAATTCAATTTCATAGATTTGATGAGATCATATGATGTTTAGAATTGGGGTGTGATATGGGAAAATAAGTTAGAAACTCGTAGTAGAGAACATTTGTGTATATTTTTTCTATAATGTGTTATCATACTTGGATGTTTTATTTTGTGAGAGTGTCATGTCGAGGTTAGGAATGGACAGATGACCTATTTTGGTTCATGTGGGTTTATTATTTTCTACAAGTGAATTAGTATATTATTTTTCACATATTCATGTGAGAAAATTGTTATTAACTTTTTGATTATACATTTTATACTCACCCCTTCTGTATATAAACTCATCATTAGGTAATGAAAAACACATTGGGGACTGATCTGGGCACCATTAGCATGGGTGTTGGAGCATTAATTGAGTTTTTGTTATAGGATTATATGTTGGTACATTACATAGAGATATTAATTTATATTCATAATGTTTTATTAATTTATTATGGGATGGTTTAATAATTATTTTACTTTATGGGATGTAGCTGTTTGGTGGATGATAACAAATCCTCATATCATCCAATTCAATTGTGGTTAATACCACCCATATTTGCGGAATTATTTATACCTGATATTTTATTTATCAACCAAGGGCCAACGAGAGGATAGAATCTAGTTTTATAATATTTATTCATTCATTGTTGGTCCTAGGGGGTATCTTTAGATAGAGGGATTATAAAGGAGTGGTATCAATGGTTTTGGTAGAGAGATAGGACATATCTTGTGGTCTGATGCCTGTGAGGAATTGTTCTATTGGTAAGAATATTATATCTTCAGATCATGGGAAATGATTTAGAATAGGGTGAATGTCTAGGAAATAAGAGTTTTAGAACCCTAGGACATGATGCAAGGACTCTATTATTATTGAATTTTTAAGTGATGTTGATTCCCTTTTAGTGTAGAGACATTAGAAAGGAGCATGAAATATGATTTATTGTCGTTGTTGTTGAATTTGGTTTTTTAAATACGTTTAAAATTTATTTAATTTGATAAATATCATAATTCCATGCTATATGTTCTAGGTTTATCCTTATATTTTTATGAAGGTACCTTGGTTATAATCTCCATGCAGCCTAGGTATTAAAGGTTCAACGGGCTAATCATGTAGATCATTGAAGGGTTGGTCTGACATATGAGGGAGCGATGGTCCATAATAAAATCAGTGCATGAGTACTCAGGAAGGTAATTTTGGTATGTGATATTAAGTCCCTCACCATCCACAACATTTTCATAGGCCCCCAGTTTTTTCTCATCAAATTTGGGATAGAGTATGTAGAGATATAACATTGGATGGTCCCCATCCTCTGGGACCATGAACAAAGAATTTTTGTAGAGGAAATCATTTGGGAGGTAGAGGAGATAGAATTAGTAAGGTTCATCCTATGTAATTTACAAAAATAGAGTAGATAGAGGTAATAAAAAGTATGATTATATATTCATCTACCTTACTTTATTCCTAATTTTACTATAATGAATTTCACTCCATCATTTCTCTAAATTTAGTCCAAAAAATTGGATTATTTTTTGAGAATCTTCCAGTTCCGTGCTGTTATCCAACAGAGTTATAGATTGGTATTTCTTTATTGATGTGTTTTGGGAATTTTATAAGATTATGCAGGACAACAAATGTTTTGGGTGATTTTTCTTATTACAAATATAAAAATGAAATGTTATCAATGGAATGGATTGGTTGTTTTTTATGTGTGAAGTAATTGATTAATTTTAGAGTAGGTTTAGTTATCAAACATAGATGACCGATGATTTGTATTCATTGGTTAGCGAATCTATAAAATTTGTTTTATAAAGTGGAACATATTTTCTCAAAGAATTCAGTGCTATCAGTGGATGTTCAAGTTGTGGATGATATCATGGTTTTTATAGTTTCTATATATATCTACCAATATGTGGTTGTGACACTACCCCTATTTCTTGAAATAGAGTTTGAATATAATTATATGTCATTTTGTCTCTAATTTTTTGATGTACCTCTATCAAATAGAACCCCAAGAGTCTCAAGAGTTGAGGATTCATGTTCATGATCTAATGTGAATGGGATTCATCAAACATAGTTAATCCAATTAGGGTTCCACAGTGTTTTAATCTAGGAACAATTAATTTAGTCTAACGTTTTTCATATAATACTACTGTTTGAAAATTTTAATGTTCAATAATCATTACTATTTACCAAGTATAATGGATCCTTTTAATCCATTGAAGTGGTCTGGTTAGATATTGATGATTTAAATATGGTCCAGAAATCAAAATTTGAGGGAAAAAGATGAGGATATTATGAATAATACCTAGAGTTTAATTATTAGGAACATTGAATATGTGGTTATGCCATTTTTTATAATGAACACACCTGGAATAATCATGAGACTTGTGTTCTCCATGTTTAATGTGTTTATAGAAATTTTGTCGTAATTTTTATTGATATTATCAATATATTATTAATATTGTAGAAGTACCATGTCAAGATCACATATTTTTCTTCCATGTTATTTAAATCCATGAACTATAGGGAATGTTCTCCCATTAAAAATTTGGGATGTGTGAAGTGTATTTCATTGGGAAAATGAATTCCCTATTGGGTGTATTCATGGATTCATAAAAGGTCGATATAGTTGATTCATAGAATATATCATAAAAATGTGGTTGAAATTAAAAACCATATTGGCCCTACCGGCTATTACCAAAACAAATTATCTAACCTATCTTTTATTAGATCCTCATTAACCACATTGAATACAAAGAATAATGATTTAATCTAAAGTGAGTATATTTTGAAAGACATCAACTACAGAATGGATAGGTTGATCTGTTTTCCATTAAAGTATTATCCCAAAGAAGGGGATATGTTTGAGGAATTATGTGACACTTCACATCTAGTCTTGAGAATTTTCTCCCTGTAGCAATAGGAAATTAAATTTTAGGTTTCAAAGATATTTCATCCCCACATGACTTACTATCCCACTCTTGATATTTATTTTTTGGAGGTGGTGTTTGAGATAAATTGATTATGTCATTACCTCATCAATAGGAGGATTATAAATTTCATGGATCATAACATCCAGAGGTATATATTCTCTTAGTGAAATCATAATATTTGTAATCCTTGGTGGGTGTATTTTTTCAAGGATTATGATTTTTATATCTACTGCACCATTGTTAAATGAAATATTATGGATGCTTCACTGAGTAATAAGTTACGATGTGCTGTAATTTGGGTGTTTATTGATTCTTGGAAAGTTATGATGGAGATTGGGGTATGGTATGTTGATATAGAGGAATTTAGTGAAATAGGTTTTATTTATCATATGATAATGGAAACATTTTTTGATGAATAAGGTAAAGAATTATCATTAGGGAGACACACAGCTAGAGGTGATACGATACTGTATAGGCCATAGTCATGTTCTAGAGGGGAAGATGAGGTATAGTCCAAACCAAATAATGTTTTCGGGGAGGATATTCATTCCCCTGCAAGTGTGTGAGTTTTTCCCTTATGACATTTATGTCACAACATTATTAATATGTCCATGTGTGTTAAAGATGTATCATGACATGAGGAAGAAAGTTGTGTCACCTGGGAAGAAGAAACTAGTTGCAATGTTTTGGCATGGTGTCTAGTTTCATTGAAAGAAATTTTCAAGAAATATATTGCTAGAATATTGTTACACCAATTTTATTTTCTTGAGGTAAAGTTGTAGTAAATGTTAATAGATTCTTTAAATAGGTAACCTCATAAACCGGAAGGATCTATTATTATTTGGGTGATTATGGACATTATAAAGTAGTCAACTCATTTTCTAGTGATGTGGGAATTGAATTTCACGGAGTCCCTAGTGAGGTGGTATGTTGATTTTGTTTTTTTAGAATTAAGAGTTTTTGAGATCCATCATTTTAGATTTATATCATTGTGTTTCATTTTAATTCAATTGGGTAATATGGTATTATATTGGATCCCAGTTGAGCTTTAGTAATCTATTCCACCCCCAGAATGAGAGGGTGAAATAATAAATAATAGAGATGCAAAATGATTATTGTTGGTATATGACTTGGATCTCAACGGATCATTCTTGAATCAGTTAACAATGGATGAGTTTCTTCTAAAGTAATGGTTATCACTCGACTATTGGAATTATACTATTTTAGGGGTTTTGTGAGTATCTATTTTGTTTATTATTATGATGGATCATGGTTGATGATTCCGAAATTTTTGTTGACGCAGTGTTACAGATAATGGGAATGAATATCTATATGGTTTGAGAGAGGATTATGATGTTTGGGGACCACTAGAAGGCCTATGTTGATCATAGGTAGAGTTCCATGGAGTGTATAGTTGGATACCATATATTCTTGATGGTTTCCCATCCTTAAAGATATTGTAGGTTTTATTTGGGTAGTACGCTTTATTCTTGGTTTTTATTACCTTTTGAGGTGTTTTCGAATTCTAAAAATGTAGCATATTAGTTGGAAATACCACTACCACAAGATAGGATCCAAAATGACTCTGATGTAATTCATTCTGGGAATTAGATATAAAACATTTTTCAGTGTTTTGGAACCATCTAGTTGATTTCTAGGACTTCCAAGAGAAGGTTCAACATGGGAATGTTTTCTCTTTGGTTCACTTATTTTGAAGGCATGGTGGTTAAGAGGATAGTGCCAATTAATGTGGGACACTAATGTGGGATCATTCTCCCGAGTTGTTCTGATTTTTTGTCTTTCACAATGTGGATATAATAATTGGTATGTGTAGATTTTCTGTAATTTTTATATTGTTTCTTTATGTTTTTTATAGGTATTGGTTGTTATTGGGTCATAACATTATCCTTGGGAGGTTTATCATAGTATGATTACCTGGACCTCCCCCTTTATCCTCTCACTCATTAGTTTTTGTTTTGAATCTTGAAGAAAATAAATGTTTTAAACGTTTATAATTTAAGGTAACTATTAAAAATGCCCTCCCATTATTTTTTCTAGGTATTTTTAGTTTTAAGAGGGAGTTCGGTGGGGTTTCAGAGGCTAGGGGATAGTTTGGGTCATTCTTAAGGTAACTATATTGTGGTGTTAGGCATGGTGTGAGTCATTTTGGATGTGGCTGATTGAGGTATAGTCGTGGAGAGGGTTTTAGAGTTCATGGATGAACTGTGGTTAATAAAAAAAATTTATGACCATGTTATTGGGTGTCGCATTTGAATGGTGACCGTTTGTAGAACATGAAGTTTGGAAATTCCAAATGAAACTTGTGGTACTAGGTGTGATGTTTTTTGGGACCACATGCATTATACGTAGAGGTATACATCACCATTTCATGTTCAAGGGTATGGTGAGAATAAAAAAATAATGAATTTATTTTTTATACCGTAGTGGCTAGTCGTGATGGGAATCAGATCAACCAACATGCCTCAGACTACTCTATGGTTGAAAATACGATGATGGTAAAATATGATTTTAAAACATATAGAAAATAGTTAAATGTCCTTCGGAAATTATGATCACTATTAAATGAGAATGAATATAGTGTATTGGTATTTCTTAATTTATAGAGACTCCATTATATATTCATCTGTAAATAGAGTGCATGATATCTCTTCTTTATCTCTCCTTTGTCATCCTCAAATAATTGGATAAATCTATAATTAACACTGCTTGTTCTAGGTAATTTAACCTCTTATTATGTATTTTAATGGTACATGATTGTTGAGTTTCAATAGTTTCATGATGGTTTGGTAGTGTTTTGTAGGGTTTTTAATTGTGAAATATTTGGGAATCATTTGTAGAAACTGTTAAACATTTTCAATAAATAGTGTGACAGATTCTAAGAGGCACTAAAAATTAACTTGGATGGTGTATAGATTTTTCATTACAGGTGGATGATCATGAAAAACCATGAATGTACATATAGATGGAACAATAACCTTTGCTGTCTGATTTTTCAGACCACCTCCAAGCAATGTGATGGGTTATTTGGATATAGTCGCATGCTCATAGTTGTTGCACAGTTTACCAAACCATGAAGCCCAACTATGTGACATTAAATTAAGGCTCTAAAAATTAGATATTTACTTTAAATTAGGCCAAAAATACATTTTACTTCTCCTCACTTGGTCTCTCTTAATATTATCCTTCTATATGTAATCAGTGTTGTTCCCTGGAATACAGTCGCTGGTTTTGATGATTCTAAGTGCTTTGGATCAATGTAATCAATGATATGTTTCCTTTTTTACTCATTACCTTTATATATTCACATATAATCTCACCTGAAATAATATATCTAATATTTCAGGGATATATATATATGATTTATGACATTTTTTCATGAGATTTTGATTGGATATATTTAATGGAAAATGTTTCCCTCATGGATCTAGAGTTTTTATTGTGTCGTTATTCATTATTATCAACCATTGTGAGGTAGTTGGCTTCTATATCTTCTCTGTTTATTCTAGATCATATAGGAATGATTTAATTTGAATGATTTCCTTTTATTTTTAAAAGAAAATTTAAATTATTTATAGAAGGAATCCTATTTAAATGATAATTTGTGTACATGGAAAATAGTTTGTCTTTTGGAAAACCCTTTGTAATATATTTTTCAATTTATTTTTTAAATTCTCTTTTTTACATTTTAATGAATGAAAAAGTACTCTGAAATATATTAAAAATTAGGGATTGGTTTATGTAGAATTAATTTTTATGTAACACGGCATAATTTTGTTGGTTTTTCTTCACTAGGATGGGGCCTGGTCAAAAGCTACCTTCATTAATGGGGGAAAGAACATGATAATGAAGTACCAAAATCAATGTGTTTTATTAAGTAATGGATTAATGTCAAAATGACTCAAAACTCAGCAGTATTGGGAGGTCCATGGAATGTGTTCATGTGTGTGCTTGTGATCTTTGGATAAATATTCAATGTTCTAAAAAATGGTATTATTATTTAATTATTGTTTTTTATATGGAACTCATTTAGGTATTTGTATAAAAATATATATCTCATTCCCATTTGTTCTATATGAAATGTGATATCATGGTTTTATCTTAGTGGTGTGTGTTGGAAAGCCTATGGGTATTTCATACTGATTGTTATGATCACCCCCAATATGGTCACTTTTGTGTATTTTGAAATTATTTTTACTAGGACACGGTAAAGGGAAATGTATCACACTTCTCCTATGATACATCTCAATCTTATAGGAATGGATTATGTATCTCAATCATGGAGACAGTATAGGTGATTCTTTTGATGGTGCCACTTTTTAAAAAACTATTATTATCTTTTATTCTTTGTTCGTATATGTGTATAAATTTTATTGTTACACTACTATTGGTTTAATTTTGAGTTGTTTTTATAATTGTTTTTGTATAATGCATCATAGATATTTTTATTTTCTTATTATTTTTGTAAATTTGGGTTTTTGATTATTTATTAATGGGAAAATAATACCACCAATATTTAGGTAATATATTTGAATTTATTACCAGGGATTGGTTTGATGGAGATGTGACAAAATTTTAGTGGCACATCCAACTATTACTATGTTAATGGGTTGGTCAAAAATGTTACTAATGTTGTCATTCCTGGTCATTCAATCATCATGGGATGGTTAGAAAAATATTGGAATATCAGAACAATAATTTTATATTATAAAAATACATTGATAACATTTTTATATTGATCTTCATGTTACTATAGTGATCTTACTATAGATGTCCTTTAAGACGCCTAATTGTGTTTTTTCAAGTGTTTTATGAAACATCATTGTGTGTTTTCATCTCATCATCATGTGTTCAAACAATGGTTATATCATATCATGAATCTATAAAGATACATCCTGTTAGAAATAAATTTACCAGGTTATGTCTGATACTTTTATAAAATTATTGAAAATTATTTTTATTTTCATGATTTAATATATTTGAATACTTCAGTTTTGAGTGAGTGATGACTATGTGATGTTTTTTATATCATTAATTAAATATAACTGGTGGTATGTCATAGAAACCCACATGAATATTTCATAGAAAACATTGGTGTGCCTGATCTTCTGATAAAACAACATCTTGTTTTGATCATAGTTTGGGATTTTCAAGTTATTGATAATGGATATAAAAATTCTGAACCTAATCAAGTGTATCATTATATTTTATTTCACAAATTGAATCCACTATTCTTTTTGGGGAATTATGAACTTGAAGAGGTTTAATGTAACGACCCGAAATTTTTAATAAATCTTGTTTCCTAATTTTATGTGTTATTTTATTTTATTTTTATACTCAAAAAAATTATTTCATTTGATAACATGAGTGTAATTAAAATGAGACCTTTGGGTTTTGACTGGTATATGACCATTGGTCAATATGACCGCTGGAAACTAAACGTTTTGATTATTATCTCTAAATACAAGTAATCTTGATTAATTATTATAGAAAGAAGATTCGATGGCACCACCCAGTAGTCTTGGACCGATCGAAGCCCATCTAACAGAACATGGGATGAAGGTAGCACCACTGGGCTTTGCTCTGGACCAAACCCAAGCCGAACTTCATTGTGTGAAGCTAGAACAGAATCGCCTTCACGAGAAGTTCAAACTGATAGAAATTTTTACTCGTGCGATGTTGGCCAAGCCTCCCTCAGATTCTCTCACCTTAGCACACCTTACACTTAGGTCCTACGCTGGTGTGATAAGGGGCTATGTAAGGATACTGTAACTGCCTTGTGTAATCCATTGTTTTAAATAAAAATTTTAATTTCTTCTTATGATTATGTTTATGAATTCTCAAATGTCCGGATAAATATAGTATGCATATTTTTGATGAATTTTAGAAAAAGGATATTTTACAAATGTTTATGTAAATCTTAAATAATTAAAAATGTGTAATGATTTTCAAAAAATGGTCTTCTATAATTATGTTCAGTATGAAATTTAGTGTCTAATATGATCAACTTAATTTTTGATGAATAGTAAATTATGAATAGTGATTTTATGCTTAGGATTAGTAATGTGACCAAATGTGTTAGTAATCTCACTTAATGAAAGTATTAATATAATCTAGGCACCTCGATTAAGTAGTGTGATTCAATAAAATGGTTAAATAATGGTTTCATAATTTATTATTCATGTATTAGTTTTTTCGGTTGAATATTGTTTTTTAATTAAAAATTAATTTAAAAATATTTATAAAATTATTTTTATAAAGTAGAATTTATTTTTGAACTAAGAGCATCGATATTATGTTATGGTAATTTTTGAGGTTTTTTCTGAAAAAATGAATTTTTGGTGAATAGTGTATTTATTTATAAAATAAATTAAAAATATTTAGATAATTATTTTTTTAAAATGGAGTTCATTTTTGAAATAATTGCATTGATATTTGGTTAAGGTGAAATTTTGGGATTTTTCTGAGAAAGTTGAATTTTTAGTGAATAGTAAAAATACAGTTTTAGGGTTTCTGTATGTTTAAGGACAACATAACTGTGTCATGCTGATTTCAGGATATATTTTATGGGTTGGCCGACCAAATTTGATGAATTATTGTATTGGGGGCCCCATGTGGCCTAACTTCATGCGAAATATCTTGGGAGAGCACATGGTTTTGAGAAACCCACTTATGAGGTGTCCCTTGGCCATTAATGCCTTGTCCCCTCACTTTCCCCATAAATACCAAGCCATTATCTCATCCTTTGGACTCCAAAATCATTATAAACGAATTTCTGGTCTCCTTACCTCCCAAGGAGTCCTCCCAAGGTTCCCCCAAGCCCTCAAGGTCCCAACCTTTGTGTTTTAAGAGTTACGTTTTAAGGTAAGGGATCTGACCCCTCTCTTTCTTTTCAAGTGATCTCTTTTATGTCGTTTGATTTATGCTCCATGTTCTTATGTTGGGGGATGTTCTTTTATATTCATTATAATTTCCTTTTTATGTTCAAATGATGAGAGACCCCCTCTTTCTCTCATCAATTCGTTTTAAGATTGTTTAAGTGGCGCCGTTAGGTTGTCGAATTTTTAAGGGATTTGTTCACCCTTCTCGCATTCACGTTCTACTTTCATGTCAAGTATTTTACGTTCCTTTTTATTATGTTGGGGTATGATCTCTATATCTATCATACTGATAATTTATGTTCATTTGATGAGATACCCTATTTTATCTCTTCAATTCAGTATTTTGAAGTTTTAAGTGGCGCTGTTAGGCTGCCGAATTTTTTAAGTGGTTCTTTCACCCATCTCGCTTTGAAGTTCTACATTCATGTCAAGTCTTTCAAGTTCCTTTTTATTATGTTGGGATATGATATCTATATTTATGACACTGATCTTTTGTGATCATATTATGAGATAACCCATTTTATCTCTTCAATTCAGTATTTTGATGTTTTAAGTGGCGCTGTTAGGCTGCCGAATTTTTAAGTGGTTCTTTCACCCTTCTCGTATTGAAGTTCTACTTTCATGTCAAGTCTTTAAATTTACTTTTTATTATGTTTGGATATGATATCTAACTCTATAATACTGATAAATTATTTTCACATGATTAGATACCCTATTTGATCTCTTCAATTCATTTTTTGATGTTTAAGTGGCGCTGTTAGGCTGCCGAATTTTCATAAGAGAAATCTTATTTTTGTCTTCCTTTCATGTTCATAATTTCATATGGTACATCTTTCAAATTTCATTACCATGTTCATATATCCTTCATATTTTGTCCCTCTACTATTTTATGGATCATTTATGAGTGGGTGACCCATGTCCCCTCTCTTTTCAATGTTCTCTAAAACCCCGAAACATAGCTGTTATGCTGTAGGATTTTCATCTCAAAATGCCTCTCTCTTTTCTGAAAATTATTTTATGTTATAAAGTGAATAATAAAATCTATAATTTATACAGGGGTATTCACATATATATAAAAATGTTCTATTTTAAATTCTGGGATTTACATACATGAGACCCGCTCTCCCTTTCCGTGGGTTTAAAGTCACATAAAGACCATGTCTTTAATGCATTTTTTAAAACGTTATGATTATGAAATGAAACCCATTTATTTTATTCTATATGGGTTGTTTATGAAATTATTGATGATGAAATATGTGGATCACATGATAATAAAGACATGTCAAGGGTGCGCCCAGATAGCGCTCCACTACATTGGGTAAAGACTTAATCTCTAGAGATGACTTTTTAGACTGATACCTTGGTGAATAACCTTGGTAATTTTTAATGACACCTTGGGGATGGAACTTGGTGAAATGAAATTATTGTCAATATTAAATGTTGTAGCCACATTTTCATGTTATGTAAAATGCTATTTTTATTATGATATATCTCATGATTTCTTCCTCATGCCTTAAATTTCTTTTCATGACCTTATTGAAGTATCTCAAGTTCACATGTAAAATGTCTCTCTTGTTTCCCTTACTGGGCCTTCTACTCATCATCTATTTTGATGTATGTCCCTAGGTTATGATATGCAGTAATTAACCTAGGATGAACATGATTATAAGCCTTTCAAGTGTTTAAGAAGAATGTTTTATGTTTTCATGTTTTAAGTTCCTGGTTTCCAAGACACTAAACCTTAAAGATCCTCGGTTTTGTAAAATGTAATGAAAGTTTATGTGATAAAAAGGCAGGATGCTGTAGTTGGTATCAGAGTGTGGTTTAGTTATTTGAGGAAATTAGGATATGAAAACATTAGGAAAAATCCTATAGAAAAGATTATATATAGGAAATCTTCCTGTTATTTTGGTGAGTATTTAGTAATGGGTTGCCATGAAAATACATCCATGTCTGGATATGAGTAGGTAGAGGTGGCTCTGGCACATATGTACATAGGTGTAAAACCCGAAAACATCGCTTTGAGCCAGACTCAAACAGGAACTGGTACACGACAACGGGCCTTGCTGCACTCTTGGTTACGACACTCTCGGGGGATATGATTTGGTAAATTCATAAGCTTAGTATGAACCATTATTAAAGGAACAAAGATAAAATAAAATAAAGACTCACATAAGAATATATGATCATGGATAACTTATATGGGTACCTAGGGGATCACAAGTTAGGGTATACTTTTTTTCTACAAGTTATCCTTATATGATTTGAGTTCCTTTTCATGATTATTGGCTAAGTATTCAAGCCCCTAATTGTACTTTCTTTTCGTAGTTAATGGTGGGAAATAGAAGAACATGTCCCAAAAACCAATGAGATAGGAAATTTGACAATTGCCATATTAATATGACAGAGATGATTAGGGGATTAAAATATGATTATTATTTTCGAAGACGTTCACTATTTTGGGGACCCTATACGATCGAGGTAAATATATTACTACGGTATTTTCTTTCAGAAGTAAAGGTTGACTTATATTTTGAAGAATAGATGAATTTGAGGTGGACTTATAGTAATTTAGGTTACTTATGGTAATGATTACCTATCTTGGTTAAAATATGTTTAGGTTAGAAACTTTTGTTATAAGATGTTAGGAGTGGTTGATGTTGTTTGGAGATGAACAATGAAGTTTATTTTGGAAGACTATGTTATCAAATCCTTCTTGTATTTGGGTTTCAATCTTAGTTTGGTTTAATTTGTGGAATTTTAAGGAATGTTATTTATCGAAAGGTCTATGATGAACTTTGGGTAGTAACATGGAACATTTTGGATTTAAAAGTAGTTTCCATTCTTATGGGATTATTTCTTTTTGAAGAGTTGTTTTACCTTACCCTTTTTGTTTTTGGGATAATGTTTAAAGATAGACGAAATAGATAGTTAATCTTTTGTGGATTATGTGATTCTCTAGAAGATTATTCTTGTGTTTTGATGAGACCAAGTAGTTTTGAATGCTCATCGTTTGGAGAAAAGATTAGTTTTGGGTAGAAACTTATTAAAGGATTAAACTCTACATAAAGGTATGTATATTTTCTATGTAGTAAATGAATTCCTCAAAATTATGAAAAGGAACATAAAACAAAAAAGTTGTTGGTTTACGTTTCCTACTAGGTAATCAAAGCCCGTTTACTTACATCATATGTTTGGGATTTTCTTATGGTTAACATTCTCCTAAACAAGTTTTCTATCACTCGCCCACAGAACATGACCCTTTGTTTTCTCCTCCATGTCCATGTTTTCCTACATGGAATCCTAGTGTGGGTTAACTCGAGTGACCATTGTACTTCCCTTTCTTTTTTTAAAGTAATAGTTTTACTGGATACTTTTCCAATGTGGGACTTTCAATGAAATTTCAAAACCCAATTTTAAAAATTGCGAGGACTCAATTTCTTAAGGGGGGAAGATTGTAACGACCCGAAATTTTTAATAAATCTTTTTTCCTAATTTTATGTGTAATTTTATATTATTTTTATATTCAACAAAAATGTTTCATTTGATAACATGAGTATAATTAAAATGAGACCATTGGGTTTTGACTGGTATATGACCATTGGTCAATATGACCGCTAGAAACTAAACGTTTTGATTATTGTCTCTAAATACAAGTAATCTTGATTAATTATTATAGAAAGAAGATTCGATGGCCTCACCCAGTAGTCTTGGACCGATCGAAGCCCTTCTAATAGAACTTGGGAAGGAGGTAGCACCACTGGGCTTCACTCTGGACCAAACCCAAGCCGAACTTCATTGTGTGAATCTAGAACGGAATCGCCTTCGCGAGAAGTTCAAACTGATAGAAATTACTACTCGTGCGATGTTGGCCAAGCCTCCCTCGGATTCTCTCACCTTAGCACACCTTACACTTAGGACCTATGCTTGTGTGATAAGGGGCTATGTAAGGATACCGTAACAACCTTGTGTAATCCTTTGTTTTAAATAAAAATTTTGATTTCTTCTTATGATTAAGTTTATGAATTTTCAAATGTCCGGATAAATATATTATGAATATTTTTTATGAATTTTAGAGAAAGGATACTTTAAAAATGTTTATGTAAACCATAAATAAATAAAAATGTGTAATGATTTTAAAAAAAATTGTCTTCAACAATTATGTTCAGTACGAAATTTAGAGTCTAATAAGATCAACTTAATTTTTGATGAATAGTAAATTATAAATAGTGATTTATGCTTAGGATTAGTAATCTGACCAAATGGATTAGTAATCTCACTTAATGAAAGTATTAATATATTCTAGGCACCTTGATTAAGTACTGTGATTCAATAAAATGTTTAAATAACGGTTTCATAAATTATTATTCAAGTATTAGTTACTTCGGGTGAATAGTGTTTTTTAAATAAAAATTAAATTAAAAATATTTAGAAAATTATTTTTATAAAATTGACTTTATTTTTGAACTCAGAGCATCGTTATTATGTTATGGTAATTTTTGGGGTTTTTTCTGAAAAAAATGAATTTTCAGTGAATAGTGTATTTTTTTTTAAAATAAATTAAAAATATTTAGAAAATTATTTTTATAAAATGGAGTTCATTTTTGAAATCAGAGACTTGATATTTGGTTAAGATGAAATTTTGGGATTTTTCTGAGAATGTTGAATTTTCAGTGAATAGTAAAAATAATGTTTTCGGGTTTCGGTATGTTTAATGACATCATAACTATGTCATGATGATGTCATGAGTTATTTTATGGGTTGGCCGACCAAAGGTGATGAATTATTTAATTGGGGGACCCATTTGGCCTATCTTCATGGGAAATATCTTTGGAGAGCACATGGTTTTGAGAAACCCACTTATGAGGTGTCCCTTGGCCATTAATGCCTTGTCCCCTCACTTTCCCTATAAATACCAAGACATTCTCTCATCCTTTGTACTCCAAAATCATTCTCAACGATGTTCGGGTCTCCTTACCTCCCAAGGAGTCCTCCCAAGGTGCCCCAAGCCCTCAAGGTCCCAACCATTGAGTTTTAAGAGTTATGTTTTAAGGTAAGGGATCCGACCCATCTCATTCTTTTCATGTGATCTCTTTTATGTCATTTGTTTTATGATCCATGTTCTTATGTTGGAGGATGTTATTTTATATTAATTATAATTTAATTTTTATTTTCATATGATGAGATACCCCCTATTTCTCTCATCAATTCGTTTTAAGAATGTTAAAGTGGCGTCGTTAGGCTGCCGAATTTTTAAGGGATTCGTTCACCCTTCGAGCAAGTTCTACTTTCATGTCAAGTCTTCCAAGTTACTTTTTATTATGTTGGGGTATGATCTCTATATCTATCATACTGATATTTTATGTTAATATGATGAGAGACCCTATTTGATCTCTTCAATTCAGTATTTTTATGTTTTAAGTGGCGTTGTTAGGCTGCCGAATTTTTTAAGTGGTTCTTTCACCCTTCTCGCTTTCAAGTTCTACTTTCATGTCAAGTCTTTAAAGTTTCTTTTTATTATGTTGGGGTATGATCTCTATATCTATCATACTGATATTTTATGATAATATTATGAGATAACCCATTTGATCTCTTCAATTCAGTATTTTTATGTTTTAAGTGGCGCCATTAGGCTGCCGAATTTTTAAGTGGTTCTTTCACCCTTCTCGTTTTGAAGTTCTACTTTCATGTCCAGTCTTTCAAGTTCTTATTTATTATTTTGGGGTATGATCTCTATATATATCATACTGATATTTTATGTTCACATTCTGAGAGACCCTATTTGATCTCTTCAATTCATTTTTTGATGTTTAAGTGTCGCCGTTAGGCTGCCGAATTTTCATACGAGAAGTCTTATTTTTGTCTTCCTTTCATGTTCTTCATTTCATATGGTACATCATTCAAATTTCATTACCATGTTCATATATCCTTTATAGTCTGTCCCTCTACTGTTTTACGGATCATTTATGAGTGGGTGACCCATGTCCCCTCTCTTTTCAATGTTCTCTAAAACCCCGAAACAAAGTTGTTATGCTGTAGAATTTTCGCCTCAAAATACCTCTCTCTTATCTCAAAATTATTTTATGTTATAAAGTGAAAACTCAAAGATATTATTTATACAGGGGTATTCACAAATATATCAAAATTTTCTATTTTAAATTCTTTGATTTACATACATGAGACCCACTCTCCCTTTCCGTGGGTTTAAAGTGACATAAAGATCATGTCTTTAATGCAGTTTTTAAAACGTTACGATTATGAAATGAAACCAATTTCTTTTATGCTATATGGGTTGTTTATGAAATGATTGATGATGATATATGTGGATCACATGATAACAAAGACATGTCAAGGGTATTCCCAGATAGCGCTCCAATGCATTTGGTAAAGACTTAATCTCTAGAGATGACTTTTTAGACTGATACCTTGGTGAATAACCTTGGTAATTTTTAATGACACCATGGGGATGGACCTTGGTGAAATGAAATGATTGTATATATTAAATGTTGTAGCCACATTTTCAAGTTATAAAAAATGTTTTTTTAATTATGATATATCTCATTATTTCTTTCTCACGCCTTAATGTTATTTTCATGACCTTATTGAAGTATCTCAAGTTCACATGTAAAATGTTTCTTTTGTTTCCCTTACTGGGCCTTCTGCTCACCTTTTCTTTTGATGTATGACCCCCGGTTATGAGATGGAGTTTTGGACCTAGGATGAACATGAGGAGAAGCCTTTCAAGTGTTTATGTAGAATGTTTTATGTTTTCGTGTTTTAAGTTCCTGGTTTCCAAGACACTAAACATTAAAGATCCTCGGTTTTGTAAAATGTAATGAATGTTTATTTGATAAAAAGGCGGGATACTATATTTAAATACAACAAGATATAATAAATAGTAATTTTTATTTACCTATAATATAATCTAATTATATTTAATGTTACTATTAAACATATAGGAAGATTATTCACACTACTTTTGGGATTTAGTTTTACAATATAATGTTATACATGGCCCTATGTATGAGGACTATGGATAATTTTTTTATAAAATATTTTATCATTGCACGTTCAAGATATCCAAATGAAAATTTTATTCTTCCTAAATTAATAATTTTTTTTAGTGATGGGATATGTTTCTATGATATTTAACATCTTTTATACTCTAAATTGTTTTATCATTTCATCCTTTAAGGAACATATCTTTGATTCCATACTACAACCAGATATTCATTCAAATATGGTTTTCCTCTATATTAATGAGTATACCAAGATGGTTATTAGAGTGATTTTTGATAAGGTTTATATCAAATGAAAATATGATAGTGTAATTTTATTTGAATCCATGGAAATGGGTGGGAAATATAATGTTTCGAATAAGTAGAAGTGGGACACATACTTCCATGGTGGTGTAATATCTATGAATCAACCCAATAAATCCATTAAAATTTCTATATAAACCAAAATTTATCCTAGATGTTTCTTGTTTGGATCAGTAAAGAATATTAGTTGGGATTTTTTGAATCCACCTAGATCATGTCAAAACTATAATTATATGGTACATATCTAGTGTTAATATATTCTTCTAAAACATCATCTATTGAGAATATATCTAATGTCTCAAAAACATCATATTATTATATGGTAAAATCACATCAGAACTATTATCATCAACAAAACTGATAAAATAACATCTTTTCTAGGAGTATCCCAAGAACTCAGGCAACAAAATCACAATATAGAAGAAATGATCGAGTGGGAGCAACTAACTAGTTATATAGTTCTAAGCATATTATCATTGATGATCAATCAATTACATTAATTGTAGGTTGTACCATTCTTATTATTTAGAATCATTTTCAAGGTTTATTTTATATTGGTGCATCTTAGTAATTTATTTCATTATATTTAATTGATCAAATGGGGTTTCATATTAATTTGTTCCCAAACATGATGATTTTATAGACACCTCTTATGTAGGGAATGTAGAGGTGACTTAAATATGAAATATGGTCAATAAAAATCAATGGTGTCCGGTTAGATTAGGAATTTTATATTTTTACATTGATATATTGTCCTTGATCATGGGAATGAATTTATTAGTTTCTTTGAATGCCTATATTTATTTTTAAGCAAGATGGGTAAACCTTACATCCTCTAATGGGATGGTGAATCTCCTTCAAAGAGACTAAAATGATAATTATAGAAATTAAATATCGTTGTCGCCAATGGATTGGGAAATTTTAATCAATTATAAATAGTGACTTTGCGGGATATTGATATTAATGAGATAATAAATTTTCCTACCAAAATGGATCGATATCCAAATATATTTCCCGCTTATTTCACTTGTCTTCCACCAGAAAGGTGAATGTAAATTTTTATTGATCTAATTTCGAGGAAAAAATTTATTTCTCTTACATCATATAGATTCAAACAAATTAAATTGATGAATTTGAAGATATAATTAGAAGAATTAGGAAAAAATGGTTCATACAACCAAGTAAGTCACCTCAGGATGCTCTAGATCTTTTTTGTAGAAGGTAGTTGGTTTATTATGAATTTGGATTTATTATCATTCGTATATTTGGGTTATGATAAAGAATTGGTTTCAACTAACTCATGTTGATTATATTATTATTTATTGAGGGGAGATCAATGGTCCTTGAAAATTGATATATGCTCCGGGTATCACCAACTCTAGGTTATGAAAGATTATTTACCAAATATGGATTTCAAGAGTTTTTATGGTAAATATTAATATGATTTCATTCCCTTTATCATAAAAAATTTAACAATATTTTTCATGTAATCGATGAATCATGTATATCAGTTGTACCCATACTCTTTATGTGGATTTTTTGGATGAAATTATGGTGAATTCTTAAACACAGAATGAGTATGAAACACATTTAGATATTGGGTTGTGAATATTATGATAGAATACTATATATTAAATATTATATATATGTGATATGTGGATAAAATAATTTTGAATCAATGGCTATGTGATTTATATTAAATTAACATTAATAGAACCCTATAAAGGTAGAGGTTGTTTTATCTTGAAAAACACCAAATAATATATTTGAGATATTTATATTTCTTGGTTATTAGGTTACTATCATTTCATTTTTTGGATTTCTAGTGACTTGTATCACAAATGATAACATTAAAGAGATATAACATGCCATTCCATTAGATTGAGGATCTTAAATAGTATTTTTTAGATCACCAATCAATTCTTAAATCTACAATAATTCTTATTTTTCAAGATCCTTTAAAAGGATATGTAGTTTATAAAGATAAATCTATAATGGGAAAGGGCTATGTTCTAATAATAGGAGACCAAAATATTTTAATGGATCTCATAAATTTTTTATACATGGAACATGTTATTCATCCTATTCTTTTGAATTGGTATTGATAGTGTATACTATAAAAACCATGTGTCATTATCTCATTTTTGAGAAATTTACAGCATTTACAATCAATATAAGTATGAAACACATATTTTTATAGATAGAATTATAAATGAGACAAAGATAATGGATATTATATATCCAAATTTTCATCATTGAATTCATTTATAGGCCTAAAAAAGAAAATTCTATCGAATATGATTTGTGCATAATTTTTTATAAACAATTATCCAAGGAATCTTGTGATTTGGGGAAATATAGGGTTATGATAATGGATATGAACAATGAAAATTTTATACAAAATAAATTTTCAATATTTTATTTTGTGGGCACTATTTTCAAAATAGTTGAAAATTTCAAGGATGCCCAATTTTCAAATTCTTATTATCTTACCATTATATAAAAACAAAATGGGTTAGAGACTATTTTTCTTGTGAAGAAAATATGGGAATTCGATGTTTCTTCTTCATGATGGGATATTTATTGCATTTAATTGTAAATAAAAAATCATCTCTACTTATCACCACTTAAAATGTGTTTTCCATCCTATAATTTAAATAATATATAAGTAATTGAGATCTCATTTCATGGAGATTTCCCTGAGAAAGAAGGTGGCATAGTATTCCTTAAGCTTCCTAACATGTCACCAAGTGAAGGTTGAGAAACAATGAATGTTCGAGATGATGAAATATTTACCTATCCCTATCTTGAAATAGTATCACATAACTATTGATTTTTTTCATAATTCTACCAAGATTATTTTATTAACATGATTCCATATTAATTTGTTGATTGTGGATTGACTCACATAGTTGACACACCTCATCCCTATTCACAAATACAATATGGTGGAATAATTTTAAAAACACTATATATGTGTTATCAAAATGCTTCATGGATTACCTATTTCAGTTGTCTGTAACGTATATCATCATTTTACCTCTCTTATTTGGAAATCATTTCAAAAAACATTCCACACCAATTTAACCATTAACATGGATCACCATCTATAAATTGATGGTGTAACGTTCTGAACTCACATGCCACCTAAAACCGTGCCCCGAGTCAAGTTGGTCACAATGTTTCATGTGCATCTCCCAAAATGCCAGAGGAAGCTAACTAGCTATGAGGGCCAAGGTGAGTCAGTGGGGAGACTATTCCATCAATACCACATTATCACAAGAGATGTGAAATACATACAATAGAGGAAGAAAAAAAATATCAGACAACTGAAAGTGAGACAAGTAAACAAGAATAAATAATAATAACCAAAAGTGTCTCATATACAAAATGATGCTGATGGTACAAGTGTCTAGAAGGAAACTAGAAGAGTACATAGCATTAAAATACAATAACATTATCCCAAAAAGAATAAAAGGCCAAAAAGGTATCCTGGCAACCCAAACCTCCTCTAGGTCCTATGCACCCCTGCTAAAAATCCACAAATAAAAACCGACACTAGGGAGCTTTCCCCTATCATCACCTAAAAACCAATAATCTATTTGGGTACCCCTGGAAGCCCAAAAAGGGCGTGAGATAAACAAACTAGTAGTAAACCTCTCAGGTCTATACAGTTCTAACAATGATTCTAAAAGTGCTAGCAAGAGTAAAAAACTAGTAAGTAAGTTTTTATGCCCATGGAATAAGTCTATTGTATCAAGTAAAACTAAAATCCCTCAAGGATACCTAGAAAAGAGATTCAGATCAAAACAAGGTAGCTATAACCATGTAAACAGGTGTGTCACATGGACACAATGTACATCCATATGTATCTTATAACCCACATCCACACTGTATAATGCCATCAATTATCCCACGAACACGCCATATAGTTAATTAGAAGACCACAGGGTTCTGATCCAAAGTTTCAAAAGAAAAATACATCAATGTAAAAATTTCTACACCAAGGAGGCCCATATCGAAAGAGCATGTCCAAGGCATCCTATCGAGTCCCTTGGGAATCCCTAGTTGAAACTCTGTTAGGCACTAGTTAGGTTATTAAGAGAATGTCAATAGCAAGACTTATGAGAGCCCAAGAAAGTCTGATCCTATGGGGTTGGAATTCTTAAGGAATCCCAAAGAATCAAGACCCAAGGGTCATAGTAAACTCATGGTTTCCACTATCATCTTCCAGATCCAAGGAGAGCAATCTAAGTAATCTATCAAACCATTCAATTAATAATTAAATAATTAAATAATTCATGTTAAACATTCATACACATGTGCGCATACCCAATAAGATCATCTAGAACAATCAATGAGTATACCCACTCATTAAAATCGTTAATCACTTATCAATTACCATGCATATAATCCTACCCTCCCATAGAAACCATTTAACATTCCATTAGTCATTTACATATCGGTATACCCACCCATATAAACAAAATTCTTTTAGTCCAAACTATCAAAATAGATAAGGAATAACAAGATATCAATACTCAAGGAGGCATTATATCTCCTAAACAAACTTCTCAAGCTATCAAGGCATATAATGGTTTCCTCTAACTAGGAAAGCACAAGAATAGACCCATTGGGATTTTTTGACTTGCATAAACAATGTATTTCCTTAAGAAGCACCCCTTGGGTTACCATGAAATGAGAAACTGGTTCCAACACACCTAAATAGAACCCATGGTCAACCTCACATGGTCCAACTATAGCTACTAAATGCTACTCTCTCAAAAAATGATTCCTCCCTAGATTTTCCAATAAATGGAATTTCATAAAAACACTCGAAAAACACCAGGAAAAGCCTAAATAATATATAAACCACCTTCCTCACTTCTGTAGTAGACAGCTCTTCTAGTATCATGTCCTATTTCATCCTAGTTTGGATGAAATCTAAATAACAGATGATGAACGGAATATTAGGGAATAAGATCCTAAATCCAAATTGTCCAACTATTGTTTTGACCAATCTAGAATGTCAAAAAAGGAAATGACGACATATCGTTGCAGATCCATAGAGACAAAAAATGACAAAATGGATAACCAATGATGAGTATGGCTTAATTCCAGTTTAAGCACCAAATGGGGAGCTCAAAATTGTGAGCCTCTGTCAATAGAGGATAAAACCCAAAATGGGTTTAAAAAGTAAAATATATTTTTAAAATTTAATTTCTTACAAAATACACTGCAAACGTCGCACGGTTTACCCAGATGGTTACCCAACCCATGTTGAAAATGTAAAAACCTCTATGTCTAGGAGGGACACCCCGCAAATTTTGAATAACCATTCATTAACCGTGTGGAATCGCTCAATCCAAAAACCTGAAATTTTAGATTTTCTACACGCTTTATCCTAACTGTGCACTGACCATGCGCAAACCGTGCGCAAACCATGTGCTAGGTCATTTTCAGCCAGAAGCATGGTATCAGCCTCTGAACAAGCCCTAGACCCCTCCAAAACACCGATGGCCAAGTTAACCATCCCAATAAGGTAATAAAAAGGTATTTAAACCGAATAGAAAATGATTTATACCTCGTACAAAAATCCGAGTTCTTACTATATTCCCCCCTTATAGAAATTATCCCCTGAATTTCTCTCTAAAGGGTGATTAAGATTTCTCTGAGAACTACTCCATCCTTTGAGCATGTATGTCGACCTCCCTCTCCTATGTCTCATAATTTAAAAGGTTGTGCCGCCATAGCACCCGTACTAGACAAACTGAATGGCCTCGAAGAACCTTCATGCGTCTGTCAACAATATGAATCAGATTCTTCTCAAAGGGGGCATCAACCTATAGCTCATCCTCCTCAAGATGAAAAATGTGATATGGGTATTAGTGATAGTGGGGAGCTAAGATACATGGAAGAATTCATGCATATATCGGTACATCTATGGTAACTACAACTGATAGGCAACCAACCAGACTCTCTCGAGGATCACAAATAGCCCAAAATATCTCAGTGAATGTTTACCCTCTCTCTGGATTCTCGTGTGTTCCATCATTGGAGAAACGTGCAAGACAAATAGATCCCTAAACTCAAACTCTAGTGTATTTCTATAGTGATCGACGTGAGATTTATGATGAGATTGTGTAGTATTCATCCACTTATGAATCAACTGGACCTGCTCAAAAGTTTTCTACATGAGACGTGGTCCATGTAAAGCTGCATATCCTACCTATAACCATCACATGGGAGAAGGGAATGGACAAGAATATAAATCCTCATACGGTTACATCTATATCATCATTGGATAGCTATTATTATAGGCGAACTCAACCAGGGGAATGTGCCTCTTCCTAAACCCCCAAAATCTAGGATGCATGCACAAAGCATGTCCTCCACCACCTGTATTGTACACTCTGACATTCCATCTGTATGAGGGTTGTATTCTATGCTTAGAAGAACCTATGTACCCAGTTCCCTCTAATATCTCTACCATAAGCGAGATGTAATGTGGGTGTCTCTATCTAAAATTATAATGTGTGGGGACCCATGATGTCGTACCACCTCTCAGATGTACAAATTTCCAAGGTCATCAACAATAAATATCTCCTCTATCAGAAAGTAATGGTCATCTTTCGTAATCTTGTCAATGAAAACTCACACATCATCATTACCTCGTGGAGACCTTAAAAACTAGTCATGACATCCATCATGAAATTATCCCATTTCCACTCTTGGATGGGTAACTACTTTAAAATCCTAGTTGGTCACTAATGTTCCACCATCACCTACTGACAGTTGTGAAGTTCTCAGTCAGGATCCAAGTATCACTGAGAGGGGGAGGGGTGAATCAGTGATATATTTTTCTTTTTTATGTATCCTTTTTTGATACAATCTTTTCCTATTTTTAAATAATCTCATCCCTACTGAACACACACAACCATATGAACACAACATTTTCAAGGTTCACTACTCAACAAGAGTATATGAGTCCTTGGTATGGTACAGACACAATTTAGTTCCACACAAAGCACTAGAAAACAATCCATTAATGTGGAATAAAATGAGTAGGATTTATGCTTACAATCATATTTCACTTTGAAAACAATTTTCATGTGTGTCTTCACCCTCTTAGAAAAAATAGATAATTACAGTATTTTTGTTCTTCTTTACAATTGATCAGGTGTTACTCTAAAGTACAAATCATCATTTTCTTACCCAGAAGCTGGTAAGAACTATCGTATGAACAATTGAATATGTTTGAAGAACCCAAATCATTTTCACACCCTTTTATTTTTCATTCACACTACTTTTATTCCACCTACAAAACATTTTACTTTTGTCGCAAAACACCTCAAGCGTGAAACTTCAATCTTGCATGCAAATCTATTCTTGCATGCAACTTCACTTTCTTGACCACAACTCTATTTCTTTCATGAACACATTTTTTATTAATATTTTTCTATGCCTCAGAGATCGGGGTTTCTCCATGTGTCGAGCTTCAAAAATGTGAGGGGTTCACCTCTTATGTATAGAACTTGTCGAACCTCGCACGCAAAACCCTGATGTGTTCCAGAATATCCTGACATGTTGCGCAAAACCCCATTTGACGTCGCATTAGGCAAATAAGTCTCTTTCATGCCAACCTTATCTTTTAAACACTTCTTGAATATTTCATGCACTTTATGACTATTCCATTTTTTGATGTTTAGACCTCAGCTCCAAACTCCCTTCAATCTTGCACGCAAAAACCAATCTTTCATGAAAAAACCAATCTTGCGCTCAAAAACCAATCTTTCACGCAAGCCTTTCCTTTGCCAGATTTTGATTTTCATATTGTGGAACTCTACTTGCACACAACATACCAATACATATTCAAACGTGCACGCATCATCCTTTTCCAAAATCACATTTCTCCAACTCCCGAAATTCATCCCTAAAAGTTTTTCAAACACCAGGAACAAATGCAACATTAAAATATATTTCGGTAAGAACACCAATGCTGCTTCATTATCATCTGGCATATTCAATAATCAACTGTATTAATCATGAACCATATCTATCATGATATAATGTCTTTCATCGAACACCTTTAGTATGATTTGATTTTCCATGGAAAGTAATATAACTTCCTCGACTTCCCCCAGTATCATTCCTTCCAATAAAAACTGTATACGACTGGATTCACCTTTACTCTCCCATTCCATCAAAAGGCTTTCATTACATGTTATCCTAACTTATGATATTTTTTAAATACAAATCAGCAAAGCATCTTCGAGTTTCCATGTTCTTTATAATGTGAATTGATTTATATTCTTTTACAATAAAATACAACACTCATTAACGACACACTCTTTATAGTTATTTCACCATCCAAATTAGTCCCAATAAATGGAAAACCAAGTAACAAAACTAGTTACCACTATCCTCATTGTCAGAAACTAGTTTTGACATTGCAAGTCATGAAATATCATGGTAACCCTGGAATGCACTGCCCAAGATAAAGCATGAAACACCTGCATCAACTCCTCACGTATATCCACTAGAACCCACAAGCATCCATGGATATGTATGATATCATCATAGTCTACCATCCCAAAAGGTGGAGGGTCATCACCTGCCACACCTTACCATAGAATTAGGTCTTCCGAATCTGATAGCTACGTCATCCTATATTTTTTTATCAGGGTAGAGGTAACATCTATGTAAGAAAGAAAAGTTTTTTCCCATACGTCGTGTACCTCCCAATGCATCCTAGAGAACTACTCCATAAGCTTCCACTCATTACTGGAATGTTTCATGTCTTGTATCTAATTCCTCCTACTCAGTGTATCAGCTATTGCATTACCCTTACCATGTTTCTAGGAAAGAGCAATGTCAAAGTACTGTAGGTACTCCACCCACCTTCTCTAACTCAAATTCAGATCACGCTGTGTGAAGATATACTTGAGGATTTTGTAGTGCGTGAACACCACGGAATGCACTCCCAGTAAATAGTTCCTCCAACAACGCAATGTACGAACAACTACAGCTAACATGAGATCGTGCATAGGTTAATTCAACTCATGAGGCCTCAACAACCGTGACCCATATGACACTACTCGATATCCTTGCATCAGAACATCCCCTAGTCTAATACCTAAAGCATCAGAGTACACCATGTAGCCCTTTCCCTGCTCAGGCAGTATTTGGACAAGTGTTGATGTCAGCCTCCTTTTTATATCTTGAAAGGCTGTCTCACAAGATTCAGAACTCACAAACTTCACGCCCTTATTATTCAATCTCGTTAACAGCACTGACAAGAATAAGAAGTCCTAGATAAAACACATGTAGTAACCAACTATCCCAAATAAACTCCGTATATCAAAAATTTTCATGGGATATTCCCATAAAACTACAGCTCTCATGTTCTTGGGGTCCACTGAAACTCCTTCCTCTAAGATTATGTGACCCAGAAAGTGAATCTGACCCATCCCAAAGTGGCACTTTCCTAGCATAGCATATAAATAATGATCTCTTTGTGTATTCAAAAATAATCTCAAGATGGTTTTCATGGTCATGTCGATTGTGAAAATACACCAAGATATCATCCCTGAAAACCACTATAAGAGAATCTTGGTAAGGATAAAACACATGGTTCATCAAATAAATTAAAACTACCAGCACATTCGTGAGATCTAATGGCCTATCTAGATACTCGTACATCCCATAACTGCTATGAAAGGCAGTACGAGGTACGTCTGTAGGTCGAACAAGCACCTGGTGATATGCAGACCTCATATTGATCTTCGAGAACACTTGATCTCATCGGAGATGATAAAAAAATTTGTCTATACGTGGAAAGGGATATTGGTATTTAATTTTCAACATGTTTAGTTTCTGATAATCCACGCATATACTAAGTGTTATGTCGGCCTTTTTCTCATAAATGACCGAAGACCCCTACAGGGAAGTACTGGGTCTAATAAACCACTTCACCTCCAAGTCCTCTAGCCGCCTCTCGATCTCCTCCAACTTCGTTGAAGCCATCCTATAAGGAGGAATGCATTCCTAAGTAACTCCAAGAACTATGTAGTGAGATAAATACACCTCTATCTCAGAAGGTAAACCAATCATTTCATTGGAAAATACATTCCTGATGTTCTCAACCACTGGAGGAAAGTATGCCTAACTCACTCACTGATCATCCATAATCAAACTAACAATCTGTGTGGTCATCTCACCAATCCAATGATTCTCAATTCCATCTCTGCTCGCATGGACATCACATTCTCCCTTGTGAATTAACATTACAGCCTCTAGTAATGTGAAATTCACCCTCCAGAGATAGAAGTCAACGTACACCCAATAAGCAAAGATCTAGTCTATTCCGAGAATGACGTCAAACCCTGTCATCTCAGGGACCTACAAACTCCAGGGGAAGTGTACCCACCAACATCAAGGGTAAAGTCCATACACTAGTGTACATCACCCTTTATGACATCTAATGGTGTGTCTAGCATCAAAACGCCCTCATAAATCAAAAAAACAAGCACAAGGCACTTCATTACTGGTGAAGATACAAAGCTATGAGAGGCACCTGTATCTAAAAGAATATATGAAATAGTAGAATCAACTAAAATAATACCTCTCACTATAGACATTCTGGAATCCTACTCATGTTGGTCATGTTGCATTTCATAAGCATGTCCTATACCACAACCCTATTACACCGCCTAGCAACCATGAGGTGATCGGCTCTATTGCCTTCGAGGACCCAGTTTCGGGCTACCACGGCCACGACCACCACTACCATGGCCTGACTAGCCTGTACTGCTTTAGCATCTAGCCTAAAATGGAGCTTAAGAACCTCCTCCCAACATTGATGTTGGATCTGACCCCTACCACTCATTGTTGGAGGGATGTTCCAGGAAAATTGTTGCATGTGCCCCTATCCTACCGCATGCTCGGCATTTGATTGGGTCGCGGTCACTGTGACTTTTCATGTGGCCTCACCTACCACACTGATGTAAAAAAACCATGCTTCCAACACCCACATCTTGACTAATAATCACATCATGGGAATCCTCAAAACATCGATTCCTAGATGAATAGTAATATCTACTGGGGAAAGAAACAACATTCCTCTGTTCTTTTCATCCATCTTCCCTCATGTTTCGCTTTATACTCAGTTCCTAATTCAAAATCACAATTATAGAAGGAAACATGAACAAGTTGACCTGAGAACTAATAGCATGTCTAAGACCATCATCGAAGCTCCTCGCTCTCGATAGGTCATCAGTAAGATACATCGATGCAAAATTCTGAAACTCTGTGAAGTGTGCTATGTATTCAATAAATGTAATCACGCCCTGCTCCAAACTAATATAATCACTCACCCACACTGCTTGTAGAATCACAGTGTAAATGTAGTCGTAGAAGCGGGTTTGGAACTCATTTCAACCAATATATCACAGCTCATCATCCATGATCAAATTGTCGCACCAGCGCTTTGTCGCTCCATGTAGAAAGTATGTCGCGAGCTTGACCCTCCACTCTGGGGGCACCTCTAGAAGCTTAAAAACTGATAATGTGGTCTCTAGCCATAGATTTGCAGCCTATCTTTTGGCATCCCCAGAAAATTTATGACGATGATGATGTTGGAACACCCATGTCAGCTCAACCATACTCAAGGATGGTTATGGTGCTCCCTAGAAAGACTACAAATAACAAAATAAGCCCTTGCGGAACTTTTCCTTAGATCTAATGTCCAGAATAGCCATAGGTGTTGCAGTTGGCACTATAAGAGGATCAAGCGGTAGCCCATTTCCAACTGTCTTTGATGTATGGTTGTCGCATCAATCATGGAATACCACTGGAGGTCATCATGGTGGCATGTCTCTATAATGCCAAATGCACACCTCAAAAAAGAAAAAACATCACAGAACAATTCTCCAAAGCATCAGACAAGTCAAAACTATTCGAGAAACTAAGTCAAACACACAACCTGCTTCTAAGTCCAGGTCTGTATAATGAATATCCCTCAAACAACCAAAAACTATGCCTCTCGCCAACTCAATAGTCAGGACTTGGTCTAGTATCTATTCACTATCTTAAGATCCATTTTTTTCACATTCAGTTACTCAGAAAATTTTACCTACGGTTTACTAATTTCCAAATCCATGGGGGCATATAACACCTCATGAACCCAAAACATGGATCTCATACAAACTATACATATAAAATTTTCATTTAAGCATTTACATTCCATTGATACTTCTTTTCCCAATTCATAAGGGCCCATAATCTTTATGAATTGAATGATGATGTCACAACATTATCGACTACACCCAAATAACACAACAGCAGGCATGACTATCACATCATCTATCACAATAGCATGAAATATCTAATGCATCCTATATAACATGGTATAATGCATGACATGTGATTCTAACAAGTGTTTATATGATGCGTGAGATGGAACACCCTCATCTCATCATGATGTAACTGAAGTATAACCCAAAATTACATCAACATTAATATCAGAAATCAAGTACATCACCCAATGGTGAAAACAAATCAACTGTAATAGTAAAAAATATAAAATTTAATTTTAGGAATTTTGGATTTTCCCTATACACGGGGTAGCTAATACCATGCACATTTTATTAATGAATTCCATTTCCATTATATCCTTGTCTATTTTCACCAAATAGTATGTAAAATAAGAAAAGATAAATCCTCTGCTACCAATTTGTAGCTTCTCGGACCCGGATGCCACCCAAAATGGTGCTCTGATCCCGGTTGGTCACAAAGACTCTAGCACATCTCTCCAAACGCTAGAGGCTGCTGACTAGTAGCGAGGACCTAGGTGATTCAGTGGTGAGGTTCTTCCCTCATTAATAGAGTATCACAGTGGATGTAAAATATCTACAATAGCATAAGAAAAATAAACAGTAGACAACCGAATGTGAGACAAGTAGACATGAATACATAATAATAACCAAAAGTGTCTCATATAAAAAATGTTGTTGATGGTACAAGTTACTAAAAAGTATAAATAAAAGTACATATAAATACAATATATTAGTATACAAGTATCCCAAAAATAAAAAAAAGGACAAAATGGTATCCTAGCATCGCAAGCCTCAGCTTGGTCCTATGCTCTATTGCTCTTAAGCCACAATCGACAACCTGCACTAGGGATCTTTCCTTATCATTACCTTCAACCATATAATCGGTTAGGGTCCCCATGGAAGCCCAAACACGGTGTGAGATAAAGATCCTACTAGGCAACCACACAGGTATGTACAGTTCAAAAATAAATTCAAAAAGTTCTAGCAAGTGTTAACAAAAAGTAAGTGTTTATTCCCCTGGAATAAGACTACTCTATCATGTAAAACTGAATATCCCTCTAGGCTAAATGTAACATTGAGTCATCTCTTAAAAAGGAAGCTATAACCAAGTAAATAGGCATTTCACATAGCCACACTGAACATCAAGCATTATCCTATAACCTATAGCCACACCGTATAAAGCGATCAAGTATCCCACAACCACACTATATAGTGAAGTAGCAGACCGCAAAGGTCGGATCCAAGGTGTGAGCAGGCCAAGAAATCCATTTAAAAATGTCTAAACCATCGATTTCCAGATCTGGGGAGGTTTTCCAAGGAATCCCATCAATTCCCATGGTAATCCCAGGTGGAAACTTGATTAGGCACTAGTTTTGGTCCTAGTAGTAAGTCAATAGAAATTACTACATGAGCCCTAGCAAGTAGTATCCTACTGGGTAGCAAGGCCGGAGGCATCCCATAGAATCATGACATAATGTGAAGGGTCAACCCAATGTGTCCAATACTGCATTCCTGATCCAAGGAGAGCAGTCTGATGCATCTATCAAAACATTCAATTAAGAATTCAATCATTCAATCATTCAAGTTTAACATTCATAAACATGTGAGTATACCCACTCACATGAACTAGCAAAATACATGAGTATACCTAGCCATGAAAACCATTTATCATTTATTAATTACCAAGAAGATGGGCCTACCCTCTCATAGAAGCCATTTAACATGCCATTAGTCATTTACATATTGGTATACCAACCCATATAAACAGATTTCATTAAATCCAAACTATAAAAATAGATGAGGCATAACAAGATATCAATATTCAAGAGGAGGTACATCTTCTAAACAATCTACATAAGCTATAAAGGCATTTGAGGGATTCCCCTAATAAGGAAAGCATATGCACACACCCATTAGGTGGTTTTAACAAGCATAAAAATAATTTCCTTAAGGCGCACCCCTTGGGTGACCTTAAAACTAGAAACGGGTGCCAACATAGCTAAACAGAACCCATGGTCAACCTCACTAGGTCCAAATATATCTACTAAAAGCTACATGCTCCAAAATTGACACCATTCCAAAAAATTTGACAGATGGAATTTTGGTCGAACGCTCTAACAACACAATGCAAATTCGAATGAAAGTATATACCCCCTACCTTGACTTGGTAGTATATTTCTTGTCTATTATCATGTCCGGATTTATCTCTGTATATAATAAATCTAAAGAATGGAAAAAGAATGGGATATTAGGGAAAATGAGACTAAATCTAAATAGTGCATCCATTATTCTGAATAATCAAGAATAACTAAAAAGGAAACGATTACTTACAATAGTAGATCCGTAGAGATGAATGATGATCAAAATAGATAACCAATGATGAGTATGGATAAATTATTAAGCTTGGTGCAAAAGGGGGGCTTCAAATTGTGAGCCTCTATCCGTGGAGGAGAAATCCCGAAATGGGTTTAAGAAGAAAAATTAAAATTTTAATTTAGCATTTTTGAGAAGCACACAACAGGCGTCGCACTGTTTAGCAGCACAGTCTCCCAAATTGTGTAGAAACTGTGCACAACTCTCTTCCTTATATGACCACCCTACATAGTTACCCTATACTGTTTGAATAACCGTGCGATAACCATGCAGAACCACTCAATCCAAAAACCTAAAATTTCAGACTTCCCAAACATTATGGCCCAACAGTGTGCAGGCCGTGCACAAGTCATGCACTTGGTCATTTTCATCTTGAAACATAGTTCTGACTTCCAAACAAGCCCAAAACACCTCCAAAATACCCATGATCAATTTAATCATCCCCATAATATGATAACAAGGTATTTAATCCGAAAATAAAAATATATGTACCACATACGAAAACCCAGGTTCTTAGAGATTAAAAATCAGAATAGATGATGCCAAAATTAGAGAACACTCTTCAAGGTTATGTGGTATATTATAGGGACTCATGACAAGGTCATATACCATTATTGAAGTTCATATATAATAGTACTTTTCATACATCGATACATATGTATTATTTTGATGCATTATATAGACATCTTTTTGTTATTTACTTTTCTGGGTAGAAATAAGAGATTCTTTGTTATTAGGATGTAGATATATTTATGATATTAATGAGAGAGTTCATATAATCATGAAAAGGTTTGAAAAGCACATTTTCTATAAATATTGTGAATTTCATCTTCATCGGACAATATGATTTTATATTAGAAATCATGTTTTCATGAGAGTCTTTCTAACCATAAGGAATCAATAATTGGGTAAGAAATATATATTATCTCTTTAGAATATTATCCTTTCTGAAATATTATATTTTATTGGTGATGTGTCTTATTCATTATATTTACAGACATAATTCTTCTCTAATGATTTTTTTCTTCACATATCTCTATTGAAGAAGTACTGGCCCAATCATGACCATGATATTCAATGGGATCACATTAATATATCACCAAATACTACTTTGATACGTATAATGATATGGATTTTAGAAATATCAGAGATGTTATTAAATGGAAATAATATTTATTTTTTGGTGTAATATTTATGGAATCATGGTCATAATCAGGGTTAGTCGTGGGAAATGGAAGACATTCAATTGGAGTATGTTCTTGATATTTTCAAAACATCATAAATTTACATTCTATTATGGGTACAAAACCTCTTGGTGGGATGCATTTAACACCCCCATTTTTAGATACATTTCAATTTTTATTTTTATTTTTATTTTATATAGTAACTATGTTGATTTATGTGAGTTTTTGGGATTGTATTGGAGTATTTTGGAAGATTTTTATGGATGTACATTTTGAGCACGGTTTGGAGTAATCATTAAACATATATTCAAATTAGTGAATTTGATTTTGGGAGACACTAGTTATATTCATGATTATCACATGATTTTGAAGAACCATTTTTTTATCCAATGACAAACCATGTGAGTGGGAACATAGGGGAAAACACTATTGTGGAATCTATTTTTAAATAATGAAAAATCCATGGGATGGGTGGCTTGGAGATAGTAGAATGAATAAAGTTGGTGAAAAGTTTCTCAAACCAAGAGGTTTAACTGGGAATTGTTCATTTAATTATTTTCAAATTATATTATAACTCAGTTTTAGGCCTTGAAAATTTTGCTTCCCTTCTCCTTTCTTAGTCTCTATAAATTTTCTCTTTCTTTTGGAGTTTTTTTGTGTTTTTTTGGGATCCATTTTCTGGTTTTGATGAATCCATGTGTGTTCAATGTCAAAAATCAATGGAAATATCCAATTTTCACTCTTTATCGTTATTTCTTTTGACATTATCTCTCATGGAATGTTAGATTTAATCTTTTATTGATAGATCTATAAGATAAGATATTTTTCATAATATTTTGATTCAAACTATAAAAGGAATGATATTTTAGGCCTTGATGTATATTTTTTCTTCTATATATCTTCATTGTAGTCAACCATTGAGAGGTATTTCCTCCTCTCTATTCTTCACATGTTGTAAAACTAGAAGTCTTGTTTTTATTTGAATATTTAATTGTATTTTCAAAAGAAATTTTTGATGATTTTTGGAAGGATTCAATTTTGGATTTTGATATCTGAACTTGTAAATTTTGATGGATATTTTAAAACCTGATTCTTTATAATATTAATCATTTTCTTTTAAAGTTATGTTTTTTTAATTCAATTAAAATGTAAGATGAAATGTTTCAAAATATAAGGTTTTTTTTTTGAAATGTATTTGTATGGGACTGGGAATAGTTGGGTTGGAATGTGATTATTTGTATGAATAATTATTGTATAGTACCACCTTCATTGGGTGATAGATCATTATTGTGATGTACCACCATAAATGGTGGTCACCAAGTGGTTTATTATTTACCAGATGACTCACCATTCAGGGGTATCATTTTCTCTACAGTAAGTTTTTTTGTTTGAACATGGGATGGTTTTTCTAATTGGAATGAATCGGTAATAATATTTTATTATTTTTTTCATACATGAAACCAATTTATATTTTTTATAAAGCTTTTTTTCTCCTGGTCTATGTCATATGAAATGAGATAACATGTTATTATCCTATTTTACTCAACTTTTATGTTCCTAGGGATTTCCTACTATGTGTTATACTCACCCCATTCATGGGAACTATGGTATGATTGTAGATGTTTTTTACCATAACATAAAAAGGGGAAAGGTATCCTACCTCTTTAATAATGTAACTTCATACCGTGGGAAAGGAATGTTCAGTTATATATTCAAGATAGTATGGGGTCTATTTGGGATGGTTGCAATTTTTTTCCATAGTTCATGTTATCTTTCGATCTATATAGGTATATCTATCTTGTTTCTATTTTTACATAGATATTGGTTTTATTTTGTGTCTTTTGTTAAAATAATTTTCTTATCATGCATCATATAAGTTTCATTTATCTAGCTATTTTGTTATGTTTGTTTGGGTTTTCCATTATTAATAAGAGAATAATATCCTAATGTTTAGGTAGTCCTTTATAATTATTTCATGGCATCAGTGTCCAGGGTATGTCACCTAAGGTTTGTGAAACCTCTAACCAGTCCCAAGACAATGGGTTAAGAGAGACTATTACACCAAAGACCATTTGGGACCTTTAATTTACGGCCTTGGGGGTTCTAACCTATTTAAGTGTGGAGGATATAGTGCATATTAATTAACATATCATATTATCACCATTCCACTATTTAATTTTACATCTTTTTGAAATGTTCATTGTATAAATCCTTTCCCTTCCTATTGATTATTGAGCCTGTTTTGGTGATTCGATGTTATAGTTATGTTCAATGGGAATTCCCTTCGAGCCCATGATTTTTTATCCCCTAATTCATATATTGTTAGTACTACTCTATTGGAATATTAAATCAAGGTAGGGGGCCCCTATCTCTCCCTTTTTAAGTGTATCTATTGGAAATTCATGATTCTGAAATCCAATGGGTGGGCTGTAAGGATCATATTAATGAAAAAATAAATTTTTAATTAATTAATGATAATAGTGAGTAATCACATGGTATTTTTATTTTTGTAAAAAAGAGTTATGATGTTTTCTTATTTAATGTTGATGAATATAACAGTTCTTGGGAACCATGTCTATTCATTGATTAATTTTATTTATAGGACCCTTGTTGTGATTTTGTTGATTTATCACACTATGCCTGAGAATAGATAAGTACTTATACATGTTTAAGGAACATATTTCCTTTAATAATAAATAGTTATATGATTTTACCCATGAAAATTAACATTTGATTTTATGAAATCCTATGAATGGAAATTTTGGTAGTTATAGAAGTGGAAATGTGATGAATGGTATTGATGTGAATGTTGTATTGTATTGTGTAATCTGTGTAGACCATGTAGGGGGTTTTATTAGAGATAGTGGTGACTTGGTTAAAGGATGAATTTATTGGGAATAAAATTGATGGTTGGTTTGTATAAGATGTAATGTATCATAATATCCAGTTGTTTTGGATCTATTGTTTTTTTAGTGAGATAGATTGGTTGTGGAGATAGATTTGACTGAGATTTGATGTTTATTATTGTGTGGTGGATGGTGTCATATGTGTTGTGTTTATGTAGTTTAATGGTTCTTATGTAATGAAATACTATTGATGATATTGAAATGGAAGGGGTGGTTATAGTTTTTTGTCTTAAATATGAAATTAATGGCTTAATAAATTGACATTGGTTGGTAACTAGTAAATCTAGAAATTGGTTAACTTGAAAAGAGGAAATTAAGTGGGCATTATGTTTGGATTTTTTTTGTGTGATTCATTAGTGTTGTAAGTGGTTAAAGGACTAATTTTTTTAATGTTGTGGTGATATTTTGGAATCACTAATGGAGTTGTATGTGAAACCTCTAGGTTATGTGTTGTGTATTATCATCCTGTATTACATTTTCACATTATTTCTATACTTTCACCACCCATGTTTTATAACCATACCCATACCTAAACAATTTGGTTTTAGGTATTTTCCCCAACAAAAATTATGGTGATGAAATGGATGGTTTTATACCATATCTTCTTCACTCTACCTTTGTTAGTAGTGATTATAACAACTATTATTCTATTTTTTTTCTGATGATGTTAAAATGTTATATGGTGGTGGTCATGAATGGTTGGAATAGAGATCATGGATGATTTCATTCATGTTATTGATACTCTTCTATCCTATTTCATGATGAGGTTGTGATAAAATTGTTTCATCTTGCCAGAATGATATTCAAGGCCCTATGGTAGGATGGGGTAATTAGATATATGCCTTTACCAAAAAAAATGTGGATGCAGTAGTCATAAGAAAGGTGTTCTTGATCGAATTATTTCAATATCCAGATCATCAGAATCATCATCATCCACACATTCTAAAATGAATCGATCATTTCTACATGAATATATAATATATATAATTAGGCTACTTCAATATTTTCCATTTAAATAATTACCACTTTCTATTATATATAATGGATAATATATAATTAATATATTTTTTTAACACATCAATATTCCACTTTGGATTCATTTTGTATTCCATATAAATTGAAATCATCATTAAGAATGGAAAACATCATGTATAACATTTAAGAAAGAATCCACTATATTTATTCAGCAACCTCTATAATAGATATCTTGATAAAAATTATGACTACATATCTCCATATAAAATTTCTAACATACAACTATGAATCTTGTATAGTACACTATCATGATATACCCTCTCCGGGACTCCACCATAGAATGTAATAAGTTATAGTGTGACCAAAAAATCCTTTCATAATATTAATTGGGATGTAAAAAATCCCCAAGGTTATGTCACCATATATATATATTTATATCTGTGGAAAAAATTGACCATTATATATAAAAATCACATATCCCCATTAAAATATAATTAATTTATCAACAACAATACATGAATAATTTGTATCAGTGGCTTTCACATAATACAATGAATATCCGTAAATCGAAATAAAATGGAATGTTTTTCTTATTCATTAAACCATGTGAACATTATAGTGAAACAACATTTTTCTATTATCACATGACCATAGTTTAAGTCCCAAATCACAACCTCTAACTCTATCAATAAAAAATAAAATAAACTATATATAAATCAAGGGAGGGAATATAAATATACCTAGTCAGTTTCTCTATATAACTAGCATGATTCCTTGTTAATTAAGTACATTATTGATTACCCATATTCATAATACAACAGTACATTCCAGTAATTTCAATATCACATATTGTATAAAATTTTTAAACCAAAAAACTATCCTTGAAACAAATTAAGAAATAACCACCATTGTATTTATAACCACTACAAATCAATATTACAGAATTAATTAGTTTTCCACCCATAGGGACTTCACATTTATGTAATTGTGTATTTTTTTACTTATAGTGACCTCAAAATAATATTACATATGTTAATAAATGAAATGATCTCACAATAAAATCTATTTCAGAATGTAGTTATCAACATGTTGGGAACTGAGTATGTAATTTTTTTAGTTGATTTGAAACACAATCATAGGTACTCTAAAATGTTCATTAGGTTCACACCCTTTGGGAATATCCTCACTAAAACCTTAATTGGATGATTATATAGAGTACCAGAATAAATCATATTAAATGATGTGTTTCCTCCCTCTAAAAATCTATCTACGATAAAAACCTCATCACCACATATCACAGGTACAATATTTGTAGTTATGTCATCCACACCATCATCATCATGATCATTTAAATAATCATCATCAACAACAACAAAATATCATTTATAACTAATTTCTATTTCATAAAAAATCCTAACATTAATAAAAATGATAAATTTCATAAGATGATTTAGAAACTGACAATTTTCTACAAAGTAGGCCAACCCACAAAAAAACCTATTGAAGAATATAATAAACCCAAAAAAATATATATCACACTCCATCATGTTTCAACCATAATCTAAATCTTAAGGATTTATTTACCACATCAATGAAATTCTATATATCAGGGAAATAAAAATTCTTCAAAACCTGATACAATGTCAATGTATAAAAGAAAAAATCATATCAACAAAACCAAATAATCCGCCAGACTATTACTCAATTCAACTCCAATATATATACAAAATATTTTTTTGACTTGTGGCTTTTTGATGATTTCTATAAAAAAAATGTATCAACTCATCAACCAATAAGAACATACCATATTCATTGAGTAACACACCCTACACTACACCTAGTATGTTGTTATCATCTATTTTCAATACCTATATAGATTTCACAACACCCTTTACAGAGTATTACAAATAAATCACATAAATAAATTATGTATAAAATACTAAGTACTATATAGCTCAAGCCTCTTATAACTCAGTACCACATTATCCCACACCTTCACTATCACTTCCATTAAAATCACTATAGATTTGGATATTCCTAATGCCTATATATTTTATAGACCATCCCTATTAAAAACCCTACATTGCAATATAGGGAAGGAATGAGTGACCTAAAAATATTCCAATAGTAGGAAACAAGTTGAGATGTGAGACCCAATGTGTTAAATGTAAAAGTGGTAGGAATTACCCTTATAACATAAAACAACTAAACCAACAATCAGATCCTAGAATTTTTAATAAATAAATAATTATACACCATCCAAAAATATCAGCTATATATTAAAGTATAATATCCGCAAGAAGAATCATGCCCGGACAATATAATTAGACATTAAGTCATACATTGTACTCCATTTGATCTTTATGAATTTCTCATATACTTACCCTTATATTATCTTGAAAATGCATAGAAACCCATTTTGGGGTGGAAACATGGGAGTGCAAAGTTTCTCATCAATAAAAAATATGCATCCATGTAAAATATTTTTTTACAACAAGATAAGATTTATATCCAACAAAAAAAACATAAACACAAAAATAAATAGGGGTTTCTCAAGAATTAGATTCAATTAACTCTAAATTCCACCTAAAATATCAAAATAACCACAATTACATACTACATTATCATCAATGTTGATCCTACACTGGGTTTTGTTTTATTTTTTAACTTACAAGGTATTTTTGACGTAAATATATCAATCAATATTAAAGAATAAGTGTGTGAATTTTTTTTTGAGAACCTAATACATATAAAGAAGATGTTATCATGAAAAGAACATATGAAAATATATTTTGAATTATAAATTCCACATGAATTCAAGTGAATTATTTTATTATTAATTTTAATGTTATGTATCTTAATTCATTTGAGAAGTGAATAATTTTAGGTGATTCTAGTGAAAATTCTCAAAAACCTATTTAAAATTGGAAAAGAATTATTTCTACTAGATGAGATGTTTTATCCTTATAAATTAAAGTGATTATATAAAAATGTGATTAGTTGATTTTAGAAGAAGATGGAATTGTAAGACTTAATTGATAAAGCATGGCTATCTTATTTTCCTAATGATGATTGAATAAGATGGCACATTGTATACAACTGGGGTTTTAAGACCTATTGATGATTGATATTTCATGAGAATACCTTAAAAAAGATATATATGTATATATATATATATCTCTGTTTTTGTATCCATGTATCAAAAAAATTTGATGGGCATAAAAATGATTATTTTCAAGAAGACCATTGAGATCTATGGGTAAATATATAACATTTTAAATGAATATAAGATTAACAATATTTGAGAAGGTTGGTTTTGGAGATATATTTTCAGTGGAATTTTGGATAACTATTTAATATGTTTTTATCCAGAAACGTTCATAATCCTATCCCAAACATGTGAGTATATACTGGGAGATCTTGGTGTGTGTAGGTAATGCAGTTGGACAATACAAAGAGGAATGGACTATGATCCCAATGTTTAAAGAGTTAGATAAATCCAAAAAAAACATGTATACTCCCAACTAGAAGAAAAGGAAATGAAATGTATTATATGATAGTACGAATTTGAATATTAGATTGATCTCAGACTATGTGAAAAAATATATAGTATATCTCTATGATAAAATTTAACATTTAAAATACTATTTGTTTGATAAAAATGATTTTATTCATCCTATTATGTACTCAACATATTTCTTCAATGATATGTATATTCATAATCATCTGAACTAAATGAATTTTCTAACCTTCACACATATCTCAAGAGATCACAATAAATTCTATCTACTACCTTTGTTTCTATGGATTGATCAAGCCAGTTGAGTAAAGTTCGCATTGAGATCAGATTGATAGTAAGATGACAAAATCAACATCATGAGTTCCTCAAGGTAGAGCATGCCTCATATAATGTGATTTTTTGATATTTAGATCAAATATATAATCATAAAATATATCACATATTCAAATTTTAATTGATCATATGCATTGAATGGATTGATTGTATGACATGAAAATGACTTAATTAATATTATTGATTGACCATTATTTGTAAATTAATATATAAGGTTCTAATATATAGTGAAATTTTGCATTGATTCAACATAAGGTTCTCCAGAGAAAATGAAATACAATCAACTATAATTGTAATGACATTAACCATATGAAGAGTCTAATTGACCATGCTATATAAAGTATACTGTGATTAAAGAATAATTTGTCCCATAATATAGTAAGCAACTAAATTTTCTATTTGTGATGAATTTAAATTATTAAATATCTGTATAAATATTTTATTCAAGGAATGAATGAGAACCCCTAATATATTACTCATTCTAAGATTTTACAATATTATATATGAGACCATAGTGGTAAATTCATGTAGTTTCTCATTTCATGCATGTAAACTAGTTGATGAATCAAAATAGAGGATTCACATGATGATGTTTTATGAATAACGTAGAGATATTTCATGTTCTCAGTCACATGATGAAGAATAAAACCTCATTTTAGGAAGAATAAATCCTAAAAACAAGTCTATATCTTGATCTATTGTTCTACTAAGAAGTTCCATGCCTGACACAGGCATGATTTGATACCACATATGAGATAAAAAGCTGAAAATAATTAGAATTATTGTGCATTAGAAAAATATTTCATGAAATTGAAATTAACGTGAATGGGATATTTTTTGGTGATGAGATTAGGGAGAGTTTTGGAAATAGGCATACAAAATGTTTCCCATGTGATATGAGTTTGACTTAATTCATTCATACATTCTATCCATGAAATATTGTGAATTTTCACTATAAAGGAAATAGTGAATCCACATTACCAAAGCAGGGAATAATTCATATGTAGATTAATGAATAAACCAAAAATGAAATATTTTTGTGATGGAATATAATTAATGAGGAAGTTTTTTTATGATAAACCATATAGAGATGTTTGGGGTTATCTACACCACACTTGAGATATTAATTCCCCAAATCATTAGATATTTCAAATGAAAAATAATATGAAGGTTTATTTAGAAATAGTTGAATTATTTAGTAAACAGGGTATAGAGATATGAATGTGTTAATTGTATTTGGAGGGAAAATTTATAGAAGGTAAAAATCTTATTTAATTATAACAAAAAAATTAAACACTGAAATATTGGTGTAGTTATACAACATAATTTCAATTATTTAAATGTGAATTGAAGACCAAGGCTTGATGGGCATTGATGAAAGATTACTGATTGGTCTTTTGGAGATTTAAATCCGTTATTCTTCATTAATAGTTAATATCTATATAATATTTATATATAATGATTTAGTATTTAGAATATTTTTAATAATACTCAGAGATATATAATATAAATATAAAAAATGAGAATGATGAGTTATTTTTCGACATTATAGTTTAACTGTTATAATATTATTATGTCAAGAAAACCATGTGTCATGGAAAGTATTGTAAATTATGAGTTATCAATTATAGATAATGGGATAGGTCATTACTACATTTGACATACATCTTTTTTTAATAAATAGAAATAAATATAACTCCAACTATCCATCCAAATATATTTTAGTATATCGTTGAATACTAAATAAACTTATGGAATCCCTTCTGATTTCTATGATTGACTAATTAAATTCCTATACTAATAGTACAAAGTGATAATAATCCCTCTATTTCTATTGCACCTTGTTGGAGCACAGATAATGAGTTCATGTCTATACCCTTTCTTATGCTTCTTTTTATTATAATAATGAAATTGTGAGTGTAAGGTAACAAGTTTTATCCAATGGGGATATATCCATCCTTTGGGAGGCGTACCTCATCATAAAATCCTTGTGTTTTCATGTCATTATTTATTATTCAAAATACACATTCAAAACTACAAATGATATGATAAGGGATGATATAAAAACCCAATCATTTAATTTTATAGGAGGTAAAAAATGGGTAAAAAAATGTGATTGAAAAAGCATCCCAAAAAGATCCCCCCATTTAGTGTGGTCATGTCCCTGTCTAATTCATTTTAACTATTATAAAAGTGAGTTTGTAACTATTTTTGGATTCTCTGGTTTTGAAAATTTATTTAATAATTACTTTTTTCAATAGTCCAAATGATGTTCATATTTGAATTATCCAATTATTTTTCTATTTTATCACCTACAGATGATACATCGACTAAAACAATTATGGATAAGAATAAAATAAATTCAATGACGCTGAGAAAGAACTCATCTTTGTAAGAAGATAATTTTGAATATCAACTACATAATTGTGATCAATGTTGTACAAATTCTATTACAACTTTTACCAATTTTTATTCTTATGGAATAAGTGATGAAAATTTATCCCGCCTAAATAAACTGGAAGGTGAATTTATTTCACCATTCTATAAATCCTGTAAAGAAATATAAAAAATATATTTGGATGGTTTATTTGTGAAATAATCTACAAAATAAGTGAAAATACTTGTGTATCGTGTAGTTCACCACATGGGGATTTGGAAATGATAGCATCATATTATTATTTTTCTATAGACGAACCAAGAACAATTGGGATTAATCAATTAGTAAAATAATACCTTGATGTATCAAGTACATATTTAAGAAAAATTCTACATAAATTACATAGATATTTTTCAAAGATATTTTTTACATCTTTAAAAGTATGCAATACAATATAACCCAATTCTAAGATAATGATGAGGAGTTGGGGATGTCATTAGAGGAAAGAATACAATCTTTTAATAAAGTATCTAAATAAGTGGGATCCATATGTATCATGAATTTGGATCATGAAGAATGAATATATGTAATTTATAAATAATGTATCACTAAAAGTCATGATAGAAAAAATTCTCTAAAAATTATTATTAAAAGACCCAATAATTTTATGAAGTAAGTAATATTAAATGTACTTAGCTAGAGGCCATATAAAACAAGAACAAATATATTCACCGCATTCATCAAGAAATAATAAAATACATGATGACCACATTTAAGAGATGAGAAAGGAATTTGATGAAAAACTAATACAATTTATATATGGTAATGATTCCATATTAGTAGATTCTAAGATCATTAAATCAAATTAAAGAATTTCAAAGAAACTGAGTTCATGAAATCTAAACATGTAGTAAATAATGTTTCATCCAAAAATTGTTATATAGATGATTACAATATTAATATACATACACATAGTTTAAATGATAACCTAATAACATTTAACTATCTATCCACAATATCATAAAATGTGAAGGTTCCACCGAAACCAAATGATAATGTGTTTTCAAAATAATTTTTATTGGATATTGAAATTATAAAATCAAAAAATATACAGAATTAGATGTATAAAATTAGATAAATGAATATGAAAATATAAAAAATGGTTGAAGTGGGTTTATGAATATCATTACTTATAAAGAATCTCATGCACATGATCAGAATGATCAAAAATAGAAACCTCTAAAATATGTTATGCAAGTAGCACAAATAAGGAAACCCACTATTATTGTTTTTTATAACATATTTTGTGTTTGGGGCATTTAAATTTAACTAATAATCGATTAATTATAAAAATAAATATGTATCTTGTCTTAAGGGCGGATAAAATATTATAGGAAGAAATATCTATTGATAAATATAGAAAATATGTATTCAACAAATAGATATAAAATTATCAAAGATAATTGTGATTCTTTTAATTTATGTTTTTTGAGTGGAGAAGATTTCATTTATAAATCATTAATAATTGAAACTAAAACAAATGAGAAGATAAGGTAATATAAGCCGAACAATTGAGATAAAATAACATGGGATATAATTATAAGAGTAATATTATTAAGAAGCTTGGGAAGAAGAATGATAATTAACTCTTGGATAATAAGAAGAAAGAAATTTTTTTTCAAAAAATCAAAGACGTCAAAAATTGTGTGAACCTAGGTGGGAGAAGCTTATTATTTTTTGGAATGAATGAACACCCCCATGGACATCCTTAAACAATACATGTTATAATTTTTCTTGAAAGATTTATAAATAAATAAGAACTGGAATAAATATATAAATAAAATAATTGGATTCTCATGGAGGACATTCCCAATATGATATGTAGAAAAACCCTGATTTTTATGCATCATCAAAATAAATTACTTGATATTTTACTAGATTTCTTATAAATATAAAAAACATGAGAAATTAAAATATCAAAAAAGGTTAAATGAATAAAATTTTTCAAATTGAAGAAAAAAAATTTCATGACAAGTTGTAAATAAATGATGATCAGAAAATATGTAAAGTGTTTTGTTGGAGGTTCTTACCTACTAGATACAGCATGAATTATTATATAATCGTCACACCAACTAAGGATGAAATATTAATGAATTTAAGTATGGACCTATGTGATGCATGTGTCTTAATGGATCATGTCAATATAAGGGATCCCATAGAAGGAGGAAAACAAAGTAACCATGCTTCACAAGACTACATGAAAATATGAAAATTCATGTGTGATGAAATTTATCAAAGAAAGAGAAGAAAAGAAAAGAGTTTCATTGTTGATTATAAATTATTATCCATATGAATCAAATAAGTTATTAAAATATATTCCAAATTATTCCCTAATTTTTTATGTTTTATTCTTTCTTCTAACCATGTAGGGAATTGTGTATAATTATACATCTCAACATATGAACTAATGATAAAGATTAATATGGAATAAAATTTCTTAACATAAAATTATTCAATATTTTCCTAATTTTTAATCAAATAAAATATATAGTAATATTTAAATAAAATATCTACCTTTATGGTTTTATTAAAATTATCATACCTTTTGGGGATATTATTTAGAGGCTACAAGACCTTTATAATTCACATAAATATGTATTTATTTATGGTTCTTGTGCGTTAGTCAATAAAATGAATAAGTGGATTTTATATCATTATTAGCATCACAGAACCTATACAATCATCAAGGGGGAAAATTATTCTAATTAATGGAATGAAAATGAGGATAATTAATGTCACTTTTGGGATGTTTTGAATGAATCATGATAGTTATATATTAATGATTTTGATCTTACTTCTAAGTGTTCAAGGATATTGACTTTTCAAATATCTGAATATATTTTCATCAATTCACATCAACATGTTTCTACCAAAATACATGTTAATAATATCTATGTTATGTAATTCGGAATTGGTATTGAGTAAAATTTCTTATAATTATTCATTATTGAAATGGATAACATTTTTTTATAATTCAACACCTCATGTTTTCTACACCAAGCATGAATAATATTGACATTGAGTGGGATGAATGGTCTCACATTTCATAATATTTAACCGATGTTAACCAATCTCATAAGATCTATATTTTTTATCATTAAATTCATGAAATAATAAAACAATAATATTAAATAAAAAATTGTTTTATAACAAAAATCGTTTGTTTATAGCGTATTAACGTGTCACTTTTATAGGTATTGAAAAACAAAAAATGAGGGAGTATTTTTAGTACAAATTAAATAATGGTTTAATTTTTTAAGGTTAAAATGGGTTTTGTTTTCAACATTTTGAAAAAGAAACAATATGATGTTATTGGATGTTGGTTTTGGATAACCCATTCGTTATGAAGAAGATGTTACCAACACGGGTCAATATGGAAATATATTGTTAATTGTAAAATTATAGAAATTTAGATGAATATTATTATCTTGAATGATGATGTATCTTATTCTAATTCTTATGAAAAAATGAAATTATTTTCTTCTAGTGTATATTCTTGGTTATTTATCAAGACATATAAGGAAAGTATTTTCCAGAGTTGATGTTTTCCATACTTATGTAGAATAAATGTTATATATTAATATTATTAGATTATGTAATTATTAGGTGTATGTGTATTTTACTCTTTATAAAGAATTATTATATAATTTTTTCATCATAGTATTATTCTTATTTATTTTGACATGTTCCAATAATGATTGAAGAAGAAAACTCATTTTTAAGAACATGGTTTTTATGAAGAGTAACTGGATATTGATATGTCATCAGAAGATCAAGCATAATATATACATATATATATACACTTACGAATATTATATGAAGTTTATAAAAATATTTATTTCCAAAAATAATGTTGAAATTTATTCAGAAAATTGAAAATTTAAAAAGAAAATAAATGAAATAATTATTGATAATGGTGGGTTTTGAGGTATGATTTTATATGGAATATTGACTAAAATTTTTATAATGGTTTTTCCTAATAATATAAATCCTTGAAATAATTGGTTAGAAAGAATATTGAATTCACGAAGAATTTAAGGTATTTTGATGGCCAACAAGATGAGTTAAATCCCTTTTTCTCGGTGTCTAATGTGTGAGAGAAATCCTAGAGTAGACCTAGATACTCAAAAATTTTATAATAATTGAAAAAATAAGTGATTATAATAAAATAAGAGTAAAAATGTTATTTTTATATGGAACTACCCGAGACCATACTAATATAGATCCATGTTAAATATTTACTCATAGAACATAGATTATCTAGTTTAAACGATCTGAGTCATATGATCACCCACTCATCATCTTTACTCTGACAATATATCTATGTGAAAATTCCCAAACTGATCACATGGGTTATGCTTCTAAAATATCTCAAGAGATCACAATATATAGTAGTGACCACATTTCCTTCTTTGGATAGACTATTCCTAATTTAATCGACCACTCTCTATGATTGGATCTAATGTATGCTGATCAAACTAACCACATTTATAAAAGAACAAACACTAGTAACCTAGAGCCAATATATACATTATTGTATTAGAAAATATAATAGGGATCTAATCCCGAATAATTAATTATTTTAGTGGATTTTTAGAACTAGATACATGCATGATACCCAATTTTTATTGGGAATGTAATATAAATAAATAAAATAGATTTTTTGTTATCCTTGAACACATTCAAAGAATTCTTCTTCATATCTAGTGGAAAAGAAAAACCAATAATGTTGAGATCAGAAGTACCTTCAGGGTTAAAAATAGAATAATCTATCCTATGTAAATGTGGAATAATAAATATTACATGTTAAATAATTGGATACCCATTCCATTTAAATAATAACATGAGAAATAATTGAATCCATGGATAATATCTATACTGTATTCTCATGGATAATAATAACTGAATTCTTAATCAATGAAATATATACTATTGAACATCATTATTTAAGACATCATTAGATATCCATCATCATGACCTACATCTTAGAGAGTTTAAAAATGGTTAAAGGCCTATTTCATTTGTCCAAATAATTTGTATCATGAGACCTTTCGATGTATTGAGTGGCTATATAATTACGGGACCCATCTATCAATACATGTCAAATGTATTCCCCATATATCAAAATATTGTTTTCATTCATCGATAATTTTTTTTTTAAATATATATATTGATTAAACATTCCAGAAAATCAATACTTACATAGTCAATTAAATAAAAATCATTGTAAACCCCCACTAATAAATATGGAATACGGTTTAAGAAATAATAAAATAGATGATTCAAATGATATATAATTTATGGGAAATATAACGTTCAATGATCATAATAATTTAATGTTTCAAGACAAATATAACAACAATAACATAAAAACTATTATCATCAATTCACCAAAAATATTGGTGTTGGAATTCATTCATGTATTCTATTGGAGAAAAAAAAATTTCTCAAAATAATTAAATTTCCAATACCTTTTAAATATTGTAGAATAATAAATTGAGTGTGAAATTTTTAATGAGGAGAGATGTTCTGCGAATACAATGAATGTTAAAAAATATTTCATTTGACATTTTTTAAGGAATGTGGAAAATTGCCCAATCTTGGAAACTATTTGAATTATTCTTTTCATTCCAGCTAAATTTCAATGATAAAATGAAATATCATTTATAAAAAAAAATTGGAAAAAAATTAATTATCTAATCCAGTTTTTAAAAAATTGATATGGAAGAAAAATATAACTTATAATGAATATAAATAATATCAAATTTTCATTTATACATTCATATTAAAATAGTAACATTAGTTAAATAATTAATCAATAATAATAATAATATATTCATGTTAAATAACTCATATTAGAAATATATATATCACATAAATGAACATAGGTGTGTATTAACAAATATGTCTCAATGTATTGGAAATTAAGACAAACTACCATACCACACATTTCATTTAATTGAACATAATTTAACCTCATATATACTGGATTTAAACATTCTGTTATTTTATAACATAATCATATTAATATTTAAAATATCATATATGACCCTACTATAAAATATTTTATCATATCCATCAATAATCTTTTCTTATTATCATTGATACTAGTGTTAAATACTTTAATTTCTCATACATGCTTGTTTGTTCGAAGTTATTATCCTTATAAATTGTTTATGGTTACCTATTCTTTATAATGTTATTCATGATATAAATATCACATATGTCCATTAATTTTATCCTAATTACCTTCCATGTAAAGTTAAAATGAAAAATGGATCACATCACTTTGTGGAGGTGGTATTCCACACGTATTAACAAACAACATTATCATTTTCATATGGATGGAAATGTAAGATGGTATATATTATATTAAAATTATTGAGGCAAATTTTTTCTTAAATAACATAAATATTCATTAGTTAATTATTTATAACCGTCCATGTAATTTGGTGATGAAAAATGAATTATTACCCTACTTAGAGATAGTATGTTATATGTATATATGAGGGGTGTTTTAAATATTATAGGTCTTAAAAGACATTAAAAATAGTTTTACCCTAATAAAAATAAAATGTATGTATATTTATGATATTGGAGTTATTATTATATCTTTCTTACAACATAATTATGGAAATTTTAATAAGGAAAAATTTGAAAGAGATGGTAAAGATAGATATATCTTCTTTGAAAGACCTCCATTAGATTACATCATATGGGACATCGGGTTAGACTTTGTGGAATCCAAAAACCTTAAAAAAATATTAGGATTTTCCTAAGGTAAATTTTAAAATTTTTTTAAAATATATATGGCTCAAATTTTCGTAAATAATTAAGATATGGTGTGTCCTTTTTAATTGAAGGGAGGGGAATTATTGAAATTTCATAAAATATTAAATTAATATAAATGATTTTTTGTGTAGAAATTGATAAAAATATATATAATTAAAATAAGCAATTACAATTAATAAAAATACTCTCATCTAAAAAATTTTATAACCTATTTTATGTTTTCACACATATATTTTAGATTTTACGAGCCACAACCGCCTCAATTAACCCTTTGACAATTATTGTACTAATTATAGTTTTCTATTTATTATGTGCCAATAATTTTACAGTAAAATGATTACAGACCCCTAAATAGGACATAGATGATTTTTAAAACATTATCCAATTCATGTGGTGGAAAATAATATTTTTATGAATTCAAAATAATTTAATAAAATGATATTTATTATCAAATATCTTAACTGTCATTTTTGACACTATTAACATAATATTAATTTTAATACATCACCAAAAAGAGTTAATTAAAATATAATCACTGAACACATGTATATAATTTTATATATATCTAAAAATATTGTGGAAAATATTAATTCTTCCAAATTATATTGGTTTTAGTATTTTTTAAATCATTTATTATTTTATTTTATTAATTATATTAATGATATATTAGTTTTTTTCATGAAATTAATATAATTATTTCATCATTTAATATTATAAATAAATTTCCATCATAAAAAGTTAATTTATATTTAAATTTACTATTTATAAATATATATATATTTTTTATTTATCCTTATCATAAAATATTCTAGTTATTAAAAGAATAAGTGTGACCTTTTTCTCTTTATCTATATATTTGGTATTATAATGTTATAAATCATTATAAAGTATTAATAAAAGGTAATATTTAAAAAAAATTATGATTAGGGATGAAATATAATCATCAAATGAAATTATTTCAAGTTTTAGTTTTATTTCTGTTGACTTATAACAATATTTTTAACCTTAATTACCCAATTTACCCTTACCATTGTGACAATTATTTACTCTTGTTGTAATGCATAACATCTAGAAATATAAAGGTCATGTTTTTTTAAAAAAAGTACATCATGATCAAAATTTTTGAATATGTTTTTCAAGATTCAATTTCTATAATTATCGGAAATTTATTTAATATTAAATCACAAAACACAATGAAAATCATTTTTTCTGAAAAATGGGTTTTAATGTATTAAAATTTCTGTATACTAAATTCAAATATAAAAATTATTACAAATAAAATAATTTTATTATTAATAATATAATGTTTCTAATATTTTCTTTAACCAATTTTTTTGAAAATATATTTTTAATTTCTTAAAACATGACTAATGTTTTCAATAAATATTAATATATTCCTCTATTCATTGAAAATTTAATCTTTTCAGAAAAATACCAAAAATTTAACCTATGATAATTTTAAATAATGATTTATAATTTGAATTTAATTTCATCAATTATATTTTTTAATGTTTTATGATTTAGTTTTGTTATTTAATCATAGAAAACCAAAAAAATCGATGAAAAAATTCTTTGGAAGAATAAGATGAATTTACTAAACAAATTCAGTATATATTTACAACATATTAATAAATGAATTTTAATTGAGAATAAAATTCATATATATTTCATAATGTCGTTATTATTAATCATACATGATAATTCAATAGATAGAGTATAATGGATATATTTTAGAGATGATGGAGGTGCAAGGAGGGGCGTCTGGGGATAACCCAATCCTGATGATCCTGATCAAGCTGCGAAGGACCTCAGTGATGTTGTGACTATTGATAATTCATTTATCAAAAATCTATATAGTTTTTATTGACCAAAATATATGCTTTGTTGTGTTGAAATTATAGATCATGCGTGGATCCCCATCTCTGATCATCGAGGCATTAAGATAAATTTTACAGATGTCCTCAAGGCTGCTGGAATGTTCATAGAATTGGATTTTCCTCCTCTAGTAAGGATCATTATGAAGGGGCACATCACCCATGTATTTTTAGAGTATGTAAATCATTCCATGTTCTTGATAATTTCTCATGTTCTACTTATGAATGGGGGAAAACTATGGAAGTTAACTAAACTCACCTAAAGATTTTTATAGATTTGGGATTTGAGAATTGGTGGATGAATTCCATGGAGTGAGGCTATAATTGAGTTTTATCCCCGTATAATTACTGTAATCATAAGGAATTGATGTTTTTAGTTATACCCTTGAATCCTAAATTCCTCTACATTGATAAATTGGATTATAATTCTGATCCTGATAATGTCAAAGATACAGATGCTCGGATATGGATTTGGATTCGTAAATTGAACTAGATCTACTGGAACTAAATAATTATATAGGATATTGCCCCATAAATTTGGAATCCCATATGGATGGATTATAATAGTTACCACTTGAGGTTTAGTCACTATGATAGAGTTTTCATCACTAGTGCAGAAAACGTTTTTTACGTCACCATTTTTTACGTCGGTTATATAAAACTGACGTCATAATATGTAAAACGAGGTTTTTTACCTCGGTTATTTAATAACCGACGTAAAAACCTGTGTTTAGTACACCTTTAACGTCGGTTATTTTTATAACCGACGTTATTAATCGCGCGGCTTCGTTTTTTACGTCGGTTATACATTAACCGCCGTAAAAAACAGAAGCGGGGGGCGTTTGTTACGTCGGTTATTCAATAACCGACGTAAAAAACACGGTTTTTGAAGGCCTTTTTACGTCGGTTATTTTATAACCGACGTAAAAAAAGAATCCGCAGATGTTTTTGACTTCGGTTATGGAATAACCGGCGTAATAAAACGCGGATTTTGAGCCCTTTATAATGTCCATTATAAAATAACCGACGTAAAAAAAGAATCGGAGGAAGGTTTTTACGTCGGTTATTGAATAACCGACGTTATAAATGTTTTTAAAAAAATTATAACCTTGGTTATTGAATAACCGACGTGATAACTCATTTAAAAATTTACCCAGACCCGTGGATTGTCATTCGCGAGTTTACCTTCGACAGTCGCGACTCGTCTCTCTCGCGCGTAAACCCGAATCGGCTCGTCCATTTCATGGGTTTAGATTCGTTTTGAGATCATCATTTCTCATATTTAATCTCCTCGGATCAATCATCTAAACCCGCAGCACTCAGGTAATCCTCCCACATGTTCGTTTTTTTTTCGCGGATAGTATATATATATATGTGTTGTGATTTTTTTGTTGAAACTAGCTAAGATTCTTCGATTGCGAACCCTTTTAACTCGTTTTGGCACCATAATCTTATTTATCATCCCTAGATCTATTAGTTTGACTTCCAATATCGACTAATTTTATGATTTCACTAATTTTTCATCGTTTTCTATAAATCCCCGAGAGGGTTGGGGCGTGTCCATTTGGATGGGTTGCCCTTTTACAGTTGTTACTACTTTATTCACACACAACCATGGCATAGGTGCATGGATTTGGGATCACATCACCATTTTCACCCCCTGCAAACAAAGATTCACGAGGAGGACTCGCCAGATTTCCCCTCGGCATGTTAAAAATATTAGATACCCTCTTTTCAGCAAGTAAAAAATTAACTTTTTTTTTCTTCACTACTTATCCTAAACAAATAAAACCACCATTCTTTCTAGAACCTCTACTAGATCCATTGCATCCATCAACATACATATTTGGATCTGAAAGCATCCCTTAAGCCTTATGTTCGATGCTAACATCCTTTACTAATCTATAGAAAATATGATGGTCTGCTAAGCTCTCCATTTAAAAGTCAAACCCCACCAATTATTCATCCTCATCATGAGAAAATGGCACAACATCTTAATTTCTGATTCAATCTCTTGGGTCACTGAACAAACATTAACTCCTTCAAATCCACACCTGGAATAGACAACCTAATGTCGAGTTCCTTCTCAATCTATTGAAACTCAGTTCTTCCTCCACACCTAAAAACATTCTTTGAATGGCCCAACTTCTTGTTATGGTAAATTTTCAGTGATTCCAGGGGGGTGGGAGGGCTATCAAGAGGGTTGGGGGGTGTCCAGGGGGTGTCCAAGGGGGTAGGGTGTGGGGGGGTGGTGTCCAGGAGGGGTGGGGGCTGTCCAGAGGGGTCGGGGGGTGTCCAGGGGGGTTTACAAGGGGGTGGGTGGGTGTGGGGGGCTGTCCAAGGGTGTGGGTGGGTGTTGGGGGGTGTCCAAGGGGGGTAGGGGGTGGGGGTGGTGTTTAGGAGGGGTGGGGGGGCTGTCCAGAGGGTTGGGGGGTGTCCAGGGGGGTGTCCAAGGGTGTGGGTGGGTGTGGGGGCTGTCCAAGGGTGTGGGTGGGTGTTGGGGGGTGTCCAGGGGGGTGTCCAAGGGGGGTAGGGGGTGGGGGTGGTGTTTAGGAGGGGTGGGGGCTGTCCAGAGGGTTGGGTGGTGTCCAGGGGGGTGTCCAAGCAGGTCGGGGGTGGGGGGTTGTGTCCAGGAGGGGTGGGGGTGCTTTCTAGAGGGGTCGGGGGCTGTCCAGAGGGGTCGGGGGGTGTCCAGGGTGGTGTCCAAGGGGATGGGTGGGTGTGGGGGGCTGTCCAAGGGGGTGGCGGCCTATCCAGAGGGGTCGGTGGGGTGTCCAGGGGGGGTGTCCAAGGGGTTGGATGGGTGTGGGGGGTTGTCCAAGTGGGTGGAGGCCTCTCCAGAGGGTATTTGGGGTTGTCCGGTGGGGGGGGCTGTCCAGAGGGTTGGGGGATGTCCAGGGGGGTGTCCAAGGGGGTAGGGGGTGGGGGTGGTGTCCATGAGGGGCGGGGGGCTGTCCAGTGGGGTCGGGGGGTGTCCAGGGGGGTTTACAAGGGGGTGGGTGGGTGTGGGGGCTTTCCAAGGGTGTGGGTGGGTGTTGGGGGGTGTCCAGGGGGGTGTCCAAGGGGGGTAGGGGGTGGGGGTGGTGTTTAGGAGGGGTGGGGGTTGTCCAGAGGGTTGGGGGTGTCCAGGGGGGTGTCCAAGCAGGTCGGGGTGGGGGGTTGTGTCCAGGAGGGGTGGGGGTGCTTTCTAGAGGGGTCGGGGGCTGTCCAGAGGGGTCGGGGGGTGTCCATGGTGGTGTCCAATGGGATGGGTGGGTGTGGGGGGTTGTCCAAGGGGGTGGCGGCCTGTCCAGAGGGGTCGGTGGGGTGTACAGGGGGGTGTCCAAGGGGTTGGATGGGTGTGGGGGGCTGTCCAAGTGGGTGGCGGCCTCTCGGGAGGGTATTTGGGGTTGTCCGGGTGGGTGGGGGGCTGTCCAGAGGGTTGGGGGATGTCCAGGGGGTGTCCAACGGGGTAGGGGTGGGGGGTGGTGTCCAGGAGGGGCGGGGGGCTGTCCAGAGGCGTCGGGGGGTGTCCAGGGGGGTTTACAAGGGGGTGGGTGGGTGTGGGGCTGTCCAAGGGTGTGGGTGGGTGTTGGGGGGTGTCCAGGGGGGTGTCCAAGGGGGTAGGGGGTGGGGGTGGTGTCCAGGGGGGTGTTATATCTTACTATATTTTGTTTAAAAAATAATATTCAAGCATATTTTTTTAAATACACATCGATTTGTTTTATATTTCAAAATTGTTTAGATTCAAATTATGATTTTTTCATATAAACATATATTTGTCTTATCTAAAAAATATATATATTTTTGCTATTTTTTATAGGTAATAATGAGTCGAAGTTGGATTACGGCACATCGAATGAGCAATGAATATGAGGAAGGTGTTGATGCCTTTTTGGAATTTGCTAAACGAAATGTTCCAAGTAGTGACATTTTTTTCTGTCCATGCCTGAAATGTCTGAATATGAAGAAGTTGAAAAGTAGAGAGATAAAAGATCATCTGATTTTTCATGGTTTCAATCCGAGTTACAACCCTTGGATTTGGCATGGCGAAACTGGACAGAATGTCACTGATGATAATGAATCGCAAGATGGTAACTCCGATGGAATTGAAGAAATGATTCACGATATTGTAGCAGAACAAATTGAGATAGAACTGACAGTTTCACGTCTATATGGTGATGGCAAAAAACCATTATATCCTGGTTGTACAGATTTTACGGTTTTGTCGGCGGTGTTAAGATTGATTAACCTGAAGGAGAAACATGGATGGAGTGACAGAAGTTTTAAAGAGCTTCTACAATTTATGAAAGACATTCTTCCAAAAGATAACGATCTTCTAGATTCACATTATAAGGCTAAAAAAATATTATGCCTGATGGGATTGGGATACAGGAAAATACATGCCTGTCCGAATGATTGCATTATATATAGGAAGGAATATGAATTTCTGAAAGAGTGTCCTAAATGTGGGACATCACGGTATAAGGTGAAAGAAAAATCACAAGCTGATGTAGAGATTACAAAGCTCCCTTCAAAGGTATTTTGGTATCTTTCTATAATTCCTCATTTCGAACGTTTATTTGCTAATTCACATGATGCAAAAAGGTTAAGATGGCATGCTGATGAGCGGGTATGTGATGGAAAAATACGTCATCCAGCTGATTGTCCACAATGGAAGAAAATTGATGCCCAGTACCCTACATTTGGAAATGAAAATTAGAAATCTGAGACTAGGCTTGTGCACATATGGAATGAATCCATACCGAACCCTCAGTAGCACACATAGTTCATGGCCTGTTTTATTGGTAATTTACAACCTCTCTCCTGAAGTTTGTATGAAGCGCAAATATGTCATGTTGAGTATCATGATCTCTGGTCCAAAGCAACCCGGCAATGATATTGATGTATACTTGTCACCGCTGATTGATGATTTGAAACTGTTATGGGCTGATGGTATTAGGGTGTATGAATTTGGAATGACACTTGTTAATCTGAATAGATTGGAAGACACAACTGATTCTTTTATAATGGCAACACATGCCAAACAAATTTTCTATGTATTAGATCAATCAAATATACAGTGGGATGTTGTTTTACAATGGAAAAAACAATATGTTGGTGAGGATGAATTTGATGAAGATGCTGATTTATTTGAGATCCCTACATCCATGGAAAGATTAACAGAACATAATGATGAGTATGTTGAAGACATGGTTTGTTCCATAAGGAACGATCACGACGAAGGAATTTGGGAAAACAATCCAACTGTACATTCCTAAAATTACCGGTAACACATGTTTATTTCTTGTTTACATTTAGTTTTTTCATATAATGTTAGATATTGTAAATTTTTTACTTATTAAAACATGTATCAAACCAAAATGATAAATCAATAAAAACCGTAAAGAGGAGAAGTCCTGGGCGCACCGGCTGGCCAGTGGTGGATCACCGGTTGGCCGGTGGTCTAGAGCAAAGCTGTCTGGTCCACCGGCCGGCCGGTGATGAGCCAGCGGCCGGCCGGTGGTCCAGACATAGAGGAAGGCTCTCTGTCTGGTCCAACGGCCGGCCGGTGGTGATCCAGCGGCCGGCTGGTGGTCCAGACAGAGCAAGGCTGTCTGGTCCACCGGCCGGCCGGTGGTGATCCCGCGGCCGGCCGGTGGCACGAGGCAGTGGGAAAGTCTACTGCCTGGGTCCTCCGGCTGGCCTGTGAGCTCACACCGACTGACCGGTGGACTCAGTGAGTCCACTTTTCAGCTTTCTTGGGCCAACTCCTTGGCAACCTTTTGCCTGTGTTTACCATGTTTATCATTGTTTAACATGCTTACCATATTACCAATGTTTACTATTATGTAATTTAGTACACTTTTCTATTTTCTGATTAAGTAGTATTACAATATTTGAATTTGTATATTTGTGAACTAATGTTTGTTTTTTTGATTTGAAGGAAAATGAATGATCAATCAGTTGATCAGCCACATGATTCTGGAGATGAGCATATTGGTCATACATCTGGGGAGGAACATTCACATGCTCCTATTACAAAAAAGAGTTCAAAGGTTGGTAAGCGTGGGTGCACACGTTTACCAAAATTATCACTTGCCCATACGAAGGAGGAGAGGATAGTCGTGGATTTTGATGATGATGATCTTCCTAGAGGTCCAAATGCTAAAGATTTTAAGGGTATTGTAGCAACTCAGGCTATGAGAAAAGTAAGCATTCTCTATGATGATTGGAGAAGTGTGGATAAGGCGATAATTTCTCAGCTGTGGGAGACCATTTTGGTAAGATCTTTTGCTATTGTTTGACTGTTCTTTAAATGTTTCTAGTATATATAATATTTTTAACCTCTTTTTTATCAGATGACATTTGATATTCCTGACACTGGAGGAGTCAGGAAGAAATGCTTATCGTTGGCTGCTAGGAGATGGAGGGATTTCAAATCAACCCTCTCATCTGATTTCATTTATGGTCATAGGAGTAGTGAGAATCCATGTCGTATATATCCTTTTATAGATGAAGTCACATGGAGACAATTTTTTGAAAGTAGAAGAAAAGAATCATTTTTGGTAAGGGCAATGTAAACTTTTATAAGCATTCTTATATAAATGATCTTATTATTGTTTTGTTAATGATTACTTATTCTTAATTTACAGCAAACAAGGAAAGCTCATCAAGAGATCCAATCTAAAAATGTATACCCTCATAGTTTATCTCGGGGAGGGTATGCATTATTGGAAGAACAAATGATGGTAGAAAAATTTCAACAACTAAGAGCTGAGTCTTCAATCTTTGGAGAGGTGGCCCCTCCATCCCCTCCATCTAGACATGAGAAATGGAAAAGAGCTCGGAAGGGAAAAAAGGACAATATCTTTCGGAAGAATCGAGACTCGTAGTTGAGAGGATTGTAAGATATCTTTTTTATTTATTTATGTTTACTATTTTCATCATATATTTCCAATCATTATAGAAATGTTCAATTAATTATTACAGGACTCTCTTGAGGAGCAGAGTTCACAGGGGACATTTACACCATCTAGGAGGGAAGATATTTTATCTATGGCATTGGGAAAGCCCGAACATCCTGGCCGTGTAAAAGGATATCCGGCAGGTGTATCGGTAAGAAAAGTGTTTCCACGTTCCTCAACTTCTAACGTTGAGGGAGTTTATAAAAAAAATAGAATCCTTGGAGGCTGAAGTCCATAATATTAATGCGACAATGGAGGACAAGATTAGAGCATCGGTGCAGTTTATGTTTGCAGACTTGCAAAGACAATTTCAGGGTGCAGCTCCCACTCCACCTCTCCCAGTTGCTCCCACTCCCCCACCTCAGCCTGCGGACCCCATTTTTGATCCTCCTCCTCCGCCGCAGCTACCTACTTATTTTGAGTTGTATGTTGATGATCCTCAACATCATATAGTTGCATATGGGATGGTATATTGTATAGGAGATACAGTTCATCATCAACAGTTAGAGGTAGAGAATCAGAGGGTCACTGTACAGGATATTATAGATAGATCAGCTCGGATACCATTACCTACAGATGAGGTGATGATAGTTGGACATAGTAACGGCCATTTTTTACTTTGGCCATCCAGACTTCTTCGACTCATTACCATAGAGGTATTGATGTTATATCTTTTATTTTATATTTTTATTAATGTTTTATCATTTGAAAAATAATATATTTTTCAATTTATTTTTACAGGAATACTTCAAAGGTAAAGAAATACTATATAGACAACAACAAAGACAGATAGCTATGACATCAGATGCAGATACTAGCAGTCTTGACAAATTGTCATGATATTCAAATTTGTTGGCGGATCATTATGACTTTACAATGGAAGCTCATGTCTGTGGACGTGAACTAAGTGTGGAGATTATGAAAACTGATATCATGGAGTTTGTCACTGGAGATAAGTTGGGCATCAACGTGGTGCAAATTTTTATCATGTATGTCTTAACAACTTTTCCTTGCATTATATTTACTAAAAATGTATACTTATGTCTGCTTTGTAATAGGTATCTGTATAAAATTTGTGAGAGGAATGAGCTGACAGATGTATATGGATTCGTGGACCCACAATTGATTTCCCCTGAAGCATGTGCATTGGATGAGGAACAAAGAATGCTTTATATTGCTGATAGATTTGAAAACAATGTAATCACACAGTGTTGGATGATGCCTTTTTGTGAGAGGTATGAAACACATCCCTCTCAAAGAGTTAATTATCTTTTAACATAAAAAACCACTAACGTTAAATTTCCTTTTATCAGGGATCATTGGATGTTAGGGGTTTTTCTCCCTAGGGAGAAAACACTTTATTGGATATGCTCTCTCCATGATGATGTGCGAGAAAGTTTTAAGAATATATTGGAAACGTAAGTTTCAATTTCACAATAGTTTTATATATTATAATGAATTTTAAATTTTCCCCATTCGTATTATTTTCTAACAGGGCAGTCCACTTTCGAAAAAGCGCAAAGAAAAGGAATTTCAAGATCAAATATGTACATGCGAAGGTAAATATCCATTTATAATTTGTACATTTTGATTTATTAAATAAAAATAATATATTGAATTTACACTCATTCAAACAGAAATGTCATGAGCAACAAGGCATCATCGAATGCGGATATTACATGTTAAGATTTATGTATGAAATAATAACAACTGGGACAGTTCTGAGTTTTGACCTGGTAAGATTTCCTCTTTCTCATAATATTTCAATTTGATTTATTCATTATACACATTGACTACTATCCTTTTCCTTTGTATCTTTTTGATGACCCTCAACCCTTTACTGCTGAAGATATCAAACACTTACAAGTGGAGTGGTCAAATTATTTTACAGGTTTGATTGACTTTTAGTTGTTTGTAATGTAAAATGTAATTTTGAATATTGTCAATGTAATTGTGTATTTCATAGTCGTTTAGGTTGGATTTAGTTTTTTTTTGAAGTTGACAGTGTAAGTTTTGAATGTTATATAAGTGAATGTTTAATTTTTCTCTACATCTTGTTTTGGTCTACTGTTGATGGTTTTTCTGGTCTGGATTTTGGTATGGGGGGAGAGGTTCCAAGGGGGTGGGTGGGTGTTTGGGGGGTGTCCAAGGGATATGGGAGGGGTGTCCAAGGTGTGTTTGGGGCTGTCCTAGGGGTCGGGGGGTGTAAATGAGGGTGGGGTGTCCAAGGGGTGGGGGTGTCCAAGGGATATGGGAGGGGTGTCCAAGGTGTGTTTGGGGCTGTCCAAGGAGTCGGTTGGGTGTAAATGAGGGTGGGGGGGGGGGCTATCCAAGGGGTGGGGGTGTCCAAGTGGTGGGGGGTGTCCAAGGGATATAGGAGGGGTGTCCAAGGGGTGTTTGGGGCTGTCCAAGGGGATGGGGGGGGTTTCCAAGGGGTAGGGGGGTTTCCAAGGGGTCGAGGGGGTGTCCAGGGGGTGGGGGGGGCTATCCAAGGGGTGGGGGTGTCCAAGGGGTGGGGGTGTCCAAGGGATATGGGAGGGGTGTCCAAGGGGTGTTTGGGGCTGTCCTAGTGTTCGGGGGGTGTAAATGAGGGTGGGGGGCTGTCGAAGGGTGGGGGTGTCCAAGGGGTGGGAGGGTGTCCAAGGGATATGGGAGTGGTGTCCAAGGTGTCTGGGAATTCTGTCCAAGGGGCCAGTTGGGTGTAAATGAGGGTGGGGGGCTGTCCAGGGGGTGGGGGAGTCCAAGGGGTGGGGGGTGTCCAAGGGATATGGGAGGGGTGTCCAAGGTGTGTTTGGGGCTGTCCTAGGGGTCGGGGGGTGTAAATGAGGGTGGGGGTGTCCAAGGGGTGGGGGGTGTCCAAGGGGTGGGGGTGTCCAAGGGATATGGGAGGGGTGTCCAAGGTGTGTTTGGGGCTGTCCAAGGAGTTGGTTGGGTGTAAATGAGGGTGGGGGGGTTGTCCAAGGGGTGGGGGGGTGTCCAAGTGGTGGGGGGTGTCCAAGGGATATAGGAGGGGTGTCCAAGGGGTGTTTTGGGCTGTCCAAGGGGATGGGGGGGTTTCCAAGGGGTAGGGGGGTTTCCAAGGGGTCGGGGGGGGTGTCCAGGGGGTGGGGGGCTGTCCAAGGGGTGGGGGTGTCCAAGGGGTGGGGGGGCGTCCAAGGGATATGGGAGGGGTGTCCAAGGGGTGTTTGGGGCTGTCCTAGTGTTCGGGGGGTGTAAATGAGGGTGGGGGGGGGCTGTCGAAGGGGTGGGGGTGTCCAAGGGGTGGGGGGTGTCCAAGGGATATGGGAGTGGTGTCCAAGGTGCCTGGGAGTTCTGTCCAAGGGGCCGATTGGGTGTAAATGAGGGTGGGGGGCTGTCCAAGGGGTGGGGCGGTGTCCAAGGGGTGGGGTGTCCAAGGGATATGGGAGGGGTGTCCAAGGGGTGTTTGGGGCTGTCCAAGGGCTCGGGGGGGTGTCCAGGGGTCGGGGGGTGTCCAAGGGGTCTGGGAGGGCTGTCAAGGTGTGGGGGTGTCCAATGGGTGTTTGAGGCTGTACTAGGGGTCTTGGGGGTGTAAATGAGGGTGGGGGTTGTCCAAGGGGTGGGGGGTGTCCAAGGGGTGGGGGTGTCCAAGGGATATGGGTGGGGTGTCCAATGGGTGTTTGAGGCTGTACTAGGGGTCGTGGGGGTGTAAATGAGGGTGGGGGGGGGGGGGCTGTCCAAGGGGTGGGGGGTGTCCAAGGGTTGTGGTGGGGATCCAATGTGGTGGGGGAGGGCTGGCCAGGTTGTTAGGTGGGTATAGATGAGGGTGGGGTTCAGTTGGGGCTTGGGGGAGGGCTGGCATGGTTATTTTTGTTGTTTTGTTTCTGGTTGCTTTTTGGTGAGAGCAGTGCAATTATTTTAAAAAAAAATATCGCTTTCACGTCGGTTATTTTATAACCGACGTGGTAAATAAATCGGTAGGGGTTTATCACGTCGGTTTTTTCGAGAACCGACGTGATAAACCGTTCCCGGGCCTTTTATCACGTCGGTTCTTAATATAACTGACGTGCTAAAAGGCCTGGGAATCGATTTACCACGTCGGTTATTGGATAACTGATGTGCTAAAACGTTTCCCAGGCCTTTTTATCACGTCGGTTATTTAAGAAAGCGACGTGATAATAGGCCCGGGGAAGGGTTAATCACGTCGGTTATGTCATAACCGACGTGATAAACGATATCCCAGGCGTTTTATCACGACGGTTTAGAAAATAACTGACGTGATAACCCCCCCCCCCCCACGCGCATATTTATCACGTCGGTTATTAATGAACCGACGTGATAAACACCGTGATGTTAGGGATGTTACGTCGGGGTTTAAATAACCGACGTAAAAAACGTTATTTATAACGTCGTCCATATTAACGTCGCCTAAAAACCGACGTAAATAATGAAAAATAACCGACGTAAAAAATGTTTTCTGCACTAGTGCATTGATGTTGATATGGCCACTACATTTCTCGAAGAGGTTGTTTTGACAATAATGGATGACGACATCACTCTAGAGATTCAATTTGGAAGGAAGATGACGTTTTGTCTCAATTTTCATTTCATTGGGAATATGGACGTTGAGTGTAATAAGAATAATTTTTTTTTTGATTAAGATCATGGGTCATGATGATGAAAATTTTAGGAAGAATAAGGAAATGGAAAATTTCCCTATAGTGTTTGCTGGTCACATAGAGCAAGTTGTTAAGGAACAAGAGCACTCTACTCTGAATCCTATTTTAGAATCTGATGTGGATGATCATCTTAGCGGTACTTGTGAGATGATTAATGAGGAATCACACTTTCATCCTACATCTGATAATCATGAGGATGCTATGAGGATGTTTTTGGCAGATCCACTTGATGTGGACACTGCCTCAAATACTGCTCAGCCTTCCCTACGAGATACTACATGTTTGGATGTTGTTAAGGATTCTGCATTACAATTTCCTTGAACAACTAGGAAATTTTAGAAGCACACTAACTCTGGTGCTACCACGGATTATATAGAAAAGGAGAGGCATATTCATTATAATGATATAGTCAGGGACATTATCCTACAATTCTTGGACAAAATTTATAAGTTTGAGCAGCATATACTTATTATCATGGACTCTAATGTTGATAAGGATGGTGAGGCAATAGAGAGGCACCCCCATTCAGATTATACTGAGGGAACCTTCTTATAGGTTCCTTTGACTAAAGCTACAAGGAATACTCATATCTAGAACACTAAAAAATGGGTTCAATCCTCAAATAAATTATTTCTTATTAGTGTCTATTATTAGTCTTAAAATAAAAATGATACACCTGATTGGATGTAATCTCATTCATCAGATATTCCAGCGATTGTTCCAACCTTTTTTCTGGCCTCTCCCTATGTTATATTGTCATATGTGGCAGATAAGGGGAAGATTAAGAAGACTGAGAAGAAAAACAATCAACTATAAAAGAAATAGTGGGTTGGGACTGACATAATTTACAAGTATCTTCTTTTATTAAGATATATTATTTGAATTTATATGGGATTTTTAATTCTCCCAAAGACATAACCCGTAGGAATTTTCTTGTAACCAATAGACTTAGTCTTATTGGACATGCTGAACCAAGAATAGAATTTTCCAAGTTGAAATATATTAAATTGTAAATACTTGGATACTCTTTGGTATCTCATAATTTTTACTAGAACAATCTGGAGTCTCATTGTGTCTTCAAACATGATAGTATCTCATTGATATTCTGCTTCCATGATCCGAAGTCAATCAATATTTCTGTTGGTTTGAATTTTTATGACATGAACATCACTTTTTTATTCTATGGTTCAATATTTAAAAATACCTGCTGTTTTTTAAGCACCAGAAGGAATAGAGATAAATATGAGACGTATATTGATGATTATTGGCGACTTTAACTCCATGTTGTGATGTGAGTAATGGACTATGAGTAATTTCAGGTCCTTAATAATGAATTCTTTTTTGTTTGTTTTAATTCATGAGAGGAATCTTATTAATGTTTTCTAGAGTGATTTTATGATGCCTGTTTCTAGGGGAGGCATAGGAATTAAGGACCTGAAGGTCATCAATGAGTCCTTAATTAATGAAATTCACTTGGATCCTCTTATGATCGAATGACTTCTCACTGTAATTTTTGTTCAACCGATTTGGGAATGAACAACTTAATGGCTATTCTTGGTATATCATATCCTTGATTTCTTCCTCCATCAAGTAGGCATATAGTTGGATTATACAGTCCCTGAAATGGATGATTTTTAAGTATTTTTCCTTAATTTCTAGAGGACTATGTAGTTATTAAAAGGATTTGTGGATGAATTGGATTTTCATCCATTAATGAAAAATTTATCTATTGTTTAACATCACACCAATGATTCTTTTTATGGGTAGATCCTTGGCACTATAAAACTGGATACGGAATGCAAATATTTCATTTATATAGACACTCTTATCGGGTTTTCCAGCTTTAATGGAGTATTTAGCACCAAGGAAAATTATAAATACATGTGTGCTAGATATTTGGTGGTTCTATCATGGTTTTTAGCTTTCCAAACTGCCTTTATCCCACCTTCTCACATCTAGATTCTATGGAGGATATAAAAATCCATGCTTCAATTCCAAGGACAAATTCTATGAACAAGGATTTTTTTTGGCCCCTTCTTGTTACACGTGTATTACTGCTGATGGGAATTTTTATCATCTATTTTTTACCCGTAATTTTTCAAGAATATTGTGGAAATATGTGCATGACATATTTGGATTTCATCTGAATCTTGAGAGTCATAAATAGATTTTGGACATAATATATAGGCTGGTTATATTGTAGAATTGTAGACTCTCCTTCTTTCTTCTGCGTCAACCTTGATCTCCTTCATATAGTGGGCCTGGATCTCATTGGCTTTTGAGAATCACAACATGAAAATGAATGCTTGAATATTGGACATGCAACATGGTGTTGTGGTTGTTGCGAGGATCCAGACATTTGTCTTGTGAAATGACATTTTGGATATATTTATTCTATGAACCCTTGGTGTCTCTAGTAGTTGAAAGAAGCCTTTAATGACTTAGTCCATATGATGGATACCACTGATCTCATAGTGTCTAAAAATAAATTTTTATGGGGAGGCTTTAGGTGAACTGGGATTCTCAGGTTTTAGTGGTATCTTCTGTACTCATAGTGAATTAACTAAAGGTTGTTTATTTCATATCATTGGGATTTGAATTATGATTGACACTAGATTATGGGACACGATTAAAGCTGTCAGGTATGTTTTTTATCATTTCCTAAATGGTCTATGTATGTAATCTAACTCTAGTCTGGTAGGTGATATTCATAGAAGTTTCTTGAGAAATGTCCCATGGATGATGTTATCAGCCTAGATTGATTGACTTAGACTTTTGAACCAGATATGTATTGTTGTGAAACATGTTTATAGAGATGAAAATTGGGTTGCAGATTCTCCTTACTATAGAGATATTGAAGAAGCCAAATCTATGTTGTCTATTGTGACATCATCTTTTTTTAGGGAGTTGGTTGAGGATGATGCACGTGGTGATGTGTATAATCATCTTTGTAATATCCACTTGTAACTCCTCTTTTTTGTCATTATTTTTAATAAAGTCATTTAGGATAAGAAACTATAGAATCTTGAGTCTTCTGGTTATAATGGATATATTTAAATAATAATATTTCATTGTTTTTTGTGTTTTGTATTTCATGTTGTATACACTATCAACTTATTGCTCATTTAAAAATTGGATATTACATTATTCCCTCCAATAAAAATTTCATCCGTAAAATTTCAGTGAACACTAACTTTAAAATGATATGGGTGTTTATTCACCAAAGCATCCTATGGTTTCTAAGTATCATACTCGTTTTAATTATTTCTCCAAAATTCATTTAGTAGTCAAGTCATCTGGTTCCTCAACACTAGTACTATAGAATCTAGAATCTGTATAGGCACTACATGGAATGATATAATAATTTCATGTTCAATTTATACATAGGTGAGAAAATGTGGTGGTTCTATAATATTATTCCTTAACAAAGAGATATAGGACACATCATGTACTTTAGAGAGGCTTGGTTGAGTTGTCAACTGGTATGCCACTGATCCAATAATTTCTATAATTTAAAAAGGTTCAATATAATAGGGGATTTCATTACACTTCTTGCTGAACCTTATTACATCCATCTATTGGTATACATTGAGGAAAATGTGATCCCCTAATTGAAATTCTGAATGATTCCTTCATTTATCAGCATCACCCTTTTTCCTACTTTATACTTCTTTAAAATGAGTATGAATAGACATTACCTTTTTTTGTCTCCACAATAAGATCTAGATCCACAATTCTTCCTTCACCAAATTCTTACCTACAATTTTTATTTTTAATTATCATTATTTATAATGATTCATATGGAATTATTTGAATAATTGAAGGGAAACTGTTGTTATACAAAAACACCACCAAAGGAAAATAATGATCCCACATACCTTGAATGTTATGCAATAATTACCTCAACATGTCTTACAATGTTTTAATAGTCCCTTGAGGCTATAAATTAGATTGGGTGTGATATGATGTTCTCAAATGAAGCTATGTATCCAAATCCTTATGAATAAATTTCCAAAAATTCAATGTACATCATGGATCATGACCAGTCAATATTGAAATAGTTTCAACATTAAGTTTTAAAACTTCATTAAAATAGAGCCTCATTTGGTGATATAAGGGAATATCTTCTATTATATTGAAGAAATGTGCACATTTGTTAAGGTGATCGACAATAACCCATATTACATCATTCCTTAAATGATACACTACTATTCCAGTGAAAACCCCATAGCAATTTCCTCCAATTTTTACAAAGGTGTATGTATATATTTTATGTATCCTCTGTGATATTGTCTCTCACCCTTCACTTATTGAAAAACCAAAACTCTAGACACATAATAAACAATTTCCCACATTATATTATCCTAAAAAAATTCTCCTTCAAATATATATAGATCATGGTGATTATAGAGTGTATGGAAAAATTTAAGTTGTGAGAATAATCCAATAATTGCATTTTTTTTTGAAGCATATATGCGAATCATAACCTATTTACAAATTTTATAATTATATATTCATATATAAATTCTACTAATTTCCTATCATTCATTTTATTAATAGTATTTAGATTATTCTCATCACCATGTTCAGAACGCTGAATCTTTTCCAAAAAAATATAGTTTGCATATCATTTAAAAATGGAGTGATGTTTCCCTTAAGAAATTACCAGGTCCATATATAATAAATCCATGATTATATGATCTCAGTCAATCATTCTTTTGGTTATAACCCCATGAACTTTCTAACTAAATGTGTCCACTACCTTTTTCCTTCTTTGAGTGGTAGTGTATTGGAAAATCATAATCCTTGAGAATCTTGAGCCTTCATCATTTCCTCATATTGAGCACTTTCTAAAAAAATATGTATTTATGACACTTATGATATATGTATATCTAACATATTTCACCATAGAGATAATGTACACATATCTTAAAATAAAATATTACAACTCCCAACTCAATATCATTGATTACAAATTTCAATTCATAACTCTATCTATATAGTTGCACAAGAAACGACTTTAACATTCTTCTTAAGTACTCAACCAATTATCTTGTTCGATGCATCACTATATTTAAAAAATCCATAATTTTCTAATGGTAGATTCTATATTATTCAATTAACCATTCTTATTCTCATTTATTCAAAACATAATTCGTATTACTTTGTCCATATGAGTTTAATTCCTTTACAATTATGCTTTCATAACAGGTTTAATAGTTGGGAAAAAAAATTGAAAAAATAACCGATAGTAACAATCCAAACCAAATGGATATATATAACTTTGTTATGTTCATTGGTGTAGGAATTTTTTTACTTCTTTTATCATTAAAGTAACTACAAATATTCCATCTTCGAAGATAATATATCCATGAAAAGAAACATTCAAAGTCCAAAATCCACACTTCCTAAATTTCCCAAATAATTTTTTATTATAAGAGTCTCATTAATGATATGAATATGATTCTCATGATCATAATATATTTTATAGTGTACCAAGATATCATCCATAAATACTGCTAAATAATTATCATGATACTACATGAATACTCTATTAATTAGATTTATAAATATATAGGGTGCATTATCCAAACATAATAAAAATATTGTAAACCTCTAATCTTCATACCACATTGAAAAATATTTCTTCATAATATTATACTTATTTACTTTCAATTGATGCTAATCAAAATTAATTTCATTTAATGAAAAAATATTATGCTTCATGATGTTGATCAAATAAGTCGTCAAATTGAGTTGAAGGATACTTTTTTTATTGTAATAGCATTATTTTCCCCTTAATAAATCCAATGCATAATATATATCGTTCGTCTAAATGAAGAGAATAGGGTCTCCCAAAGGTGATACATAATGTAACATTAATCACTTTTCACGAAACTCTTATATCTTTTTCATCAAATAAACTAACTCAAGCCACCATTTTATATTGATTCTTTTTTAGAAATATTGTATTATGGATTAAATCAATAGAAAATTCATCGTACTATACATGCCATTATACATGTAATTCATCAAAAAATATATCAATTTATTCAAATAAAATAGGTACATCCTAAATTTGAATATTACCTTTTTCATCCACATATTAATTTACTCTTTCTCCTTAAGAATTTCATTATAAATATCTACTCAATGTGGATCTAAACATAACTCAGATGATGAATTCTCCGCCCAAAATTTAAGGAATTCTACACAGGCATCACAAATCAAAATTTCCTTCTCCTAGTAATAAATTTTTGACTTATACTTTGAAATACAATACATGGAAAGTATTATATAAAAATCAACCACATGAATAATTTTCATGTATCAAAATAGGGAATATATATGTTTCATAATGGGAACTGAGCAACACATCCTTATTGTGTTGATATTTCCATTAGGATTTCTGGATTAAAAATATATTATTAACGTGATTAACAAATATATAGTTTTCATTGAAAATAAGAAATATATGAAAGACTATAAACATCTAAAATTGAAAAAAAAATCAAAATTTAAGGCCATGATTAAAGTAAATTCCACCACATCATTTGGATCTTCAACCTCAGCTATAGAGATCATGTAATCATGGGATTATCCCCTAGACCTATTTTATGGAATATATAACAGAAACAAAGGGAATTTGTGTAAATAATTGATCATTTCCCAATAGTTAAAACACTTGACATCAATGATTTACTTCGTCCCCTTGCATTCATTATACAGATGACCCTTTTCCCTACACATGTAAAAATCTCTGATGACCTTTATAAATTTTCTAGGAAGGTTTTTTATCTTCTTTTCATGATGGGAAATTATTTTTTCACTTATTATTAGTTTATTATTTACCTTTTTCATGGATCTCAACTGTTATATTTTTATCATGATTTCATTTAAAGATACAGGATCTATAAAATTCATTCAATATTTTGATAGCACATAATACTAATTCATTATATTAATAAAACAATTTGAGAAACCATGACTATTATGAGGTTTTTTTAAAGGCATTTAAAAATATGGTTAATTTCACTCTCAAGATTACATATATAATCCATAACATTCCTAGATCATCATATAAAGGTTTCAAGATACGCTATAACACATTCTTCCTCCTTTTTCATTAAGATAAGTAAATTTCCCTTTTTTTAAGTTCATTTTTCTTAAGGGATAGGTTAATCAATAAATATTACCTTAAAATATTGCAACCCCATATGATTTGGTTATTTATCCTCTATAGTATTCTCGATCAAAGTCCAACACTAATCAACATTTCTTCAATGATAATACACTTCCATCTTAAAAATTTCCGTTTCATTTTATCCTAAGGTAAGAAATATATTTTCAAGAGAATTGATAGATTTTTCATATACCATTGTATTATTAGTATAACTAAAATATTTAGGCCTTTGTCTCGTGAAATAAACCAATATAGGTTTATCATGTCATGGAATTACATTTTGGACCACATACGAAAGGATATTAGACTAAACCTAGGTCATCTACCAAAATATGGTCATGATTTTCATGGCTCTAACACTAAAAATATTGGTTTCTTCATATGGGAAATCCCTACAATAACCATGGGTATTCATTCACATTGTTTTATTAGTCACTATAATTATTTTTTGTCACACACTTAGTTAGCTAATATTCACCATGAATATTATTCCATAAAATCAAAAACCATCTAAAAAGTTCTTAAATTCTATTAGGCATTATCATATTTATCATGTTTTTATTCTCATTTAAAAAATAATTCCCATGTTTTCTACTAATCTTAATATAATACCAATAATAATACCCTGAACATCAATAAAATAGATCGAGTTTCAATTTTATTAAATTATATTTGATACCAGTGATCTAATTCCAAAGGATCAATGGATTTAGTAGTCTTGGAGAAACGAATAGATATATGGTACTAATTTGACATTGGGGATAAAATATAATCATAAAAAACAGAAAGTTTTGAATCCTTTATATCAATAAAATAATTATAATTCATATACTAGGAAAATCAAAAAAATAAGGGTGAGATGGTATGCTTAGTATGGGTTATGCACAACAGAGGCTCTGATAAGTAAATAAGTAATAATAAATATGACAAGGTAAATATCTATAAAAATGTGTCACTTCATCAACAACTATATCACATAAAGAATCCTTAGATAATATCATATTAGTAATCTCATGGATAATAATGAAAAAATTCCAAATTATTCAAATGTATACAATTAAATGTCCATATCTCAGATACCATGATATATGTACAGTCATAAAATTGTGCTAATACATCTTAAAAATATGGGTCAACTCCCACTTAATTTGTCAAATTGACTTGTCTCATGAGATCTATTGATTAATAAAGGGGATCTATAATTTCAAGCCTCACCCACCACTGCATGTCCAATGAATTCCACATATATCAAATTATCCATTTTATTCATGAAAAATATTCCTTATAATCAAAAATACATATTGACTAAAGAATAAGGAAGTAAAATATTTCCCCAACAAATAAAATATATTTCTAATAAAATACTATATATAAAAAGTTATATAGTTTGGGAAATAAAAATATCTATGATAAATACATCATGAATATTTAAGGGAAAGGTAATTTTTAATGATATCATGAAATTGAAATTTTCAAGAGAATTTTAATGACCACTAAATTAGAAATTTTACCTTAAAATCAATCAAAATAGAGTTTTTGAAATAAATTCATATATTTTTTAGAATAAATGATAAACTTTATATATAAATTTTTATTTTTAATATGTTGAAATATTTTATAAAAATATAAAGACTTTAAAATGTTAATGGTATCGGGAGGGTTCATTAAGTTGTACAAGTTAAAAAACATTCATTTTGACATTTTTTAAATGAAAGTCGAAAATGATCCCTTTCCAGAAAACATTAGGATTATTCCTTTCATATCTTATAAAAATTTCAGCAATAACATTAAATAACCATTATAAATCAATTTTTTATATAAAAATTATATATGTAAAACATTTTTGAAAAATATGAATATGGATGAAAAATTTACTCGATCAATAAGATAAATAATATCATATTTTATTTTAATAATTATTTTTGAAAGACTAACTATAATTGAATCATTAATGATTATTAATTAATAGATATAATTTTAAATAATCCAAAGGGTAAATATATACAGAACATAAAATTAAATAATTGAATATTACCAAATATTTCTCAATTGAGTGAAAATTGTGACGAAATCACCTACCTCATGTATCCTATTTGTTGAATGTGGGATAAACTATTGTAGAATGGATTAAAAATATTGTATACAATTATACCTTAATAATATTAATATTTATAATAAAATATATTATCCTCTTATAATATCTTTTCACCTATTTTCCACAATCTTTCATTAATATCCTTATTTTGGGTATTAACTGTATTATTTTCTCATTCATGTTTTATCACGAAAGTTCTCATACATGTACTTTTATTATGCTTCTATATTATCTATAATTTGAAAAATTATATAAATACAATATATATCTAATAAATATAATCTTATTACCTTCCATGTAATCCTAAAATGAGAAATGGATCACATCGCATTGAAGAGGTGGTAGACCACACCTTGATACGAGAGGCATTAACATTTTCCATTGGAATGGAAGGTAATAAGGTATATATTATCTTAAAATTACAGTGTGATATTTATTTCTTATATATCATATATATTAATTATGTCCATACTTATAACTATCGATGTAAAAGTGTTGAAAAAATGTTTTATGTTGTTTGTGGAGACGGTAATCTGTACATATGCTCTAATGCTATTTTAACATTACATAGGATAAAAAAGTTATGTAAATGGTTGTACCATAATAATAAATAAATATAAATATATCTATACTACTATATTTAATATTTTTGGATGATTACAAAATAATAGTACTTGTCTAGGAGGAAATAAATTTGAATGATTCGGCATAGACAATCACATATTTATCAAAATATCCCTTTTATATCTTCTTTTAAGGGAACAAGGGTTGGTATTTTAGGAATAAAAACACCTCAACAAAATTCTTAAGGATATTCATAAGATAATTTGGTTGGATTTTGGTTAATATATATGGCTCCATGTGATGTAAATAATTAATATAATGGTGTCTGTTTATAAGTTAGGGCAGTGGAATTAATGAAAATTATTAAAATATTAAATTAATATAAATTATTTATTTAATTTAGAGTAGTATAAATTTATATTTTTTGAATATAATAATAGGATGAGTATAATTACTCTCCTAAAATAAAATTTCAACAGGTTTTTTCTATGTTTTCACTCTTAATTTTTAGTTTTAAACCCCTATTAAACATTTTTTACAAATACCATACGATTATAGTTCTCTATCATTTAAGGATCATGAATGTTACCCTAAATTCAAAAAAGTACAATTAGTGGAACATGGTTTATGTTTTCAACAATATATTAATAATATGGCAAAATATAATATTTTCTAAATTTTTTTATCACTAATTAAAATATTAATTACTATGAAAAATAATTATTGACACATTTGACACTATTATTATATTTTGAATTCAAATACATCAATAACAAGATGTAATTTTAATTTAATAATTTTAAAGACTCAAATATGTCATATTTATATATAAATCTTGTTACAAAATAATTATTTCAAATTATATTAGTTTTAGTATTTTAAAAATCCTTTATTTTTCATTTCCTATTAATTAAATGAACTTTGTGTCTATGTTGCACAATAATTGAAGATATTTATTTAATAAATAAAAATTAGAAATAAGTTACATGATCAAAAAATTATTTAAAATTAAAATTAAAATTTATAATCAAACATAATTTTTATTTATCCATATACTAAAATATTATAGATATAGAAAACAAAAAATTGACATTTTTTATGTATCTCTCATATATGTATTATAAAGGTCAAAATAATATCTATATAAAAAATAAAATGTTATATTTTGGAATATTTTATTCATATGTATGAAATAGATTCATGAAAATAAATTAAGGCAAGATTTGGGACAATTTTAATTCCTTACTCTAATGATTTTAACCTTATTTTTCCAATTTACCTTTACTCATGTGGAAAATATTATTTATTTTTACTATTATTAATGACTATAAATAAAATTTACCTATTTATGAAATATATTACCTCTATATTCAAAAATATATAATTCATTTTCCAAAATTCAATTTCAATAATTTACATAAATGAATTTCATATTAAAAATTAATGAAAAAAAGTTTTTAATAAAACCTCTTATGTATGAAAATATTTTTATATCAATTACACGTAAAAAATTCAATAAAAATAACCTAATGTAATTATTAATAGTATAATTAAACTAATTTTATTTTTTAACTATTTAAGAAAATGTATCTTTCTAAATTCCTCAATGAAAAATATGATTTTCAAGAAAAATAATATTTTTCACTATTTATTGATAAATTTAAATTTTATTGAAAATTTCAAAAAGTGACCTTTAGATAATTTTTATATGGTGTTTTAAAAAAAATTCAATTGAAAAAATAAATTTTACAAAAGATTATAATTTTAATTATATTATTTTCTCAAAAAAACTAGAAATCCTTTTTGAAAAAAACATATTTTGGAAGAATAAAATGTATTTAAAAAAATTGAGTTCTTATTTACGTAGAAGTATTCCATATTTTTTTTGTATGGGATTTCTCAATATTTCAAAATGAGGTTATTATTATTAATACCCACCAATTCATTGTCTAGGATATAATGGACATATTTAAATTATTATAATTCATGGATTGTTTAGGCACGAAGTTCTGTGTGGTATACACTATCAAATATGGTGTTCCTAAAAATATTGGATATTACAACATGAGGCACTCAGGCTTCCATATCCTTAAGATTAAGTGAACAAGTGATATTTTCATTGAACACATTTTCATCAATGTTACCACACATTCATTTGTGTATTGACTATATTCATTGGATGGATTGAATGTGGGACATGAGATTGATCAACAGAATGAAAGGTATGGATATGATAAGAAATAAAAACATCTTCAAGGAGTTTGGGTCTACTATTATATTTGATACAAATAAATAATAAGGTTCTCTTTAAAGTATCGAACATAGTCAAGATTGACTAAAATGATAGTGGATGTATTAATATTCCAATTGAATTTCCCACCTTAGATCTAACATTAATGAAGAAAAAAATTATGTATAATGTAGTAAGCTCGTGATTTTCATACTTTTATATAAAATAAATCATGTAGTTCTTTAAAAATAAGTATATTAATTTAATTAATTAAATCCCCTTATAAAAGGATTTTGATAAGAATTTAGAAGATGAAATATTTTATCACAATGGTACATGCATGCAACTTCACATTGCATGCATTTAAACGAAATAATGAAGAAAAATGTAGGAGTCATGTGATGTAGTTATGAAAATAATATAATTAATATTCATTTTCTCAAACACATAAATGAAAAGTGAGCTCATTCAAAAAGAAAAAATCATGAAAACATGGTCAAATTTTGATCGAGAGAACTTAGAAGAACTACCATGACTAAAATATGTGTTATTTTATGCAATAGATGGGATGAAAAACTAAAAATAATGATTATAAGTTTTCATCAAAACAATAGTTTATCTAAATTAAATTTTCATTAATGGGATATAATTTTTGTGGTTGAGATCATTTTGAGTTTGATACATATTCATACAATAAGTGGTGCATGTGATATGTGTCTTCCTCGATGAATATATCCATTCAATCCATTAAATATAATAAAGTATCACTATAAAACAAATAGTGAAGCAACATTACAAAAATAATATAGAATTCCTGAAATGGTTAATGAATAAACCATGGATGGAATAATGAGGTTTTAAAATGGAGTTAATTCGGATACTATTAATGATAAACCATATATGAAATTGTTTGTTTATAAGAAAACCATTTAGGATATTAATACCTAATGTCATTTGATATTTTAAATGATATGAAATTTGTAATATGGCATGAATATATTAAAAAGAATTTAATAAATCAATCATGAAGGTGTGAATTCCAGGACTATTTTTTGAATAAATATATGATATAATTTTTAGATATTATTTAATTATCATAAGAAATTAAATACTGATTTTCGTGTGTATTTTTAGGGAATAATTTCATTAATGTTAATGAGATTTAATGACCAAGGTTATAATTGTATTGAGGATTAAATAATGATAGGTTTTTATGATATTTAATTGTGATATAATTCATTAATAAATAAAAATTGAAGACTAATTCACGTTTTGGATTTATGGGACTAAAAATATTTGGAATAATATACACATATAGTTAATTGAAATACAAGAATAATGAGAATGAAATGTTTTTCTCCAACACTATGATTTTGAATTTTCAAAACTCTTATCATATGAAAATGATATGATACAAAATTTATTATTAATTCTGAAGTATCTAATAGAGGGAAAAATAGAAATTGGTGTTACATGTCAATAAAATTTCTTAATGACTAAATAATAATAAGAGATGTGTTTGTATTGATCCTAAAATCTATATGTATTCTCAAAGACTAAAGAACATTGTCTAATCCCATATTATTGTTTTGAGGGAGGTTATATAAGATAATTATTCCTATAAAAAGGGACATCATGTTTTCTTTTTCTACAGAATGTAGTTGGTTATTAGATAATGAATTCAAGGGAATACCCTTTATCTTGATTCGTTTAATGATAAGATATATGGTGTGTGTGCATGGGATGAAAATAATTATACATTGGGGATGCTTTAATTGATTGAGAGGAGAACCTTATCAACATGTCAATATGATCCCTTTTATTACATTCCTATTAAACATCTACATCCATACCAAAAAAAATATTTTTCAATGAAAGAGGTATACAAATACATTCATTGAACAAGTTTAGAGGTAAAAATGGTTAAAATAATAAATTTATTGAAAAATCCATCCCAAACATATCCCGCCAATCCCCATCAGTGTGTTCACATCACTCTATAATGTTTTTCAATTCATTTCCCACAATAAAAATTCAAAACCCATTATATTCCAAAATAATAATTACAATACCAAATGATATATTGAATATATGAAAAATATCATCAAATCTATAAATACCATTAAATTAACTGTTGAAAAGGTCCCACAAAATTAACACTACTCTTACCCATGTGTTCAAATTCTTCAATAACTCTCAGATCATTTGAAAACCATAGGGCATCCCCTCACCAATGGATCATGATGCAGTAATGAAATATCAATAACATTATTGAAAAAACCATATCATCACACCATAAACAAACCATCATACCACATTCACATATACATACACTTCTCTACAACAACTAAAATCCCATCATCATGTTTCTTAACACTGTATATCCACACATCATGACCACAACTTCATTTTTCACTACCAAACATATATAGGGTAATATAATCATTAAAGACTACAACATAGTTTTCTACTCCTTTAATGTACATTACCCACCCATGTCCACATACCACAAACATACTGGTCATATTATGAAAATATGAACATGAAATAAGTTGTCCAAATTCCTTACACCGACCATTCAAAGACCCCATTATGCATCCACTCCATAACTAAATCAAATGGTCATGCATAGTAAATATACTCCATAACAAGAACTCCATACACCATTTATATAAAAACCTACCTTGATCCATCAAAAAACATTCATGTCAACTTGTACATACATACACATGAAATGATAGTTACTAAAACATGTATATATATATATAAATTTTTGAGCCATCACTTCCAAAAAATTCTCACATGCCACCCTATTTTAAAACATTATATTATAAAAACCACATTTACAATATCAAAATAAAAATATTTCATCCAAACTCTAAAACACCACATCCTAAAACAAATTCATCAATAGAATAACTAAAACACTAGAAAAATGGAAACCCGAAATTTATAAATTAAAATTCTCTATATCATTTCCAATAGGGTTGTTTACAATTAAATTTATTCATTTTGATCATTATGATTTCCATTTTCACATATTTAATTTAAAAGAATTAATAAAGTAACTTATTAATCAAATCTATTATTTCATCATTAATTACATTAATTATAGTCAGGATCATTTCATGTCATCTTTCTCTAAAATTCATTTTATTTTACTTTTTAGAATCCATATATCATTACATTAAAAATAAATTTATCCAGTTTCTAGAATAATTTTTATCCCCTAAATTATACATTTGTCACCACACATCACCCCAAAAACTAATCATGAAAGGTAAATTCCCAACTGATTTTTGTAGGCAAACTCTTATCCACCCATGCATAACATATGAAAATCCATTCAGAAAAAGTTGGAAATAAAACAACCCAAATTATCACTACAAAACTCAACGTAATAATGAAACCAAATGGGTAATACATAAACCCAATAACCTTCCCACAATCACATTAGACCCCAACTAACTCAACCCAATGAAAATTAGGGTTGAAAATTTAATCTTGATTCCTATTTAAAATAAATATTCCTTCAAAGATAACTCTATTAGATTTTCAACCAGACCACATCATCTTAGAAGAAAAATTAAATCCCCATATCCAAAAAAACAAATTTTTTATGATACATTTTACTAATAATTATTATTAATAAAAAAACATACTTTTACTTTCCATGAAAAAATATAACTTTTATATTTATCTCCTAAATCAATTAATCAATATTTAATAAGATGCACAAAAAAAACATCTACACCCCTTTCCAGTAATAGTATATGAACCAAACAATGAACATTCCATTGAAAACAATAATAAATAGTAGTAAAAATAAAATAAATCATAAACAATAAATTACAATGATATCTCCTTATATAAAAATATTCTATAATACCATTTTTGTTACCATCTATATGTAATTATATTATTATAAAGATTATATGTTTATTCAATAATAATGTGGAAAAAAGATATCAAAGTTGTAAATTTTGGTGAGTGAGTATAAACATGTATGAAATAACAAGAATAATTATATTGAACATGTGACCGTCCTTGCAATTCTAATTCCATGAAACATGTTAATTTTAATTGTTTAAGCCATTCATTATAAGGATATTTCCCCAAATTCATATCCTTCCACATAGATCAAGAACTCACAATAAACCTTTACCAAATAAAAAGGAATAAATAATATTAAATTATCACTATACGAAATAACAAAAAACCAATAAATAATATTATACCATGTGATAGATTATGATTTCACTGTTTACATAAATATGTTAGTAAAAAATATACCTATAAAACACACCTGAAACATCCTATTCCCTATATGAATAATTCCCCAAATTATCTTTTAATAACTTCCCATAAATAACCATCTCTATATTTATAACAAACTACTATAATGATTAACAATTAATAAAGATGAATTTATTATAAAGGAGTACCCTATGTCAAGGAAGAACCTGTATTATAAAGGAAAATTCATAGGATCTTCCCCTAGAATTAAGAATCTACATGACGGGAAACTATGATAACTTATAATTTGGGAATAATTAATATAATCTAGAATAATTTGAATCGGATTGCAAAAAAAAATATCAGATGTTTCAATATATGGAATCATGATATTATAGGTAGTAGTCAACTGAAAATGTCAGTAATCAAGTATACCTTTATAAATCTCAAATAAATATCTCATATCATTTCCCAAAAATTTATCGACTAAGGTGCTTTACCTAAATAAATTCAATGAAAGACATAGTTCTTCAAATTTGGATATATTGTAAGAAAAATATTTCAAAATATCTGTATTGATAAGGATCCCAGTATTTTTTCCCTGCCCTTTTGGATTTCATTTTAGAATATTAGGAGAGTGTAGTTGGAATTTAATTACTCTTATATAATAATTTTTAGTGTCACATTACCATAAATATTCCATTGTTTCATAACCTATATCCAATTTATTCCTTAGTAAATTAATATCTCTTACATATAAATTATTCCATTGGTAAAACCCTTACTCACTATATAGTGAATCCCAATAACAATTACATATTCTATTAGATACTCTGATACATTACAGTATCACTAATATTAAATTATTACTCTAGGATATATGTTGATATATAATGTTTCTTTATTAATTACCTATTTATTTTGGAGACTATAATAAATACGTGTATCTATGAAATATAAGGTAAATTTAGTGACATACTAGGATACATATGGATAGATTTTTAAAATTGGATAATAAAAAAGGGATATAAGATATGTAAGGGTAATTTAATGATTTTTAAAATATCTATTATGATGGAATGACATAAAAAATATTATAGCTACACTATTTTAATGAACTATTCATTGTGTAATACCTTTGACCAAATCATGAGGCTTCTCATCTAGGTAATATCTCAAACCTAGAAGAACCTCTATTCTTTTATATTTTTACTAAAACCACAAGAATATAAAATATATAATTTAATATTAAATTAATTTTCAAGGAATTACATTAGATATATCTCAAATTATAATAACTCTCAATAATTAAATCCCACCCTAAGAAGATATATAAAACTACACTTAGATATAACTCTTAAAAAATAACATCACTATCAAAATAAGACATACACTACACCAACGACCCTGTATTATAAAAACTCTACACTAAAAACTCTATTTACCATAACCATGATTCAAAATAGTTTTCCATAAAAAACTCTAAATATTAAAAAAAATTATAATTTTAACTAAAAATTTGTAATTAAATACATTTTCTTTAACTTTTATATTTTAATCAAAACAATAATAAATTCTGTTCAAAACTCACAAATGAATTTTTTTAAAATTATTATGATAGTTCTTGCATATTCATATAGAAAACCATATTCCAATGATAGATAAGAACACTAGATCATGGGGTAGTAATATGGATGATACCCAATAGAAGTAAAATCAAAATAGATAATTTCACCTAATAAAGGTAACATATAGCTACTAAAACCATCGACTCATAGTAACACCCTAACTCTATAGGATATCCTAAATATCATCCTCTATATACCTTGAGACTCCAAACTCAGAGGATTCATCTCAACCATCTAGAAAAACTAAGAGAGATTCTTAAAGGAATTATCTATCATAAGAATACAATTCTCAGGGATCTTTACATGATCTTTTGTCTTTTTCCAAGACATGAAAAAAATAAATTATATACAACAAAATAATCATCCACATGGTTGTTCAAAATGATTCTCTCCCACTTCCTAATTAGAAATAAAACATAAAATAATAACAATAAGATACATAAAATGATTCCCAATGATACAAATGTATTCATAACCCTTCTATGTCTTATCAAGATCCTTCAATAGATCATATATATATATATATTAGGGAAATGAATATTTATAGAATAATTCATCAATCACCTCCTAAAAACATCCTTCCATGGTTTTAATGCATCATATTCCAGAATTCATGGGCTACCTTATAACACAAACCATCCACAAAAGAAAAAAAAACTAACCAATATTATTCACTATATCAAATCCTTCATTATTTTATTTTAAAAAAACCTCATACTAAAGGATATATTCCTTACTAAGGAAAATGGGTATTTCATTTCGTTTAAACCCAACAATTATCTAACCAATGTTTCCAGATTATCCTTTTTATTACTAATATCTCAACTATGTTACAGTGAAATATATGGGATTTGGAAATAAATAATAACATTTTTATAATTATCAACACAAATAAAATCATCATAATTGAGGAAAACATGTTTCAAAGGAATAAATCAACCAATATACTACACATCCCAAATGACTCATATGAAAAACACTTATCACATCCATGTCATAACTCCTCGCACCATAAATCCAATTACAAATCTGCATAACAGTTTTATTTCATAACACCAATGCCTATATGGATTCAATAGTAATCAACAACAATACATATGAAGATCTGTCCAAGATACATCACACTCAATTATTTCCAAAAAAACATCTGGTCAAATATATTTTAACAGTACGACATATAACATATAAAAGTGAATTTTTTTAGGGAAATTATAATATTTTTAGACAGTTATATTATAAATATATAGCATAAAAATATAGTTATAAATCAAACATATTATAAGACTGAGGAAAAAAGAATCAACTAGAACATTAGGATGAATATAATCATTTCATTTATGATATTTATAACAAGTCGTCAAAAATTAAACCTCAATATTAGTAAATAAACATTATTATAAATTTTGAACAAAAAATATTCACCATTTTATATCATAAAACATTATTAATATGGAAAATATATTCATTCGTAAAACAATTTATCACCAATGAAGAATGACTTCATATTAAAAAAAGGTGACATACTTACATTTCCATGTTTTTGGTGTTGCATATTGAACTCCGAAATATTCTAATGGTAATAAGTATCAATTATTAATGCTACAAGGATACTAATTTAAAAGGCAACCTATATTCCAATAGGCTTCATAATTCAATCATAAAATCATTATTTTAACTTTTTTTCATGGCCTATAAATTAATTACTTCATATTTACTTATAATATGAAATGGTTGTTTAATAAGATGAAATTTTTTTTCTTACTTTTGTATAATAAATATCTATAAAAAATGGATGGATTTCAATATAATCCTAAAATCGGAAACTCCAAATTAATTTTATGATAATAATTCTTTATAATTCATATATAATATTTTTATTATGACTGGTTCACATAATTCATAAATTATAATTTTTTGAAAACATATTTACAATGGTTTTCAAAGACATGTATTAATAAGAATGATTAACATCATGGGAGTGCATTAACATTATATAATTTTTGAAAATGATATCAAAATTCAATATATGGGAAAACATATTAGAAAAACCATGGGGAAAATATATTCAATAATACACAATTGTTTATTTATACCATACATTATATATAATTATCATTTTACTTTTCCATTAGTATAATTTAATTATTTTAGTGTGAGAACTATAAAATAAAAATGAATAAAATAGGAAAATATAATATAAAAATATGTATAATATCGAAAATGATGATTCTAATCAATATAATTGAAATGGTGCATATATATCCCTATGATTTCTTCATTTTAAATATTTCACTTTATCCTAAACATTTGAGTAGGTTACATGGTATATACATTAGTATTTTGTGCGGCATAAATGTTTATGTCATATTGGGTCTCTTAGTATGCATCACATTTTAATCACTAATATCCCTTTATATATACCAATCACATAAAATCCTAACATGTTCTTTACTCCAAAATCCACTAAAACACTCAACTAAAATTACTTAGACTTGAAATTTACATCCCAATCCAATAATAAACTTGTCATTTAAAGGAAGGAAGTATATAGATGCCATAAAATCCTTCCACTAACATTAAATGGTTCAATTCCTTACATAAATGGTATAAAACTAAACAATTACTTGCATTACCTTGATACCATAGGTTATTAAGAAAGAATACAACAAGTCAACTCTAAATAAGTTTCAATAGAAAAATAAATTACCATATCCCAAATATCACTTATATTTAAATTTATAATATCATTATGAATGAACCAAAAGGAATAATCTCTTAAGACTATATAACATCCACTGAACTCCGTTCCAAATACTAGGATAGTAGGTCCTATATCCAATATACTAAACATTAAAAAACATGAAAATAGGTTATCAGTTAGCACCTCGTAGTACTCAAGATAACCATTTTTCTAAAAATATTATCATCTCAATTGAATAAATATTCAAGAATAATGAATAGTTATACCATCCAAGATAAACATAACCAAAAACAAAATCTAGATAATCATAATAAGTTGAATCACTAAACATTGTTTTCAAACATGACTACAATAACTACTTCAATTTAACGAAACATTATTAACCATATTAAAAAATCAATATTGTACATGAATTCTCATCCCCAGCAAGGATTTGAATAAAAAACACTAATAAATAAATTATAAATATCTTCAACCCTATAAATATCATAAAAAATATTCAATTAAAATGTCTTGGAAAATTACAACTATTGGTACCCACATATTAATAGGCTACTAAAAAATGTAAACATGATCATGAACCACTATATTACATACACTTTAAAATAGATTGAGAATGAATTATTAAATATAAACCAAACAATATCATTAATTATATATTCTCACATAAAACTGATAATAATTCTATATAGCCAAAAACTATAACATCCCATACACAACCAAAAATCCATGGGAAAATACTAAAGTACCATACATCTTCACTTCTCCATCACACATAAATATTTATTGACCACATATAGATGGGTTGACACAAAAATGAAGGTAAAAACCCACATTCCCTTAACCTTTAATGTATGATCACGATCTATATATGCATATTTGTATTCTCCTCATCATATTAGGGTAAAATAAACATGATGTACATTATCCTTGCACCCTCTTAAAATTAACAACCCACACAATGAATCCATTCTAAATCCACATAAACAAGTCAACCATTATATATATACACAAAATTGAAAATACATTACATTCCATATATATACCTACGGTGTTCCATACCAAAACATCATGTAATTCAGCGCATATTTACACGAGAATCGAAATCCATCATATTCAATATATATATATATATATATATATATATATTGTGAGCCATCATAGCTATAAAAAATCAAACTTTTCACCTTAAACTAAAACATATCCCAAAAATCACATTCATATTATCAAAACAAATACATAGAAACGACAAATTAAAACCTCGCTTCCAAAAAAATCATCATCTATATCAGGACAAAAATTGTTGAAAAATAAAAGATGCACAGTCAGAGTCCTCATATTTTACATGTCATTTTAAATCCCACCTGACATTTTCCAGGAAAATTATAATCAATATTCCATATATTTAATCATATTTAATTTAAATACATTTATTTAGAAGAAGATTGTTCTTATTTATTTATACAAAATTAATCACCCTTATTCATGCCTTGATTATTTCACATCAACCTTCAATTTATTTCATGTTCATTTAGTTTTCACAATACATTAGTCATTTTATTAATAAAAATTTATTTATATTTCAGTATACCTTTTACCATCACTTATACACATAATCCCATAACTGAACCATGTAATTAATTATGACACATGAATTCCCTACTTATGTCTATAGGAACACCCTTCCAAACTCCTGAATAATCCATAAATATCATATTATAAAAAATCATGAAATAGAAAACCCTATTAACTCTGACCCAATACAACCAAATATCAAAACATGTCAATAATAAAACAACTCCCACAAATAAACAATTTTCATAGAATCTCCAAAATAAATCCACAGTAAAATATAGGAAATAAAATAGAATATTGAGAGTGAATTAATATAATTATCCAATTGTAGATTCCTCTAATAGATTTTGAATCATCCCTTATTATCACTCAAAAATAATTAAACCACAATAACATAAAACACAAACATTTCATGATTTATTTGACTTTCCATGTTTATTACTATCTAACCGATAACTGAATATTCCTTATTAAATATTATTATAATTATTAAATAATATATCGTTTTGTTAATTTTTAATATGTGACACAATAAGAAACAACACATAAACACCTTAGTCCAACTATAGGGATCCAATTTAATGAATATAACCATAATCATATGAATATTATACAAAAAAAATATTATCAATCATTAAGAGAAAAAAACAATTAATTATCATTAGGTTATTTTGTTTATTGATCCAAATTATTTTAAAATTATTATATAATTAAATAATGTTTAATGGGACTTGGTTATTCAATATTAACAAGAAATAATAAATAATTGAAAAAAATATTCTGATTTAGATTTTAATTATTTCCAACATCATGGAAAGTCATATAGAGTATATCAAAATCTATTAGTTTATAAACTAGGAATCTAGTAAGTTATCTACATTTAATGTATTTTTCATAATGATATTTCCAAAAACAATAATCCCCCTTCTCAAAAAACAAGAAGATATATAAATCCATAACTAGAAAACATACCATAATTCACATGAGGAAATCATTTTATGATTTTACATTAGGCATATGAGAACAGATAAATTTTAAAAACATTATTTCATGATATATTATATAAATTCACACATGATAAAATACAAAAATATTGTGCGTCATACTATCTTTGTGAAATTACATACCTACACCACAACATTAAACATGGGTACAATTACATTATTGAACAACTTAAAGGAATTACCTTTTTTCACTAATCTTATAATATTGTATAGGATAGCCTAGGGATCTAAATAAGAAATTGGTGATCACTAAATACCTGTATAAAAAATAATTAATGAATGACAATATAAAATTAATAAATTTTATTCAAGAGCCACATCACGGTGACATAAAGATTTTGAGAAACATAAATATGAACATAGAATCAGGCTAATAGATGATAACTTCAAGGAAACATAGTAATGAGGAAACAAATTAAATCCATACAGGATAAGAATTAGTCAACAAGAATCACTAAGACATCAAAACATAGTGTTATTATGATATCATTTTATGAACCATACTTGGTTTCTCATGAGATAAAAACATTTATCAGTGCATTAGAGTGATATGTAATTCATGGCCCACCTATCACATTCATATCATGTATATGCATTTGAGTTACACGTAGATCATACAACATAAGCATTACATTAATCACATTGTATAAAATTATTAAGGATTTTTGGTTACATGAATTGATTTTCCCAATAAATAATGTATATTTATGTCTTGGTGAATACCCTTGAGTATAAATAGGGATATTAATTCACTAAAAAAAATTCTCCTGTAAAAACCATAGGACAATTTTTCCAGAAAAATAGGTGAACATAAATGTTAAAGGTATGGTTAAATAAGAGTTTAAGGTTCCCCATAATTACATTATAGTCATAAGTAATTTAATTTTATTTCAAAAAAATTACAACATGAAAATTTGTAACAAAAAAGGATTGTTAAAAATAAAGTAGTTGAAATAAATGAAGAGGGGATGATCCTTTACATTGAGAGGGTGCTTCTAAAAGCATGGGAGGAGATTATTAAGTGCATGGAAAAACAATTTGAGGGACTTTGAGAGATTGAGAGTGAGAATAAATTCATACTCAATGGAGGTTGAGTGAAGTGGTGTGGGAGGATGGGTGGGTATTTAGAAAGAGAGGGAAATTCATTATTAATTTGAAAAGAGATGTTTTGGAATCTATATTATAAAATAGTCAAAACCAAATGCCTTTCCATGATTTTTTAAAGATTCTACAAAATATTGGTGGATTTGAATATTTTATGAGTATAAGAATCAAAATCCTTAAAACAATAAAATTGGTGATGTGGAAGTGAGTCAGAACAAAAAAGAATCAATTTTTAATCCCAAAAATATAGTATAGTTTTTGAAAAAAATTATGGGTTTGTAAAATTAATCCAATAACATAAAAATTATATTATTCTAAGAGGTATATAAATATTTCTTTATACATGAATTTTATGGAATATATTATGTAACTTTTGGGTCATTATTATGTCATAATAGAAACCATATATTTATACTATAATTAATTTTTAATAAAAAATTGTATCATCTGGAAAATTATGAAAATTTACTCATTGGGTAAATATGATGTGATGATTTAAAAAATAATATTTATTTTATCAAAATAATTTCTTAAATATGATAATTTTCACTTTAAATAATAATATCTATTTATGAAAATTCCTGTTTTTTGGATATAAACCACTTTATAAAACTTATTATATGAACAGTAAACTTCATTAAATTACCATTTCATTTATATTTAAATAAATAATTTTTAATAATAATTTTTTTAAAATAATATTTATTTCCTAAATTATGGAATTTATCGAAAGAGTGTTTTAATTGATGAAATATAATTCCCAAAAATAAAATATTGGTTCCTCCAAGAGAAAACCTAATTTTTATCAAAAAAATGAAAATAATAAATGATAAGATAATAACAAAAATGAATATTTATAATAATTATTGAATTAATAATGATTTATAAAAATTCAAAAACCAAGGGTCAAGATATATAACCTCTTATGATTCTAGAATATGCCAAATAGATAAGGTGAGTGATGGTGGGGATTTCTTAGTGTTGTTTGGTGAAAATTGTTTTTTTTGATCATGATAAGATTTAGATTATACCATAAACGTTTATATTGACATTTATTTATTGAATATTGATTGGGATGAGTCATGTAAAACTTTTAGTGATGTAATTCCACTCAGAAACTCTAATTAATGGGATTTATAGTGTATGATCTTACTAGTTGAGGCCATTGCTAATTCAATCACTATCAACTAAACTTTCATAACCCTGTATGTATATAATAATATTACCAGACACTATATTACAACCACATTATGAATTATTATGATAATTTTCATTATTTGAAATCTAATAGGCTATATTTCCCCAAAATAACCGAAGTATATCATGTTCTTTCTATAACCATAAAAAATTTACACAAAAAAGGAATTTCAATTATAAAAAACTGGGTCATTAAATTTGTCCCTCTTTTAAAAAATTTATCTCAAAATTTTTATTTTTAAACTAAAATATGTTAAGGTTGTTCTTTTTTTCCTCTTCTAGTTCCCATGTTTCTTCTTCAAATGCGTGCTTCAGCCACAACACATTAACCTGGTTAGTTGACTTGTTTTTTAGAACTTCATCTCTAAAATCTATGATCTTTATCAGATACCCATCATATTAAAGATCATTCTCCAATAGTACAACCTAAATGTTTAGTACATGTGAGGGGTTCAATTTTTAATTCCACCTGAGGGATACATAGAACACATCATGTACATAGAAGAGGTTATATGGGAGTGTTATTAGTTTTTCCATGGTTTTGATGTGATCAAGGATTCCAATGGGGTCAGTGTATTCTAGAATTTGTTTTCCACTCTTCCCAAACCTCATAAAATTAATCCATATTCATATTTAAAGGATTTCCTTATATCTATCCTCAAACTCTAGGTCTCATTGGTGATTGTTTGATTGTATTTTATATCATCATTGTGTTGATTTAATATGATTATTAATGCTTTCAACATTCACTACAATATCCATGGTAATATCGGGTGAAATAATTATATTCTCTCCAAACACATCCTAGCATGTTGGATTCTGACACCGCTTCCCAAATAGATCCCCACAAGGATCTATTTTAATGGTATATGGAAAGTGTTGTCATATAAAAAACTACTATTGGATGATGTTTATCCCATCATCCTTGGAAGTCCATTGAACAAGATTTCAACATATCCTATAGTGTGTGGACAGTTCACCTAGATTGACCATCTTTCTGAGGGTGATAAGAAATGATGAAGCTCATCTCTATATCAAGTGTTTGATGAAGGATTCTCCAAAATGTTGTTGTAAATAGTATATATCAATTATATATAATGTAGAGAGGCACATCGTGAAGTTATAAAAATTCTATTTTATATATCTTGGTGAGTTGGTCAATAGAGGAATCTTCCATGATATAAGTGGAATTCACTATCTTTCATAGGTGGTCGACTACCACCAAAATATAATTATTTCCATTAGAGGTCTTGAGGTGTCCTATCATGAAATCCATATTCATGTTTTTCCATTCTCATATTGGAATGGTAAATTGTTCAATTAAACCATATGAATCCAATCATTAATCCTTAACATCTTGAGATTCCAAGTATCTACATACAAATTCTACAATTTTTTTTACATATGATACCACCACAATTTATTCATCAAATATAAATAAATTTTTTGCTTCTTGGATAAATAGAGAAGTATGATCTATGTAGATCAACTATAAGTTCTCTCTTTAGTTATGGTTTTTAGGGGAAATATATTCATGTTTCAAACTTTATGACTCAATATTTAGAAAATTTAAACCATGGAATATTATATAAATTTTTCTATAGTTCCAAATCAAATTTTTATTCTTCCATAGTCCTCTCAATAATAGATTTGTTGAATTTATTTGAACAAGGTAAGACAATGATTCTTTTATTTTTCTCATGTACATTCAATACATGTCACATAAGATTAGATCCCATTAAATCCTCATTATATATTGATTTTCAGAATCCATTCTACTCAGACTATATTCTACTTTGTTGAACTTTATAGGATAATAATGTATTGAAAAATTATAATCCTTAATAAGATCTAACAATATTCATTGGTACATAGTTTGTAATTTTTTGTGAATATATACATGAGTAATAATTAATGTGTAAATATTTCACACGTCTCCCCAATAATATTATATTCCCAAATCTAATATTTGAAGGTCACTACAGAAAATTCATTGTTATGCATTGGGTAGTTCATCCAATGGATATATAATTGGAAGGATTTGTATGTTTTTAAATTTTTCATATTTCAAGAGTATTAACCACAATCCATATTTGGAAGAATCCCTAGAGATCACATAAACTTCTCCATTGGTGTGTAATTTAAGAATAGGTGTAATGACTAAATACTTATTTAACTCTTTAAATCTCTCATTAAATTTGTCATTATATATAAACTTTACCCTATTCCATGTTATATTTTTTAATGTTCGTTGAAAAGCATGAGAATTTTCACAGACATAAATGATACTACCCATCTAAACCATGAAAAATATAGATCTCCATCATTGACTTTTGTCAAGCCCATCATTCAACGGCCTCAATTATTAAATTTTTCACTATATCCCTTTATTGGTGATAACATTACCCATGAATATTACTCCCTCATTCCAAAACATAGATTTACTATAATTCACATATAACATTCCCTTTCACAAAGTATTCATTATAGGATTAAAATATTCTTCATCTTCCTTCATTAATTTTTATTATATTTGATTAAATTCTTTAAATACTACCATAAATTTATTGGGGTAGTCCCTATATACAATATTCATCATGTCCATGAATATTTCTGGAGTATTAGTGAGTCTACAAAAAATCACAACAAACTTTTCATCAAGTACCATGTATAAAAATAAGTATTGGATATATCACTATTCTTAACCTTTACATGATAATATATTGAAAAAAGGTCCACCTTGGAGAAGTATTTTTCTCCATGTATCTGATCGAAGGAGTTATAAATTTATGGTCGAGTATACGTGTTCTTTATTATGATATTATTGAGATCTTGATAATAAATATAGTATAGAATTGACTAATCCTTAATGATGAATATGAATAGAACACCCCATGGTATATTACATGGGTATATAAAACCTTTATCTAGACTTTCATGTAGTTTCTTCTTCATCTACATATGTTTAATAGAAGTCATTTTATATAGAGTCTTTGATATTTAAAAATATACGAGTACAATGTCGATTGAAAACTCAGACTCAACGCATTGAGTAAGAATAAGAAATTATTCAACAAACATATCAGTATATTCCATGAAAATGTGTATGTCATCATGTATTATGTTTTCTTAATTCACAATAACTTGAACTATATATCTTTCCAATAATGAAATAATATTTTTTCTTTAGATGATGATGCCAAATTAGATTTATCCTCCTCCATTCCCTTGTATAGAATCTGAGGATGATTCGAGGTATGAATATCATCAATTTATGTTGAATATATATAAATAATGTTAATTCATAACTATAATTTTGCTTAATTTTGATAAAGGGAGTATAAAAAGGTTCGTTGGGAAGTTCAACCCATTAATATAGATTAGGGGAAGTTAAATACTTGTGATGCAACAATTGACCCATTTTACATTTTCATAGATATCATCACTTCCATGTCTTGAGGTGGTGATTTAATAGTTATACTAAACATTCATGATATAAATGAATTTATATAACTAGACTCTATTAGTATATTCTTTTCTCCTGAATGAATGACCCGTGAGAATATCACCACCAAATTTTTATTATCGACCTTCTAATTTGAGATCAAATAATCCCATTATTTATCTATAGGACATGGAGGTTCCTATCATTGATTATCATAAAAAATACTATTCTTTTATAATTGACATATATAATGTCTTTTTTCCTTGTAGTTAAAATATTGGATAGTAGGTCTGGAGTTGAATGAAGCATTCCTTTCTTCCATCACATTGGTGGATTTCTCCCATTAGTAGTAACTAAAAAGGTTCCCTTCTTTCCAATACCTAAATAATTTCCATATCCACATTATTAAACATTTTGGATGCCTCTTCCTATAGTGTTTAATAGTGGCATGTTCACATTTCAATCCGCCATGAGATATCTCCATCACACAACTAGAATAAAAAACCAATCTTCACTTCAAATATATTGGGCCCTGAAAACCATGGGATCCAAAAATCTCCATTTCATATTTGTGGAAACATAAAACATTTTCCTCATATATGTCAGAGTCTCAAATCACCAGATCATTTCATAGACATAACTTTACACCACTAAAGAACGATAGAATATTACTTTAGTGTCAATGAAAATGTTAAACGTTTATCATTAAAATATTCTGAAATTCACCCAAAATGCTTCAATGGGTATCAAAATATCTCCCTATTTTATATCATAGAGTGTGAAAAAGTGGTAGTTTTTGTTCCTTAATAGCCCATTATTTTTATTTTTTATGATTTAGGGGTTTTTATATGAGGATTGTGGTGGTTTTTTGGATGTTGGTGTGATAACATAACTACAGCATAAATCTCAAGATGTGAAATGGGAATTCATGTTGTGATATTGTTTTTTACATATTGTGTGTCTTATGAGTCATGGATTGTATGTGTGTGATGGTTAGTACAAGAAATTAATTCATGATGTCAATGTGGGATTCATGACATGAATTAATTCAGTATAAGGAACCATGAATTTCAATAATAGTTAGATATATAATGAATTATTATTTTAAAACCAGTTAAAATATTAAATTCCCTGGAGTCAATGGAATTCATGTTAGGAATATGTAATTCATGATGTGAATCACGTTAATTTTATGATTTTTTAATGGGAGGGATTGGATTAATTTATTAATGTGGCTGTCATTTCCTCTCAGATTTTGGGTGAACCTTAGATTTTTTTGAAGATGTTCATGACCATATTTTCTTACTTTGACCCTTGGGTATTTGTGGTTATTTTTTGGTGATTGGAGGTAAGTACTCATTTTCTTCTTTATTTCCTTGTACTCTTCCCTTGTAGATTCCCAGTAGTGGTGTGTTTTTTATTCAAGGTGTGTGTGGGGTATATTTTAAGTTTCTCTTAGTGCTATTATGATTTTTTAAATTTTTCCTAGTGTTGTTTTGGTTTCTATGTTGTTTCTCCTTCACCATGTTGTTCATAGTGAAGTCGACAATCTTATTTGAGGTGAGGTATCATTTTTCAATTGTTGTTTTTATTCAATTATTGGGGATTAAATTAATTTTCCATCTAATGGGGTGATTGTTTGGGTTTTCCTCATAATGATAATAATTTGGAATAATATAAAATTGACTTGAATAGGGAGTAATCACGTGTTATTAATAATGATTTGATATTTTATTGAGCTTATTTATGTATGCTTCCAATAATAAAAATCATAGTTTTTGGGAGCCTTGTTTGTTTTATAACAGATATGTGTGACACCCTTTTTGGGTGGATTATTAATATTACCCGAAATAAAAGGATAAGAACATATAAATTCTCAATGAATTAAATTCCAATGGAAATTTGGTTTGTGTGATAATAGAAATTTGAAATAAAGATGTCATGGGACTAAATACCTTAAATAATTTGTCAAATTCATAATGTGATTATTTGTTGGTTTTTTTTTGTGTTTTCATTGTATGTTGTGGGACTTTGTGAGGCGATGTCGGTGACAATCATGGTTTTTATATGACTATGGTTGTGATGAGATGGTTGGTTGTAATGTGATGTGATGTGGTAAGTAGTGCAATGGTAGTGGTGTTTGGTGGTTGTGTGTGCGGTGGTTGTGGAGTGTAGTGGTTATGCAGGTGTTTTTGTGGTGTGTGGTGGTTGTGAGTGAGTTTTTTGGGGGGTGTAGTTGTTGATATGTGTTGTTTTTGTGGTAGGATTTTAAAGCTAATGAGGTGTTGTGGTTATGGATAACAGGAAATAGATTATCTATTTGGTGGTTGGTTGTGTTAGTAGCCCAATTATACATGGAATTAATTATAGTGTTGAAATTAAATATGATGGGTTATTAAATGAATAAATAATGGGATTGAATTTGATGTGTTTAAATGGATAAACAACTCTAAATGATAATTGAATGGGTATTATGAATTTGAAATTAAATGGATTGTAAATGGGAGTTAGTGTAAACTTAGTACATCTAGAAAATGGTGGGACTTGTAATTGAATGTGGAAATGTCTGTCTTTGTGTGATAGTTGTGTGGTGTGTTGCATATAGTGGTGTAATATCGGGTGATTTTTAACATGTAGTGTATTAGTGGTGTTTAGGCATTCGAATGTGTTTTGATGGTAATCCCAATGTTTTTTTGTATGTGTTATATATATGTATTGAATTTTGTACTATTTTTTATACGCTACCCCTAACTTGGATAGGATTTCTAAAAATAAAATGTATTGGGTTTTAGGTGTTTTTCCAAAATCCTGGTATGTGGTGATATGGATGGTTAGCTACCCCTTCTTCCCAACCCATCCTTTAGCTACAATGATGGTATAGGTTGGTGTTATAGATTACCCATTAGTGTTATACTAATTGTATTTGAGTGATATGTAATGAGATGAGGCTGTTATTTATTGTGATATATATTGGGGGTCATGCATGGTTAGAATAGGGAATGATATGCTGATGTCATCTATGTTCATAGTACCATTCAAATTTGGTGATGTGATGTGATGTGATGTGTTTATTCGTCATTTTAGCTCCATATTCTTGGTCTTGCGATGGTGGGATATATAGGGATACATCCTAGCCCAGATCAGAGGTAGACCAAGTGTCTCTAAGTGAGATGTTTTGTGATGTGATATGTGTATAAGGGATGGTAGAACAATATGTTTGATGTTGGGATGTGAGAGAAGAAAATCAATAGGGATGTCAAAGTAGGGAACCTATTTTTTTATGATACATTGTTACAATATTGAAGGCATGATTTTTTGAGTGACCCCTAGTGATTTTAGGATTGTTTAGTTTACCTTTTTGGGTTCTTGTTGGTTATTATCTTTGTTCACTGGTTCATTTGCATTCTCTATTGAAAAGTACACTTGAGACCCTGGGTATGATCCTACTGAGTATACTTGTATTCTCACCCAATATATATGAACTATTTTTTTGGTATTTAAGAGGGATTTATGGACAAATATGGATATTTATAACTGGTTTTTATAGTTTATATTGATTCTCTTCAACAGGAGTTGTCTTTTATAACATACTTTATGTCATTTATTATACCAACTAACATTTTTATAAAATTTTAGGATGGTTTTCTGATTTATTTTATATTTCATAGTGGTGTTTCTTGGTGTTTTTTATCATATATCCTGATCCAATATTTTTTAGGGGGTAATACATTCTATATGTTATATTCTAAAACCCTTTGTTCTTATATCCAACCCAAGGCTGACTAGAGGTGGTACATAGTGGTCATTATTTGAATTCATTCATTTATATCCTATGAGGGCTTCCATTAGGGTTTTGTTTCGTGAATGATTTGTATATAAAGGTTTATTTTATGATGTAGGGTGGAGTTGGGAGTTATAAATGGTGGGGAAGTTATGGGTTGATGGGAAAACAGTTCCATTTGACCTTAATATGTAATATAAGATAATGATAATGGATTGGACAAGGGATTTCAAGGCCCAAAAGATTCATTTCATGGACTCTTATCTTATTTGAAGACAAATTAAGGAAGATCTATTTATTGGGTAGAGACATAGGAGTGGTACATGGAACATTTTTTTAAATTCATGTGTAAAAACAGTATTTATGGGATGTTAAATATGAATTAATTAAGAAACCTACTATAAAATTCTATTTTCTGGACATAAGTTTCCTTCTAATTTTTCATGAATGGTTTAGGGAAAACATTCATGGGTAGATAAAGCAGTTGTGTTTCAGAATTCTAATATAGTAGAGCAATATAGGATCGACCCAACAGAGGATGATGAGGGTTCATAGATGTCTTTTCATTCCTTTTAGCGGGAGAAATTGATGATGTACAACGGGAGTATATCTGAATTAGAGATAGGGATTTCCATGGAGGATCATACGATCTATTTTGATTTGGTTAATACTTAGAAATAGTTATGTATTTCATTGGAAGATTGTTATTTGTATGAATTTTTTCATTCATGGTGGGTTATATATCATGGTGACAGAAAGGAGACAAAATTGTTGTGAGCAGAAATTTATAAGGATTTCTATTTTATGTTCTAGTCATTTATAACAAAATATGTGAAGTGATAGGATTTTCTATCCCTTAATTAGGATGTCTAAGTGGGTATAAGATTCTTAATAGGTTCAAGGACCTAAATCTTTTTTCATGGATGTTTTTCATGATTTGGAGTATAGAGCATGGTGTATGGAGTTGGATATATCCATGGTGATATGGTATATAGTAACACTATTTATTGTTTCTACATATATGTAATTGAGTAATATAACATTGGTTATCTAATTAATTATTTCATTGGGGGATGATCCTTAACAGAGTGGTCAATATGTCATGTTAAGGAGTGGAGATTCAAGAAGTGTTCCATGAATTTTTAGGTATTCATTATTTCGAAAATTTGGGACCTAACCATGGAAGGTATTTTCTAATACTTCTGGGACTGTTGACTTCTGAGCACCAAAATCGGGCTTCCATAATTCATGTTATTTATATATGGGACATGGACTCTTCAATGATCAATTCCCAACTTCTCCGAGAGGCCAATTTCAAATGGGAAATCGGGAACCGTTTTTGGCAGCAGCAGTGGTTCCTTCTTATGTAGTTTTAGTGGTAGTGGCCATTAATGATTGTTTGGAAATTGAGGGAAGATGGATTTGGAAGGGGAATACCTCATGGTGATACTCATCAATAAATATCCATTCTAAATCATGATCATTGTGTTTGATAGTTGAGAGTCTAAAGATCTCAGCATAGACAGGTGCATGAGTTAGAGGTAGCAACACTAGTAGAGCTAGTGGTTTTTTGAGGTACAATCATTTTATCATGTAATATTTTTTCCCTTATTTGAATTGGGATAATTTCACTCATTTTTCTCCTACATTGGTTCATTCATTGGGAATTTATATGGATATGATTTTAATTCCCCTAGGGTTATCTAAGATAGTTGGAGATCAAACTACTTTTTTTTATTTTTCATGATAATGTAGAATGGTGATGGGGAAGTATCATTCAGTGGTGGAGTTAATATTACCGTAAATATAGAAAAATGATGCTACCATTTTAATGTATTGTATGTATCATAGGCATAGAATCGTTGACTCATATTTTTTTTCATTTTCCCATATCAAGGTATTGTGAGTGGCTTTATTGGAAGGTCAGCTTAATGGATGGGTGGCAGAAAAAAGGACATGATTTTTTCACCTTTACTGGATCTATGAACAGAATATCTCAGAGAAGATATTCCTAGTTTTTTGGATGGGTTCATAAAATTTTTCTAAGAGGATTTTTTGGGATACCTCCGTAACACGATGTTGGGTTTAGGATTGTATTACAACTAGGTGCATCTCATATTTTTATGACACCCTATCAAATGGTGCCTATAAAGCTGTTATATTTGAGTTTGTTGGTAGACGATCTAATTAATAAGGGTTTCATCATACCTAGTGTGTCTCCTTGTGGGTCTCTAGTGTTTTTCACCATGATGGATGATGAATTTTTGATGTTGTTTCTGGACTACTTGATGTTGATTCATTAATGGTCAAGAACTGTTACCCACTTCTGAGGATTTATTATCTATTCAACTAAGAGAAGGTATCTTATTTATTTTAAATGGTCTAATTTATGTCATGATATCATCATATGGGGGGTCAAAGAGTAATATATCTCAAATTCTACCTTCTAAAGTAGGTATGGGAACATAGAGTTCATGGTCATGTCATTCTATGTCGTTATTTCACATGTCTTCTCCACGCATCATATAAATATCATATTTTATGAGTTCTTGGACTTTTTTTCATCATTCTCATTGATTGTATCTTTATCTAGTCGAAGTAAATGTAAGAGAACATTGGTAATATCAATTGTATTTTGAATACCCCTCAACAAAAGCAAATCATTTGAAATATTTACAGTTGAAAGTTCATGACACGAGTGGTTGATTTCCTTAGGCTTGTGGTGTCTCGAAAGTTTGTGGTCATAGACCCATCAAAGATCATGGAAGTGGTCTATTCAGCACCACCCCATGATATGGTATCATTTCACTATTTTCATTGACATTACAATTATTTTCAGTGGATTGTGTCTGAAATGTCTTATGTTTAATCCCTATTTATAGGCTTAAATGGGTTGGAACATGAATTTATTTATTCTAACTAATTATAAAAAGCATTGGTTACCAAAAGGATATCATGTTCATTGCTCTAGTGATTTGGTTTCCTGATTAGGGTATTATGATTGAGGTTTTCTTTTCTTCATATAATATAGGCAAGAGATTTTTCCTGATTCAACCTAGGTTGATGATCTATTATAGGTATATTCATTTATATCCCCATTAATGTAACATTCCATCCCATGATATGGAGCAGACGATTGTTCTATTTGTGGTAAGGAAGTAGTGGCATAACCACTTCCCAAAACCCATTCTGGATTTCACAAACCACAAGATGCAGAAATATTTATTTTCTCAGTGTGATTAGAATTTAAACTAATTTACTTATTGTATTTTCTACAAAATATTCTATTTAGATATCCTAAACCTAATAAATTTTAATTTTTTTGTCAATGAGTTGATTTGAATGATAAAAATAGACATTGTTCAGAGGAATTTAGATGTTTGTAAAGGGATGGAGGTACTTACAAAGATACATATTGACGTTGGGGAGACAAGTGTATATTATTTTCATCATTAGATGAATGTGGGGTTTTCATTGATGCAGTGAGTGAAGCAATCTCAATGGGGAGACTCAACGTAAATGGTGATGTGTTCCATATTGGACATGGTGATACTCAAGAGGGATGGTTATAGGATATTAATAATCATGTGTGTTTTATGGAATGGTATTTATTTTATTGGTGGTGAATGTGTATTTTATCCATGTGTTTCATAGATCACATTTAGTGGTACACCTTGGTGTTACCGTGATATATCATTGCTTGTGGATATAGTTTTTGATTTCATGGATTAAATGGTTAGTAGTAGAGTTTGTGGCTAATTATATAGTTTTTTAGAAGGTGAAAGATGAGAATCATGTTCCTAGATGTTTTTTGTATCCATTGAGTGTTAAAAAGTGTAAATGGGAGTTATTATCAAAGGATTTCATCACTGGTTTACCCCAGGATTAGAGATTAAGTGATGAAATCTCAGTTCTAGTGTACAGACTGATGAGGTTGAATAATTTTCTAGTAGTCCATGAGTTCAGTGTCATGGATATCTTAGTTTGGTGGGGTGTTGATAATGCGGTTAGGCTACATAGGGTACCATAAACCATCATCTATGATCAAGATACTTATTTTACCTCAGGTGTCTGTAGGGTATTGTAGCATTTGTTTACACTAATTTTCACCATAGGACTGCATTCCATCCTCAGTTATATGGGGAGACGAAGCAGGCCATCAAGATACTAGAAGATATGTTGCGATTTTCCATCCTAGAATTTTTTGGATCATGGTTAAGGAACATAGCTCTAGTTAGGTTTACATAAAACAATATCTACAACTCATCCTTTGGCATGACTCTATTTTAAGTGTGAAATATTTTTTGGTGTCATTCTATTTTGTGCTAGACGGAGGATGGGGAGTCAACAATTCTTGGTCTCGATGTAGTGTATAGTGGGAACAAGAAGATATAGTTTTTTATGATTGATTATGAGGGTGTAATCATATCATTAACGGGCCTATGTTGATCATAAGTGGATCCCCCTAGAGTTAGAGGTTAGAGACCATCTATTTCTAAGTGTTTCTTATCTATATGAGAAGTAGTGGTTTGGTAGGGGGAGTAATCTCTCACCTTAGTTGTAGTGCCTATTGAAGTGTGATGGAACTTCCATATAATGTCAAATTAGTTTAAAATATGACCATAGGTAGGATGGGTCTATTTTGTCATACATGTTTCCCACCTTAATCAGTATCTCCTCGATAAATCACACATCATTTACTGGTTAGTTTTTGATATCAAAGATGATGTAATATTCAATGGGAAACTAGCCGATATCAAGGATCATTGATATAATGTGTTTTGTGTATGACTATACCCTCGGTTCATGCATTATAGATTTATAATGTCCTAGAGGATAAGACATAGGAGTGAGAGATGTATATTGTTTCCGTGTACCCGAAGTATTTTTAGTTTTGGTTTTATCTTCTTTCCTTGATGCTGTGATGTTGGGTATTTTTGTTTTATGAGATGTGTTTTTTCTTTAATAATGAGATCAATGTGAAAGCTTCTTATGTGTGAATTTAATAAAACATTATTTGTAATAAAAACACATTATACTGTGACACATATTTAGGAAACTATTTAGGATGGTTAGTGTATCCTAATGTGGATAATATCTTATTATGGTAGATAGAATTCCCTGATTTTTTCTTGGGGTAGAGTTGAGTGTTTGTTACCAGATTTTTTAGATTAGGATATGTGGAGGTTGATATGGTTTTGAATATGTTTATATGTAAAAGTGGTGGCCTTTTTCATGTTCCAGATTATGTGGTTTTGATCCTAGTGAGGCATAGTGATGTGGTTTTTTAGTGTGTTTTTGTGGATGTTTTGATTTGGTGTGTTTGGCATGTTGTAGTGTTTGAGGTGTAATGAAATCAATGATATGTATCCTATGGTGTTGTTTTTTGGTCCCATACCATATTTTTGGTTTGGTTTTTTTTATAATGATGAGAATCATTAGAGAGGTATCTAATATAGAAGTTTGTGCCTTCATTACAACTTAAATTGTATGTTTCGGAGTTGGGGGTGTCTTGAAGGATGCGTGATGTGGTTTTTTAGAAGTTGGACTTGCAGTAAAACTATAGTACGAACTTAAAAAAAATGAAACAGGGATTAAATTCATGATTTTTTGTTTTACAGCTTCTATAGACTATAGTTTACACTTATTCTTTGAGTAAGGGGTGATGTGTGAAATAAATTTATAGAATAAATGATATATTTTCAATATGATTTAATCCAGGCTAAGGCCCCATTAATTTTAGTTGAATGTTGAGATATGATCATTTCAATCATTAAATCTTTTTTAAGGCTTGTTTTTTATGTGACCATGTGGAATTCATGTTGTGAATATGTAATTGACAATGTAAATTAGGTGAGTTAAAATATGTTTATGACATGAGTGCTTGGATGAATTTGTTTATTTTGTTATCATTTCCTTTTAACTCATGAGAAGAACCCTATTTTTTTCTGGATCATCCCACCCAACACCTCCTACTTATATCATCAAGTTAAATATTCTATTTGTTAAAAATAAAAGTCTGATCCTCATTTTCCACCTTATTTTCCATGTGTTCATACCTCTATGATTCATAAAAGATGTGTATTTTTGGCTTGGGGTGTGTGTGGAATAAGTTTTTATGATCTCTTGGCATATTTCAGGTTCATATAGGGTTTCCCATAAAGTTTGTGGTTTCTAAGATATTTCTTATTCAAAATTTTAGGTGTATGAAAATTAGAAATATTATTTTAGGTAGGTTATCCCTGTTCTCTCACTATTTCAATACAATATATAGGGATATCATGTTTTTTCCATCCTTTTGGATGATATAATTGATCAGATTAACAAAGATAATAATTTGGAATAATTTAAAATTAATTGGAATGGGAAATAATTTAATGTTTTTTAGTATTTTTTGATATTTATATTGAGATTATATATTTTTATTCTGATGCTTAAAATCGAGGTTGTTGAGGACCTTTTTGTGATATTGATAATATTTTGGAGACCTTTTCTGTGTTGATTTTTGATATCACCCTGGATGAAATTATAAATGTGTATATTTGGATAATGAATTTTTATCCACTGGGAATATGGTTTGTCTGATCATACCCATGAGAAATTAATAAATAAAGTTACTTAAGACCTTTATTAATTTTTGAATGATGGGATATGAAGCTTGGTGTGGTTGTGCTTGTTTTTCTCCTAATGCTGAAAGGGTTGTTTTGTAGTATGTTTGGTGACTGGATTGGGTGTGTAAAGTGTAATATAATGGTTTAATGGATTTGTTTTAATGGGATTTAATTTTTGTAGTAGTGAGGTGGTGTATCTATGTGATGGTTCTATTTATGATGGATATTGTTTTTAGTGGTTTAAGTTTTTGTGATTGTGGTGTTCAATGGTTATGAGTGAGATGGTTATGGTGTGAATTGGTTAAAAAGAGTGGTTTTTTGGTAGATATTCTAGTTGATGTGGTGTTGTAGTGATGGTTTGTGTGAGATAGATGAGTTGTTGTGTGGTGTGGTTTTTTTCATAGCTTGAATATCCATGTAATAAATTATAATGCCAAAAATAAATCTCATGGGTTGGAAAATGAATAAATAAGAAGTTAGATTTTGATGTGTCATAATCAGATAAAATAATCTAAAAGATAAATGATTAGTTTTTAAAAATGTGAAATGAAATGTATTATAAATAAGAGTTAGTGAAAACTAATTACATATAAAAAATGTGGGACTGCTAATTTATAGTGGAAATCAGTGGATTTTTGTGGATGTTGTTTGGTGTCTGAAATATAGTGTTTCAAGTAGTCGTGATAGCATACATGTGGTGTGGTGGTGGTGTTATTGGGTGCACTAGTGGTATAGTTTTGAACACATTGGTTGGGTATTTCTTCTATCACCATATCATTTATTTTATGTTATTTGCATAATATCCCCACCTGATTTGGATAACCTTACCAACACAAAAATAATTAGGGTTTGGGGTGTTTCCCCCACCATTTAGGCAGGTAGTGATTCATATGGGTTTCTACCTCGTATTCCACACTCTTCCTTCAAAATTAGTGATGATAAAGGTTAGTATTGAATATTATCCAATAGTTTTGGATGATTTGTTTTCGAGAGAGATGTGATGTGATGAGGTAGAGAAGTGATGTCATATGTACTGGGGGTCATTTATGGTAGCAGGGAATGAGGTTTATCTCCTTCACATTCATGACACTATTCTTGTCAGGTGAAGAGATGTGAAACTATGATGCCTGATGCTAGAATTGGATACTAGACCTTGTGAAGGTGGGATAGGTATGGATACATCCTAAACAACATCATAGATCACCTAGGTATCTTTCAGAAAGATGTTTTGTTTTATGATATCTAAGAATGGGATGAGAACACCTAAAGTTTGGCAGTGGTGTGTGAGAGTGAAAAATTAGTAAGGAAGTGGAGATAGGTAACTTGTTATGTTTGTGATACAATATTACTGTATTGTTTGCATGATTTGGTGAGTGACTCATGGTGAATCTACTATTGGTTATTTGACCTATTTGGGTGCATGTTGGTTATGTTGATTGTTAACTTGTGCATTATTATTCTCTTTCCAAATGTGCACTTGAGATCTTTGTTATTATCATAATTAGTATACTTTTATTCTCACCGTAAATATATGAACTATATTATAATTTTCTAGGGGACTTTTGGAACCAATATTGACATTTTAATCTTGGTTATTGAAGTAGTTGTTCTTTCAATTTTATTGGGCATGTCTTTTGGTATTTATTCATAATATTTTATTATACCTGTTGGCATTGATAATGCATTATGGGATGGTTTTGGGTTTAATTTTATATTTTATATTTCTGTTTTGTTGTGGTTTTTTTTCCTATATTTGGATTTTATACATTATAGAGGTTAATTCCATCCATATGTGATATTATTTTACCATTGATGCTTGTTTCCAACCAAGTACCTACTGGAGGTGGGGTTCGGGGACATTATATCTCTTAATTCATTGTTGACCAAAAAGGTGTACCTTTGTGTGATGTGTTTGTGATAATAATATATATCTAAAAACATTTTCCAGAATTATATCCAATACATCATTGCAGTCTCGCAATCATGAATTCTATTTTTAATCGACGTCAACCATTGATCAGATTCCCCCTTCATATGATAAAAACCCAGCATGGCCATATCTTTACTAGATCAGTAGTGTTTTGATAAGATCTTTTCAATAGAGTTGATCCATTGTTTAATATAAATGTACAATTATATCCCTTTAAATTTGGAGGCATTTATCACAGAATGTTCTCAATTGAAACATTCTCTTTCTTATAGGAATGTGGATTCTCCCCTAGATTTATGTTTATGTTCATTACCTGAGATAATTAGGTAACTATTTTCATGATGTTCTCGACTATTACTCCGATTGGGTTGGGAATCTCATTTTGGAATTTTCCATTACATTTATAATTTACATAGTTCCTCCAATTTCAATCCATTGAATAAATTAAATGTTGATATAATTTTTATAATCCAGAAACTATTAAACAAATAAAATAAAAACTTTGAACATTTAGTGGATAACTCATAAATGAAACACATTCAATAAGAATTAATTTTGTCGATTCAATCTACGTTATACATGTTCTGTTTCCAAAAAAAATGTTATGGAAAATTAATTTCCGTTCATAATAGTTCATAATGATCTTTCTTATTTACCAAATCATATCCCTCAAATATTTCTCAATTGAGTGGAAATTGTGACGAAATCACCTACCTCACGTATCTTATTTGTTGAATGTGATTTAAACTCTTGTAGAATGGATTAAAAATTTTGTATACAATTATACCTGAATAATATTAATATTTATAATAAAATATATTATCCTCTTATAATATCTTTTCACCTGTTTTCCACAATCTTTCATTAATATCATTATTTTGGGTATTAAATGTTTTATTTTCTCATTCATGTTTTATCATGAAATTTCTCATACATGTACTTTTATTATTCTTCTATATTCTCTATAATTTGAAAAATTTTATAAACACAATATATATCCAATAAATATAATCTTATTACCTTCCTTGTAAACCTAAAATGAGAAATGGATCACATCGCATTGTAGAGGTGGTAGACCACACCTTGATACGAGAGGCATTACCATTATCCATTGGAATGGAAGGTAATAAGGGATATATTATATTAAAATTACATTGTGATATTTATTTCTTATATATCATCTATATTAATTATGTCCATACTTATAACTATCGATGTAAAAGTGTGGAAAAATGATTTATGTTGTTCGTGGAGATGGTAATCTATACATATGCCCTAATGATATTTTAAATTTACATAGGATAAAAAAGATAAGTAAATGGTTTTACCATAATAATAAATAAATATAATTATATCTATAATACTGTACTTAATATTTTTGGATGATTACAAAAAAAATAGTACATGTCTAGCAGGAAATAAATTTGAATGATTCGGCATAGACAATCACCTATTTATTAAAATATCCCTTTTATATCTTCTTTTAAGGGACCTAGCGTTCGTATTTTAGGAAGGAAAACATATCAAAAAAAGTCATAAGAATATTCATAAGATAATTTGGTTGGATTTGGTTATTATATATGGCTCCATGTGATGTAAATAATTAATATAATGGGGTCCTTTTATAAGTTAGGGCAGTGGAATTCATGAAAATTATTAAAATATTAAATTAATATAAATTATTTATTAATTAATTAATTTTATACTAGTATAAATTTATATTATTTGAATATAATAAGAGGATGAGTATAATTACTCTCTTAAAATAAAATTTCAACATGTTTTTGCTATGTTTTCACTCTTAATTTTTAGTTTTAAACCCCTTTTAAACATTTTTTACAAATACCATACCATTATAGTTCTGTATCATTTAAGGATCATGAATGTTACCATAAATTCAAAAAATTACAATTAGTGGAACATGGTTTACGTTTTCAACCATATCTTAATAATTTGGAAAATTTTAATATTTTTTAAATTTTTTATCACTAATTAAAATATTAATTACTATAAAATATAATTATTGACCCATTTGACACTATTATTTTATTTTGAATTCAAATACATCAATAAAAAGATGTAATTTTAATTTAATCCTCTTAAAGACTCAAACATTTCATATTTACATATAAATCTTGTAACAAAATAATTATTTCAAATTATATTAGTTTTAGTATTTTAAAAATCCTTTATTTTTTATTTTCTATTAAGTAAATGAACTTTGTGTCTATGTTGCACAATAATTGAAGATATTTATTTAATAAAAAAAATTAGAAATAAATTACCATGATAGAAAAATTATTTAAAATAAAAATAAAAATTTATAATCAAACATAATTTTTAATTATCCCTATACTAAAATATTATAGATATAGAAAATAGAAAAGTGGTATTTTTTATGTATCTCTCATATATGTATTATAAAGATCAAAATAATATCTATATAGAAAATAAAATGTTATATTTTGGAATTTTTTATTCATATGTATGAAATAGATTCATGAAAATAAATTATGACAAGATTTGGGACAATTTTAATTCCTTACTCTAATGATTTTAACCTTATTTTTCCAATTTACCTTTACTCATGTGGAAAATATTATTTATTTTTACTATTATTAATGACTATAAATAAAATTTACCTATTTATGAAATATATTACCTCTATATTCAAAAATATGTTATTCATTTTTCAAAATTCAATTTCAATAATTTCCATAAATTAATTTCACATTAAAAAGTAATGAAAAAAAGGATTTAAAAAACCTTTTATGTATGAAAATATTTTATATAAATTACATGTAAAAAATTCAAAAAAAATACCCTAATGTAATTATTAATAGTATAATTAAACTAATTTTATTTTTTAACCATTTAAGAAAATGTATCTTTCTATATTCCTCAATGAAAAATATGATTTTTTAGAAAAATAATATTTTTCACTATTTATTGATAAATTAAAATTTTATAGAAAATATCAAAAAGTGACCTTAAGATAATTTTTATATGATGATTTAAAAATTTTATTTCAATTGAAAAAATAAATTTTACAAATGTTTAAAATTATAATTATATTAGTTTCTAAAAAAAACTAGAAATCTTTTTTGAAAAAAACATATTTTGGAAGAATAAAATGAATTTAAAAAAATTGAGTTCTTATTTACGTAGAAGTATTCCATATTTTTTTGTATATGGGCTTTCTCAATATTTCAAAATGAGGTTATTCTTATTAATACCCACCAATTCATTATCTTGGATATAATGGACATATTTAAATAATTATATTTCATGGTTTGTTTAGGCACGAAGTTCTGTGTGGTATACACTATCAAATATGGTGTTCCTAAAAATATGGGATATTACAACATGAGGCACTCAGGCTTCCATATCCTTAAGATGAAGTGAACAAGTGATATTTTCATTGAACACATTTTCATCAATGTTACCACACATTCAATTGTGTATTGACTATATTCATTGGATGGATTGAATGTGGGACATGAGACTGATCAACAGAATTAAAGGTCTGGATATGATAAGAAATAAAAACATCTACAAGGAGTTTGGGTCTACTATTATATTTGATACAAATAAATAATAAGGTTCTCTTTAAAGTATAGAACATAGTCAAGATTGACTAAAATTATAGTGGATGTATTAATATTCAAATTGAATTTCCCACCTTAGATCTAACATGAATGAAGAAGAAAATTATGTATAATGTAGTAAAATAGTGATTTTCATACTTGTATAGAAAATAAATCATGTAGTTCTTTAAAAATAAGTATATTAATTTAATTAATTAAATCCCCTTATAAAAGGATTTTGATAAGAAGTTAGAAGATGAAATGTTTTATCATAATGGTACATGCATGCAACTTCACATTGAATGAATTTAAACTAAATAATGAAGAAAAATGTAGGAGTCATGTGATGTAGTTATGAAAATAATATAATTAATATTCATGTTCTCAAACACATAAAGAATAAGTGAGCTCATTCAAAAAGAAAAAATCATGAAAACACGGTCAAATTTTAATCAAGAGATCTTTGAAGAACTACCATGACTGAAATATGTGTTATTTTATGCAATAGATTGGATGAAAAAACTAAAAATAATGATTATAAGTTTTCATCAAAACAACAGTTCATCTAAATTAAATTTTCATTAATGGGATATAATTTTGGAGGTTGAGATCATTTTGAGTTCGATACATATTCATACAATAAGTGGTGCATGTGATATGTGTCTTCCTAGATGAATATATCCATTCAAACCATTAAATATAATAAAGAATCACTATAAAACAAATAGTGAAGCAACATAACAAAAATAATATATAATTCCTGAAATGGTTAATGAATAAACAATGGATGGAATAATGAGGTTTTAAAATGGAGTTAATTAGGATGCTATTAATGATAAACCATGTATGAAATTGTTTGTTTATAAGAAAACCATTTAGGATATTAATACCTAATGTCATTGGATATTTTAAATGATATAAAATTTGTAAGATGAAATGAATATGTTCAAAAGAATTTAATAAATCAATCATGAATGTGTGAATTTTAGGACTATTTTTTGAATAACTACATGATATAATTTTTAGAAATTATTTAATTATCATAAGATATTAAATACTGATTTTTTTGTGTATTTTTAGTGAATAATTTCATTAATGTTAATGACATTTAATGACCAAGTATAAAATTGTATTGAGGATTGATTAATGATAGGTTTTTATGATATTTAATTGTGATATTATTCATTAATAAATGAATATTGATGACTAATTCAAGTTTTGGATTTATGGCACTGAAAATATTAGGAATAATATTCACATATAGTTAATTGAAATACAAGAATAATGAGAATGAAATGTTTTTTTCCAACACTACGATTTTGAATTTTCAAAAATCTTATCATATGAAAATAATATGATATTAAATCTATTTTAAATTCTAAATAATCTAATAGAGGGAAAAATAGAAATTGGTGTTACATGTCAATAAAATTTCTTATTGACTAAATAATAATAAGAGATGTTTTTGTATTGATCCTAAAATATATATGTATTCTCAAAGACTAAAGAACATTGTGTAATACCATATGATTGTTGTGAGTGAGGTTATATAAGATAATTATTCCTATAAAAAGGGACATTGTGTTTTCTCTTTCTAATGAATGTAGTTGGTTATTAGATAATGAGTTCAAGGGAATACCCTTTATCTTGATTCGTTTAATGATAAGATGTATGGTGTGTGTGCATGGGATGAAAATAATTATACATTGGGGATGCTTTGATTGATTTAGAGGTGAACCTTATCAACATGTCAATATGATCCCTTTTATTACAATCCAATTAAAAATCTACATCCATACCAAAAAAATATTTTTCAATGAAAGAGGTATAAAAATACATTCATTGAACATGTTTACAGGTAAAAATGGTTAAAAGAAAAAAATTATTGAAATATCCATCCCAAACATATCCCACCAATCCCCATCTGTGTGTTCACATCACTCTGTAATGTTTTTCAATCCATTTCCCACAATAAAATTTCAAAACCCATTATGTTCCAAAATAAGAATTACAATACCAATAGATATATTGAATATATGAAAAATACCATCAAATCTATAAATACCATTAAATAAACTGTTGAAATTGTCCCACAAAATTAACACTACTCTTACCCATATGTTCAAATTCTTCTATAACTCACAGATCATTTGAAAACCATAGGACATCCCCTCACCAATGGATCATGATGCAGTAATGAAATATCAATAACATTATTAAAAAAACCATTTCATCACACCATAAACAAACCATCATACCACATTCACATATACATACACTTCTCTACCACAGCTAAAATCCCATCATCATGTTTCTTAACACTGTATATCCACACTTCACGACCACAACTTCATTTTTCACTGCCAAACTTATATAGGGTAATATAGTCATTAAATACTTCAACATAATTTTCTACTCCTTTAATGTACATTACCCACCCATTTCCACTTACCACAAACATACTGGTCATATTACGAAAATACAAACATGAAATAAATTATCCAAATTCCATACACCGACCATTCAAAGACCCCATTATGCATCCACTCCATAACTAAATTAAATGGTCATGAATAGTAAATATATGCCATAACAAGAACCCCATACACCATTTATAAACAAACCTACCTTGATCCATCAAAAAACGTTCATGTAAACTTGTAAATATATACACATGAAATGATAGTTACTAAAACCTGTATATATATAAATATTTTTGATCCATCACTTCCAAAAAATTCTCACATGCCACCCTCTTTTAACACATTATATTATAAAAACCTTATTTACAGTATCAAAATAAAAATATGTCATCCAAACTCTAAAACACCACATCCTAAAATAATTTCATCAATAGAATAACTAAAACACTAGAAAAAAGGAAACACGAAATTTATAAATTAAAATTATCTATATAATTTCCAATAGGGTTGTTTACAATTAAATTTCATCATTTTGATCATTATGATTTCCATTTTCACATATTTAATTTAAAATAATTAATAAAGTAACTTATTATTCAAATCTATTATTTCATCATTAATTACATTAATTATAGTCAAGATTATTTCATGTTATCTTTCCCTATAATTCATTACATTTTACTTTTTAGAATCCACATATCATTACATCAAAAATAAATTTATCCAGTTTCTAGCATAATTTATATCCCCTAAATTATATATTTGTCACCACACATCACCCCAAAAACTAATCAGGAAAGGTAAATTCCCAACTGATTTTTGTAGGCAAACTCTTATCAACCCCTGCATAACATATGAAAATCCTTTTAGAAAAAGTTGGAAATAAAACACCCCAAATTATCACTGCAAACCTCAACGTAATAATGAAACCAAATGGGTAACACATAAACTCAATAACCTTCCCACTATCACATAAGACCCTAACTAACTCAACCCAAAGAAATTTAGGGATGAAAATTTAATCCTGATTCCTATTTAATATAAATATTCCTTCAAAGATAACTCTATCAGATTTTCAACCAGAACACATCATCATAGAAGAAAAATAAAATCCCCAAATCCTAAAAAAAACCATTTTTTTATGATACATATTACTAATAATTATTATTAATAAAAAAACATACTTTTACTTTCCAAGAAAAATATAACTTTTATATTTATCTCTTAAATCAATTAATCAATATGTAATAAGATGAACACAAAAACATCTACACCCCTTTCCAGTAATAGTTTTTGAACCAAACTTTGATCATTCCGTTGAAAACAATAATAAATAGTAGTAAAAATAGAATAAATCATAAAAAATAAATTAAAATGATATCTCCTTATATAAAAAGATTCTATAATACCATTTTTGTTACCATCTATATGTAATTATATTATTATAATGATGATATGTTTATTCAACAATAATGTGAAAAAAAGTTATCAATGTTATACATTTTTATGAGTGAGTATAAACAGGTAGTAAATAACAAGAATAATTATATTGAACATGTGACTGTCCTTCACATTCTAATTCCATGAACCATGTTAATTTTAATTATTTAAGCCATTTATTATAAGTATATTTCCCCAAATTCATATCCTTCCACTTAGATCAAGAACTCGCAATAAACCTTTACCAAATAAAATGGAATAAATAATATTAAATTATCACTGGACCAAATAACAAAAACCCAATAAATAATATTATACCATGTGATAGATGATGATTTCAGTGTTTACATAAATATGTTAGTACAAAAAATACCTATAAAACTCACCTGAAACATCTTATGCCCTATATAAATAATTCACCAAAATATCATTTAAAAACTTCCCATAAATAACCATCTCTATATTTATCACAAACTACTAAAATGATTAGAAATTAATAAAGAGGAATTGATTATAAAGGAGTACCGTATGCCAAGGAAGAACCTATATTATAAAGGAAAATTCTTAGGATCTTCTTCTAGAATTAAGAATCTATATGATGGGAAATTATGATAACTTATAATTTGGGAATAATTAATATAGTCTAGAATAATTGGAATGGGATTGAAAAAAAAAATATCAGATGTGTCAATATATGGAATCATGATATTATAGGTAATAGTCATCTGACATTGTCAGAAATCAAGTATACCTTTATAAATCTCAACTAAATATCTCATATCATTTCCCAAAAATTTATATACTAAGGTGATTTACCTAAATAAATTCAATGAAGGACATAGTGATTCAAATTTGGTTATATTGTAAGAGGCGTATTTCAAAATATCTGTATTGATAAGGATCCTAGTATTTTTTTCCGGCCATTTTGGATTACATTTTAGAATATTAGGAGAGTGTAGTTGGAATGTAATTACTCTTATATAATAATTTTTATTGTCACATTACCATACATATTCCATTGTTTCATAAGCTATATATAATTTTTTCATTAGTAAATTAATATCTCTTACATATAAATTATTCCATTGGTAAAACCCTTACTCACTATATAGTGAATCCCAATAACCATTACATATTCCATTAGATACTCTGATACATTACAGTATCGCTAATATTAAATTATTACTCTATGATATATGTTGATATATAATGTTTCTTTATTAATTATTTATTCCATTGGAGAATATAATAAATACATGTATCTATGAAATATAAGGTAAATTTAGTAGCATACTAGGATTCATACGGATAGATTATTAAAATTGGATAATAAAAACGGGATATAAGATATGAAAGGGTAATTTAATGATTTTTAAAATATCTATTATGATGGAATGTCGTAACAAATATTATAGCTACACTATTTTAATGAACTATTCATTGAGTAATACCTTTGACCAAATCATGAGGCTTCTCATATAGGTAATATCTCAAACCTAGAAGCACCTCTATTCCTTTATATTTTTAATAAAACCACCAACATATAAAATATATAATTTAATATTAATTTAATTTTGAAGGAATTACATAAGATATATCTCAAATTATAAGAACTCTCAATAATTAAATCCCGCCCTAAGAAGTTATATAAAACTGCACATGGATATACCTCTTAAAAAATAACATCACTATCAAAATAAGACATACACTACACCAACTACCATGTATTATAAAAACTACACACTAAAAACTTTATTTACCATAACCATGATTCAAAATAGTTTTCCATAAAAAACTCTAAATATTTTAAAAAAAATTGATAATTTTAACTAAAAAATTGTAATGAAATACATTTTCTTTAACTTTTAAATTTTAATCAAAACAATAATAAATTTTTTTCAAAACTCACAAATGAAGTTTTTTTAAATGATTATGATTGTTCTTGGATATTCATATAGAAAACCCTATGCCAACGATAGATAAGAACACTAAATCTTGGGGTAGTAATATGGATTATACCCAATAGAAGGAAAATTTAAATAGATAATTTCACCTAATAAAGGTAACCTATAGCTATTAAAACACTCGACTCATAGTAACAACCTAACTCTATAGGATATCCTAAATATCATCCTCTATATACCTTGATACTCCAAACTCATAGGATTCATCTCAACCATCTAAAAAAACTAAGAGAGATCCTTAAAGGCATTATCTATCATAAGAATACCTTTCTCAAGGATCATTACATGATCTTTTGTATTTTTCCTAGACATGAAAAAAATAAATTATATAAAACTAAATAATCATCCACATAGTTGTTCAAAATGATTCTCTCACACTTCTTAATTAGAAATAAAACAAAAAATAATAACAATAAGATACATAAAATGATTCCCAATGATACAAATGTATTCATAACCCTTTTATGTCTTATCAAGATCCTTCAATAGATCATATATATATATATATATTAGGGAAAGGAATATTTATTGAATAATTCATCAATCACCTCCCAAAAACACCCTTCCATGGTTTAATGCATCATCTTCCAGAATTCATTGGCTACCTTATAACACAAACCATCCACAAAAGAAAAAAGAAACTAACCAATATTATTCACTCTATCAAATCCATCTTTAATTTATTTTAAAAAACCTCATACTCAAGGATATATTCCTTACTAAGGAAAATGGGTATTTCATTTCGTTTAAACCCAACAATTTACTATCCAATGTTTCCAGATTCTCTTTTTTATTAGTAATATCTCAACTATGTTACAATGAAATATATGGGATTTGGAAATAAATAATAACATTTTTATAGTTATCAACACAAATAACATCAACATAATTGAGGAAAACATGTTTCAAAGGAATAAATCAACCAATATACTACACATCCCAAATGACTCGTTTGAAAAAAACTTATCACATCTATGTCACAACTCCTCGCACCATAAATCCAATTACAAATCTGCATAACAATTTTATTTCATAACACCAATCCCTATATGGATTCAATAGTCATCAACAACAATACATATGAAGAGTATACAATGATACATCACACTCAATTATTTCCAAAAAAACATCCGTTTAAATATATTTAAACAGTAAGACGTATAACATATCAAAATGAATTTGTTTAGGGAAATTATTATATTTTTAGACTATTATATTATAAATATATATCATACAAATATAGTAATAAATCAAACATATTATAAGACTGAGGAAAAAAGAATCAACTAGAACATCATGATGAATATAATCATTTCATTTATGAAATTTAGAACAAGTCTTCAAACATTAAACCTCAATATTTTTAAATAAACATTATTATAAATTTTGAATAAAAAATAAACACCATTTTTTATCATGAAACATTATTAATATGGAAAAACTATTCATTCGTAAAACAATTTACCACCAATGAAGAATGACTTCATATTAAAAAAAGGTGACATACTTATACTTCCATGTTTTTGGTGTTGCATATTGAACTACAAAATATTCTCAAGGTAATAAGTATCAATTATTAATGCTACAAGGATACTAAATTAAAAGGCAACCTATATTCCAATAGGCTTCATAATTCGATCGTAAAATCATTTTTTAACTTTTTTTCATGCCCTATAAATTAATTACTTCATATTTACTTATAATATGAAATGGTTGTTTAATAAGATGAAAATTTGGTTCTTAATTATGTATATTAAATATCTACAAAAAATGTATGGATTTCCATATAATCCTAAAATTGAAAACTCCAAATGAATTTTATGATAATAATTCTTTATAATTCATCTTTAAAATATTTATTATGACTGGTTCACATAATTCGTAATGAATATTTTTTTGAAATCATATTTATAATGGTTTTCATAGACATGTATTAATAAGAATGATTAACATCATGGGTGTTCATTAACATTATTTAATTTTTGAAAATGATATCAAAATTCAATATATGGGAAAACATATTAGAAAGAGCATGGTAAAAATATATTCAATAATCAAAAATTGTTTATTTATACCATACATTATATATAATTATCAATTTACTTTTCTATTAGTATAATTTAATTATTTTAGTGTCAAAACTATAAAATACCAATTAATAAAATAGGAAAATATAATATAAAAATATGTATAATATCAAAAATGATGATTCTAATCTATGTAATTCAAATGGTGCATATATATCCCTATGATTACTTCATTTTAAATATTTCACTTTAACCTAAACATATGAGTAGGTTACATGGTATATACATTAGTATTTTGTGCGGCATAAATGTTTATGTCATATTCGGTCTCTTAGTATGAATCACATTTTAATCACTAATTTCCCTTTATATATACGAATCACATAAAATCATAACATGTTCTTTACTCTAAAATCCACCAAAACAATCAACTAAAATTACTGACACTAGAAATTTACATCCCAATCCAATAATAAACTCGTCAGTTAATGGAAGGAAGTATATAGATACCATAAAATCCTTCCACTAACATTCCATGGTTCAAGTCCTTGAATAAATGGTATAAAACTAAACAATTACATGCATTAACTTGAAACCTTAGGTTATTAAAAAAGAATACAACAAGTCAACTCTAAATAAGTTTCAATTGAAAAATAAATTACCATATCCCAAATATCAATTATATTTAAATTTATAATATCATTATGAATGAACCAAAAGGAATAATCTCTTAAGACTATATAACATCCACTGAACTCCATTCCATATACTAGGATAGTAGGCCCCATAACTAATATACTAAACAGTAAAAAAACATGAAAATAGGTTATCGGTGAGCACCTAGTAGTACTCAAGATAATCATTTTTCTAAAAAAATTATCATCTTAATTGAATAAATATTCAAGAATAATGAATAGTTATACCATCCAAGATAAACATAACCAAAAACAAAATCTAGATAATCATAATAAGTTGATTCACTAAACATTGTTTTCAAACATGACTACAATAACTACTTCAATTTCACGAAACATTATTAACCATATTACAAAATCAATATTATACATGAATTCTCATCCCCAGTAATGATTTGAATAAAAAACACTAATAAATAAATTATAAATATCTTCAACCCTATAAATATCATAAAAAATATTCAATTAAAATGTCTTGGAAAATTACAACTATTATTACCCTTATATTAATAGGCTACTCAAAAATGTAAACATGATAGTGAACCACTATATTACATCCCCTTGAAAATAGATTGAGAATGAATTATTAAATAAAAACAAAACAATATCATTAATTCTATATTCTCACATAAAACTGATAATAATTCTATATATCCAAAAACTATAACAACCCATACACAACAAAAAATCCGTGGGAAAATACCAATGTACCATACATCTGCACTTCTCCATCACACATAAATATTTATTGACCACATATAGATGGGTTGACACAAAAATGAACGTAACAAACCACATTCCATTAACCTTTAATGTATGATCACGATCTATATATGCATATTTGTATTCTCCTCATCATATTAGGGTAAAATGAACATGATGTACATTATCCTTGCACCCTCTTCAAATTAACAACCCACACTATGAATCCATTCTAAATCCACATAAACAAGTCAATCATTATATATATACACAAAATTGAAAATACATTACATTCCATATATATACCTATGGTGTTCCATACCAAAACATCATGTAATTCAGCGCATATTTATACGAGAATCGAAATCCATAATATTCAATATATAAATATATATATATATTGTGAGCCATCATAGCTATAAAAAATCACACTTTTCACCTTAAACTAAAACATATCTAAAAAATCACATTCATAATATCAAAACAAATACATGAAAATGACAAATTAAAACCTTGCTTCTAACAAAATCATCATCTATATCAGGATAAAAATTGTTGAAAAATAAAAGATGCACAGTCAGAGTCCTCATATTTTAAATGTAATTTTAAATCCCACCTGACATTTTCCAAGCACATTATTATCAATGTTCCATATATTTAATCATATTTAATTTAAATACATTTATTTAGAAGCAGATTGTTCTTATTTATTTATATAAAATTAATCACCCTTATTAATGCCTTCATTATTTCACATCAACCTTCAATTTATTTCATGTTCATTTAGTTTTTACAATACATTAGTCATTTTTTTAATAAAAATTTATTTATATTTCAGTATACCTTTTACCATCACTTTTACACATAATCCCATAACTCAACCATGTATTTAATTATGACACATGAATTCCCTACTTATGTCTATAGAAACACCCTTCCAAACTCATGAAGAATCTATAAATTTCATATTATAAAAAATCATGAAATATAAAACCCTATTAACTCTGACCCAATACAACCAAATATCAAAACATGTCAATAATAAAACAACTCCCACAAATAAACAATTGTCATAGAATCTCTAAAATAAATCCACAGTAAAATCTAGGAAATAAAATAGAATATTGAGAGTGAATTAATATAATTATCCAATGGCGAATTACTATAATAGATTTTGAATCATCCCATATTATCACCCAAAAATAAGTAAACCACAATAACATAAAACACAAACATTTCATGATTTATTTTACTTTCCATGTTTATTACTATCTAACCGATAACTGAATATTCCTTATTAAATATTATTATAATTGTTAACTAATATATCATTTTGTTAATTTTTAATATGTGACACAATAAGAAACAACACATAAACACCTTAGTCCAACTATAGGGATCCAATTTAATGAATATAACCATAATCATATGAATATTATACAACAAAAAATATATTATCAATCATTAAGAGATAAAAACAATTAATTATCATTAGGTTATTTGGTTTGATGATCAAAATTATTTTAAAATTATTATGTAATTAAATAATGTATAATGGGGCTTGGTTATTAAATAATAACAAGAAATACAAAATCATAGAAAAAAATATTCTCATTTAGATTTCAAATATTTCCAACATCAGGGAAAGTCATATAGAATATATCAAAATCTATTAGTTTATAAACTAGGAATCTAGTAAGTTATCTACATTTAATGTATATTTCATAATGATATTTCCAAAAAAAATATTCCCTTTTCTCGAAAAACAAGAAGATATATAAATCCATAGCTAGAAAACATACCATAATTCACATGAGGAAATCATTTTATGATTTTACATTAGGAATATGAGAACACATAAATTTTAAAAACATTATTTCATGATATATAATATAAAGTCACACATGATACAATACAAAAATATTGTGCGTCATACTATCTTTGTGAAATTAAATACCTAACACCATAACATTAAACATGGGTACAATTACATTATTGAACAACTTAAAGAAATTCCCTTTTTTCACTAATCTTATAATATTGTATAGGATAGCCTAGGGATGTAAATAGGAAATTGGTGATCACTAAATACCTGTATAAAAAATAATTAAAGCATGAAAATATAAAATTAATAAATTTTATTCAAGAACCACATCACGGTTACATAACGATTTTGAGAAACATAAATATGAACATAGAATCGGGATAATAGATGATAACTTCAAGGAAACATAGTAATGAGGAAACAACTTAAATCCATACAGGATAGGAATAAGTCAACAAGAATAACTAAGACATCAAAACATAGTGTTATTATGATATCATTTTAGGAACCGTACATGGTTTCTCATGAGATAAAAACATTTATCAGTGAATTAGAGTGATATGTAATTCATGCCCCACCTATCACATTCATATCATGTATATGCATTTGAGTTACACGTAGATCATACCACATAAGCATTAAATTCATCACATTGTATAAAATTATTAAGGATTTTGGGTAACATGAATTGATTTTCCCAATAAATAATGTATATTTATGTCTTTGTGAATACCCTTGAGTATAAATAGGGATAGTAATTCACTAAAAAATTGATTCTCCTGTAAACACCATAGGACAATTTTTCTAGAAAAATATGTGAACATAAATGATAAAGGTATCGTTAAATGAGAGTTTAAGGTTCCCCATAATTACGTTATAATCATAAGTAATTTAATTTTTTTTCAAAAAAAATTACAACATGAAAATTTGTAACAAAAAAGGCTTTTTAAAAATAAAGTAGTTGAAATAAATGAAGAGGGGATGATCCTTTACATTGAGATGGTGCTTCTAAAAGCATGGGAGGAGATTATTAAGTTCATGGAAAAATAATTTGAGGGACTTTCAGAGATTGAGAGTGAGAATAAATTCATACTCAATGGAGGTAGAGTGGAGTGGTGTGGGAGGATGGGTGGGTATTTAGAAAGAGAGGGAAATTCTTTATTAATTTGAAAAGAGATGTTTTGGAATCTATATTATAAAATAGTCAAAACCAAAAGCCTTACCATGATTTTTTAAAGGTTCTACAAAATATTGGTGGATTTGAATATTTTATGAGGATAATAATCCAAATCCTTAAAATAATAAAATTGGTCATGTGGAAGTGAGTCAGAACAAAAGAGAATCAATTTTTAATCCCTAAAATATAGTATAGTTTTTGAAAAACAATTATGGGTTTGTAAAATTAATCCAATAACATAAAAAATATATTATCTTAAAAGGTATATACATATTTCTTTATACAAGAATTTTATGGAATATATTATGTAACTTTTGGGTCACTATTATGTCCTAATAGAGACCATATATTTATACTATAATTAATTTTTAACAAAAAATTTGATCATCTAGAAAATTATGAAAATTTCCTCATTGGGTAAATATTATGTGATGATTTAAAAAATAATATTTCTTTTATCAAAATAATTTCTTAAATATGGTAATTTTCACTTTAAATAATAGTACCTATTTATGAAAATTCTTGTTTTTTGGATATAAACCACTTTATAAACCTTATTATATGAACAGTAATCTTCATTAAATTACCATTTCATTTATATTTAAATAAATAATTTTTAATAATAATTTTTTTTAAATAATACTTATTTCCAAAATTATGGAATTTATCGAAAGAGTGTCTTAATTGAATAAATATATTATCCAAAAATAAAATATTGGTTCCTCCAAGAGAAAATCTAATTTTTATCAAAAAAAATTAAAATAATCAATGATAAGATAATAACAAAAATGAATATTTATAATAATTGTTGAATTAATAATGATTTATAAAAATTCAAACACCAAGGGACTAGATATATAACCCCATATTATTCTAGAATACGCCAAATGGATAAGGTGTTTGATGGTGGGGATTTCTTAGGGTTGTTTGGTGAAAATTGTTTTCTATGTGATCATGATAAGATTTATATTATACCATAAACGTTTTTATTGACATTTATTTATTGAATATTGATTCGGATGACTCAAGGGAAACTTTTAGTGATGTAATCCCACTCAGAAACTCTAATTAATGGGATTTGTAGTGTATGATCCTACTAGTTGAGGCTATTTCAAATTCAATCACTATCAAATAAACTTTTCATAACCTTGTATGTATATAATAATATTACCAGTCACTATATTACTACCACATTATGAAGTTTTATGATAATTTGCATTATTTGAAATCTAATAGGCTATATTGCCCCAAAATAACCGAATTATTTCATGTTCTTTCTATAACCGTAAAAAATTTACACAAAAAAGGAATTTCAATTATAAAAAATTGGGTCATTAAATTTTTTCCTCTTTTAAAAAATTTAACTATTTTTTTTAAACTAGAATATGTTAAGGTTATTCTTTTTTTCCTCTTCTAGTTCCCATGTTTCTTCTTAAAATGTGTGCTTCAGCCACAACACATGAACCTGGTTAGTTGACTTGTTTTTAAGAACTTCATCTCTAAAATCTATGATCTCCATCAGATACCCATCATATTAAAGATCATTCTCCAATGGTACAACCTCAATATTTAGAACATGTGAGGGGTACAATTTTTAATTCCATCTGAGGGATACATAGAACACATCATGTACATAGGAGAGGTTATATGGGAGCATTATTAGATTGTCCATGGTTTTGATGTGATCAAGGATTCCAATAGGGTCATTGTATTCTAGAATTTGTTTTCCACTCTTCCCAAACCTCATAAAATTAATCCATATTCATATCTAAAGGATTTCCTTATTATTAACCTTAAAATATAGGTCTCATTGGTTATTGTTTGATTATATTTTCTATCATCATTGTGTTGATTTAATATGATTATTAATGGTTTCAACATTCTCTATCATGTCCATGGTAATATTGGGTGAAATAATTATATTCCCTCCAAACACATCCCAGCATGTTGGATTCTGACACCGCTTCCCAAATAGAGCCCCATAAGGATCTGTTTTAATGGTATATGGAAAGTGTTGTCATATAAAAAACTACTAGTGGAATATTTTTATCCCATCATCCTTGGAAGTCCATTGAACAAGATTTCAACATATCCTATAGTGTGTGTACAGTTCACTTACATTGACTATCTTTCTGAGGGTGATAAAAATGATGAAGCTCATCTATATATCAAGTGTTTGATGAAGGATTCTCCAAAATGTTGTTGTAAATAATATATATCAATTATATATAATGTAGAGTGGCACATCATGAAGTTATAAAAATTCTATTTTATATATCTTGGTGAGTTGGTCAAGAGAGGAATCGTCCCTGATAGAAGTGGAATTCACTATATTTCTAAGGTGGTCGACTACCACCCAAATAGAATTATTTCTATTAGAGGTCTTGAGGAGTCCTATCATGAAATCCATATTCATGTTTTTCCATTCCCATATTGGAATGGTAAATTGTTGCATTACACCATATGAATCCAATCATTAATCCTTAACATGTTGAGATTCCAAGTATTTACATACAAATTCTACAATTTGTTTTTACATATTATGCCACCAAAATTTATTCATCAAATATAAATAAATTTTTGTGCTTCTTGGATAAATAGAGAAGGATGATCTATCTAGATCAACAAGAAGTTCTCTCTTTAGTTATGGTTTTTAGGGGAAACATATTCAGGTTTCGAACCTTATAACTCCATATTTAGAAAATTTAAACCATTAAATATTATATAAATTTTTCTATAGTTCCAAATCAAATTTTTATTCTTCCATAGTCCTCTCAATAATAGATTTTTTTGAATTTATTTGCACAAGTTAGGACAATGATTATTTTATTTTTATCACGTACATTCATTACATGTCACTTAAGATTAGATCCCATTCAATCCTCATTATATATTGGTTTTCAGAATCCTTTCTACTTAGACTATATTCTACTTTGTTGAACTTTATAGGACAGTAATGTATTGAAAAATTATAATCTTTATTAGATCTAACAATATTCATTTGTACATAGTGGATAATATTTTGTGAATATATACATGAGTAATAAATAATCTGTAAATATTTCACACTTCTCCCCAATAATATTATATTCCCAAATCTAATATATGAAGGTCACTACAGAAAATTCTTTGTTATGAATTGGGTAGTTCTTCCCATGGATATATAATTGGATGGATTTGTATGTTTTTTAATTTTTCATATTGCAAGAGTATTAACCATAATCCATATTTGGATGAATCCCTAGAGATCACATAACCTTCCCCACTAGTGTGTAATTTAAGAATAGGTGTAATGACTAGACACTTATTTAACCCTTTAAATCTCTCACTAAATTCGTCATTATATATAAACTTCACCCTATTCCATGTTATATTTTTTAATGTTCTTGAAAATCATGATAATTTTCACAGACATAAATGATACTACCCATCTAATCCATAAAAAATATAGATCTCCATCATAGACTTTTGTCAAGCCCATCATTCAGCAGCCTCAATTGTTAAAATGTCCATGATATCCCTTTATTGGTGAAAAAATTACCCATGAATATCACTCCCTCATTCCAAAACATAGATTTAATATAATTCACAAATAACTTTCCCTTTCACAAGGTATTTAGTATAGGAATAAAATATTCTTCATCTTCCTTCATTAATTTTTATTATATTCGAATAAATTCCTTGAAGACTACCATAAATTTATTGGGGTAGTCCCTATAGACTATATTTATCATGTCTATGTCGACTTCTGGAGTATTAGTGAGTCTACACAAAATCACAAAAAACTTTTCATCAAGTACCATGTATAAACATAAGTATTGGATATATCATTATTCTTAACCTTTATATGATAATATATTGACAAAATGTCCACCTTAGAGAAGTATTTTTCTCCATGTATCTGATCTAAGGAGTTGTAAATTTATGGTCGAGTATACATGTCCTTTATTATGATATTATTGAGATCTTGATAATCAATATAGAGCAGAATTGGATAATCCTTCATGATGAATATGAATAGAACACCCCATGGTATTGTACATGGGTATATAAAACCTTTATCTAGACTTTCATGTAGTTTCTTCTTCATCTACATATGTTTAATAGTAGTCATTTTATATAGAGTCTTTGATATTTAAAAATATATGAGTACAATGTCAATTGAAAACTCAGCCTCAATGCATTGAGTAAGAATAAGAAATTAATTAAGAAACACATCAGTATATTCCATGAAAATGTGTATGTCATCATGTATTATGTTTTCTTAAGTCACAATAACTTGAGATATATATCATTCCAACAAAGAAAAAATATTTTTCTTTAGATGATGATGCCAAATTAGATTTATCCTCCTCCATTAACTTGTATAGAATCTGAGGGTGATTCGAGGTATGAATATCATCAATTTATGTTGAATATATATAAATAATGTTAATACATAATTATAATTTTTTTAGTTTTGATAAAGGGAGTATAAAAAGGTTCGTTGGGATGTTCAACCCATTAATATAGATAAGGGGAAGTTAAATACTTGGGATGCAATAATTGACCCATTTTACATTTCCATATATATCATCACTTCCATGTCGTGAGGTGGTGTTTTAATAGTTATACAAAACATTCATGATATAAATGAATTTATATAACTAGACTCTATTAGTATATTATTTTCTCCTGAATGAATGACCAGTGAGAATATCACCACCAAATGTTTATTATCGACCTTCTAATTTGAGATCAAATAATCCCATTATTTATCTATAGGACATGGAGGTTCCTATCATTGATTATCCTAATAAATACTATTCTTTTATAATTTACATATATAATGTCTTTTTCCCTTGTAGTTAAAATATTGGATAGTAGGTCTGGAGTTGAATGAAGCATTCCTTTCTTCAATCACATTGGTTGATTTCTCCCATTAGTAGTAACTAAAAAGGTTCCCTTCCTTCCAATACCTAAATAATTTCCATATCCACATTATTAAACTTTTTGGATGCCTCTTCCCATAGTGATGAAAAGTAGAATGTTCACATTTCAATCCCCCATGAGATATCTCCATCACACCACCAGAATAAAAAACGGATCTTTACTTCCAAAATCGTGGGCCATGAAAACCATGAGATCCAAAAATATCCATTTCATATTTGTGGAGACATAAAACATTTTCCTCATATATGTCAGAGTCTCAAATCACCAGATCATTTCATAGACCTAACTTTACACCACTAAATAATGATATAATATTACATTAGTGTCAATGAAAATGTTAAACGTTTATCATGAAAATATTCTGAAATTCACCCAAAATGCTTCAATGTGTATCGAAATATCTCCCTATTTAATATCATAGAGTGTGAAAAAGTGGTATTTTTTGTTCCTGCATAGCCCATTATTTTGAATTTTTAATATTTAGGGGGTTTTTATATGAGGATTGTGGTGGTTTTTTGGATGTTGGAGTGATAGTATAACTACAGCATAAATCTCAAGATGTGAAATGGGAATTCATGTTGAGATATTGTTTTTTACATATTCTGTGTCTTATGAGTCATGGATTGTATGTGTGTGAGGGTTAGTACATGAAATTAATTCATTATGTGAATGTGGGATTCATGACATGAATTAATTCAGTATAAGGAACCATGAATTTCAATAATTGTTCGATATATAATCAATTATTATTTTAAAACCAGTTTAAATATTAAATTCCATTGATTCAATGGAATTCATTTTAGGAATATGTAATTCATGATGTGAATCAAGTTAATTTTATGATTTTTTAATTGGAGGTATTAGATTAATTTATTAATTTGGCTGTCATTTCCTCTCAGAATTTGGGTGAACCATAGATTTTTTTGAAGGTGTTCACGACCATATTTTCTTACTTTGACCCTTTGGTATTTGTGGTTATTTTTTGGTTATTGGAGGTAAGTACTCATTTTCTTTTTATTTCCTTGTGCTCTTCCCTCATGGATTCCATGTAGTGGTGTGTTTTTTGTTCAAGGTGTGTGTGGGGTATATTTTAAGTTTCTCTTAGTGGTATTATGTTTTTTAAATTTTTCTTATTGTTGTATTGGTTTCTATGTTCTTTCTCCTTCACCATGTTGTTCATAGTGAAGTTGACAATCTTATTTGAGGTGAGGTATCCTTTTTCAATTGTTGTTTTTGTTCAATTATTGGGGATTAAATTAATTTTCCATCCAATGGGTTGAATTTTTGGGTTTTCCTCATAATGATATTAATTTGGAATAATATAAAATTGACTTTAATATGGAGTAATCACATGTTATTAATAATGTATTGATATTTTGTTGATCTTTTTTATGTATTCTTCCAATAATAAAAATCATAGTTTTTTGGAGCCTTGTTTGTTTTATAACAGATATGTGTGACACCCTTTTTGTGTGGATTATTAATATTACCCTAAATAAAAGGCTAAGAACATATAAATTCTCAATGAATTAAATTCCCATGGAAATATGGTTTTTGTGATAATAGAAATTTGAAATAAAGTTGTCATGGGACTAAATCCCTTAAATAATTTTTCAAATTCATAATGTGATTATTTGTTGGATTTTTTTGTGTTTTTATTGTCTGGTATGGGATTTTGTGAGGCGATGTCAGTGACAATCATGGTTTTAATATGACTGTGGTTGTGCTGAGATGATTGGTTGGCATGTGATGTGATGTGGTAAGTAGTGAAATGGTAGTGGTGTTTGGTGGTTGTGTGTGCAGTGGTTGTGGTGTGTAGTGGTTATGCGGGTGTTTTTGTGGTGTGTGGTGGTTGTGAGTGAGTTTTTTGGGGGAGTGTAGTTGTTGATATGTATTGTTTTTGTCATAGGATTTTATAGCTATTGAGGCATTGTGGTTATGGATAACATTAAATAGATTATCTATTTGGTGTCTTGTTTGTCTTAGTAGTCCAATTACACATGGAATTAATTCTAATGTTGAAAGTAAATATGATGGGTTATTAAATGAATAAATAATGGGATTGAATTTGATGTGTTTAAATGTATAAACAACTCTTAATGATAATTGAATGTGTATTAAGAATGTGAAATGAAATGGATTGTAAATGTGAGTTAGTGGAAACTTAGTACATCTAGAAAATGGTGGGACTTGTAATTGAAAGTAGAAATGTGTGTCTTTGTGTGATGGTTGTGTGGTGTGTTGCATATAGTGGTGTAATATGGGGTTTTTTTAACATGTAGTGTGTTAGTGGTGTTTAGGTGTTCGATTTTGTTTTGGTGGTAATCCCAATGTTGTGGTGTATGTGTTATATATATGTCTTGAATTTTGTACTGTTTTTTATACGCTACCCCTAACATGGATACGCTTTCTAAAAAAATGTATTGGGTTTTAGGTGTTTTTCCAAAATCCTGGTATGTGGTGATATGGATGGTTAGCTACCCCTTCTTCCCAACCCATCATTCCGCTATAATGATGGTATTGGTTGGTGTTATAGATTACCCATTAGTGTTATACTAATTGTATTTGAGTGATATATAATGAGATGAGGCCGTTATTTTTTGTGATATGTATTGGGGGTCATGCATGGTTAAAATAGGGAATGATATGCTGATGTCATCTATGTTCACAATACCATTCAAATTTGGTTATGTGATGTGATGTGATGTGTTGATTCCTCATTCTAGCACCACATTCTTGGTCTTGCGATGGTGGGATATATAGGGATACATCTTAGCCCAGATCAAAGGTAGACCTAGTGTCTCTAAGTGAGATGTTGTGTGATGTGATATGTGTATAAGGGATGGTAGAACAATATGTTTGAAGTTGGGATGTGAGAGAAGAAAATCAATAGGGATGTCAAAGTGGGGAACATATTTTTTTATGATACATTGTTACTATATTGAATGCATGATTTTTTGAGTGACCCCTAGTGATGTTAGGATTGTTTAGTTTACCTTTTTGGGTTCTTGTTGGTTCTTCTCTTTGTTCACTGGTTCATTTGCCTTATTTATTGAAAAGTACACTTGAGACCCTGGGTATGATCCTACTGAGTATACTTGTATTCTCACCCAATATATATGAACTATTTTTTTGGTATTTTGGAGGGATATATGGACAAATATGGATATTGATAACATGGTTTTTATAGTTTATATTGATTCTATTAAATAAGAGTTGTCTTTTATAACTTACTTTATGTCATTTATTATACCAATTAACATTTTTCTTAAATTTTAGGATGGTTTTCTGATTTATTTTATATTTTATAGTGGTGTTTCTTGGTGTTTTTTTATCCTATATCCTGATCCAATATTTTTTAGGGGTAATACATTCTATATGTTATATTCTAAAACCCTTTGTTCTTATATCCAACCCAAGGCTGACTAGAGGTGGTACTTAGTGGCCATTATTTTAATTCATTCATTCATATCCTATGAGGGCTTCCATTAGGGTTTTGTGTCATGAAAGAGTTGTATAAAAAGGTTTATTTTTTGAGATAGGGTGGATTTTGGAGTTATAAATGGTGGGGAAGTTATGGGTTGATGGGAAAATAGTTCCATTTGACCGTAATATGTAATATAAGATAATGATAATGGATTGGACCAGGGATTTCAAGGCCCAAATGACTCATTTCATGGAATCTAATCTTATTTTAAGACAAATTAAGGTGGAACTTTGTATTGGGTAGAGACATAGGAGTGGTACATGCAACATTTTTTTAAATTCATGTGTAAATACAGAATTTATGGGAAGTTAAATATGAATTAATTAAGAAACCTATTATAAAATTCTATTTTTTGACATAAGATTCCTTCTAATTTTTCAAGAATGGTTTAGGGCTATCATTCATGGGTAGATAAAGCAGTTGTGTTTCAGAATTCTAATATAGTAGAGCAATAGAGTATCGACCCAACAGAGGATTATGAGCGTTCATAGATGGATTTTCATCCTTTTAGTGGAAGAAATTGATGATGTACAACGGGAGTATATCTGAATTAGTGATAGGGATTTCTAGGGTGGATCATAAGATCTATTTTGATTTGGTTAATCCATAGAAATAGTTATGTATTTCATTGGAAGATTGTTATTTGTATGAATTTTTTCATTCATGGTGGGTTATATATCATGTTGACAGAAAGGAGTCAAAAGTATTGTGAGTATAAATTTATAAGGATTCCTATTTTATGTTCTCGTCATTTATAACAAAATATGTGAAGTTTTAGGATTTTCTCTCCCTTAATTAGGATTTCTATGTGGGTATAAGATTGTTAATAGGTTCAAGGACCTAAATATGTTTTTCATGGATGTTTTTCATGATGTGGTGTATAGATAATGGTGTATGGAGTTGAATATACCCATAGTGATATGGTATATAGTAACACTATTTATTATTTCTACATATATGTAATTGATTAATATAACATTGGTTATCTAATTACTTATTTCATTGGGGGTTGATCCTTAACAGAGTGGTCGATAGGTCATGTTAAGGAGTGGAGATTCAATAAGTGTTCCATGAATTTTTAGGTATTAATTGTTTTGAAAAGTGGGGACCTAACCATGGAAGGTATTTTCTAATACTTCTGGGACTGGTGACTTCGGAGAACCAAAAGCAGGCTTCCATAACTCATGTTATTTCTATATGTGACATGGATTCTTCCATGATCAATGCCCAACTTCTCCGAGAGGCCAATTTCAAATTGGAAATCGGGAACCCTTTTTGGCAGCAGCAGTGGTTCCTTCTTATGTAGTTTTACTAGTATTGTCCATTAATGATTGTTTGGAAACTGAGGGAAGATTGATTTGGAAAGGGAATACCTCATGTAGATACTCATCAATAAGGATCCATTCTAGATCATGATCATTGTGTTTGATAGTTGAGAGTCTAAAGATCTCAGCATAGACAGGTGCATGAGTTGGAGGTAGCAACACTAGTAGAGCTAGTGGTTTTTTGAGGTACAATCATTTTATCATGGAATATTTTTTCCTTGTTTGAATTGGGATAATTTCACTCATTTTTCACCTACATTGGTTCATTAATTGGGAATTCATATGGATATTATTCCAATTCCCCTAGGGTTATCTAATATAGTTGGAGATCAAACTACTTTTTTTATGTTTTATGATAATGTAGAATGGTGATGGGGAGTATCATTCAGTGGTGGAGTTCATCTTACTGTAAATATAGAAAAATGATTCTACCATTTTAATTTATTGTATGTATCTTAGGCATAGAATCGTTGACTCATATAAATTTTTCATTTTCCCATATCAAGGTATTGTGAGTGGCTTTATTGGAAGGTCAGCTTAATGGATGGGTGGCAGAAAAATGGACATGATTTTTTCACCTTTATTGGATCTATGAAGAGAATGTCTCAGAGAAGATATTCTTATTTTTTTTGATGGGTTCATAGCATTTTTCAAAGAGGAGTTTTTTGGGATACCTCCATACACGATGTTGGGTTTAGGATAGAATTACAACTAGGTGCATCTCGTCTTTTTATGACACCCTATCAAATGGTGCCTATGGAGCTGTTATATTTGATTTTGTTGGTAGATGTTCAAATTAATAAGGGTTTCATCTTACCTAGTGTGTCTCCTTGTTGGTATCTAGTGTTTTTCACCATGATGGATGACGAATTTTTTATGTTGTTCCCGGACTACTTGATGTTGAATCATTAATGGTCAAGAACTGTTACCCACTTCTGAGGATTTATAATCTATTCAACTAAGATAATGTATACTTTTTATTTTAAATGGTCTAATTTATGTCATTATATCACCATATGGGGGGTCAAAGGGTAATATATCTCAAATTCTACCTTCTAAAGTAAGTATGGGAACATAGAGTTCATGGTCATGACATTCTGTGTCACTATTTCACATGTCTTCTCCATGCATCATATAAACATCATATTTTATGAGTTCTTGGACTTGTTTTTCATCATTCTCAATGATTTTATCTTTATCTAGTCGAAGTAAATGTAAGATAACATTGATAATATAAATAGTATTTTGAATACCTCTCAACAAAAGCAATTCAATGGAAATATTTACTGGTGAAAGTTCATGACATGAGTGGTTGATTTCCTTGGGCATGTGGTGTCTTGAAAGTGTGTTGTCATAGACCCATTAAAGATCATGGAAGTGGTCTCTTCAGCACCACCCAATGATATAGTATCATTTCAATATTTTCATGACATTACAATTATTTTAAGTGGATTGTGTCTGAATTATCTTAGGTTTAATCCCAATTTATTGGCTTAAATGGGTTGGAACATGCATTTATTTATTCTAACTAATTCTAAAAAGCATTGGTTACCAAAATCATATCTTGTTCATTGCTCTAGAGAATTGGTTTCCGGATGAGGGTATTATGATTGAGGTTTTCTTTTCATCATATAATATAGGCAAGATATTTTTCTTGATTCAACATAGGTTGATGATCTATTATAGGTATATCCATTTACATCCCCATGAATTTAATATTCCATCCCATGATATGGAGCCAATGATAGTTCTGTTTGTGGTAAGGTAGTAGTGGCATAACCACTTCCCAAAACACATTGTGGATTTCACAAACCACAAGATCTAGAAATATTTATTTTCTCAGTGTGATTTGAATTTAAAATAATTTAAGTTGATGTATTTTCTACAAAATATTCTATTGAGATATCCTAAACCCAATAAATTTTAATGTTTTTGTCAATGAGTTGATTTGAATGATAAAAATAGATATTGTTCAGAGTAATTTAGATGTTTGTAAAGGGATGTAGGAACATACAATGATGCATATTGAAGGTGGGGAGACAAGTCTATATTGTTTTCATCATTAGATGAATGTGGGGTTTTTATTGATGCAGTGAGTGGAGCAATCTCAATGGGGAGACTCAACATAAATAGTGATGTGTTACCATATTGGACATGGTGATACTCAAGCGGGATGGTTATAGGATATTAATAATCATGTGTGTTTCATGGAATAGTATTTATTTTATTGGTAGTGAATGTGTATTTTATCCATGTGTTTCATAGATCACCTTTAGTGGTACACCTTGGTGTTACCATGATATATCATTTCTTGTGGATATAGTTTTTGATTTCATGGATTAAATGGTTAGTAGTATAGTTGGTGGCTAAGTATCTAGTTTTTTAAAAGGTGAAAGATGAGAATCATGTTCCTAGATATTTTTTGTATCCCATGAGTGTTCCAAATTGTAAATGGGGGTTATTATCAAAGGATTTCATCATTGGTTTAACCCGGGATTAGAGATTAAGTGATGAAATCTCAGTTCTAGTGTACATACTGATGAGGTTGAATAATTTTCTAGTGGTCCATGAGTTCAGTGTCGTGGATATCTTAGTTTAGTGGGGTTTTGATAAGGCGGTTAGGCTACATAGGGTACCATAAACCATCATCTATGATAAAGATACTTATTTTACCACATGGGTCTGTAGGGTATTGTAGCATGTTTTTACACTTATTTTCACCATAGCACTGCATTCCATCCTCAGCTATATGGGGAGAAGAAGCAGGCCATCAAGATACTAGAGGATATGTTGTGAGATTTCATCCTAGAATTTTTTGTATCATGGTTATGGAACATAGATCTAGTTGGGTTTATATACAACAATATCTACAACTAATCCTTTGTCATGACTCTATTTGAGGTGTGAAATATTTTGTTGTGTCATTCTATGTTATGCTAGACGGAGGATGGGGAGTCAACAATTTTTGGTCTCGATGTAGTGTATAGTGGGAACAAGAAGATCTAGTTTGTATGATTGATTATGAGGGTGTAATCATTTCATTAAGGGGCCTATGTTGATCATAAGTGGATCCCCTGGAGTTAGAGGTTAGAGACCATCTGTTTCTAAGTGTTTCTTATCTATATGAGAAGTAGTGGTTTGGTAGGGGGAGTATTCTCTCACCTTAGTTTGTAGTGCCTATTGAATTGTCATGGAACATCCATATAATATCAAATTAGTTTGAACTCAGACCATGGGTAAGATGGGTCTATTATGTCATACCTGTTCCCCACCTTAATCAGAATCTCCACGATAAATCACACATCATTTACTTGTGAGTTTTAGATATCAAAGATGATGTAATATTCAATGGGAAACTAGTCGATATCAAGGATCATTGATATAATGTGTTTTGTGGATGATCCATACCCTCGGTTCATGCATTATAGATTTATAATGTCTTAGAGGATAAGACATAGGAGTGAGAGATGTATATTTTTTCCGTGTACCCAAAGTATTTTTAGTTTGGGTTTTATCTTCTTTCCTTGATGTTGTGATTTTGGGTCTTTTTGTTTTATGAGATGTGTTTTTTTTTTAATAATTAGATCGATGTGAAAGCTTCTTATGTGTGAAGTTAATAAAACACGATTTGTAATAAAAAAACATTATACTATGACACATATTTAGGAAACTATTTAGGATGGTTAGTGTATCCTAATGTGGATAATATCTTGTTATGGTAGATGGAATTACCTTGATTTTTTGTCTTGGGGTAGAGTTGAGTGTTGGTTGCCAAATTTTTTAGATTAGGCTATGTGGAGGTTGATATGGTTTTGAATATGTTTATATGGAAAAGGGGTGGCCTTTTTCTTGTTCCAGATTATGTGGTTTTGATCCTAGTGAGGCATAGTGATGTGGTTTTGTAATGTGTTTTAGTGGATGTTTTGATTTGGTGTGTTTGGCTTGTTGTAGTGTTTAAGGTGTAATGAAATCCATGATATGTATCCTATGGGGTTGTTTTTTGGTCCCATACCATATTTTTTGTTTGGTTTTTGTTTCGAATGATGAGAATCATCAGAGAGGTATATAATATAGACGTTTGTGCCTTACCTACAACTTAAATTGTATGTTTTGGAGTTGGGGGTGTTTTTGAGGATGCATGATGAGGTTTTTTAGAAGTTGGACATGCAGTAAAACTATAGTATGAAATTAAAAAAAATGAAACATGGATTAAATTCATGATTTTTTGTTTTACAGCTTCTATAGACTATAGTTTAGACTTTGTTTTTGAGTTAGGGGTGATGTGTGAAATAAATTTATGGAAGTAATGACAGATTTTCAATGTGATTTAATCCAGGCTAAGGCCCCATTAATTTTCGTTTAATGTAGAGAAATGATCATTTCAATCCTTAAATCTTGTTTAAGGCTTGTTTTTTATGTGACCATGTGGAATTCATGTTATGAATATGTAATTGACAATGTAAATTAGGTGAGTTAAAAGATGTTTATGACATGAGTTCCTGGATGAATTTGTTTATTTTGTTATCATTTCCATTTAACTCATAAGAAGAACCCTATTTTTTTCGGGATCATCCCACCCAAAACCTCTTACTTTGATCATTAAGTTAAATATTCTATTTGTTAAAAATAAAAGTTTGATCCTCATTTTCCACCTTATTTTCCATGTGTTCTTACCTCTGTGATTCATAAAAGATGTGTATTTTTGGCTTGGGGTGTGTGTGGAATATGTTTTTATGATCTCTTGGTATATTTCAGGTTCATATGGGGTTTCCTATAAAGGTTGTGGTTTCTATGTTATTTCATATTCACAATTTTAGGTGTAAGAAAATTAGAAATATTATTTTAGGTAGGGTATACTTGTTCTCTCACTATTTCAATACAATATATAGGGATATCATGTTTTTCTATCCTTTTGGATGATATAATTGATCCGATTAACAAAGGTAATAATTTGGAATGATTTAAAATTAATGGGAATGGGAAATAATTTAATTTATTTTAGTAGTTTTTGATATTTATATTGAGATTATATATTTTTTATTCTGATGCATAAATTCAAGGTTATTGAGGACCTTTTTTTGATATTGATAATATTTTGGAGACCCTTTCTGTGTTGATTTTTGATATCAGCCTGGATGAAATTATAAGTGTGTATATTTGGATAATGAGTTTTTATCCACTGGGAATATGGTTTGTGTGATCATACCCATGAAAAATTAATAAATAGAGTTACTGAAGACCTTGATTAATTTTTGAATGATGGGATATGAATCTTGGTGTGGTTGTGCTTGTTTTTCTCCTAATGTTGAATGGGCTATTTTGTATTATGTTTGATGATAGGATTGGGTGTGTAAAGTGTAATATAGGGGTTTAATGGATTTGTTTTAATGGAATTTAATTTTGGTAGTAGTGAGGTGGTGTATCTGTGTGATGGTTATATTTATGATGGATATTGTTTTTAGTGGTTGAAGTTTTTGTGATTGTGGTGTCCAGTGGTTATGAGTGAGATGTTTATGGTGTGATTTGGTTAAAAAGAGTGGTTTTTTGGTAGATATTCTAGTTTATGTGGTGTTTTTGTTATGGTTTGTGTGAGATAGATTAGTTTTTGTGTAGTGTGGTTTTGTTCATAGCCCGAATATCCATGTAATATATTATAATGCCAAAAATAAATGTCATGGGTTGGAAAATGAATAAATAAGAAGATAGATTTTGATGTGTGATAATCAGATAAAATAATCTAAAAGATAAATGATTAGTTTTTAAAAATGTGAAATGAAATGTATTATAAATAAGAGTTAGTGAAAACTCATTACATATAAAAAATTTTGGGACTTCTAATTTATAGTGGAAATCATTGGATTTTTGTGGATTTTGTTTGGTGTCTAAAATATAGTGTTTCAAGTAGTCGTGATAGCTGACATGTGGTGTGGTGGTGGTGTTATTGGGTGCACTAGTGGTATAGTTATGAACACATTGGTTGGGTATTTTTTCTATCACTATATCATTTATTTAATGTTATTTTCATAATATCCCCACCTGATTTGGATAACCTTACCAACACCAAAATATTTAGGGTTTGGGGTGTTTCTCCCACCATTTAGGCTGGTAGTGATTCATATGGGTTTCTACCTCGTATTCCACACTCTTCCTTCAATATCAGTGATGATACTGGTTAGTGTTGAATATTGTCCAGTAGTTCTGGTTGATTTGTTTTCGAGAGAGATGTGATGTGATGAGGTAGAGATGTGATGTCATATGTAGTGGGGGTCATTTGTGGTAGCAGGGAATGAGGTTTATCTCCTTCACATTCATGACACTATTCTGGTCATGTGAAGAGATGTGAAACTATGATGCATGATGCTAGAAATGGATACTAGACATTGTGAAGGTGGGATAGGTATGGATACATCATAAACCACATCATATATCTCCTAGGTATATTTGAGCATGATGTTTTGTTATATGATATATAAGAATGGGATGAGAGCACCTAGTGTTTGGCAGTGGTGTGTGAGAGTGAAAAATTAGTAATGAAGTGGCAGATAGGTAACTTGTTATGTTTGTGATATAATATTACTGTATTGTTTGCATGATTTGGTGAGTGACTCGTGGTGAATCTACTATTTGTTATTTGACCTATTTGGGTGCATGTTGGTTATGTTGATTGTTAACTTGTGCATTAGTATTCTCTTTCCAAATGTGCACTTGAGATCTTTGTTATTATCATAATCAGTATAATTTTATTCTCACCGTAAATATATGAACTATATTATAATTTTCTAGGGGACTTTTGGGACCAATATTGAAATTTCAATCTTGGTTATTGAAGTAGTTGTTCTTTCAATTTTTTTGGGAATGCCTTTTGGAATTTATTCATAATATTTTATTATACCTATTGGCATTGATAATGCATTATGGGATGGTTTTGGGTTTAATTTTATTTTTTATATTGCTGTTTCGTTGTGGTTTTTTTCCTATATTTGTATTTTATACATTATAGAGGTTAATTCCATCCATATGTGATATTATAATAACATTGATGCTTGTTTCTAACCCAGTGCCTACTGGAGGTGGGGTTCGGGGACATTATATCTCTTAATTCATTGTTGACCAAAAAGTTGTACCTTTGTGTTATGTGTTTGTGATAATAATATATATCTAAAAACCTTTTCACGAATTATATCCAATACATCATTGCAGTCTCCCAATCATGAATTCTATTTTTAATCAACGTCAACCATTGATCAGATTCCCTTTTCATATGAAAAAAACCCAGCATGGCCATATCTTTACTAGATCATTAGTGTTTTGATAAGATCTTTTCAATGGAGTTGATCCATTTTTTAATATAAATGTACAATTATATCCATTTAAATTTGGAGGCATTTATCACAGAAAGGTCTCAATTGAAACATTCTCTTTCTTATAGCGATGTGGATTCTCCCCTGGATTTACGTTTATGTTCATTACATGAGATAATTAGGTAACTATTTTCATGATGCTCTCGACTCTTACTCTGATTGGGTTGGGAATCTCATTTGGGAATTTTCCATTACATTTATAATTTACATAGTTCTTTCAATTTCAATCCATTTAATAAATGAAATGTTGATATAATTTTTATAATCCAGAAACTATTAAACAAATAAAATAAAAACTATAAACATTTAGTGGATAACTCATAAATGAAACAAATTCAATAAGAATTAATTTTGATGATTCAATCTATGTTATCCATGGTCCGTTTCCCAATAAAAATGTTATGGAATATTTTTTTCAGTTCATAATAGTTCATAATGATCTTTCTTATTTACCAAATCATATCCCTCAAAATTTAAAAACTAGGTTTTTATAAAGACCTATTTTCAATGTTGTAGGTGATGATTCATCTAATTCCAAATGCACCCATTTCATGGTTATTGCCCATATGCACAACTGGGGCCGATCCACATCCACTTGTAGTATCTAGACAAGGATTTTTTTTTATAGAAGAAACATATTTGAATCTTTTCCATAATTTAGTGATGTTTTCCTATGTTTATTCATATCCCTAAGGCCTTCAAAATAAATTTTTATCCTTGTCCCCAAAAATAACTTGGCTTTTCTCTAATTCTCACTATAACACCTCATAACTTTAAAACATCTTATTTTAATATTTATTTGATAATGTCACACAAGATATAATCAAAATATTTATGTAGTAATAGTTTATTTGGTAAATTACAAAATAATGTTATAACATTAAAAATTGGAAAAATTAAATTATTAATAAACTAATAAAAACTCTATTTTAGTCCACTAAATTTCTAATATTTCACTCGATAACCTGTGGATGTACATAAGTGATTGGTGAAAAATAAATCCAATTAAGGTAACAATCAAATAATAAAATGATATAAGTAATAAATGTTAGTCAATATACATATCAAGGTGACATAAAAGGGTTGATAATCATAGATATAAAAACTAGAACGTGATATAAGGTAATAAAATAAGGGAAACATTGGAAAGTGGAAACAACATAAAACATGACCGCATAAAAATAAGTTCTGACTAAACACCAAGAAATAATGACATAGTGTTTCTATGATATCATATAATGAACCATACATGCTATATAATTAGATAAAAAAATTCCCGACATGTTATAAGGTAATATAATTCTTTCCCCACCTATCATATTCATATCATGGACATTCATTTGTGTTCCATATAGATCCTACCACAAAAGGTACCTTTCATCACTTTTAATCCCATAATTAAGGCGTTTGGGTTACATAAATATAATTACAAAATCAATGAACCAAAGTTATTTCTAGTATAATACACTATAGTGTAAATAGTTGAGGTTATTCACTGTATAATTATTCGGGATGTAAACATTACAGGATACATTCCGCAACATAACTTGTGGTAATAAAGTTATGAGGGGGGTTTAATTAGAGTGAAAGCTTTAATATCATTACTTGGTCATCCTAAGGATAGTAGGTGGATTTTTAAACACACTTTTAAACAAGAAAAATTTGAAATCAAAATACATGGTACAATGAAAATACTAGAAATAAAAGGACGGAATAAATTATCCCTTACCTAGATAGGGAACATCAAAAATATTGGGATGAGATTATTAAGATCTCAGGAACATCTTGGGATGAACATTGGAAGGGAGATAAAAATTAATTTTTTTCCCAATTGTTCTTTAGTTAAAAGGAATAGGAGGATGGGTGGGTATTTATGGAAAATGTGAGGGGAATTCATTACTAATATCCAAACATAGGTTTCAGACTTTCTGCGTTAAAATAATAATAACCAAAAACCATCCCTTGGATTTAGCCATTTTTTCTTCCAAGTAAGAGTGTTTCTAGATATTTTATTAGGGAATGATCCTAAATCCTTGAAATAATTCCCCATTGTATGTGGAATTTAGTCATCATAATGAAAAATTTATCCCAAAACCATAAAATATGATATTGATACTATAAGATTCATTAAGGGTTTATAAAATTATAAAAATAAATTAAAAGATGCATAATTTCAAACAATATATATATATTTGGTCTTGAATTAATCGTACAGAATTTATTACATCACTTTTGGGTTATTGGTATGTCATAATATAGACCATATATTTATATTATATTTAAATTTTAGCCAATAATTCATATATCCCATGAAATTATGAAAAAATATACATTGGTTAATTTCAATATTTTTACACAAATACTAATACTTTTTTATAATTTTTTTCTAAAAATTAATGTGTTTAATTTTAAATAAAAATCCATGTCTACTAAAAAACATGTTTTTAATATATTAACCCCTTTATGAAGCTTATAAAAACTAAAATTGACTTTGTTAAATTATGTTATAATTAATATATAAATGATTATTATATAATAGAAATATTTTATTAAAACGTATTTATTTCAAAAATTCTAATATTTATCAAAATAGTGCCTTAATTAAAACTATATATTTTTCAGAAGTTCAATTTTTATTTCATTGTGTCAAAATATAATTTTAATCTAACATATAATACAATAATTGTTAAATTAATTATAAATAGGTAAATATAATCAATATTTAATTAAAAAATAAATATATAAGTTCATAATTGTAGGGTCTGGATTCATGATCCCTTATTACACTAATTTTTTCATTAAGGGTACGGTATGTGATGGTTATTCTTTCATGGGGTGGTTCGGAAATCCTAGTTTGGTCCATGATGTTAGTAATCATTAAATTCTCTAGTAAAAAGCCTCACTCTGGATTTAGTTAATGAATCATGTCTTAGGAATTGTTAAGGGAAGGTCCCAATGATTACATCTCCCTTGAAATCTATGATATGTGTCATTCATAATGTATGATCATACTGGTCGAGGACATCGTATCCTCGATTTTTGTATCTTAGACTTTCTCATAATGCTTAATATATACTAATCTTAATTTCACTATAAAATAGATATATTAAAATAATTTCAAATAATTTATAGTAGTTTATATCCAATAAGCTATATTGGTCCAAAAAAAATGTAGTTCATGTGTTTTCTCTAACTATTAGTCATTTAGTCAATCAAAATATAATTTATTTTATGAAATTTAAGGTATTTTAAAAAAAATCGTTCTCTTAAATAGAAAATATTTTTAGAAATATAGTAACTCAATAATAATAATGAATATCATGAACACTCGCAAAATACATCCCCTAACCTATAATATATCATCCATTATCAAATCAGATAGCCATGGTCTTTTAAGACCAACAACAACTACTTCCACAACCTCCATAAGGTATGATAAAACATGACAGCTGAAAGGGGTTTAAAGAAAAAATTCATAACAATAATGAAATAATTGCATGAAGGAATTTAATTTGGATCAACATAATGATTCTATAATCCCTAATAAATGAATAGAATATCACCTAGGTTTTTTAACTAATAAAGTAATCATTATGAATTCAAATGGGATTTTGAAATAATAATAAAAAAAGATCATTAAGAAATCATGGTGTGATAGGAAATATTCACACCATAATTCATCTATGTAATTTATACATTCATTTTTAGCATCATGATCTCTATTATATTTACCAAAAATAGAGGGGTCAAAATGTCCTCACATTGATTCATTATGTCCAAGCCACCAAGAAACCAAGTCTTTCATACTACAATAAAATGTTTGAAAACAAAATTATGAATTAATATATAAAGTCTCATTCCATGAAGGTTTATTTTCTATTTTGGATTATGATGATAATGTAATGAAAAATATACTACTCTTATGTATAATGGTTTCTAGATGATATACCCATACATATTCATTTACCATTTTGGATGACTCTTAAATATCTCATGAAGAAGGAATTTTTCTTATATATTAATGAATCAAGAGGTGTAACTATTACTCATTACAAAGTTTATGGTGATTATAAGGACATGATCCTTATTCAACCCATAATTCAGTTTTAAAAAGTATTTTGATTTCATTCATTCCTAATGATATTTTTATATTTAGTGTTTTGGATGATTTTTTCATAACTCTTATGAAATAAATTCATAAATTATTAGTTTTAAAAATCCCCGTATTATATATTTTTTAAAAAATATAAATCTTTTAAAATTAAACATTATTTATTCTTTTATAATTATCATTTTTTCAATTTTACCTGCTCGTTGTTTTCAATTGTCACTAAAACCAATAGGAAATATTTGAAAACATGGGAAGATCAAAAAATTAGTAAGGAACATATAAAATGTAAAAAATAAACTTTTTAGTCCATTTCAAAATATTGAAATCATAAAATAATTTTTTCTTTTAATATAATAAACATTGATCTTTAATAAACATTCACTTACACTTAAAATCTTCTTTACTTCCGAAATTTCAACATAAATAACAATGTAAGATAATATAAAATAAAAATAAAAAAATCATGAGGGTTTCTTAGAAAACATTATAACACATGAAAAATATTTTATTAAAATCCAAAAATTTACCCAAAAAGGTAATAATAACCCCTCTAAAAAAATATCATCAACATAACTTTTGAAATCAAATGAGTTCTATGAAAATTAATTAGCAAGCCTAGAATATTCAAGTAGGTCCCTTGGGACATCATATTTATATAACCCTTAAAATATCCCTTACAAGACCCCTTAAATGTTGAATAACCTATATATTTAACATCCATCATGATTATCTAAATATCATAATCATTAACCAATTCATTATAGATCTATATCAAACCCACCCATAATTAAAGTTATATCATCCCCACCTTTCATTGGTAAAACAATTTATAAGGACCACCACATTCATTAAATACATAAAATATTTCATTTCCACCAAAACGTATAAAATATTCTTTAAAACCCCTAATTAAAACATTTTCATATATTGATATATCACATTCATTTAAAACACAATTTTTATAACTAAAATATAATAGAAAGGGGAAGGATGGTATTTACTTGAATAAATAACAAAATATAAAAAAGGAATCCAAAAAACAAATAATTAATATGGTGGGAGGAAAAGTCTTTGATGTTGTATATATCAATATATAAAATTTCATTTTAATTTCTTAAAAACATTCTATAGAAAATAAATAAAAATATTTCTTTTGAAACCACGAAAAAAATTAAAAATAGATATAAAATATCAAGTATAATTCATTTCTGTTCATATAAATTAATTCATAAAATCTTTTTTAGAATATGTACCATGAAGGAATGATTTAGAAATTAAATCAATAAAACATTTAAAGTGCAGTTTTAATGAGAAGTTCCTCTTACCTTGTATATGAATGGTCCCATACATTATTTATCATAATAAATAATAAATATATTGTAATTATTTACATTCTTAATAACCATTTTAATTATTATTATTCCTTTTATTTCACTTATAACCATTTTATACTCAATGATTCATTTAATTAATTTTTTTTCTAACGGTTTGAGGATGTTTGGATCATAAGTCAAAAATTACTTAATTTGGGCGACATTTTTCAAGTGGATAATAATAATATCATTTAAAAATTTAAAATAAAGTTATAATAATCATTTTTATACAATAGTTTTAATTTTATATCCAAGCATGTAATATTGTTATGAAAAATTAATTATGTTACAGTCATGGAGATGATGGGTTGTACATTTGGATGAGTAACATTTCAAATTTTTAATCAACAAAAGGGGGAAAAGTCACATATATTTTTATCTATCCACTATTATTATTATATTATATTATCTCTTTAAATACACTTATATATATCAAATAATTTGGGAAGTTTTTTCCAAAATAATACCTATAGGATGTTGTTAGGGATGTTATGATGGTATTTGTTAGATTTTTTGGCATTTAATGGATATCTAAGTATACTGAAAATAGAAAATACGGTATCCTTTGATATGTGTGGAAGTAGATATACATAAAAATTTTCAAAATACACAAATATATTATTTCCTTACTAAATACAAACAGATCCAAAATGGACCATGGTATAATATAATAATGTGATAGGGACTAATTATTTTAGTAAAATAGTATTTAAGAAATCATGTATGATCATTTTATCACTTATAATCACAGTTTAACCTCCTAATATACCTATTTAAACATTAAACATGATAATAGATTTTTATTGATTTTACTTTTCATTTAGACAAAAAAAAAACAATATCCTTATTAAATAATATAAATAATTATTATTATAATGATGGAATCCATTTTATCAAATTGAATTCACAAAATTTAATAATTATCATTTAAAATTAAACCAATAAAACATGATGAAAAATGATTTTCTCTAATAAATGTCTTCTTAAGTACATACCTTTTTTATACCAAAATCAATCCTAAAATTTATTCTAGTGAATTAATTGGGTTATTTATATATATATAAAATAATTTTACATTGAATTAATTTTAAAAGAAATTAAAATTATAAATTATTAAAATAACAAACATTTCATTTTAAAATTTTGTATTTTCACTATTCATTTGAAAATATAACTGTTTAAAAAATTCAAAAATATTATCCCTTAAATAATTTTAACATGCATAATTCAATTTTTTCAAATTAAATTTCTAAAATATGGAAATTAATATTTTATGTAAAAATATAAAATATAAATAAACCAATTTCATACAAAGATAACTATTACCTTTTTGATTGAAAAAATACATAGTATTCTAATAGTGAATATCACTATATAATATCTATTTCATGAATATTATTATTGAAAAAACTATTTTAGTATTAAAATTACCTATGTTGTTACACTGATAACATTTACATATTCCACTCGGGACTATGATATGTAAGGATATCTCATAAATATAAGGGTTAACCCATAATATATAGGGATAATTAAGAAAACATTAAATTTTCATCTAAACATGCTGATGATTAGTGGTATCATTAATAAATAATGGTTACTACATTATATATGAAGATACATATGGCTAACTCTAGAACATGTTTTTTGATATGTAAGGGTAACTCAATAAAAAAAGTAAATTTATACTTTACAAAAAATCATTTGAAAACCGTCACACTAGAATATAGAAATATCCTCTTCTAGACCACTATTCAGATGGTAACACCAATGTTCATAGAGGGATGATTTTCTTCCAATTAATATAATTTCTCTAGAAAAATAATATTTTCCTTCAACATTCTCCCAATACCTCCAACACCCAAAAGGTGAAGAATAATATTTCGATAAGGTTAGGGACATTAAAATACATCTTAATTTATGATTAATGTATCATTCCCACCACTCTCATATATAATTATTCATCAATATATCTTACCATGTGGGTTTAAATGTTTAATACGGTCATATAGAAAATTGTTCATATTTTTGTATAATCAGTTCTCAATAATAATTTCCCTCACAAAGAGATCATTAAAAATCATATAATAATTTTCTCTAATAAAAAATAATTCTTGAACACCATTTTCTATCTCATATTTAGTAGTCATATTTTAATTTAAATCTCTTTCTAACATTTAATTAAATTCACCAAAATTACATTCCAATATATTATGAAATATATGTCTTTCTTTGTCGAATATTCTATAAAATCACCACCACATATCTCAATTAATACTATAATTTATTTATTTTTTAAATAATATAAAATAATTAAATTAATAATTAACTAAGTGAAGCTTTTTTCCTTTCATTTATAAGAAAATTTATCAACCAACTACAATTTATAAAATACTAGTAAAGAGATAAATTCACATCAGAATCAAATTTTTATTTAAAATTAAATTTAATAAAAGATGTTTTTTTTCATTTCTCCCTTTATAGCTAAAAATTAATATAATTTAATTTACATAAAAAATGTAAATATTTTTGTCTCTGTATATATTATCCAAAAAATGAAATTTACGTTTATTGATTTATGTATAATTTACCACCCTGTACATTATAATTCAAGAAAATTAATGAAATGGACCAAAAAATATAAGGTTTTATTTCACATTGAAAACATTTAATATAAACTATTAATAATAATTGAGATAAATAACGAGTAGATCAATATATTCTATCTTTAAAAAAATTGTAATTAACTTTATTTATATTTGGGATATAATCAATAATGCCACGACCCATTCCCCGGGGCCCACATCGTGACTACCCCAAGCCCGCCTTCCATAGGCCAGAGGCTGGCGACTAGCAACAGAGGCATAATTCCCTAGAACTGGGAAGGTATTTCCTTTATAAAACATAAACACACACAACCATAGAACAAGAGTAACCAAACACTAATTAAAGTAGTATAACAAGTGTGCTGAAAATACAAAGGGGCCGTAAATACAAGCCCAACATAAAGGTACCACTACAAATGAAAGTAAAGTACACCTTAAAAGACAACCAACTGAATGGTGAAGCAGCTCCTGGATCGTCTCTCTAGTTCCTACCTAAAGGGTAGGTACAGATTTCCTCCTCAACACTCCGTGTCTATTGGTCCGCTCCGCGTGTCGTCACGCCGAGTGTCCACCTCCGGGTACCGTCCAGTCCTCGTACACTCTACCTCGGTTAGCGTTGTCTGTTGTCTACATCCAACACAATGAGGTTCGGGCATATCCCGTGCATAGGAGTGTATAACGATACTCAGTACGGACCCCGAGACCCTCAAGGAATAACTAAATCCATCAAGGATAAACAACAAAGAAATATCTCAACATAGAACCATTACTTAGGTATATGCCAATAAATATACCTAAGTTATCAAGTAAACCATCACAATCATGAGGAAAACACAAAGGTCATTGACTCACCTCAAACCATGATTTTCATTATCAAAACCACAACTGCTGGAGAACTCCCCCTCTATCGAGTATTGTGGCCATGTCATGACTCCGAGGAGCTACTCACTAACCTTAGACTGCTGAGGTACTCCTCCTATCGAGTACCGCGGGTCTGCTACCAAATACCGGGCGCTCCGTCTGCTATGGGACTGCCACCAAATACCAGGTCCTCCCCCTAATAGCCTACAGAGGTACTCCTCCTATCGAGTACCGCATGTCTGCTGCCAACTACCAGGCGCTCCGTCTTCCGTGGGTCTGCTGCCAAATATCGGGCGCTCTGTACACTCAGCTAATCGAATCACTTAGAGTCAAATCAGTCAAGCAGTCGTCATGTCTCCAACTACTAGTTCATCGCACTCCGTACACTCATCTTCGGGAGGGTTCACACTATGAGCTACTGGTTGATAATACCAAGTGTTACGTAATCTCACGTGGAATTATCTCAAAGGACCGCCTCGTCATAGGGGTCTCAACGCAATAGACAATGCGTCAATCAGACGCCTGGTCTGTGAGTTATTAGCATTTCCGTTCTAGGGGCTCGATTGGATTCTAAGCTAAACCAACCCGACCATATTCCAACTGCATGCAATCCTCAAGTGGAGTATTCAAAAAGAACCGTCTCATCATAAGTAATCCAATGTAATTGACGGTATGTCAATCATACGCCTGATCCTTAAGTTATAAGCATTTTATTACCGAGGGCCCGGTCAGATTCATGATCGATCCAACCCGGTCGTACTTCAAATGAAACTGATTAACCAAACCGGTCACACCATTGCGATCCATACCAAAAAACACATGATATGGACTACCCATTGGTCCAAAACGGATAGCCGGTGAAAAGGTTGCATTTCATCGCAACAGGCGCGAACAGGGCATCATGGGGAACACTCCTTGACCTCGACATGAATATCCAAAATTGTTCTTGAAACATCCGTCTTAATTCCAGGGTCGCAACGTCGCAGAAGGTTTATCATTCTGACACCGTCTCTAAGAGATATGTCAGATACAAGATCCTGTAATAATAATATTATTATTATTATCATTGGGTGTTTTGTGGACCCGATCCACGAACCAGAATTTAGTATCGAACATTGGACTTGAATCAACCGTATTAAAGACAGGGTCATGTCCCCTCTAACGGCGAGTCAATCGGATATCGCACGCATGAGTTGTAGCAGGTCGATGATTTAATAATAATATTAAATCTATAATTTTCTGAGTGCTTCATGTACCCAATCCAAAAACCCGAAAAATATATCCAATATTGGACTCATGAATTATTTCTCGAATTCAGGGTCGTAATGCCACTAACGGTTTGTGAAACCAAGGTCTCACGAAGAAGATACCGTCAAAATACAGTTTTCCCAAAAAAAATAACATTATTATTTTATTATTATTATCAATTTAATTTAACCATTGATTTTACAAGGAGTCTCACACCAAACTCATTACAATACAAAACCCCCCACGATTTTATCCACCTTTATCATTTATTTCCCCCTTTTTTTAATCATCATTATTATTTAATTTCCTCTCTCCAATCATCTATCTTTAACTTCAATTTTCTCATGCTCCAACCCCAAAACCACACCTCCAACATGCTACACCGATGAATTCTTCCTCGGCCTACTAACCTTTCTCCACCAGTCCACCCTACTCGCACCACGAGATCCTTCCGCACTCTATTCCGACTTCGTTTAACTCAGAAAAAAGATACGAATTCATATCCATGATCCTCGTGTCAAGATCATCGCATCCGTATGTCGAACTCAGGGAATCATTGAGTTTCCAGCGTGCTTAATTATTTGACGATGAGGAACACGCGAAGAATGTGCATACCATGAATAAGGGTCTCGGTTTATGTGTGGATCGATAGCCGTGTTAGTTTGGCCATTGTTTTTGAGAATCAAGAACACGGGGAATTGACAATTAAATATTTATCATGCTTCAAGAATCACAAATTCATGATAAACAAGAAGAGAATTAATTCAATCAATTATTTGTCGATCCATGAATTAATTTATTTAATTTGCGTTCATCATGAGAAATTAAACCGGGGTAAGAAATCCACAAAGATAAATCCTTCAAATATACACTCATGCTCGAGGGTATAACCCACATAAATGAGTAATATAAAATATTCCCCTACCTCGCAAAGACGTCGAAAATCATCGATCCACGAAAGACGAATGTCGTGGTAGATGGCGTTGCGAAGAACAGTGTCACAGAGAAGAGAAAAGAAGGCATGTTGTTGTTCTTCTTGGAACCGGCGTCACGGAGAAGAGGGCGCCGTTCTTCGTTGGAAGCGTTCTTCATCGAAGAGAAGAACACTTTCTTTATCTATGTCTCCAGAGCTTTCCCATGTTTCTTCCCACACCACAATTTCCCAACTAAAATAATAGCTCTTCCTATTATTTTATTCTCACAACAATTGATTTAAGAATCAAACACGATAATTAATTAATCGGAGAATCCCCTTTATTAATTATAATGTGTTTTCAATTTAATTAGAAGGAAGGTGGAGAGTTTAACACACTTAATAAAGAGAATGGTTGTCACAATAAATGCCAGGGAGTTTAAGGAGGGTTTCAAGTGAGTTGAAAGGTTGGGGATAGTGTGGGCCCCACCGCCAAAATATCCACACAAGGCAAGTTAAGTGTTTGTGGGTCCCACACATAAATCTCTTTTCTAGGATTTAACCACCATTGATATAAATAAAATTGTTCTAATGATTTTATTTATTTAATTCTAAATCACCAATTATTAATTTTTAACCCGCTTAAAACGCAACTGCGGTAAAGGTTCCCTTAAGAAATTACTGGCACTACAAGTTCATCGGTGCCCTCGGATTTCAATTCCGAAAACAGGTTCAAATGATAGATCAACATGCTTGTACGTTTACTGGTGGTACCCAAAAAAGAGTTCCGAAAAATATTATCAGTCACCCTCGACCCACGCCGGTCAAGGATAGGCTCTGCGTAAGTAAAACATGCCCCCAAAAACCCATTGGTACTCTCGGATTTTCAATCCGACATACCGTTTAGAATTTATGAGTTTTACAATAAAATAATTGTCACTTAATTATTTTATTTGCGGCCAAAAACTAACTTTTTCTGGTGGCCCTTGACGTCCAAAGTTAATATATTCATAAATAAAGCATACCCTCATGCGTTCAGCGGTGGTCTCATATTTTTAGTCTGAGATACCATTTGTGTGTTATAAGCATTCAAAAAATAAAATAATTTATTTAATTATTTTATTTACGATTATGCCATTTTCAAAATTTCTCACAGGAGGCCCACGCCGACTAAACTTAAGTCACACCTAGGGTAAACCTGCCATCCTTAGCGCAATGGTGCCCTCGGATTTCTGATCCGAGTAACCGTTTAATAGTAATTCTACTTTTTTAGTAAAACTGCTTACGCGTGTTAATTTAAGCATAACAAAACATCAGAAAATTATTCCAGGCACACCGGGCCTCAGAATCATGTTCCGTCAGAAACAACGAACTCGTAAAATTCCAAAGAAATTTAGAAAACAAATTCCTTGATATTTACGAGTCTTTACATTACCCCCACCTCAGGGCTTGTCGTTCCCCTAAAGCTGCAACACAAACTAGGAAAACAAAAAGTAGGTACTGAGCATGAATCTGAGCCTGCCGCTCCCAAGTTCTCTCCTGGAGGTTCCCGTGCTTCCAGAAAATGTGCACTAGAGGAATCAACCATCCACGTAAGACCTAGTCCTGTTGATCCTCAATCTCCACTGGGACCTCCGTGAATATCGCCCCATCATCGATGTCCATCTCCCTGTGATCGATGATTTCGTACGGGTCGTTCATGTATCACCTCAGCTGAGATATGTGGAAGACGTCATGCACCATGTGTAACTGAGGTGTAAGGTCCAAATAGTATGCCAGCTCACCTACCCTGCTGAGGACCTGGATGGTTCGATTAATCATGGAGATAACTTGCCTCCTCGTCCAAATATCTATATACCTCATCGAGGTGAGATCCGTAAGAAGACATACTCTTCATCCTCAAACTCCAGTGGTCTTTGTCTCTAATCAGCATAGGACTTCTGTCTGCTCTGTGCAGTCTTCATACGCTCCTGGATGATCTTCACTTTCTCCATCGTAGCCTGAACCATCTTTGGTACTATAAGAGATGATAAGATTTATCCTTTTCTGATAAGAGAAATCTGGTCTCATCCCCTGGATGAACCATGTTCTTTGCCTAATACAGTCAATCCTTACATGAACGGTACTATTTCATGTCATGGAAGATGTCGTAAGGCCTCGATGCCACTACCAAGAGATCCAACCGTCACTCTCTCCTCCAAAGGTTGAGTCACACTGTCTGCATCAGTGTGTGGTCACTGGGTCTCCTTCAGTAGGAATCTCAAAAGTGAGGGTCAAGTCAACAGTTTTAACCAGAACCTCTTAGTATTAACCACACAAACGGCAGGAAAGAAAATTTCACAGGGACAAGTGTCTTTTATTACTGGAGCTCAATGTACAAGACAGATAACAACCACAAAGGTTCTCTCTAGCACCCTAGCATAAGTAGAAATGCATAGAGTAATGGTGTTGGCTCATATGTCCTTTAAACACACCTCTCTTAGTAGTCTGAGCCCCAAAGCACTGATCGTATCCTATTTATCGAGTACCCGGAATGATCGGTACACCTCGATGAATACTTAGATACCGACATGTCATCCTGCTGAAACTGTATAAGATCTAAAAAACTCTCAGCCACCTCCTCAAGTCAGTCCTCAACCACCTTTGAGTCGGGCTCGCCTCGGAACCTGAGGGGTATCTGATGATGAAACACGTGTAAGGTACTAAGCCTACATGTGTCATCTATCGGTACTTCCGGTTGAAACTGTTGGCCAACAGGTAGTGATATAGCCGGCACACTACCCAAAAGTACTATCTTAGGCATCAGTACACGTACCGAAGACTCATTACTATGCGAACCAACCTCATGGTCACTCATTTGGAAACACCAGTAGATAAGATCAACATCTTCTCTACTAGCATCTAAACTAGGTGTATAACTCGAGTAATCGCAACCAGTCAGTCCACTGCTACCTGGGAATCTGTCTCGGCTCGTAACCTCGGAGGCATGTACTGCTGAAACTCGTGAAACCTGCTTTGTCAGTGTGCACCGTCCACTAGTATGGCTAATGGCATCTAATGCCTAACAGGTGGTGGTGCTGCTAGTACACCATCCGAAGGTGCCGACTTAGAAAGAAAGCCCTACACCAGAGCCTCATTGCTCGGTGGGCCGTCATCGAGAACTCTCCCAAAACTCCAGTTGGCTATCTGTGTGGAGACATCCTGAACAGATGCAACACAGTCAAACTATTAAACCTGGTGAGATTACCTGGTATGAGAAAACTTAAAGAAAACTTTTGAAAACACAAACTCAATCAGTGTTTTAGTGCACTGAGTCGAAAATCATAATTCAGGGTCCTGGTGTATGGATACGTCAGCCGCCGCACTTACACTGGACTCCCTGATCAGAAAACCACACTCAGTACACTTAATACTATTTCATCATTGAAAATAAAATATCAGAGTCCTATGTTCTATGGTAGAACCGACTCCTTTGATACCAATTTGGTATGCCCCATTCCCCGAGGCCCGCATCGTGACTACCCCAACCCCGCCTTCCATAGGCCAGGGGCTCGCGACTAACACAAAAGGCGTAATTCCCTAGAACTGGGAAAAAATCTCCTTTATAAAATGTAAACACACACAACCAAAGAATAAGCGGAAGAAAACACTAAGTAATGAAGTATAAAAAGTGTGCTAAAAATACCAAGGGGCCGGAAATACAATCCCAACAGAACTATACAAGTTCAACTAAAAGTAAAGTACAACTGAAAAGACAAACAGCTGAATGGTGAAGCAGTTCCTGGATCGTCTTCTGGGTTCATACCTGAATGGTGGGTAGTGATGTACTCATCAGCACTCCGCATCTATCAGTCCGCTCTGTGTGCTGTTAGGCCGAGTGTCCACCTCCGGGTACCGTCCAGTCCTCGTACACTCTACCTCGGTCAACGTTGTCCATCGTCTGCATCCAACACAATGAGGTGCAGGCATATCTCGTGCGAAGGTGAGTATAACGATACTCAGTAGGGACCCCGAGACCCTCAAGGTCTCACTTAATCCAACAAGGTTAAATCACAAAGAATGATCTCAACAGATAACCATTACTTAGGTATATTCCCATACATATACCTATGTTATCAAGTTACCCATCTCAATCATGAGGAAAACACAAAGGTCATTAACTCAGCTCAAACCAGGATTTTCATAATCAAAACCACAACTACTGGAGAACTCCCCATCTGTCTAGTATTGTGGCCCTTTCATGACTCTGAGGCACTACTCATTAACCTCAGACTGCTGAGGTACTCCTCTTGTCAAGTATCGTGGGTCTGCTACCAAATATCGGGCGCTCCGTCCACTATGGGTATGCCACAAAATACCTGGTGCTCCCCCTAATAGCCTATAGAGGTACTCCTCCTATCGAGTACCGTGGGAATATTTCCATCTAGCAGGCACTCCGTCCGACGTGGGTCTGCTTCCAAATACCAGGTGCTCCGTCCACTGGGCTAATCGAATCACTCCGAGTCAAATCGGTCAAGAAGTAATCAGGTCTACAGCTACTAGGTCTCCGCACTCAGTACGATCACCTCTGGGAGGGTCCGCTCTGTGAGCTACTGGTCGATAATTCCAAGTGTCATGTAATCTCACGTGGAAGTATCTCAAGGGACCGCCTCATCATAGGGGTCTCAACGCAATAGACGTTTCATCAATCGGACGCCCGGTCTGTGAGTTATTATCATTTTCGTTCCAAGGGACCGATTGGTTTCAAAGCTAAACCAAACTGACCTTACTCCAACTGCGTCCAAAGCTCAAGTGGAGTATGCCAAAAGAACTATCTCATCATAAGGAATCCAATGTAATAGACAACACATCAATCAGACATCTTATCCTTAAGTTATAAGAATTTTATTACCAAGGGCCTGGTCGGATTCATGTTCGATCCAACCCAGTCGTACTTAAAATGACACCAGTTAACCAAACCAGTCACACTGTTGTGATCCATACTGAAAAACACACGAGATGGACAACCCATTGGTCCCAAACGGATAGCCGGTGAAAAAGGTGCATTTCACCGCAACACGCGCGAACCTGGACCCATGGGTCCCACACCTCGACCTCGACATAAATATCCAAAATTGGTCTTGAAACATCCATCTCAATTCTAGGGTCTCAACGTCGCAGACGGTTTGTCATTCTGACACCGTATGTGAGAGATATGTCAGATACAAGATCCCGTAATAAAAATAATATTATTATCATTGGGTGTTTCGTGGACATGAGCCACGAACCAGAATTTAGTATCGAACATTAGAATTGAATAGACCGTATTAAAGACAGGGTCATGTCCCTACTAACGACGAGTCAATAGGATGTCTCATGAATGAGTTATAGCAGGTCGAAGATTTACTAATATTATTAAATCTATTATTTTTCGAGCACTTCGGGTACCCAATCCAGAAAACCCAAAAAAGATATCCAATATTAGACTCATCAATTCCGTCTCGAAGTCATGGTCACACTGCCACTGACGGTTCGTGAAACCGAGGTTGCACGAAGAAGATACCGTCAAAATACGGTTTCCTGATGAAAAATAATAATAACATTATTCTATTATTATTATCATTAATTTAATATAACCATTGATTTTCCAAGGAGTCTCACACTCAAATCATTCTAGCACCAACCCCCCATGATTAAATCCACCTTTATCATTTATTTCCCCCTTTTTTTAATCATCATTATTATTTAATTTCCTCTCTCCAATCTTCTATCATCAACTACAATTTTCTCATGCTCCAACCCCAAAACAGCGCCTCAAACATGCTGCACCGAAAAATTCTGCCTCGGCCTGCCAACCTTGCTCTGCTAGACCACCCTACTCGTGCCACAAGATCCTTACGCACTCCATCCCGACATCGATTTAACTTGGAAAAAAGATATGAATACATATCCATGATCCTCAGGTCAACATCTCCGCATTCGTATGTAGCGCTCAGGGAAACATTGAGTTTCCAGTGCCCTTAATTATTTGACGATAAAGAACACATGAAGAATGCGCCGACCATGAATAAGAAAGGGTCTCGGTTTATATGTGGATCGATTTCTGTGTTAGTTTGGCCATTGTTTTTGAGAATCATGAACATGGGTATTAACAATTAAATATTTATCATGCTTCAAGAATCTCAAATTCAGGATAAAAAATAATAAAATTAATTCAATCAATTGTTTATTGATCCGTGATTTAATTTATTTAATTTGCGTTCATCATGAAAAATTAAACCGGGGTAAGGAATCCAAAAAGATAAATCCTACAAATATACGCTCAAGCTCAAGGGAAAAAACCACATAAATGAGTAATATACAATATTCCCCTAGATTGCAAAGACATCGCACGTCGTCGATCCACGGAATACGAAAAATGTGTTAGATGGTGAAACGATGAACAATGTCGCGGAGAATAGAAAGGAATGCGCGTCGTCGTTTTTCGTGGAACCGGCGTCACGGAGAAGAGGGCATTGTTCTTCGTTGGAGGTGTTCTTCGTCGAAGAGAAGAACACTTTCTTTATCTATATCTCCAGAGCTTTACCAGGATTTCTACATCACCACAATTTCCCAAATGAAATAATATCTCTTCCTATTACTTTAGTCTCAAAACAATTGATTTAATAATAAAAAACTAAAATTAATTAATTGGAGAATCCCCTTAATTAATTATAATATGATTGCAATTTAATTGGAAGGAAGGTGGAGAGTTTAACACACTTAATAAAGAGAATGGTTGACACAATAAATGCAAGGGAGTTTAATAGGGGTTTCAAGGGATATGAAAGGTTTGGGATCGTGTGGGCCCCACATACCAAATATCCTCACAAGGGTAGTTAAGTGGTTGTGGGTTCCACCCTTAACTCCACATTGAAGGATTTAACCACCATAGATATAAATACTATTGTTCTAACAATTTTATTTATTTAATTCCAAATCCCCAATTATTAATTCTCAACCTTCATTTAATGCAACTGAGGTAATGGTTTCCTTAAGCACTGTGAGTTCATCGGTGCCCTCAGATTTCAATTCCGAGAACCGGTTCAAACGATAGAACAACCTTCTTGTACGTTTACTGAACGTACCCAACAAAAATTTTGGAAAAATATTATCAGTCACCCTCGACCTGCGCCGGTCAAGGTTAGGCTCTGCCAATGTAAAAAACGCCCCAACGAACCCAATGGTACTCTCGGATTTTCAATTTGACTTTCTGTTTAGAAGTTATGAATTTTACAATAAAATAATTGTCATTTAATTATTTTATTTATGGCCAAAAATTAACTTTTTCTGGTGGCCGGTGATGGCCAATGTATGTATCTTCTTAAATAAAGCATACCCTCACGAGTTCAGCGGTTTTCTCAGATTTTTAGTCCGAGATACCATTTGTGAGTTATAAGAATTTGAAAAATAAAATAATTTGTATAATTATTTTATTTACGGTTATTCCATTTTTGTAATTTCTCATAGGAGGCCCGTGCCAACTAATCTTATGTCGCGCCTTGGGTAAACTTTCCATCCTAAGAACAATTGTGCCCTCATATTTCAGATCTGAGTAACCATTTAAAATTTATTCCACTTTTTCTTTAAATTTGCATACGTAGGTTAATTTAAGCTTAACAAAACATCAGAAAATTATTCTGGGCTCTCCGGGCCTCGGAATCAGGTGCGTCAGAAACCGCAGACTCATAAAATTCTAAGGAAATTAAGAAAAACATTTCCTTGAAATTTCCGAGTCTTTACAAATAATTAAAAAGGCGAACAAACAAGAAATAGAGTTTCTCGTAATGAATTGAACTCAGTATAATGTGGTACTATACATAAAATTAAATTGAATTTACAATTATAACATTATTTATAATATCTTCGCTTTTTAATTTTGTGAAACAAAAATCCCACAATAAAATATACTCATAGAAAATAATTTTTTTATAAAAATAAATCATTGAATGTATATTTTATTGAATATTCTTTTATATATTTTATAATCTATATGTATATATATGATTCCCCCCCCCCCAATATATCACTCATCATAGGGAATTAAGTACATTTATTAATATCATAATTATAAAAGAGATGAGTTATTTATCCACAAATACTATAATTTTGAGCCATGTTCTACATTATTTAACTAAAGAATAATTTTATATAAATGTGTCCTTTAATTTCCTCCAAATATATTTTGAATATTATAAAAAAATTAATTATCAAAATTTATATTTAAAACTACTTAGGTATGATTCATCTCTTTTAATAATCATAACTATATTTGAATATATGAATTAAGATAAATATATTTCAGAGTTTGGAACATTTTTTTGTTCTTTAACATCAACACTATATTTTTCTATATAATTCCACAATATTCTAAAATTTTCCTCCTTCGCATTCACAATATCCAATATATAAATCACCTAAATAATTCAATATATACCCCTTGGATTATTCATTTTAATAATTTAATGGTTCACACTTCTTATATTTTACCATTTTGTTATTAATGTCCTCAAAAATAATAGTTTATATATCTATTACCTAATAATTACTTATCAGTTTTATTCACTCATTTTAATTTATAAATTACATAAATTTTTATAATAAAGGGGAAATATAGTGAGATAATTAATAGTGTTACACACTTGTTTGTCACATATTACTCTTTCATCATCAATTATATAAAATTTATTAATAAAACATTATTTTTTTAATTTATTTTAAAAATAAAATATGTCTTCTTCAATGTATATATCTTATAAAACTCATGATTTCATGGTATTTATATATTTGGATATTAATTATTCATAACCAGAAATGTAATTTCCTCTTTAAATTTCGACCATATATCTAATAACAACTAAAATTTTTAAAAATCATAGAAAATTATAATTTTCATGCCATTGGAATCCACTGATTTCAATTATAGGTATTACACCATATGTTATATTCCTTTGTAAAAAATCATCAACGACTACCATAATTATTTCCCTATATAAAATATATTTTTAATTTCTATATACTTTTCATTTTTCTTCAACGAATTACGATTCTAAATTTAACCCCTTGAGTTGGAATCACATATTAAGATTACCTAAAAATTTTATTTGTTAATTAATAATAAAATCAATCAATTCATAAAATAAGATAAAATTACATACATTAATTCTAAAGTGGTAACAAAAAGTTTTTAATAAATTTCATTGATTGATTTTTGAAATTTCACATATTTATTACATCTATGAATTATTGATCTAGTAATTAGTTCTAATAAATTCTTTTGACACATCAAAACTCATCTCATCTCTCTTTTTTTGGTTATCTTTTTTACTTTGACTACAGATTAATTTTTTCTTTTCTAAAATTAAATTTCTTATACATTTTAATACATTCTAATATTATTTCAATATTATTTTTTAATCCTGTAATATATCTGTATTTATTATTTTATAAATAATAAGTATGATTTTTATCATATTTTAAAATCAAATTTATTTTCCATTTATTTTAGATTTATAAATATTTAAATACAAATAACAATTATAATTAATTTTTTATTGTTGAATTTTTTATTTTATCATCAAATTACCTATTTATCATAACAATAAGATGGTCATCTTTATAATATCTATTTTAATTTCTTCCAAATAACTAAAATTCACTTATTGAACAATGTTTTATTTGTAAACATATATTGATAAACTATAATATTTGAAATATTTGATTCTTCTATAAATTTTTTTTAACAAATAGTAATCACTCCTGTAAAAATTATTATCATTTATCATAGATAATTATTAAATCCTGATGTCTATTTTTTGATATAGAATTCTTTAGTTGTTATGTTTGAAAGGATTCCTCATATAATTATTTATATTATTGTATATATATATATATAATTAACATCTTTTGAAACCATAATTTCATTATAAATTATCAATATAAACTTTTTTACTCATCTTAAATTACTAAATTTACATTAATATAAATTTTCATTATTATAATACTATTAATACTTATTTATTTATCTTGATTTGAAAAAAATAGTTATTAATTATCTATAATTGTGTTTTGTTATTATCAATTTTATTTCTATATTTCCATTGAAATTCAAAATTACTTTCCAGTTTTATTTAAATATATTAACATAATTATATAATGATGAGAGATGTAGAAATATCTCTAATCTAATAATACCATTTATAAATTCATCATATTCTAATAAAAAATTCTTAGTTAATGAATGATAATAATATTCATCTTTATAATCATAATGAAAATAAAATAATTTAATTTTTTTATAAAAAGTTTAAAAAATAATTCGTATTTTTAGTTCATTTTAAATTATATTATTTTTATGTATAATATTTTCTATTTACACTTGATCAATTTTTCTAATAATTATTATTATTATTTTAAATAGAAAAATATATATTATTTTGGAACAATATGACTTGAAAATATCATATTGAGACTAACATTACAATATCATATTCTTAATGTTGATGAATTTACTAAAAATATAAAATATATATTATAAACCCACAAAAATCATTCTCCATAATATGATTCTAGAATATTATTATTAAAAATTTATTTTATAATCACTATAAGTAATATTTAATAATTTAAAACATTACAAACAAATTCCCTAGTAATTTTAATATTAAAATAAAATAAATATATTTTATATGGATCATAAAATACAATAATTAATAGAAAAAAACCATTTTTCGAAAAAAAAAATATATCGATCATCAAATGTGGTCATGGATCTCGTATAGACTATTATAGCATAAGGCCAAGTTGGGATCCCTAGGGTGTGATTAAGGAACCATATTTTAGTATTAACTTTTTATGAATATTTTCCCAAATGATTATTCATTACTTATTTGGGTGATAGATTGTTATTAATAACTATTGTATCATTGTTATTTTTTAGATATAGACCTGTTAATATCATCAAAAGACATGTCATTGTATAAAGACATATTTAGGGAAAAAATTAATAATTACTTATTTTAACAAATTTTACATGTTGATAAATCATTATTGTTCATGAAAACTCATATTTCTATTATATTTACTATTAATTATAATATCATATAGTCCTACATGAATGCTTAATAACATAATACTAAAACTTAAATTTTTATTAATAAAACACTTCTAATAAAACATAAGAAACCACGAGTTCAACCAGAGAAGAAAATAGTTGAACCACTAAAAGAAAAATTAATCCTAAAATTTTTAATCTCCCTAAACTATTTCCATGAGTTATTGGTAACCAAGGTGTCTAGTTTCTCTATTAGAAAATCATTAAAAGAGAAGACCAACATGTTCCATGACTGAATGTACTCTTTGATGCTAATAATTCCACTATTGGATCCCCCATCGAGGAATAATTTCTAAATGTCAGTACAATTATATTTATCCTCATTAGGATCCACACTTATATAACTCCCCATAAATTTGAAGCTTCCTTGGTATAATTAAGTGAGATGGAATATTAAACCACATCTTCTTCTAAGATAAAAAATATTTTGATTGCTCCAATACATCACTTGATTTTTGTTGCTGGTAGAAGACATTATTATCTATATTCATAGCTTTCAACTACATTTCTAAGAATATACATATTGGTTATGGAAAGATTGGTTAATTCCTCCTCCCTTTATGGTTACTTTTTCAGCTTATGTTTCTCCCCAGGCTAAATGATCTATCTCCCATGTCACACATAGTTTTTCACGTTTGGATTATAATATGGTTAATTAGGGATCCCTTTTATTTCTTGGGTTCTGGTTGTGATAAGTGTTTAGATTTTATGTGATTATTTGTATAGTTGATCCCTCATAGTTTTTCATTGGTTCGTGTTTGGAGAATGTGGCGTGGAGGACAGTTTGTGACACACACAGTGTCACTATATAGTGTTTAAATCATTCAAGGATCATTAAGTGAGATTCCTTTGTGTTCCGGGTATTATTTGGGGATTTTTTGGACTATTTTTGGGGGTTCACATTTTGAGAATAGTTTTCTTAAACTATACAACATTTAATCTACATGTTTCATATTTTTTATAATATCGCTTGCACTATTTCCACATGGTTTAACAAACTCTGCAGCAAAACCGTAAATCCACATACGGGCTTAATAACTTTTATCCTAAAAGGAAAATGAAAGTAATTAGGCCTCTCAAATGGATCCATATATATTGGATATCTACCATAGGCACCTACCCCTTCAGTCTCCATCATTCTGTTTTGTGTTTGGTTGAATTATCACAAAAGGTTAGCGATTCTTTATTAATTCCTTCCCTTTCCTTTTTTCCTCACTAACCTCTCCCTTCTTCTTCTATTATTTTGTGGTTTACACTACGCCCCATGTCATTATCTACATAGGGTCTATTTTTCCAATGATTTATTATGGTTTTTTTTCTTTTGGGTTATTCTTCCTAGATCTAGGGTTTTGGAACCCATAGCGGGTGATTTCGGGAGTGTGTTTGCATTCCACCAAGGATTCGAGGTAGCATTCTAATGGAGCTTGCCATTTTAATTTTAGTTTCATAAATTTATTGATTTTATCACTTCATATATATGAAAATTATTATTTTTCAACCATTGGATAATTAATTTGGTGTAAAAATTGGTAGTATAAGCCGTGTTTTGTCAAAAATGGTTTTATTTTGTTATAATTGAGCACACCGCTTGTTTAATTACATGTTTTTTCACTTTTTCACCTAATTGGTGACTTTTTGAACCTGTTTTATCAAATTGAAACATGTTTATGGCAGGTAAATCTGAGTTTATACCCTTTTGAGTAATAATGGTAATTTTTTTGTTAAAAAGGGCATTCCCAATGGGTGGCTAAGTGCCTTATTGTTTTTTATGTGTTATGTGTGATTTAATATTATTGGTTTCATTTTATAAATACATTTTTTGCATGAGAAATGATATTTTGGGGTTATTTTGTGGATTTCCAAAGTTTAAATTTTTTATAAATAAATAGGTATTGGTTCATAAAATGTTTTTCCATGGGATGCCAAAAGATGGTCTGTTTGACATTTTTATAAAAATGGTTATCCCTTGAATTTCTAAAATTAATATTTTAAAGGATTTTATAAAAATATTTATTCTAAAAATGGTTTTTTACAATTCATTATGAATATGGTATTTTTGTATTTGATAAACATTAGTTTGGTAAAATGCATAAAGGGTCGTTTGGCATCCATGTGTAAATTTGAAAAGTTTTTATTATAAAAACCCTCATTGGACGTTTCTAATGCCTTGTAGACATGGAATAGTTGGTAAGTCCCTATTTTAGAATCCCTAGGTTCCTTTATATGGGTCCCTCGGTTGGGACCCATTGTGATCAATTAATCTTAAAACATGAGAGTAGTCCTTGGGGAGCCTCGAGGTGAGGCCTATTATGGATTATTATTGCTATATATGTTATGGTTGGATGATCGTCTAGAATCAGATGGATCACCCCCATTAAATTCTTCATACATGGGAACCATGAATATATAGATAATGTTTAATAATGATTTCTACACTGGTAGTTTATGGTAATGACAAGTGGGCCATAGTAGGTGGATATATTGGGTTTATTTCTATGGGATTTTCCCCCGACCTTCCCTATGAATGGATGATCAAGAATATTGAGGGTTTTTATTTCATGATGTGTTTCATGTCAACAGGGATGAGGTCTCTTGTATTGGTATCTTCTTTATTGATCATCATCTCCTAGGTTAATTGATGACTATTGATTTTCAATTTCTAGTGGTGTTGAATGTGATTCTTGTATGTATATCTACATCGCCCTTGTTGCTTGATTACTATTGTTCCTTCATATGTATTATTTTTCTTGAATATGATGTTTATATTTTGGTAAGGTTTATGAAAACTGTTTTCATGTAATGTTTTTTTGCCTCATTGTGCAAGGTGAAAAATATAGACATCACTTTCCCCTTGAAAATAAAAACAATAGACTAATGGGATGAATCTAGTTTTTGAAATGAATAACATTAATGGTTCATACATTGTTTTTATGTAAAATATTAATGAAATCATACTTTTATATAATATAGTTCAAACATGAAAATGTATGTTTTTTTTATTTTAAAGGATGTGCTTTCTAAATAGATTATCTGGTTGTCCTATTGAGATTTAATAATCATGCATGTAGTTTTTTTCTTTTTTTATCCCTTGCAAAGTTTCATCTTTAGTTTTATCGCCTTACATGACATTGATCTAAGTTTTAGAGGTTGACCGTGGGGTCATGGGGAAATGGTGTAGTCTTCTGGTCTAGTTGGTTGTTCGATGTTATCTTTCAGTTGTTGCATAAAAGATGTTCAATTCAATTTTATATATATGTATATTGGGCAGTCCATTTCATTCTGTTGATTTGTTTAATTTTTTATATTTGGGAAACAATGTTCCTTTGTTTACTATGATAATTTCTGAAACTAGTTTCCTGCCCTTGTGGATCGAGAATTCCCTTAGGTCTAGGCCACAGACGTACTCGGGTGACCGGTTCAGGGTCGACCCGGGCTGGTTCATGAGAAAATGGTATCAGATGAGGTTGTCTCTTAGTGAACCTTTATTTTCAATGATCCATTTTTTACTTATGAATGACAAGGTAGATGTTGTGGAATTTTATGAAATGTGGGTGTAGGTACGATAATAATTTCATGAACTCTTGGTCATTCTATTCTATTCATCTCCATGGGAAGTCCAATTTTATTAGTTTTTTTTTATTAGGGAATTTTTGGTGATTGGGATACAAAAATGTGAGTTGGTCTAATGGTCTCTGTGAGCTCGTAGGGCCAAGAAATCCATATAGATCTGAGTAATGGTCCTAGTAAGGATCTCTTGGTTGGTGGTGTGTTTGACATATGGCTTCCAACCATATATTCAAGTCACCCACAGACACTTGTTCCCTTTTGTGGGTCTCTTGTACCTTTATAAAATTTTGAATCTTTTTGAAAACCCTTGTGTGAGAATTGTGGAAGTGGGTTTTAAGGTAATAGTAGGATTTTGAAAAGTGTAAAGTGGATTTCCAAAAATATAATATAAGAAAGGATTCAGAATGTTGGGTTTTTGTAAAATGAATATGTAGGTAAGCCACAAATGAATTATTGAGATTGGAGTTTCTTAACATGACCGTATGGTTTGTAGAAATAAAATGTTTGAAAGGCATGAATTATTTTAAGATATTTCTAATTTCTTTTATACCGGTAGGGTTTGTAGTTAAAAATTGTTTGAATGTAGTAATTTTTTAAAAAATTGGTTTTGAACAGTTGGTGTTTTACTAAAAATGGATTTTGGTCTTTGTGGATAGTTGATTATGAAAAGTGGATTTGGTATGTTTTATTAAATTGGGAAATGGTTATTTTAATGGTAATTCTTGTTTTGTAAGTTCTATTAAATGAAATGGAATGCATTTTTAATCAAATGGTTATTGATGAAGTGTGGGTTGTTTTGTGAAATATAAAAATAGTTGTTTACTAGGTGGTAAGTGTGCCTATGGAAGGTATATGATTTTTGGAATTATGTTATTTTGTTTTAGACATTGGTGTTTTCATGGGGTCTCATATGCAAGGTTTTATGGATATATGAATGGATGGCTAGTATGGGATGGTAGTTGGGTACCTAGGGAAGCACAGAAATGTTCGTGTTGGTGAGACATGATGAAACACCATTGGTTACTATGAAAATACACCAAGTTAGTCTATTTTTAAAAAGAGTTTTGAGCTGAAAATTTTTGGAATTTTTTTAAACCAATGGTTATGTGGCCATTTTTTCTCTTTCATAAATGTTTTTTTTATTCAGTATTATTCCTTGTGTTCTAGAAGTCATTCAATTTTGTGTCTTGAGTTGGGATCTAGTTGGTAGCTTGGTTTTGGATAAATTTTATATAGGTTTATAAACTATTGTTGGATGTTGTGTTGGGTCCATGGATGGTTCACTGTTGAAATATTTTCAGTTGATCAGCCTTAGGATTCATTATAAATGATAAATCCACCTATTTGGATGATTCATTAACTCTTTTTTTTGGAATAGAGAGTTTTTTGTCTTTGTTTAAAGTGCTTCTCGGTTATGATAATTCGTTGGGATATAGCAATTGTGTTCAGTGATAATGATTTGTTTCTCTATATTCTATGTCCATTCTTCTCCTCATTCCGAGTGATAGAGAATGGTTCCATGTATCTATAAGTTCTTATTTAGATGAAGGTTTGTTGTTTAGGAAGTATGTTCTGTAGGTTGTTTTGATCCTTAGCTCCTTACTCTAGTGCAAGAGATGCTTCAAACAATAGCGCTCTAGCCATAGGCCTCAGAGTGAATCCTTTTCACGTATTTCGGAAATCAAAAAAGGTGTGTGGAGCTCAAAAAGACTCCAACCCCCACAATATTGGTGGGGTAGTTTCTATTATTTATTTTTATTTATCATCACATTGAATTTCCTCTTATGCAAAGATTGTGGTGGACTTACCCATCATGCATTGTATGTGCTTATGTCTTCGTGGATGAGGGTTTTCGACCAATGTCCTTGGGTGGACCACCTATGTGAATTAGGTGAGGTCTTGGTTTTTCATGTTTATAGGAATAGAATTCCTGGTAGTTGTTAGTTGTGGTTTTAGTGTTCCAATGATTGTGGCAATTTCCGCTCCACCCCGAGGGGTGGGGCCTCTTGGGTCCATGTTGAATATGTTTGCCTAGTTCTTGTCCCATCCATTTGGGAATGAGTAAGTTGAATGTCCATGTTATTTTCCTCTTTCCTTGGGTTGGTAGGTTGTGGTGGTTGAGTTTTAGTTGGTCTCTGTGGAAAACAATTGATGTTGGCTCATAGTGTATTATAGATTAGCCATTTTATGTGTTTTTAGATGGTGGGGAGTCCCACTATAAGTCTTATAGATCTTTCACTTGAGGATTCATCAAATAATATATGTGTTTTAATAGTTGGGATTCCATTATGGAATCCCCAAAATTCCTTGTATTTATTGAGTTCTCTTCGGTTCCAGTGATGATTTGGATCATTGGGAGATGGAACAAAAATCCAATTCTTGGCTTGGATGGTGATGTAACGGTAAGATCTATTCTATCGATCAACGAGAAATAGCTTTTAATTGTTGTTCTTTTAGTAAAGTTTCATAAATTATGTTTTTGGTAAGTGAAGTGTTCATAGTTAATAGGTTGCATTGTTTGGATATGTAATCCTTAGGCATTGATCAATCGAATGGAATTTGTTATGGATTTTCGGGGGTTGAAAGTGTTAATAGTGGGGAGAATTTTCACACCCAGTTTTAAATTATTGGTTTTGATATGGTTCGTTAGGGATATCAGACTTTCCTCGGGTTCTATGTGTGATGAGTGTTGTGTTTTGATGTTTTTTTCTAGTTTTCCCTCATGGTTGATCATTGGTTCGTGTTGGGAGAAAGTGGCTGGGTGGAGAGTTTGTGACACCCACAATGTTATAATATTGTGTTTAAATCCTTCAAGGATCATTGGGGGGATTCCCTAGGGTTTGGGGTGTCATTTGTGGTTTTTTTGAAAAACAATTTTTTTTCACAGTTTGAGAACTGTTTTCCCAAACCATGAAATATTAAACCCTAAAGATTCATATTTGTTGTAGTATCTCTCTCATGGTTTTTTCAAGGTATACAAAATCATGTAGAAAACCAATACAACAACTTACAGGCACAATAACATTTAACCTAAAGGTCTAATTAAAGTGATTTCACCTCCCAAATGGATACATTCCTATTTTTTATCAACCAAAGGCACCTACCCCTTCGTTTTTCATCATTTTTTATTAGTTTTTTTGGGTGATTTCTCACCAAAGGTTAGTGATTCTTCATCAATTCCTTCCCTTTCCTCTTATCCTCTCTTCACCCCTCCTAATTCTTCCATTATTTCATGGTTTTGTATTCTATCATGATCATGATTGAAATAGTTTTCTATTTCAAAATACTTTTTGTGGTGTTTTTGTTTTTTAGGTATGGTCTTCATTGATCTAGTGTTTTAGATCCCGCAGAGGGTGATTTCGGGTGTGCTTTTTCATTCCACCATAGATTTGATGTAGGTTTTCCATTTCGATTTACATTATAATCTTATTTTCCTCATTTTAATGCTTTTATAACCTCATATATATTCAAATTATTGTGTTTCAACTATTGGATAATTTATTTGGTGTGGAAATTGGTAGTGTAATCATTGTTTTCTGAAAAATGATGTTGCATTGCTATAATTGTGCACACCGCTTATTTAATTAAATGATTCATTAGTTTTCACACCTATTTTTTAAAGTTTATTACTTTTATTATCAATTTAAGTATGATTATGGCATGAAAATGTTGGTTTATACCTTGTTGAGTACCAAATGGGAATTGTTTTGTTAAATAGTGCATGCTTGTAGTATGTTTAAGTGCCTGGTTGAATTTTATGTGTTATGTGTGATTTATAATGATTTATTTGGTTTTATAAATATATTAGAATCATGATAAATTATATGTTGGGGTCCTTTTTTCTCTATCCAAACTATTTTTGGGTTTATAAACAATTGGGTGTTGGTTCTTACCTTGTTTTTAAATTGGGTGCCAAGAAAGGCCGATTTAAAATTATTATATAATTGGTTATCCTTTGAAGAGGTAATCTAAATATTTTAAAGGATTTCACCAATTTTTTTATTCTAAAAATGGTTTGTTTACTCCTTTTTATGAAAATAGTGATTTTTAAATGTTTTGATTCTGAAAATGGTTTGTTTAAACATCATTATGAAAAGTTGGATTTGTGGAATTGATAACCATTGGTTTAGTAAAATGATTATTGGCCCGTTTAGAATCCTTGTGTAAATGTGAAAAGTGTTTGTTATGAAAACCCCCATTGGATGTTTCTCATGCCATTTTGACATGGAATGGTTGGGATGACCTTGTTATTGAATCCCAGTGTTCCATTATAGGGGTCCCTTAGTTGCGACCCTTTGTGATCTATTAATCTTAAGGCATGAGAGTAGCCCTCGGGGAGGCTTGGGGTGAGTCCAATTAGGAATTATTATTACTATATATGCTGTTATTGGATTCTTTTCTAGCATCATTTGGCTCAGCCCCATTAAATAATTTGAGACATGGGAACGTAGAATATTGAGATAATGGTCTAAGAATGATTGCTGCAGTGGTAGGTTATGGTACTAGCCAGTGGACCATAATAGGTGGATATATTGATTTTATTCTATAGGATTTCCCTCGACCTACCCTAATAAAGGGTGGTTGATTATATTTTGATTTTTGGTTTCATCTGGTGTAACAAGTCAACGGGTTGTAGGTCTCGTGTATTTCTGTCTTCTGGATTGTTCATGATCTCTTAGGTTCACCCATGTCTATTGGTCTTCAATTTCTTGTAGTGATGAATGTGATACTTGTATGTATATCTATATTGGCCATGTTTTGATATTACATTTGTGTCTTTATTTATGTTGTTTTTCGTTGAAACTGATGGGTTTATTTTTTTTAGGTTTAGGAAGATTGTTTTCAAGTAATGTGGTTTACCCTCACTGTGAAATATAAAAAATAAAGACATCACTTTCCCCTTGAAAATTCTAATGAAACCGTAATGAAATGAATCTAATTTTAGAAATTAATAATTTAAATTGTTCATATATATTTTATGTAAAATTCTTATGAAAGAATGGTTTTATATTTTACAGTTCAAACTTCAAAATTTTAGTTTTCTTTTATTTTAAAAGATGTGCATTGGGAATAGATAATTGAGCTATACAACGGAGTTTTAATACACATGCTTATAGTTTTTTTTCTTTTTTAGCCATTTTGTAGGTTTATCATGAGTCTTATCTTTATGGATGATGTCGATATTTGTTTTGGATGGTGACCTTGCGGTTACATAGAGATTTTGTAGTCTTAGGGTTTGGTTGGTTGTTCAGTAGTATCTTTCAATTGTTGTATAAATGATGTTTAGTTCAATTTTATTTAGATGTATATTAGAATTTCTATTACATTAAGTTGTTTTTTAATTATTTATATTTGGGAAAAAATGTTCCATTGTATACTCTGATTATTACCAAAGATAGTATTTATACTATGGAGATCGAGAATTCCCTTCGAGCCATGTGATGGGCTGAGTCATGAGAATGGTTGAGGGTCGACCAAGGCTGGTTCGTGAAATCCTAGAACCACCTCTTCAAAATATCCTACACTCTAGACTAGATCATCATCAAGATCCCCGATCAGATTGTCAAGTGGAAATCATTCAAAGATATCTCTTAAATAAATTTATTTTAAAAAAATTCTTAGAGGAGTGGTGGATTCTATTTTCAAATAATATAAAATGTATAAGTTTCTTAGTTTCTGGTATTTTTTGTTTTCTAAATGATTTCCTTTTGTTTACATATCTATATATTCATCTGTTTCAATTACTTTATGTAGTAAAATATTTAATATAAGTGTAAAAACCCATAGAACAACTTATTAAAAAATTTAGTGTATGCCAAGGGAGATATGGATTTTATAATTCATGTTTTACTAATACATATAAAACCTTTTCACAATGATATAAATTTGTATTTTATTTATTATTTTATTTATATATTCACATTAAAATATAAAAATAATTTATGGTTTTCATTAGAGATTAATATTTTTTTCATCATCCATATAATAACAAAATATAATAGCAAGTTTAGTAATGAGAATAATATGGTGGTGTAAATATTTATATTCATATTACTACATGAGAAGAAAAATATTATTCTTTTTAAGAAATTCACTATGGTTTTTCATTCCATGAATAGATAAAATCATTTTCTACTAAACTAAAATTTCTTAGTATGTTTTGTACATTTTTAAAATAGATTCCCTATTAGAGGTTATTGGAATTTCATTAGAATAGTGAATATTATTTTTATTTTCTATGAATTTTAGTGTTCATGGTGGATTTCTTAATAGGAATCCATAATCATTTTGGTGAAGTAAGAATAATGGAAATAATAGCTTATGACCATATTGGTGGGTTGATATTAATAAATGGAAAAGGTGGGATTCGAAAATGAGTTTAATAATATTTATGTGACTTCTAGGCTTGTAGATTCATCAAAATATATAATAACATTAGATTCAAAATAAAAGATAAATGAGACATAATAAATATTTAGAAGATAATTAATATTTTATTGTTTTCAAACATGATACTATATATGATAAATATAGTGGTGGTTCTCTTGGGATTAGGATATGTGATCATAAAATATATTGTTTACTATGGTTGGATGTTAATATTATAGACTCCATAATGTATCATGGTTTATTTTTTTTAATTTTTCATGAAAATATTTAATAATATTAAATTTGGATTTTTTTTAATTATAATCGAATTGAATACTACTAGAATATTTGAAATAATGAAGTGTGGGATTTTCACTATATTTACACATGATGACATAGAATATATAAGTTGCATCAATTAGTTATTTGTTAGTGTTCCAAATGAAAATTAAATGCAAGATGTTATTTTGATAATTCTTCATTTCAAAAAAATTATATTTTACACCAGTTTGATAAAACTTTTTTAGATAGTGAGTTCTAAAATTGAAAATTAAATAAGTGGTTCAAAATTTTAAATCAACATCTTTTGTGTTAGCTCGGAATTAGATTTATACATCAATGGTTATTAAAGGGGATAAGAATGTAATGAATACTCTATTTATGATTCTTATAACTTATTATTCTATGATATATGATTATGTATATTTAATTTATATTTATATTTTACCATTCAACAATTTTTTTTATATTTTCAGTTATTTTGGGAATATTTTTTCCATTTTTTGGAATTCACAAATAAAAATAGAAATTTTATTGTGATTGAGATATAATAATTTGATGATTTTTAAATAAAACTATATTTACCCAATATATATTCGGATAAGATATGGTAGGAAACAAGCATAAGACTATGTGTTCTGATTATAATGTTCAATTATTTCTAGAAAAATAATAAGAGATTTGTGAGGGTTTATATTTTGAAACAAAATACCTTATAATGATTATAGACAACAACCGTTGAAATTTTTTCAATGAGATAATTTATTCTATTATTTATCATATTTGATGGTTAATTAATAGCCCACAGAACAAACAGGTATAAATTCTTATTATATGTTCCCTTTTTAGGACATTCAAACAATTCATGAAATGAAATATTGTTTTGAATTTTCAAAAGTGTATGAGGGAATCGATAAGGTTTTAATGTCTCTCATTTTATAATATTATATCATTATTAATCCAATATATTTAATTTTAAGGTGGATAAGAAGGAATAATTTATGTATTTTGAAATGAATTTCGTTCGATATGTTAATATGAAAAAAAACATAATATTTCTCATAATTCCAACTCTTCATGTATGATGGTTAAAATAAATTATTCATACAACAAAATTAGAGAGGGAGGGAGAGAGAGACATTTATGGTTGTTATAAAAATGGTAACTATTTCATGAGATATTTTTTATTACTATCATTGGATGTTGGGACTTTTGGTGTTGTTACTAATCACCCCTTAAAATAGGTATCTATTTACTATATTTTTACTAGGATGTTTATATGTTAAAATATAGAATGTGGTATATATTTTGTAAAATGAAGGACTCATTATTAGATAAAAAATCATGCATCATATCAATGAGTTTATAGAATCTAGAGTCCATAATTAATTATTAATTGAATAATAAATCAATAAATTAATACATTTTCGACAAATAAAGATAAAAATGATTTCATAGTTTACACGTGTACTATTTATATTTGCTTCCAAGCAGTGTACTGAATGATTGGTATGCATTATTTTTCAAACCCATAACTATTTTTTCTAAGCCAAATTAAAATAATTAATTGACAGTAAACATGTGGATGTAATTTCTATTGTAATTTTATTGTATCTCTACCATTAAATAATAAATATCTTCAAATATTTTTATGGGAAAGAACTAGATTCAATTTACAATATTTCGTCTAATTCTAAATCTATTAATTATTTATTTTTGTAACTTTTTAATGTCAAATATAGTGATTTGATCCTGATGTAAGATATAATAATATTAGTTTCATTATCACTAAAATAATTTTATATTACCCAAATTTTTAATAAAATATCATGTTTAACTTAAATTAAAAAAAACATTATCAATTGGTGGGAGATTCTAGATTTTCTATAAATGTTATGATCATATAATTCTTTAATTGATATTCACATTGATTTTGTTAATCTTGATGGGGAGTGAAAAATAAATTATAGGATTAAAATTTTTTGGGTAACTAAAATGATTAAGTTTATTTGAAATTACAGTTGGATCATGTTTGAAATAATAATTTTTTATTTTTTTATGGATTTGATTTTGAGAAATATAATATTTTAGACAGAAAGTGATTTGGTTTTTAAATTAATTTTAAGAGATAAATTGTAATGGGATTTTTTTTAATAATATATTTTTAAATTTTTAGGATTGTACATATACTAATTTATTATATATATATTTATGTTATCAATTTTTTTGAAACTATAATTTTTCATATGAATAAATGTTCTAAAATAACATTTGATTTACACACTAAAGTAAAATAAATTCAACCACTAGGATACGTGAAGAATTTGATGGGGGTTGACATTTTTAAATTATAAATTGATTAAACAACTAATAAAAGGGATAATAATGACCATTATTTAAAATTAGTTAGTGAAGAACAATTAATTGAATGTTGTAATATGATCAAAAATTTATTTTTGGATATTTTTTTACACATCGTGATTCTATAATATTTGTAATATAATGTAATTATGTAAAATTATTACCTTATGATGTGTATTTATATTTTATTTCTATGGATCGTGATATTGGATAACATGGTAGGGTTACTCCAACTATCAAAACCCCCATCGGATTTATATTAATATGATGATTTAATTGAGGTTAATTTTTTTAAAAGAAGTTTGTTAAAATTTATAATTTTTATCTACATGGTAAAAATATATAATTTTTTTGTAAATTATTAATTTTCATGATTTATTTTTATATGGGAAATTAAAAAAGTTCATTATTTACCCACCTATAATTTAATAAAATTTTATGTATATATCGGTTATATATAATGATATAAGGGTATAATTTTTTATTATATGTATACTATATAAGATAAAATTTAGAACATGTGTGTTATTGTTTGTTCACACATACATTAAAAATGTTAACTAATTTTTAGATTATAGTATTTTTATAATGTTTGCACTATTTTAATGTTAATATAAATCCAATTATATCTATTTTTTAATGCATTATAAATTAACATTAAATAATATTTAATGTTTTCATTTTAACAGAAAACATGATTTCATTTCAAGGGGTTGGTGGATTTATTTTCATAAGGTAAATAAATCCAACATGATATTATTTTATCCAAAATCAGGAGCTTAATGTTATATGTTACTAGTGAGGATAATTTTGGTGACCTCAAGATGGGTATGAATGTGATTATTTAGATTTGGGTAGACATGACTCGACCCTACATGACAACCACACGAGCCAACAATATTCTTAGTGTACCACCCCATTCAAGCCTCAAATATTCCATGATATGGGAATAATAATTATTAGGTATCTACCATAAATGGTAGTAAATATCATTTGAAAACATGAAACTTGAATTCATCTCCTATATAAAAAGGCCCAATCAAACATGTAAATACATATATAGAAATTAAATAGTATAAAATCTAAATATGACTAAACAATGTTATTTACAATTACACGTATGAAATAACTATATTGGAAAATAAATATTAAGTGATAATAATATATAGGTACAACTACCTCTAGGTATGAGATGGAACCTCATCTCCCTTGGGTATTCTAAAATTGAATTAATCTGCAATTGTCTCTACCATAAAATGTTATCATATACACAGAGATAAATCTTAGAACTCTTTTTTCTTCAAGTTAACTTTTTATTTAAAAAACATTATCACATATATATATATATATATATGAAACAATGATTGGGAAAGGGTGAGTATAAATATATCATGTAGGCTGCCTTGAAAACAAAATCCAAATATAAATCAATATGTTTTCCCAATCTCAATACCATGGAATAACAAGATATTTGTGATGGAATCCATATATTCTGAAATGTAATGAAAACCATTTAAAATATTTGGAGAACATTATTCCCATATCACATTCACATTGTATCTATAACCCATATTTTATTTTTTTCGAGGTATAGGAATTTTGAAGGATTTTTATAATGTTACTAGAAAGATGTTAGAATAATTTACAAAGGATTGACCCAAGTTTAATCATTGAGCTTACATATTATTTTATTATTGATTACTTATATTTATTAATAGGTGGAAGATCCTTATTGTGTTTTTATATACATAGAAGGGGTTCCATTATTTTTATATCCTATTTTTGTTTATTTGATATTACATATTGAAAATTATTAATATATCAATGCAAATTATATAATGTTTGAAATTTATTTTTTCATTTATTTTATATTGTATGTATTTTTATTAATAGTATATTACCAACATAATGGTTATAAAATCTCATCTCTTTTTTGTTTCCTCATGAATACTTAGTGTTTTCGACGTCCTGTGGCTCTCTGTTTAGGGTGTTGTTCAAGGAATTTTATCATGGTCATAAAAAATGGTATCCAAAGAAGGTTTTTATTTATCATATTAATTGATAATATATATTTTAGATAGTAAATTTTACAATAATAATATATATCATATGTTTATTCATATCTAATCCATGTATATATAATGACTTAGATCATAGGAATTGGATTATTATTCATTGATTATATTTTTAATCAAATTGTTTTTTACTAAACGATGATTTTTGGCATGGGATTATTTATTATTGATTTTAATCATAGCCCAAGGTTGTATTATAGAATTATTAAATTCATATTCATATGCATTTATGTTTCCTGAACATATATATGACTACCTTTGTAAGTGAAATGGTTTTTAAAAAGGGAATATTTTAATGTAAATATTTAATAAATGGAATGTTTTGATGAAATTATTATAGGAAAGAGGTTTTAAATATTCAAATAATTAAAAACACATTCATAGAATTTTTCGAAATAACTAATCATTAGTGATTTAATAAATTGAGACCTCATGGGTGATTTTTCTATGATTCCACAATGGTTGGATTGAAATCATTCATATGATACTTTTCATCCCTATAATGGGTAATCATGGTTTATGATACTTATTATGTTAGGATATGGTATGAGTTATTGGGTGTGGGGTTTTATTTAATGATATTATTTTACGGATTAGGGATCGTCTATTTGGTCAAGATGGCTGGTGAGCGTGGACATATTTATTTATATTTGAGTGATTCGTGATGGTGGTGGGATAGAGTGTTTCGTTTTCAATAGCCACTATCGTGTGTGTGTTTTGATCATATTCATCATTAATCATCTAAGAGATCAGGTTTATGGATTATGGTTATTACAATACATGTGATGCATTATCTACTTTAAATCAATGTTGATGTGTTGTGCCTGAGAATCATGTTTTTATTCCAATGGAATTTGGTTGAAGGTTGTTTGATGATCAATGAGGTTTTGGATAGATGATGGTTTATTGTCAAAAAATTGGTAATTCAAGGTTCACCATTAGGTTTGTATATTTTGATCAAATTGAAATTAATTATGATAATATTCTCCAAATTCATTAGGCATGGTTATAGAATCCTCTCCAATTTATTATTCCATATGATATAAATTTGCTGTAGATATAATCTAGATCATTGGATCTCATGGTAGTAGAACAAAGATGATGCTGGGAAGGAATCTATAATAGATATTTTCAATGGGATATAAGTAATTTATGCATGGTGTACAATAATTATTTTGTGGTGTATGTTTTTTATGATTTTATCTAGATGGAAGAGATTTCAAATCTCTCAATGTTAGGAATGTAGTATACCATGTTTTTTTATCGTTGAATTTTGATATAGTTTCTAATTACCACTACGTTGAATTTAGATTTATGAAATGGATAATGATGAAGATCCATTTATGGATGGGGAATGTATCTAGTACGCAGTGTTGATAAAGGTTCTGATGGGCTATGTTGTGGTTTTTCGGAGACCATTTTATATTATATGACTTATAATTAGTGATCATGGTTTATGTTTTTCTAGTTCCCATGACCACAGATAATGTGAGGATATATCAATTATTAGATGTTGATGTTTTGGTATTGTTTAAACTATGGAATAATGGTATAGATAATCCTACAGTGGGGATAATACCACCAATCTTATGTGATTAAAACACAAATCCAATCGGTGAATGTTGATTCTAGGGTGTGGAATTAATGGTGTTCTTGGAAGGATACTTAATTTTTTAATACATGGGATGGTTGTATGTTGAATTATACCTATTTCCAAGATTGAAATAGATTTTATAGATACTATACGATGTGAGATACCAACAAAACATTTCATAATGGATGGTTGATGATTTTAAGTGAATGTTCCATATAGATATCAACTATTGAAAATTTTCTCCAAGACACAAATCACTTTGGATACTCCCAATGAAAATTAAAATATCCTTGTCTATGGAATGATATGCAAGTAGTAACATAGGGTTTTATCGTTTATCATAGATATATATTGGAATGAATCAATGAATCATATATTTTACAATAGAATGAGTCTAAAAATAGAAGAAATTTAAAATCTATTTTTTTTAGTACATATCACATATATTCTCTATACATTAGGGAAATAAAATTTCCATTTTGGAAAGACATCTTCATTAGAATAAAATGATAAAAAGGGATAATATTTTCTTAAATTGAGTCTAATTTTATTTTAACGTGATATTTTCTTTACTAGTTACATCATTGTCATCCTTCATTAGAAAAAATCCCACAATTTATAAAAAACTCAATAATATAGTTAATACATGTTTTATGTTCATATTTGGGTAATTGAGTTTATGGCCATGGGAATGTGTAAGAATTATAATGTCAAATAATGGTTTTATACTAACATAGAATAGTGATTACATATTATAATATAGTAATATATTTTAAAATATAATAATATTAATAATATTTCACTTTTAATGTAAATGGAATTTGAAATTATATCATAAATAATGAAATGTGAGAGATTAGGAACCATTTCCTCATTTTGCAATTTCATAAATATAGAATATAACACCATAAAACATTATAATCTCTTGGAGGTACACATGTGAGGTAAATCAATAGGATGTTTAATGTTTATTATTATGGATTGAATATAAATTGTGGTATGGGGGGATATTTATAGAAAATGGGGTGAATAATTTATTATTTTCAAATCATATGCTACTAAAATCAAGTATACAGGAAAATGAAAAATCATAGTATTAACCATTATATTGGATAATAGGTTTTGACATATATTACATTGATTATATGATTTTCATTTTTGCAAACGAAATTTCATTAAATTATATTACTTTTTCATTGATAATATATGTTTTTAAAATAATACTTCTGAAAAAACCGATTTTATACTTTTTTCTTAGGAGACTTATTTATATTATCAGAAAATAACTTTTATTCATTAAATACAATATATTTATAAAATAAAATAACTTTGGTTATGAAGATACTTATATTAATTATTAAATCATTTTTACATCATATTTATGTCATAATACATATCACATATGATTACTATTTCTTATATTTTATAATCTATTTGACTGTCTTAGATTATCTAAAAAATAACCATAAGATAATTTTCATGTTTTGATTCCAAATTTAATATATATTTGGTGAAATAAAATATTCTATATATTATATTTTTAGTTATTAAATAAAACAAGTTTTATATTCATAAAAAATTTTGAAATAAAAAAAATTAATCATCCTTTACTTTAGTGAATATTATATTTATTACTGGACATTTTTATGTAATAATAGTACAATCCATATAAATATATTATATTTTAATCATTATTAATTATATTATAATATATTGAATTTAGTAATTTTATATGATGGTTTAATGAATAATGGTTATAATACTATTTTTGTGATCTAATTTTCAATGGTCAATTTTCATTAGTCAGATTAACCTATATATATGCACTTCATTGCACAATCCATAAAATTACACATTTACTTCACATAGATTCATTACCTTTTATATTCCATTTCTTATTTTTATATTCTCAATATTAGAATTTATTACATATTTTAAATTGTTTATATATTGAACCATAATAGGTTAAGATTCTCTTAGGGCCTTATATTTTTATGTTGTATATAGTTAATGTTATAGCGATTATATTGAATTTAGTTTTCTAGTTTGATGTTGTACGACTACATGAGATAAGATAATGGTGAAACAATAGAATGCACACTGTGAAATAGTTATCTATAAAAATATCAATTTTTATTATAGTTGAATATTGGGTCTTACATATATCCATCCTTAAATAATTTTTTCATCAAATTTTGGGTATATACCAATTTATGAAGAAATATTATAAAGACTCCTTAATTTCATTCATAGGTTCCTAAATTATTTTTTCACAATATTATTTCCCTAATGTTATTTCATCATCCTATTTTACACTTTCCAAATATATTTCTTATCCAATATTATTAAACATGATATGATATTAATTATATGATAAGTTATGCTTCGGGTTTTTTTCCTTAGTGTTGAGTATATCTTGTTCTTCTAGAATGTAATTCTTTAAAAGAAATATATAAAAGAAACCATTAAATTTAAAGGTTTTATAGGTAATGAAATTTGTATGATAATGATATAATTTGGTTAAAAATCAAAAAAATTCAGTTATACATTAGTAAAAGTATTCATTCTTACAAAACCATATGACTATGTGCCACGGTGATATATTATATAATGTATAACACCCTATAAAAGATTACAAGTCCTTCAATTCATTATTAATATATATTTGTTATTTACATATAACCTATATTTATATGATTCTGAAAAGATCCCACTTCCACAGTTGTCTCAAAAACATGTTCCATAACTATTATTTATCTTTCCAAATATTCATTCGAGTAGGGTCGAGTAAGACATCATTTCCTATAAAATGGATCATAAAAATCCATTATTATGGTGTAGTTAATTCTCTTATTTTATTTTAATTCTACCAGTCCTAAATACTAGTTACATGATCATTATGTTATAGTTAAACAAGGCCTTATCTTGTCTTATAATTCTTAAATAATCCACTCAATCTACACATATGTCGATTTATAGTAAAATATACACATGAGTATCTCTATAATAAAATACTTTTGAAAACATCCGCAAAATTTTGATGAGAAATGAGGGTCATGATAAAACACATTTGATATTGGTTCAACGTGAAGTCTCAGAACATCCTTATTATAAATTCTCACAATACAATAATGGGGTAAATTCCCCCTTATTGAAAGAAAATAGGTACATTGTTCATAATGATTTACTAGGATAAATATTGAGTCATTTTATATAGACATAAATGGAATCCCAATAATACTATACATTATGATATTATCACACATTCAAATTTCTTTTGGGATGGGTTTCATGAAACACTTTTAAATTTATCTCTTAGACTTCACTAGTTTTGCATAATTGGAGTATTGACATATTGTCAGAAATATATCACTACATATGTTCCAACAAAAACTATTATCTTAAGTCCCCATAGAAACATTAAAATTACTTTTTTTTACTTGTAATAATTTGGAATATATTATGCTATATTTTCTAATATAAACATATTGTCAGCATGAGATTCTGGAGGCTAGAGATGCTTAAAATTTATATGTTTAAATTATTTAGTATATTAAAGCATAGGTTCCTATATTTTTTTATTTAATGATTTAACCTTTTATTAGGATCTCATATCAAAAAATACAAGTCCATGGGTGTTTATATATTGTGGTTTATACCATATGTGCAATATAAAAATTTCCTTCACAATCTATTCTATCCATGGTGTTCATTGGTGGGTACCTTATTTAATTTAATAATTAAATTATTTAATTAATTTACTTAATGTACTAAAACTTAACTTCCATTTATAATTATGTCCTTATTGAAATATTCCATGGTTATCCTCATAAACATTGGAGGTTAGAGAGTATGAGGAAGAGACCCACCATTACTGTTGATGAAAACGAGAATGTTGATAAATAAAAAACGTTCATGGGATGAGAGAAGAGTAAGATAAGTTCTCTTTCTTCATTTTAGAGTACATGTGCTTATTTGACAATTGATACATTATTTAGGTATGTCATCCTGGGTTTTCTTATGATTTTTTCATTATATAATTCTTATTTAAATATTTATAAATAATTGGATTTTATATTTCGTGGTGTTTTTATTTTAAGATTGGAACTCTAAAATATGAGATCTTTATTCCTCATGGATTAAAATTTTTTAAAGTAATAATAATCCCTCATTCTATAATACTCAATACATTGTACCATAAATTATTCAAAATAAATGGATGGATAACTATTTGTAAATTTATTTTGAGGAATGAGAAAATTTATATAGATTATTCATTATATATATTTGATACCCTTACCATGGTTTTTTGTATACTCCCATGGAATATGATCTAGCCTTATATATGTTATGTTATGTAATTACAAGTTGACCCAATCATTGTTACTCTCTGTGAAATGTGTCAACAGGATTGGGTATCACACATTGAATAAGAGGTGCACTATAGTGGATCACCTGTGTGATAAAGGTGCATCATGTGATATTTGCTATCTACAAGGGGGAGTTCTTTCATGGTATGGGAGGCTCCATGTGATATTAGAGGATTTTGGAGTTTTTAGTTATTTTAGGTGTGGATTAAGGGTTTTTCATGTAAGGTATGGGAAGAAAAAGTTAATGTGTGCTGTTAATTAAATAAATGGGAAGAAATTTGAGAAAAGAAAAGGGATCCAAAAGTGGGCGTGTTTAGGTATTTTTTGGAATGTAAAAGGGATACAAGAATAAAACCATTACTTCCTTTTATATATTAATTAATATTATTACTTTTTTGATATTTTTTTTTATTTTTGTTATTGTGGTTCTTATGGAATCTTTATTTTTATGTCAATTATTCACATGATATATTATTGAAGATCTGTCTATAAGATCATGATCATTAAACTACAGTTGATGATTCAAGACCAATATTATATATTGAATTCCTACTTATGGATTGTTTTTTTAATTGACATTATTCTAAGATACTTCGAAATGTGTTTTTTCACCAGGCATCGCTTTTGGGAAATCAAATAGCTTATACTAAATGTTTTTCCATGTAGAACAGAATGATATGATTTTTTGAAAATTCATTTCCATTTGAGGTTACAGTTTAGTGGATTTATGTTTCATCTCATAGTACTGATAATGATCCACATGTGTTTTCTTCACCCCCTTATGAGATTGTGCTTTGGATAAGAGATTAGTCTAATCAATATTTTTTATGTATAGATGGTTTTGAAGACCTTCGTTTTCGAATTAGTGATATGTTTCAAGGTAATACATTAGTGACACCTCTATTATAAATTCATAGCTGGTATCAATAATTATGTGTGACCATTAGAGAGTTACCATGGTTGAAATCCCCTATTATGCACCAAGGAATATCTCCACCATGCTATTTATATATGTAGAGTTGGAAACCATGTAAAATATATCAGGTTAGGTTCTTTTATCTATGATGTGGAAGGCCCTACCTTGGATCTTTGATAGGGAGTGTGTCCTCTAATATAAAAAATTCCCCCTCGGTTGTGTAGAATATTGGTGAGGTGTAGGTCATCCATGTGGATTCAAATGAGGTCACATGAGGTTCATGGATATGAAATCTTTCCCCCTTAGCTGTTCCACCCATGGGGTAAGGAATAAGAACTCCACGCTATATCTATTATGGTTATTGTTGTTTTTTTGTATCAATTATTGGACCTTTGGAGGTATGGGTAGACTCATCATTCTTAGTTGGGAATTAGAGATGGAAATCCCCTTTCACTCCTTATTTGGGTTTCATTATAATCACATATAGAGATGACTTTCTTTCTCTTATTTTTCTAGGGGTAGAGATGATTTAATTTTTTACATCCTTCAATAACTACCTTTTTAGTTTTTGGGGAATCCTACTATGTTTACCCATTTATGGGCTTCAGTCACATGTGGCATGTCTTATGAAGATGATAGAAGTATTAGTAGTTACTTTTTTAGACCATGTGTTGGTGGAGATTAGTAGTATATGGTTGTGCCTTCCATGCTCAATGTTTGAACTCTAGGATCTTGAACTGGTCTCTCCCCTACATTACCCTTTAATATTTATTTATGTTTGGGTTTCCCCCTATACTTGTAGTCGGGCATGTATTTTTCGAATTTTTCTATTTCAATTATATTATTGTACTTTGATGAATTTATTGGAGTTTGTTGAATGACATTTTTATACTATATACATTTTATTATTTCATTATACCTTTGTAAATTTTTATAGAGTTGGATTTTTTGTTTATGTATAGGAACTTTTGGCTAAGGCCTCCCATTTCGGTATTATGCCTACTGGGTGCTTATCACCAGCCCCAATAAAATTAGAGACATACATGGGGTTTTCATACTCGAATTATTATCTACTAGTACAGAATCAGTATATTGGGTCTTAAAAGAGTGTTATAATGGGGAGGTTCATCCATGGGTCTATTTTTGAGGTTGTCCCTATCGAGTGAATAGATTTGGTAACATAATTAAATAGTTTTGTAATTTATCAATTGTCGATATCATGACAAATAACCCATTATTGGTGTGGAATTTTACTTATTCATATACTATAAATCTAACTAACTTCTTCTTGACTAGACAAGCTAAGTATTTTTTGGCAGGTAAAACAATGGTACATGTATCACAAAAAATTGGATAACTCAACCTCCACATCATTATTGAGTCAACTCCCTATATATACTCTTGAACGTGGTATGTATTGATAATTTCCATGTTGTCACTCCAATGGCAGTCAACTTGGATATTGATATAGTAATGTGGTAATGGGTAGTTAAGCGATGAGGCCTCAGTACATGGACATATTCATGAGTTGCTCCCTCCAAGACTCCATAAAGCAGTGTTCCTAGTGGATGGTCAATGCATGGATCCTCCACTAATTGTATTTTCAAATGATTTTATGCATATTGAGAAGTTTATGGATTGAGTAGAACAACAAGATGTAATAGATATACGTAGAATGTTCTTTATGTTCTAGTTAGAGAGACTATTGGGGATTCACAGTGAGCTTGACCCTTAGGCTATTAGGGACTAGATCTAGTCATTTGATCATGTTTTCCATTTTTATGACTCTATCCAATAAAATCGGACTTACCCCAAAAAAATTTATTCATAGAGAGTTAGGGTGTTGGTGTGATTTTTCATCCTTATTCACTATGAGGATAAACTTTCATTGGATATAGATAACTATCTCTTTGGAGAGGATTACCTTTCAGTGACACAATGGTTAATTGATGTTTTTCTATATGAGATGCCTTGGGTATTCAACCTCGAGTATAACCCTTCCTAATGATATTTTGGTTTTGATAGCTATAATTCTTCATAGAAACATAAGGTATGAATATATCCATGTATTGGTGTCATATGTTGTGACTTTGAGCATGAAAGGGAACGGGATGATTCCCCACACCAAGACTCTTTCTCTTGTGACATTATTTATGGTCATGTGGTTGAATAAATTCCACCCAAAGGGTGTAGTCTCAATTTGTAGTGAATAAGTTACATTTAATTGTATGTTTTGGGGTTTTTTGGAGGGGGAGTTACTCATGGGACCACTTGGTCATAACCATGGAACTTTTTGTTGTCATTCGTGTGCCGGACTCATTCTCCAAAGTGTGTTCCTATATAGACTATCATCGTAGTAGTGTTATATTCCTTCATATAGGTGGGATGATATTCTACTTAATATGAGACAGATTACTTATGGATTATTGGGTAGGGTTTGTGAGTAGTAAATGTCAACCCATCACCCATCAAATGGTGAGATTATTCCTTGGTGTAGTGGGAACTTCTGGTATTTGTATTCCAAGGGAATTTGAGATCTTATTTATAACATATTTGAGGATGTCCCTAGAATGACTACGAGGCGGTATTAATAAATGTAAACAGAATTGTACCCCAATACACCACTGATATATTTTTCGGTATAACAAATGGCTACTACTGAGCTCTGGGAGATAAGGTGGTCGTTGGAAGGCCTTCAAGATAAGGGTTTTATCAGACCCATTGTATCCCTTTAGGCAGCTCCAATTGTGATTGTGAAAAAATTAAGACTATAGTTTGAGGAATTATGTTAAATATAATCACCTGAATTTGGAAATAAGAAATAAAAAGTAGCCCTAGTTAAGGATTAATGACATTTTCAACCAGTTGAAACATGTGAGTTGGTTCTATAAGATTAATCTTAGGTCAAACTACTATCAATTGAGGGTTTGTGTCCATGATATATTTTTAATGTAATTTTAATTTCTCAATGGACACTATGAGTTCCTGATGATTATTTTTAATGTTATGAAAATGCTTGATGTGTTTATGTCTCTTTTGAAACAGATTCACCATCCATACTTGGAAAATTTTATATTTTTCATTATCTATGATATTCTCGTATCTCTTCATTAAGGAGGCACACATAGAGAATATAATATTGGTCATAGATGAACTTCAAGAGCACAATTTTTATAGTAAGATCTCAAATTAATAGTTTGATATCTATGAGGTTTACATTCTATGAAATTTATTCTATAAACGTGGTTGAGTTGTATACATGGTAAATATTGATTTATTTCTTCCATGTGAGCCACCAAAGTGTGTATTTGTGGTGAAGAGTTTTCTTTTGTTTTTGGGGTACTAGTTGAGGTTTGGGATATATTTTTCTCAAATAAAATCCCCATTTACTACCTTAACACAGAAATGGAAGCCATTTACCTGGAATAACTAGTGTTATAGGGACTTTGAACAACTATGGTTTTGGTTGACCATTGGTTCTATTTTGAGGCTACCATGAGAGGCAATTGAGTACATTAAGTTTTTTGATACCTCAATAGATTTGATATATTGTATGTTTATATAATGGTCAGAAGCAATCTCATATGGGTCAATATAGTTGAGGTCATATTGAGATGAACTATAAGAATCAATACCTAGAGTTTTAAGTGGTTGTCTTCACTTTGAAGATATATAGGAACAATCTTCTAGGAAATCATATCAATGTTTACTTAGACTGTTAGATAATTAAGTAAGTCATTACCTAGAGAGACTCCAAACATAGTCAAACGCATTGGTTGGAGTTTATACATTGCTATGACTTCAATATATTCGATACTCATTAGAAGAGAATCATGGTGGTAGATTCCCTTTGTAGGAACTCATGTTATCACATGGTGAATGAGGCATCTATTTAATTTCCATTTTTGAAATAGGACCTAGTGGATGAGAGGGGTGTAGTTCTCTCTTCAGTCTATGGTGGTAACCCCCTACATGTTCAATATGTTTGTGAGGCTCTATTAGGATGAATTGTGAGGTTCTACGTAAACAAATATCCTTTGGTTACTCAATATAAGTATTTTATAAAGTAGGATAGAACATAATATTTTTAGAGGATTTATGGTTGTTCCAATCACATTGTGAGAGGAAGAGATAAGGTATTTTCACACTTTCCCTTTGGTTTTATCTTTCAATGTTAAAAATACATATAGGGAACATTATTGGATTTTATTTTGATCTAGAATTAGTCAAATCATGATCTCGTTTGTCACTCTATGTCTCACATGTTTTAAAGAAAAGGTTAAATAATTTGTTCCATGATGTTTGGTGCAACCCCTTGATATACTATAATAGTTGTGGAATTCAATATAGATGAAATTTTTTATGGTGATTCGTTAAATAGTTAGAGACCACGATGCTATCTGGGTTAATATTGAATGTATAACCAAGTTGGAATACTTTACTTCAATTGAGGAGAAGAGTGTGGTTGACAGTATGGGTATGTTTTACAAATTAGATATTTTATAGAGTCATGGGATACCCATGATAATCGTCTCTGACCATGATGCATGATTAACGTCATAGTTGTGAAGAGGGTTATAAGAAACTGTTGGGGCCCAGTAACAGTTGATCATGATATGTTACAATTAGAATAATGGCTAGATCAAATTAACTATTAATACATTATAAATAAAGCGGAGATTTTTCATGTTGGTTTTTTCCTCGCACTAGAATGAATAAATTACCATTGGTAATGGTCCTTTATAATAGAAATTATCACTCCAATATAATCATTTCACAATTTGATGAATAGTAAGGGAGACTGTACTGGTCTCCATTTTGATGGAATGATATTAAAGAGACATATCGGTTGAAACAAAATTTTTGTGGGAAATGATGATGATAGTTTGAATGATCTTCATGTGTGTGAGGATATCTCATAACTGATATAAAAATTATACGAATAGATGTTTTGGACTTCGAAGTTCAATAAGGGAGACCATATTTTCTTGGCAGTCTCCCCATAGACGGGATTGCAAATATTTTTTTAGGGAATCATGTTATACCTATGATGAATTAGGAAATTATAGATATTATAGATGGTTTGGGCACCTTTTTACCACTTGGTCTCACCAACACAATTGTATTGAGTGCATGATGTGTTCCATGTGTCAAAACGGAGGAGATATGTTGACGTCAAGACACAAATAATTTAATAGGGGCTAGTAAATCAAGGATAGAGACACCTTTCAATATTACCAGGTGGATATTAGTGACTAATAAGAGAGGATCCTGTATAGAATATACATTCTTCTAGATTGGGTGTTTTGGAATAATGGGATCATGTAAGAGAGATCCTTGGAGCATAGGATCCTGATAATATTGGTGCCCCACCATTTTTTGTATATCTGGTACTTTAGAATAAAAATTCATGAATATAAGGAAAATGTTACAAATTTTTTACTTAAAGAATTTTCGGAAATTGTAAGTTATTTTTTATAATCTAGTTTTTGAGTCGACGTTATATTCCAAGGCTTAGAGAGGCTTGGTATTGATATATTTAAAATTGAAAATATATTAAAGTTTGTACATACATATTTTTGGGATAAATGGTTTTCTCATTGATCAATTCCATGTATTCCAAATATGATTCCATGGTTGTTTTAATAATTTGTATTATACCCTAGGTGCATCATAATGTTGGTCATAATTGGCATTCATTTAAAGGCACCTGCTGACAGGTGCATTATGTAATTAAATAACATATTTATTTAATTATTCTATATAATGTCCCAAAACCTAAATACCCTCTATATATATTTCATTATGAAAATAATCCCAGTTGAACTTCATATCCTAAGAGGTCTAGAAAAAAAGTGAAATATAGACACACTTAGGGAGGATAAAAATGGGAACATGGACCAAAAACATATTATTGAGGGGATTCATGAGACAAAAAACAAGTAAAACATGTTCTCCATAATTATCTCTAGATGATGTATTCTTCACTAATGATATATCTATTCTTAAGGAATGGATTCATTGTATTCCTTATCATACACTCTTTATTCAATTCTCATTAAAATATTTATATATAATCAGATTCTATATTTCATGCGTTCTAAAAATTAATATTGGAATTATAAAATATGATTTTTTTATTGCTTGTTCATTATTTTTTTCAAATGAATACTATAAATCAATATTGAATCCTCAATACATTATGCTATAAATTCATAAAATAGAATGGATTAATAATTATTCATAACATTTTTCTAGTTGTGGTGATATAATGGTTGGATTATTCATTATCTATCATTAATATCATTCCCCTAATTTTCTTTGTAATCTTATAAAATATTATCTAGACTGAGTTGTGTTTCATGATGAAATAGAGAGACAACCTGGTCAGTAGCAGTCTTTGAAAAATGAATCGGTTGTACGATGAATGCAACCTTTAGTAGTAGATTGATTATAGTGGCACACATGTGTGATTAATGTGATGCCATTAATGATGGTTTTGTTCAATAATAGGAGATTTTTTATGTTATGGGTGAAGATACATGAGATTATATGAATTGTATGTGTGGATAGTTTTTAATGGTGGGAATTAGTGTTTCCCCCAACAAATTTTGGGAATATAAAGATAATGTGAGGACTTAACTAAATAAATAGGAATTATTTTAATAAAATAAAATGGATCTAAGTGTGTGGGAATTTAATCCTCTATAGTAATGGAGGGTGGGGGAGTCCATAGTGAACCCATTATTTCCAATTATATGTTATATAGTAATAATAATATATTTATTATTATTGATGTTATTTTTATTGTTGTTATTATTATTATGGAAACTAATTTCTGACATAACTTCTTCACATAATTTCATATTGATGATTAATCTACAATAACATTATTTTGGTATAGAGGGGTTTGATTAAATACTAGTATTGGGTAATAAATTCTTGATTCAATGTTTTGTTACATTAATATCATTTCATCTAAGATGATATAAAATTCATTTTTTATTGGGTGTCCATTTTGGGCTAGTAAATTGCTTATCCTGAGAGTTTTTCTCTTAGATAACAATGACATTTGTGTGGAATTATATTTTATCCCTTAGGACTGATGCTAATACACTCGTGTGATTATCTATATCTTATGAGATTCAGATTTTTATATGTGAGTAGTCTATTCTGAGTAATTTTAATCCTAGAACATGATGGTGAACATTTTTTCAGCGTTAAAGATATGATGTAGGGTGATGATGTAGGTATTATACTCTTAGAACGTTCTAGGTTATTGAAATGATCAGGTGTAACCATCGGAGTGTTTCTAGGGTTGAAAACCACCCTATCGCACCATGACGTGGGTCCCCCGTACTCATTACACATGTAGAATTGGAAACCCCCGTAATAAATATGGCTTGGGCCTTCTATCATTGATATAGAACCCCAATAATTAAACTCTTATCGGGAGTGGGTCCTTCTCTGGTGACATCACCCTCATAGTTGAATAGAATCGTGTTGAGTTGCAGGGTCTCAATAATTATTCTTTTGGGGTTACATGATTTGTTGGTATTGGATATATTTCCCCCTCATGTGTCATAAATTGTGGAAAGGCCCGAAAACTCCACTATCTATATTTTATGGTTGTTCTGGTTATTTTGGAATTAGTGATTACACCATTTTAGTAATGGGAGAACTCAGCGTTCTTAGTTGGGATGTGTACAATGAGATCCCCTTTCTCTCTCCATTTGGGTTTCATTAAAAGTATATCTTATGTTGGTTTTATTTCCCCTCTTTTTCAGTGGGTTTGCCTAATGGGATTAAATTTTATTCTTCCATTTATCCCATTTTATTTTTTGAAGAATCATACTGGGTATGTATATACTCACCCTTATATGGTCTTCTCTCACACATGTCTTGTCTTATACAGATGATAGAAAAATTAGTTTTAAATTTTGTGGACCTGGTGTTAGTGGAGATTAAGAGTAATGGTGGTGAAAACTGTGTTTGTTGTTCGGGCTTTGGGATCTTGATTTGGGCCCCGTCATGCTTTACCCTATAAATTTTTTGTCAGTTTTTGTTTCCATCTATATTTTTAGATGGGTGTGTATATTTTCCAATTTACTATTTATATTACACTTTCACACTCTAATGTGTTATATAATTGTTGTTAAATGTATTATTTATACTATATATGTTTCATTCTTTTATTTTATCATTATACTTTTGAATGTGGTTATTTGTGTGTGTGTGTTTCAATGTGCATTAGGATAAGTCCAACCATTTTAGTATTATTCATACTCAGTGCATATCACCCTCCCCTAGTTTATTAGAGGTAGGATTGGTCTTGTTACACTTAGTATACCATTGGCCAACCGAGTGATGTGGTTTTGGGTTTTGAAATATTTTTTCTATCGGGGTGTATAGAGAAATTTGATCAATTATATTCTTCTAAAAAATCCCACATTAGTTAAAAACCCAATTGTATATATATTCTCTTCCAAAACATAAAAACCACCTAAAATGATTAAGTCTATAAATTTTCCATATTTCATAGCTTTTATCTTCTTGTGTATGTATATTTAATCTGTTTGGGACTTCTTCATCTTCACTAGTAATACTGTATGGTTAATTACAAGGAAAAATAATTATGGTTCCCATTCAATGAAAATTTCCATTTATAATGTTATCTTATAAATCAATATTTACTTATTCTTCATCTTTTACATTGATAGGACTCTGTAATTCTCTTTACTCAATTTTCCATCACCCTTTTTATCCTTCACAATGTTATAGTATATTTTAGATTCATAATCCTTGAGTAGTTCCAAAAATCTTTTTTGTCTCATGTTGAGTTATTTCTCATTGAATATATACTAAAAAATATTTTGATCTGTACAAATTTTACATCGTTCAATAAAATATAGTGTCATCATATTATTCAATAAATGATTATATCTCCCAACTCAAGTTCATTAGTTTGGTTGTTTTTATTATGAATCGTTAATTTATATGATTAATTTGAAATAAATCTTCATTTGGAATATATAATCACCATGTTCTTTTAATATATACATCAATATATATAAAAAATATCACATTCCTATATTGAATGGTTCATACAAGGGGTATTGATTAATATCCCATTTTATCTTCTTTCATCTCATCACGTTCCATTACAAATTTGAATTTTACCCCATTACCTATCAACTTGTTCAACAAATTCAGTAATCTTGGAAAATATTCAATAAATCATTTATAGAAACAAACTAATCATAAGAAACTATATATAATAGTTTTATTCTATGGTGTAAGTAATTCATTAAACACTATTGACTTTTTAGGATAATAAATATTATATTCGTAGAAGAAATATGTCAAATAAAGGGAATATATTGAATCTAGAATATCCCATATATATCTTTCTCCTATAGGGTCCACTGATAGAAAAAAGAAAATCCTTATAAATTATGTAAAATACATATATTCAATGGTGTAAGTAATTCATTAATCATTTTTGACTTTTCATGCTTAATGAATATTCCATCCATGGAGATAATATGTTAATGAAGAGAAATATATTGAAACCAAAATTCATACTTAAAAAAATTCCCATATATATCCTTCTCCCATTGGATCTTATGAAAAATATGAAAATATTGTTTATGTACTTCATGGTATAGAGTAAATAATTTTATAATCAATAAAAAAAATTACTAATATTTTCATTGAACACTATATTAATTAGATTAATAAACACATATTGTTCATTCATAAACTGAAAAATAATTTCAATAAGCCAATAATGTATGTAACTTGTGAAAAAACGGTATATTTGGTATATCATCCTCGATAAATTTTCAATTATGATAATTGATAAATCATTTTATTTATTTTAAATATGATAAACTTTTAGGGAGATCAATGGGAACCCTAAAAAATTTACCCAACGCAAAAACATCAAAAAAACTAAAAGATACTGGTTCTTACGAGTAATGGAATTCATTTCCTTGTAGTAAATGTATAACCATATAAACCATCCTTCTTCATCACAAGTAAGATAGTTTCTATCTATAGAGAAATACTTGTGTATATAAATCCATTATCAGAAAAATATTTTAATTTTTCATTACATTAAAAATCTAATGGATTTATCCTTTAAAGAAGATAAGATATAGGTTTTACATCTTGACAAAATTCAATAGAGAATTTAACATTTTAATAAATTTTATATTATAGTAATTCTATAGGAAATACTTCAATATAATCCCAAATAATTTTTATATCCTATATTCATATGATACCCTATACATTAAGATATTTATATTCTCCTATAATTTCATGAAAAATATCCACTATAGGTTTTCACAAACTAGACCCAGGTAATGAATTCATTTCACTAAAAATTATGGATTCTATTCTAGCCTTATATATTTTAATATCCTTCTCTAAAAAATAAATTATTGGATTATATATTTCATCAATCCCACCATATAGAATTTTATAATTTTAACCATTGGTATTACAATATTATTTTTAGCTAAAGAATATCTTTGAATTTTAATAAAGGCACAACAATATTCCATCATTTCAGTAAGACTTACATAAAGAGTTTCAATAGAAAAATAATTTCATAATGCATAAAGGGATAATTAAATGTTATTATTTAATATATAATATATTAAACATAGCATCTATCTAGAATAAATAATAAATTAGATAACATTTAGTTTATTACTAAGTAACATGTTACATAGATATTTTGGGGAATCATCATTGATAAGCTTGATTTTGATCCCTTGGCAAATTTTAGGGTGTGTTCACATGATTCATGGGGAATTTATTTTTATAGTGATCCATATTAATTAAATTAAATAACTGGATATCAATGACTTCTTTTTTTCCCTTATACTCATGATATTAATGGACTTTATTTCATAAAATGAAGTAATGTACCAAGATATTAAATTAATCTCCTAGGTGTTTCCTTCAACAATTATTATATAATGAAAGTTATACACATACATTATTATATGTGGTTGAATTTTGATCAGTAAAACTCACAACTACAATATATATGACATTACATCCTTATAAACTATATGATATTGTGAAATAATTTCAGTCTTTTCCATACTTATAATTTTCTCTTCATATGGTGAAAATGATTGTGATATTAATTAAATTCCAAAAAATGTCATTAATCCATAATCAATGAAATAATTCTTGATTTAAAGAAAAAAATATAATTTGTAGCATGTCTCTATAACCATATAAATGTAGCATCATTCTCAGCACTAACTCAGCTTCCTTCCCTCAAATAATTTTTGGAATTTCCTTTATATATGAGCTTATTTATAATGAGTAATATACTTTTTAAATAATATAAACTTAAAATTATTTAATTCAGTACCATATTCTCCTTGTCATCCTCAATCAAAGAGTTTTTAATCAAAGAAAACTATTGATTATCATCTCTCCTTAGAGGATATATATATCCATGATTACATTCCCCATTTCAATACATTTTAATTATAGAATTGTATTATATGGAAAATTGATCTAGTGCTCCACCACCTATTTATTAGTACTATAGTTGAATGATAGAGGTTCTTCCCCTGGAAATGATACAATATTATTACTAGTTTTGAGGGTAATAATTTTATTCCTTATTGGAAATGTAATTCATCATACCATTATTTTACTTAACTAATATAGAGATAAAATATTATATCATGCACAATCCTCATTGAAATTACTAAATTGGACTTCAATACATTTATTGTAGTTGATGAAATTTTTTTAGTACCTTCCATTACAATGCTCTTTTTATAGAGTTTTTTTTCTTAATTTCGAGATCCTTTGATTTCAATGAAACATTCCCTATTACCAACTATAACAACTAATACAATAAGTTCCCAAAGTTGGTAATTGTATTATTATATTAGTATAAATACATATATTAGATGATCTAAAAAAATATACGCTTAGAAAATTTGATATATATATATATATATGTAAATATCTGTTTACAATGAAAAAATAATATATGTCATCTAAAAAGGAATCATTTATTACTTAACCTTTGAAATCCATTTTCACATATATTAATCGTCAAATTTTCCTTTAAAATAGGAAAAAATATAAATGGTTGTGCTCAGACACTCATTAAGGGGTACCGTACAATAGAAGCTAACCTAGGAATGGAAAAAATAATATGAATGTAATAAATAATCAAATAACTTTCATATAAAAGATAATATGATCATCTTATATCCCTAGAGAAAAAATATATAAATAAATATACCGATTTGATAATAATTATGGATCTTATAGTGATTGAATACATAATATTGAATGTCACAAAAATACACCCAAGGCCTTATCCTAATACACCATACAAAAATTGTCAAAGCATAAAAAATATACCCATACAAGTTTCTTTTATTTGATATAAGAAATCATTAAGGTTCTAAATGATTTTATTCCCCATAGATCACATAATAATTCCAATTCATCCATCATATAATGATATTGGATAAGAAAAAAATACCATAAATGTTCCCAATGGGAAACCCATATGTAAGTATTATGATGAAATCAATATTTATACATGTAGAAATAATCAATATATATAACATGGATATATCTCAATTAAATATAATAATATTTCTATCAAGGTAATATTTCAATAATCATCGTATAAAATATTGGACATTCATAGTGAAATATACGATATACTTATCAATGGAATGATAATGAAGCAGTAAAATAGAGTTCGTCCATTGTCTAAGGATTTCAATAAGAAATAAACAGTGAATATAGTCATTTTCAATGATATGAGACCAAAATAATGACTGGGATCTCATCTAAAAAATAGTAGTATGTATCACATGTATAAAATACTCACCTGAATCACATCAGGTCATCCCTAAACTAGACCTCAAGCTAGCTCAAGACATACCTAAAGGGTGTCTGTGATCCCCTCTGGATGATGAAAATCATCGAAGGTATCTCAAATAATCATAGGGTATGATTATGACCTAATAGTTAATGATTCTAAAAAGATATAATTTCAATATAAAGTTTTCATTGGATTTTCCAGTCATTATATGTCCATTTCAAGTCAAAAAATAGAAATGAAAGAAAAATATACAAATAATATGCATTATATATAGAATAAAAATCCAATTGATGAATAAAATACAACTACAGCAATAAAAAAATAATTTGAGATACAGGAAGTTTACTAAGCCGATATATCTGTAATACATAATAAAAAATGAAACAAAACTAGCTTTCCATCATAATATATGTGTAACCTATCATCCAATACCAATACTTGTTACCACTATATCTATTTTTTATATCAAAATGTTACACGAACCTATAAAAAACATGTGACAATAATGTACTAGTGGCCTATGAGGATTTGAGCATATAACTTCTTTGTCAAAAAATTTATATTTTCTAAAATATACCATCAATAAAAATTTTAAATATATAAAAAATAAGAGGCTTATTTTTTTAAGAAAAAACTATAAATAGATATTCCAAATAAACCATCATTATAATCCAAAAATATCTTAATTAAAAATATTATTTCTTACCAAAACCATAACTTTTTATATACACCTTATGACACCCTATTTTAAATAAACACCTAACATAAACCAAAGTCACCAAATAAATGGAAAAAGATAATTAAAGCAGGATCATTGTATAAAAGTGGAACTAGTGGTATATGTCATAATCTAATCATGATGTTATGAAGTATTGAGCGATTCAATCATATTAATTAATACATCAAAAAGGATATATAATCATGGGAAAATCATAGAAATCCCATGTTGTGATCCTATAAATACTTGAGTCGGAACTATTTTTATGAATTTTGATGCATCTCTGTGATATTAACTAATTGAATTCCCTCAATTGGAATAACTAGTGGAACACCACATTTGACCGATGTAAATACATCCCCATGAGGGATCTTGTTTATCTAATCATGACTAAATAAAAGCCATATTTCATCTATCACTAAGAAACTTATAATAGCATGATGATGATAAATGTGGGAGATGGTTTATATTTCACAATAAATATATCCATATAGAATATGTATAATCCAAACACAATGCACATCCCATATCCATATACCCAAGCCTGTAAAGTCGCTAAGTACTCCATAGGGCTTCTACTGGGGTGAAAACAAATAAAGAAAGAGTAATAAAGTGATAAAAAGATATTAAGTTATTTTATGGTAGTGATTTCATTCATAAATCCATTTAAAAACCAATTTCAAAATAAATGTCATTTAAAAACACATTTTAATGTTTCAAACAATCCTGTGATTCTAACTTAATGAAGTCTAATTTTCAAATTCTTTTTTAACTTCCATTTATAAACAAATGATATTTAATAAATCCAAAATTTTCATGAAGTCCTCTTATGAAATTCCATATATATATCCATACAATTATATATTTATAAATAAAAAGAAATATATAGGTGAATAATAAAGTGTGTGTATATATACCAATGCCTATACGATTCACCATGGTAACCAATGGAAAACAAAATTCAAGCCATTTATCAAAACCAAATGGTTAAATATGTAAACAACCATATTTTCACATAAATCTATAAATTAAAGTAAATAATAACTCAAACCCATTGTACAATCCTTAGTAATCTTTATTTATTAAATAAAAATAATAAAAATAATCGAAGTCCAATTGACATGCATTTTAGGAATTTAGTCAAACATATGTTATATTTTCATAACATTTAAAACCTATTTAAAAATTTAATATATTCATTAATTTTTATTAATTAATTCCAAACCACTATAATTTTAAGAGAAAACAATATTAGAAAGCCTTGTAATATAAGGTGTGAAATAAAAATGAAACGGAACATGACCACCTACCATAAAGTATTTCTATATTTGATGAAACCCTGATAAATGGGAATTAAATTCCTAAGATAGTCTCAAACCATAATAGTATCAAGAACTAAATAAAAAATTCATCAAACCACTACCATAGGGTTTGTCATAGAGATAGAAAAGTACTGGGAAGGATGAAAAACAAGAAAAAAGGAAGAGGTTAAAAACAAAGTACATTTACATTTGAATAAAACCAATAACCATGAAATAAATATATCCAATATAAAATAGATGATAAATGGTGTTTATATCATGGACTTGAGGTGTTTTTTGACCAAACTGGGAGTAAAACCCCTATTTTTAGTCTTAATCCTAAAGGGGTATTATGGGATTAAACAAATTTTTAATGTTCATGGTATGTCACATGGTTTTTCCACATGGTTTACAAAAACATTCACAAACATTGTATCCCTAAATATTGTGTAACTAGGACCCCATAGTTAGGACATATGGTTTAAAAAAAACCCACATCACTCTAAATGAGTATTTCAAGATTTTAGACCAAATCACACTATTTTTGTACATTTTAATCTAATCATGGGGGATAATAGTGTGATAACGGGTAAAGTACCCAAAATTAGAGAATTTTAAAAATAATCATCCAAAACATATGTAAAAGAACCAAAAATAATAAAATAATAATTTTGGGAGAGGCTGTAGAGTAAAAAAATCCCCAAAATACAACGTTATGCCCTAAAATATCCCCTGAGTACCAAATGAAAAGAAAATGATACATAATATCTTTCAAATAAGAGTTGAACCACTATAACTAAATAATCAAAACCCATTGATTCAACTAAAAATATTGAAAAAAATTATCTCCAAATTCAAACACTCCCAAAATAATAAACAACTATATAAAAAAGGTGGAAACTAATCTGGGTCTCCCCACCAATTAGTAACTAATTAACATGGGGGATGAACCAAACTAACAAGATAAAAGTCATTGTTCCCTAACCTACATGACTCTATAAAAAAGAAAAAATAAGGCACAATAATAAATTAATAAATAAAAAAATCTACAAATGATCAAGAACACTAAACATCCCAAAAACACACTAAGGATCAGTGCTAGCTAAACGAAGAAGCTAGATAATAAGAATGAAAAAAGGGGAAACCACAAAATTATTCTAAACAGCTATAAATATTCCATGGTTAACATGAATTGTTCCCCTAGTGGTGATTCCACTTATAAAAATTATCAAGTTATCCCAACCTACAAAAATAACAATAGCTATCAAGAACAATTAAAAAAACAATGATTACATTGCATAAATTGATCACAATAGAATCAATTTTTTGTATGCTTATTCTTTAAGGAAAGAGCATCATAATAATAGGATAAACTAAAAATATAGCCCTTTAGAGTCTTCTCCTCAACGAATGGAGAAAATTAAAAATATTTAAAAGATATAGGTATACCATTAGTCATGTTCCAACCTCTAAACACCAACACCACTAGGAAATACAGATCTAAAAAATCTCTAAATGATGTTATCCCATATAAAATCACTATGACAAAGAAATATAAAAAATAAAAATTCATAAAAAATATAGAACATCTCTCTCACAGGAATTGTCAGGAGTTCATAATGAATGAAACACATTCTAGATAATCCCAAGAAACTCTATATATTCAAACATACCTATATCCCTTATAAAAATATGCAAACCTATGTAGGGGTAGACTCCACCAATATATCATGTGTTTGGGAAGTTTCATAAACTAACCAAGATTCTCTAAGATCCCCATAAATCTTCGAATAAATAATTTTAGGAATACTCTAAATAACAATAGAATCAAAAATATAAGGACAATAATATGTCCAATTCAAACTGTTATTAGCTATAAAAAATACAATCCATAAATAAACATAAATTCGAATTAAGGATCCAAAATAAATAATTCAAATCATTAAACACCATAGAGAAGATATTTCATTTATAAGGAATTTGAAAACCACACATTTCAAATATTTAAATTTTATATTATAATAGATAACAACATTAAATTTCTTACCTTAATTATAAACATTAATTAACCAATAGAAATTATTTTATAACACATAATTAAATATTTATATCATTAATAGTTACTAAACCATAAACACTTCCCCTTTAATTCATGAAACTCCCCTTATATAATATTTAATCAAACTTTAACCTTTGAAAACCCAATATCAATTTCATAATTAATTCAAAAATACTCATATTAATTAAAAAAATTTAAACCCTTTTAAATCATCCTAATAACATCCAAACATAACTCAATAGGTAACTAGATAAAAATTAGTTCATAAAAAGGATTTAAAGGGGGATAGTTTTTTTATTGATTTGTTGCATGATTTGGAGAACCATGTAAAAACTATGGAACTACCCATGTAAGGTTAATCAAACCATTCACATTATGATCATGTAGTTTTCAAGACCATTTGTGGTAACCATATGCCTATTTTAATTCCATCATATTGACCTCAAAAAATATAAAACCTAAAACCCATTAAAAACATCAAATTAACTCAGTATACCATTAATATAAATCACAATATGAATAGAATAAATAAATAATAATCAAAATTCATGACCTAATTCCAAAAAACCCTTATAAACACGTTCCCAACGAGGAGTGGGATATCATGACACTCTTCCTACTCTAACCTGTAATGTTCCAAAAATCCTAACCTCCAATCTGCCAGATAATCCAAATGATAGAGTGAGCTCTAATAACTTAAATATATATGAAACCTAATGTCTTATACAATGATATCAAGAACCAAGTTATGTCATAACTACACTTGACCCTGATATGGTCAGTGATATACCTAAGTGGAGACCCTAATCTCATTAGGGTGATAAAATGTATTGAAGTTATCCAAAGAAATCATTAAGATCATTTATTATAATTAAATATTGATTAAATAGTGGAATAATTTCACATGAAATTTCGGTATAATTCATCTAGTAATTTTCCATCCATGACACATAAATTGTTATAAATAGATAAAAAATGTAACATATCAAAAAAAACAATTGCAGGATAAAAAACCCACATAACATTAATAGAAAACTACACCAATGCAAAACCAAATAAAAGATACAAGTGTCCAACTGTGATGATGAATCCATAATACAAAATAATATCTATAATGAAACCATATATCCAATATAATATTTACCTGAACACATTTTCCCCACCCATCCATAATACCGCTCTCTCCATGTGTGATCTCAAAATGATACCTAAACCTATAAAAAACTAGTTTCAATGGACACTGAGTACCCCTAGTTTGTTTTGATCATGTAATACATTAATATGTAATCACGAGAGAAACCATGCATTTCCTTTTCTAAAACATCTCATCAAGGATAATTTTAAATCACCCCAAAACAAAAAAATTATTTTATTAGTAATAAAAATCAATATAACTTTCATAAAAATCATCTTTACAAATTAAAGGTGATTTAAAAAAATAGAAACCTTCCGAAACCATATCATTCTAAATACACACTATAAAGGCCTATTCAAAATAAACTCCCAAATCACCCCAATAGAAAAAAATAAATTCTACAAGATAATAAAATATATAATATAATATAAAAGTGGAATCATTTGGATATGTTGTGATAAATTCATATTGTAGGGAATAACTGATGAAGTAAAAAACAATAATATGGGAACCATGAAGTATATGTAATAATTAAAAATTCATAAACATCGTGTAGTAAAATCATAAAAATACTTAAGAAAGAAAATCTATAGGGATTTGGATGTATCCCAATATAAATAAGGATCTGGATACTCTTAAATATCCCAATAAATGTAACTCCCCTATGGAATTTGTACATCTATCCCCAAGGGGGATTTAGACTACCTAACAGTGAAAAGATTATAGATGTATCTAATTATTCAGTAAGGATCATAAGATCCCATGACAACAATAATGGTGGGATATTGGATTCCCTTCAAATAAAAAATATCCATCGCGAATCAACATAAACCCAAAAAAAGATCATTATATCAACTAAAACCAAGAATGAAATGTCCCTATGAATATTATAGGCCTTCCTTAGAGATAGATTCTTTTAATGAAAACATCAAATATTTACAACTATGAATTATATTATTTTACGGTACTAATCTATTTGAAAATTCCTTCATAAAAACTATTTCAAATGTATTATAATTTTGAAAATCATTCCAAAGGGCTAAATGGTCCTATGGGTACAATTTTAGAATGTCCCATATCTTATTTAACCTCATCTTGAAATCGAAATGAAACTTTTAAATCACATCTCTTATATAATTCCTAAAATTAACTTCAATATATATACATTCATACAACTATATGTTTATGAAAACACATACATATATATGTTCTTAACCACATGTAAATTTATATAAACATGTCCATAGGAATCCCCAGGTTAACCCATGAGAAGTAAAATTCAATATATTATTAAAAACCAAAGGTCATAACATGGTATGTTATCTAAAATATAGAATAATCAATAAACCTAATTGAATAATAATTCAAACCCATACGACAATCATTGGGGATCTATAAAAATCCAAAATCATCAGTTTAAATATTCAAAATACACATAAAGAACATTTAAGAACTTAATTAAACATAATGGATTGGCCTATATATTATTTACCCTATCTAAAAAATTACCCTTCATCATTAATTTAATAATTTATTAAAAACTACACAAATTAAACAAAGGATAAACTAGTTTTAGAATCCCCAAACACAGAAGGTGAAAAATAAAATGTAAAAGGAAGAGATCCACTTACAAATAACCATGTGCTAATTCAATAAAACCTTAAAAACAAAAGTAAAAATACCCAATCTATGATCTATGTGCCCTAACATCATGGCCTAAAGAATAAATCAAAAAACCCATAGTTAAGGGATGAACTAAGAGAGTTCCAAGCAGATTGAAGGGAAAAAGAAGGAAGTACAATGAGGGAAAGAAATGGCCTTACTGTTGGAATGACACTGTGAACTTATCCTGGATACCATCCAAATAAAATTTAGGATAAATCAGGGTCAATACAAAGGACCCCTAATCAGTTTCAACAAAATAGGTAGGAAAAACCCCCATTTGGGTCATAAACCCGAAAAAGAGAATTTTAGTAAAAAATATATTTTTAATATTTTAGATAATCTGTATGATTTACCAAACCACATTCCAACAACATAAAACAAACTAGAGAGTTCATAGAAATAGAAATATTGGGCTTATAATATTAACAAACATTTCCAAAATATGTCAAATGTCTCCATGAAAATTATAGACCCACTCGTATTGTTACCAAAATAAAAAATAATTTTATATATGGAATTTACATTCTTATAATAATTTCATGTAGTATAATTCACAAACAATACATATAGAAACCCAAAAAAACTTATTTTAATAAATAAATAATTATAAAACAGTCACAAAATAAACTGAAAAGAATGCTAAATATTATAGTGGGGTAATAAATAGAAAACATCAAAATAAGAATCGGGAAATTTAGATCTACTCGTTCCACCATAATGATCGCACTCACAAAAAAGCTATATAAATAAAACATAATGTTAATAATACAATATTTATATTGAATATTTATGTATATATAATCTTGAGAGTGAATATATGGGAATAAAATTGAATTTACAAAAATCTAATTATAGAATGTACTAAACACATATGAACCTTATAAATATGACCGTTGAAATAGTAATCTAACTATTGGGATAGTATCCAAACGATTAGAATAGTTATATAACAATTAAAATATTGAAATCACCTATAGAAATGTAAAATAATATTTTGGTATCATATAAAAAGAAAATATGAAATAATTACAATGTTGTACAAGTAAATAAATATTTTTAAAATTATAACTTTTGTGTTGGTAATTTTGTAAAATGTAGATTCTTTTTTTTTCAATTTTCAGTTGCATATAATGACATAAAAAATAATTTATTTTCATAATATAGACACATAATATAAAATTATGATTTATTATTAATATAATATAATATTATGAGACCATAAATAATTTTCCAAAGGGTTATAAAATCGATTATAATATTATTGTCGGTATTTTTTAAATTGATTGTGATTAAAATTAAAATTATATTTCTCATATTTAGAACATTAATTTCATAAATTACATAAATTTTTTAAATATATAAATTTTAAAATAGTTATTGTTAATTTTTTTTATAAAATAATTTAATTTAGGGTGAATAGTGAAATACAATAATTTAAGGTTTTTAATAGTTTTACCAAATAGATGTAGTTTTTAGTCAGGGATGATGTAAGAACTCATTTATTTAAAATAACATACACCATTGTTTATAAATTTACAAGGATCAATATAATTGATATTATTGAGCCTAAATAATAAACTAATTAATATAATAATAAAAAACACACCACTCCTCACCTTATAAATACCACCCCTTCTCCTCACACAATATAAGTTTTTTAAGCATAAAATACTATATATCCAACCATTTATTCCCCACTCTCACCATTTTAAAGTGTTGGTGGTCTCACCAAAATACCAATTCCATGTTATTTAAGGGATCCTTCAAAAATGTGATACTCAAGTGGTAACATTTTCAAACTACCTCTTTTAATTTATTTTCTTCTTTTACCTTCTCTTCATCGCATACATCCATTAAAGAATAAAGTCTCTATTATCATGTATATTCTCTAATATTATTTCACTAATTTAATATCTACTAATAATTTCTTTTCTCATCTCCTCTTATTCAATGAATCAAAACTATTGTCCAAATTATATTAGCTAACCATTTTTTGTGAACAATGGGTTCTCATTTTCCATTACAATCCACCATGCTTGTCATAAAAATATTATTATGATTAAATAAGATTTAAATAATTATATTATAACTTATTTTAAGTTCTATAACTAATATATATACATATTATCGAATAAAATGACACTAGTTCTTGATGGTTGATGAAACTGCCAAAATAAAAAAACCACATAATGATAAAAAATTTACACTATGAAGAATCACCATGTAATAAAAAAATTATGGTTCCATTTATAAAATTTCAGGTGCATTAATACCATTTAATTTTAATTATTTGATTTTATTTCCATTTTAAAAGGAAACCCATGATTATACACATGTGAACCGACCATGAAACCTTGAAACTAGAGCTCTCAGAATTATGAAATTGAATTTATAAAACATAAAAGTGGAAATAAATAACCTTAATAAAATTATAGTAAATAAATAAATTATATATATTATGAATTAAGTAATTAATTAATCTAATTTGATTATCGTGGACATTAAGTGGAAGGGAAGAACATGTCTGGACATATAGTACGGGGTATATTCGAACCTCTATTTTTCTTGGGTTATGAAATCTCTTTTTTATTTAATTTATATATTAATTATTCTAATATTATGATCATGAATTATATATATATATATCCAACACATATATATCTCGTTAATTTAATAATTCTTTTATTGAGAATACATGTTTTAAAAAGGATCCCTTCTCAATTTCTCTGGACAAGAAAACCTGATTGTAAGGACCTTCTTTGTTTCTTACCCATTCTGAAGTATGATCCATAATATATTTCAATACATGATAAATTTTTTAAAATAAACCTTTTTATCATTATAAACTATTTTATACCATTTAATGATTTATTGAAATAATTATTCCTTTATCTTCTATAAAGACCGTTCATTATTTCCCCAAAACATATGCTTAAGTGGAACATTTATAATGTTACCTCGGAACTATTTTTCATTTTTTTCAAATAAATTGGATTTCAATATTGATTATATGATCTTATATTTCCTTTATAAATGTCCAAGAATAATTTTAATCCCTTATTTAGTGGATATCATTATGATACTCCCATCTTTTTTCCTTATAGAAAGATTATAAAACCCATTTATTTCAATTGTTGACCCTTATGATTATTCCTTTTGTTTGATTTCTCTATGTGGTACACATATAAATGTATTTTCTTTGATGGGTGTGTCCATATAGAACTACAATTCATTGTGTAATTTTTTAGTCTCATGAGAAGTTATATATGGAATTTGGGAGTAAACCAAATCCAATATGGGACTCCTTCCACTATGTGATCTCATCTTGGTAGTTATCCTTGACTCATTTTTATGTCATGAAATATATTTCTACCATATTTAAATATTTTCACGATCGTAAAATTCCATGTTCTATATTTTATGTCTATATATGTTTATTCATTATCCATGAATTTTATATTTTCATGTAATGCCTTTTGACTCATGTGACATGCTTCATTTCCATGTTTATTTCCTTAATAGTATTTTTATATCATCTCTTTTTTATAAATTTTCCGTTGGATATTTTATGTATTTTTTGGAGCTCGAATTTATTTAGAATCTCATTATAGAGATTAATAATAATATTTTTTATTCTATATTCATTTCTTCAATTTTGTACCTAGTCTTCTAAATACTATAGGATTTTTCAATCCATTATTTGTTTTTGATGGATTATTATGCATATGATCATGGAGTAATATGTGTAAAAGGATATGGCTTCTTATGTTGGTTTCAATGTATGGTATATTTATTTTTGGGGATTAGTACTAGAAAACATTAGTAAGAACCCTAGGTATAATTCTATCACCTTCGGTAACCTATATTGAAACCTAGGGAATCATAAGTAAGGATATACTTTTTATTTCTATATGTGTCATTATTTTTTCATAGTTGAATTATTATATAAACACTATTTATATATTCAATAACCCCATAATTTTATTTTTCTTTTATTTTTTAATCATTATAAATAAGAGAAATCTACTAAAAACAAATGTGATATGAAATGTGATGATTTCCACATTGAGATTACACGGCTGAAGGGAATGGGAGCTAAGAACTTCATGAAATTAATGGATCAAATGGATAAAGATATAAATAATAACATGAACCATGTCTTACCCCCTCTTTCTCCTAAAATTATTCTTTTGATAAAATCATTTATATAATAAAGGTCTCTACCTTTAGTGGATATTCTTATCCCTTAATAATATAGAAATGGATTAAATTGACTGAGAAGATATTCTCTATCATCTAGTTCTCAGTTGAAGGGAAATTCATGATGGAGGGATATCATTTTGATGGGGAAGATGATCATTGGTGGACACTGATAAAGAATATTTAGTATAAAAAGGAAATTTATTCCATTTAATGGTACAAATACAAGAAAGTATTTGTCAATATATATTTTCCCCAAACTCTTTATCTTAATATAGAGAGTGATCTGTTCAGAATAAATAATATAGAAGACTATTTTATCTAGGTGTATAAGGAAAAAATCAAAAGGCACGCATGATATGCCATGGGATATTTCATGAATACATAAAGAAATTTTTATCCCTTCTTTAGTGGATTAATGTTGAGTATAAAACCCATTGGTTATTCAAGACATTAATAGTTATGAGAATATTTTCTATTATTCCCTTATGGTTGGGATGGATATTAGATACTCTCAGTGGTCTCATAGGATTATAGATAAATAGTGGAAAATTTATTTAAGTATGGTAGTATGAATAAACAAATCCTATGGAAGAAATAAAACCCAACATCCTATGTGTCAAAAGCTATGTAAAAAGTATCCCGATAACAATCTAAAGAGAACCGGGAGATGCTTCAAATGAGGAAAAGAGGGGTATCAGTCTAATCATTATCGATTGGATATAATGTATCACACTACTTTATATGAATGAAATAATTTTAAGGTCAACACTCAACCATTATTAAAGTATTTCAACTATATTAACATGGGTATTATGTGATACAATTCCCTAAACCATGGGTATTCAGAGATGATCAACAACAACAACCCCTAAGGCATCAACGAAGGGAATACATTATCACTATTGTTAAGGGGGATCCCAATTATGATTTAGAGCTTTTTACATTGTTTATTCATTCAATAATTTCAAATTAACTTCATGAATATAGTTATACACAATCTTTCATATCGTTCATGATTAGTAGAACTATTAAAATACCATCTCATAATAGGGAGTTTGAATTATCTGTGAGAAAAAATATTGAGAAAATTATGGTATCTAAAATATATGACCCCACCCCAATCAATGTTTATTTATTTAACTTCCCATTAAATCTTGTCTTAATTAATTAGGGGGATATTGATACAATAATGGGAATTTATTGGCTCTCCTTATATAAAACCAACATCAACTATTTAGAGAGTGGGATCACTCTTCACAATCTAATGAGTCCTATAATTCATTAAAATTTTATGAAAAAGGATGAAAATACTATGGAATATCATTCTTAATATTGGATACTATTTACTTGTAATAAAACATATGTATCTTAACTGATTGAGAAAAAATACATGATTATGCTTAATGATTTTCCCATTGTGAGGGACTACAAAGATGTGTTCCCTAAAAAATTGAATGGTCTTCCTCCCGAAAAAAGGTGGAGTCTTAATTTGTAGTTATATATGGATCTCTATTCCAAACAAAGACTCCATAAAAGATGGTTTTAATTCCCCAAACCTATATTTTAGTAGTGTAATTTTTATTTTATTATTTATTACTATTTTATACAAATAAATTTTATAAATTCAAACAAATTCAAGAAATTGGGAACACATGAGAAACATTTTATTTAATAGAACAGTGATACATTACATTGTTACATGTCTAAATACTTCAACTAATTTAGAAAACTCATTTTAAGCCTGAGTAATACAACTGGAAGACCTCCCATCAGCAAGAAAAGACTAATTGTGTAGCCTTCATCTCTTGGATCTCCATGAAATACAATAAAATAGCGACATGAATAGTAAGAACACTAAGAATAAGAGGAATGTAAATCAACGTTTTGTGAATTTTTTTGTTGTTCCATTGGATACGCATAGACATGGGTATTTATAAAACATGTTTTGACAGTTGAAAAAAATAGACGTTTGTATTTTTTAGGGATCGTTATGTTTTTATTAACAGTCAGGTTTACTTTTATTTGGACTGTTATATGAGTTAAAATTTTAAAATTAATTTTAACTAATAATTTAAAATATTAATATTAATGACAAGAAATTTTTTAATTATTAACATGATATTATAACATTATAGTTAAATAAAAAATAATTTTTAGAATGACAGAATAATTTAAAAAAATAATTGTTTAAAAATATATATATACATGTAAGGATTTTTTTTCTCTTTAATAAATTTTTACCATTGTCAGAACAATTTTATAAAAAAATTATGTGCACCACAACAAATAGAAGCCTTATAGTCCAAGACTTCATGGTTCAATGGGAAGAGTACAAGCCCACTCGAGTAGTAGTAGAGGTAAACCCAAGTTTAGGGTGGGTCAAATCAGCCCGACCATGGGTGGACCAACTACCATTCCATGAGTATGGATGAGCCAAAGCCCACACGGCCCATGTATAAGGCAATTATGCTATGTGGGTGTGTGTTTCCAGGACCACAAACAAATGCATTCTGTGCCTAGCCTTAAAAGGTGGTCCAATAAACCCTTTGGTTTCGATCTGGGATGTGTTTTTAATGGTGGGATCTAATATTGGACGCAAGGTCCTAGTGAGTGAGAGCTCAGCACTCTACCTATAATTACCTTGATCATGTCTCCTATCCCATCCCCAAATAATTCTAGGTTTTTCTAGCCATCCAATCCGGACCCGCCTGATCCGATCCATCTCTCTCCCTCTCCCCATTTAAGTATTTATTATGTGCATCATTTTATCCATCAGGTTTAATCATGGCCCAACAATCTCGAATGGATGATCTCAACCTTCCACACCTTTCATCCCTATTGAGTCAAACCAATCGAAACCATACCAGTTTGTGACGCATAGGATAACATCTAGATTTACTTTACTCCTATATTATTATTCTTCTACACTATGAATCATGGGGCATCAACCCATTCCAATCTCCATCCTTGGTCCCATCCAACTTTTTTTTTTCAAAAGTCCAATATGGTCGATTTAATTTTAAGCCAAACATCATCTGATTACCCTACTTGTTTTAATTATATATATATATATATACAATTTTAGTCAACCCAATTGATTATAATTTTTCACTAATCATATTTTTTTAATTCTTATGTCAATTACAAATTCTTATTATCATTTTTCTAATTGAATCATGAGATTGTATATATATATATATATATCCATTTTGGCACACCCATGGACACCTAAATATCACTCTTTGAAGCCCTATCTTGGTGTCCAGAGTCACTTATCCCCTATATTGATCCGAAATCATATAAGGTATTCAATTTGTTTCCTGTTTGATTTAATATATATAAAAATATATGTATATACACAAATGATTAGCTATTTATATCGTCGCTTTAATAAATTATGATTGATAAATATCTGGTTTAATTTAAGTTCTTTATAAATCCCTTGGTTCAACCAATTCATGAATGGATTTATTCTTCTTCATCAAATTATTTTTGGGGTTAAGTATATATATGTATATATATGCATATATACACATACAGAACTATATAATTTCATTATATAAATATATGTGATAAGGGTTATGATTTTAAATGAATATTTTATAAAACCAATGGTTATTAAGGGTTTATTTGATTCCATATAACAATATTTGTTACCCATATATATACATATGTATATATAAATATATGAATTTTATTTCTACCTATATATATTAATATTTTCATATGTTATAAAACAAGGATATTAAAAAAATTGGTTCTAAGCAGATGGGTTTCATGGGTATGATTTTATTATTCGCCCAGTTGTGTTGATTATAAAGATAATACACACACACACACACACACACACATATATATATATATATATATATATATATATATTAATCTTTCTGATTTTATTAAATAGTGGTTTTGTTGTAAATTTTATTTCTAAGCTAGTATGATGTAAGGAAATCATTTTTCAAAAGGATTGCTTTTGTTTTCAAAACATAATTTTATGTGTAGGGTATACATTTATTTATGTATATAAATATATGAATATAATTTTATTTATAAAATGGGTTAATATTTTATTCCCAAATGGACATAAAAAGTTAAAATTTTATTTTTATTATGTCAATTTATGGTATATGTTTATCTATAACCTAGTGTTTGAATGATAATAGTTATCATTTAATGTGACACTTCTAAAGAAGATATCATTTTATATGTGAATTTTTATCTTCAATCCTTGGAATTTAACTCATAGTAAGGTATGGCCATCATGTAAATTATAAATAATATCTCTTGAATTCTAGATCAATTTTTATTTTAATTACTTATCCACTATATTTATGATTAAAAAATAATAATGGTTATTTAAAGCATGGGAGTCTCTAGAAAATTATTTTAGAAACTCTCAAGAAAATATAGGTTAACTTTTATGATAATGGTTATTTTATTTTTAAGGAATATAATATTATTTTGAAATTTTTTTAGGCTAGAATTGGGAAACCCAGGTCCATCAAAATTATTTTAAAAAATTGGCACCAGTATGTTATCTGAGGTTATGGGGAGTGAGCCCATAAGTCTTGAGGGAACATTGTTCTATATGATTTATGAATCACATCCTTATATTATATTTTAATGGTCTTTCAAGTATCATGAATGACCCACTAAAAAATTAGTATTATTGATGGAGAAATCCCAAAGAACTTTTCAATTATAGTTATTTGAGGAAAATATTGGTTTTTTGATATAATTATATTTAGATTTCAGTGTTTTGGAAAACCAAAAGTTTAATTATAAACATCTAATCAAATGAAATATTTTTATTGTATTTATGGTGTTAAAACCCCTTACTAGTAATTTAAAACTCTCACCCTATATTTTAAAAAAAAAATTAATATTTTTAGTATATTAATCAATAATGTGTTTTTCTATGTGGTGTCTGCACACTAAACAATATTTTTTTTATGTTTTGATGAAATTTAATAGTTGTTTCTAATTATTCAAAACCTATACCGGTAAAGGTCCTCTATTATGTATTGTGTTGTCAAATTATTTAGTTCTTTTATAAAAAAATACATAGCATGTTTAAGCCCCAGCTCTAGGAAACTGGAGTCTGGGTTTTAATTGGTATCATAGAACTAACTATATAATTTATGAAAATTAAAAGAAAAAAAATTAAGCATACCTCCCGTATAAAAAATAGTTTTCTTGACATTTTAAAATAGAAGGTAGAAGATCACAAACTAATATTTTGTCCCTTCTAAACAAGATAATAGAAAATATAAAGGTAAAATCATGTTTCGACCAGTTTGGGCCTTTTAGAAATCTTCTTTTATAATGTAAACACCATTATCAAAAATCCAACACCCATAGTATAATCCATTTCTTTTGGGGATCAGGTATTGTTTATTTTCTCATGGTTCATGCATAAAATAAATTTTATGCACATCAATGAAACTATTATGTGGGTCTCTTTAGATGTTTCACCTTGTCTGAAAATATAATGTCCATAACAAATTCTTGGTTTGATGGTGAATAGGGTGACCTCCACATAGCTTATATGTATCAACTATTGTAAATTAGTTCATATGGGAGACTTTTTGATTTAATAATTTTATAAAACTTGTTAGTTCAGTTATATTATTGAAATAGAGTATAGTATGATGTCTCAAAGCTTTGAATAACTCATTTATTTTATATAAGATTCAATTATTGCATACATGAGTTTGACCCTTGTTTCTCGAGATGTGTGTAGACCAAAGAAATTGCAGAACATATAATTACTTCAGGAAATTCGACATTGGATAATCGCCTACTCTTTTGAAACTAGTGATGGTATGAATTAAATATTATAATCTAAATTTGATAATTAATAATAATTAGGTTGTTTTTGTAGGAACAATAATATTGGATTCTGAATGAATAAATATGTACTAATATGTGTAAAAGAGACTTTTGAGGACACAATTATATTATTTGGGGGGAATGTAAAGCCCCAAACCTATGTTTTAATAGTGAAATATCTATTTTATAACTTATTATTTTTTAATTAAAATAAATGTTATTAATTCTACTGAATTCATGAAATTCATAAAACACAAGAAACACTTTATTTAATTAAACAAAGATACATTACATTATTACAGGGCTAAATTCTTCATATAATTTTGAAAACTCATTGAAAGCCCAAGTAATTCCACTGGAAGACCTCCCATCATTTCAACAATACCAATTTTGTATCCATTATCTCTTGGATTTACCATAAAAACAAATAAAATATTAAGAAGAATAAAAAGTGTTCTAAGAACAATAGGAGTGTAAAACACCATTTTGGATAATTTATGGTTATGTGCTTGGATACCAATAAACATAGGGATTTATAAAACCTTTTCTAGTCGTTGAAATAAAAATAGTTGTTTAAAAAATTTTAGTGACCATTATGTTTTTATTAACTAGTGGGGTTTCTTTTATTTGGACCTTTGTATTGAAAAAAATTAAAATTAATTTTAAATAATAATTGAAAATATTTATATTAATTACATGAGATGTTTTGATTATTAACTTGATATTATAACCTTGGAATTTAATAAAAAATAATTTTAATAATTAAAAACAAATTATTTTTAAAAAAATATCGAATGATTTAAATATATATATATATATATATGTATTAATATATATATTTCGTTTTTGATTGATAGATTTTTGTCAAAAAAATTGTTATCTTCCCCACAACTAAGATAATCCTTATAGGCCAATCCCTTAAGGTCCAGTGAGCACAGCACAAGTACACTTGAGGAGCTCCACGGGTCAAACCATGTATAGGGTGAGCCGAATTGGCTCTAGAATGGGTAGACTAGGTATCAGTCTCTGAGTATGGGTAAGACAAATCCCACACCACCCATGTATAAGGTTGTTGTGTTGTGTTTGTGTTCACGACATCGAACAAATGCACCGTGTGACCAGACTTATGAGTTCATCCCAGAAAACATTTTTTTTGATGATGAATGAAATTTTAAACATGGGATCTAATCTTGAGCAATGATCCTATTGCATGTAATCTCAGTCTTTTACCTCCAATTACCCAAATTGGGTGTCCTCTCCCTTCCCCGCATAATTCCAGGTTTTCTCAGTCATCCGATCAGGCCCCATCTAATCTGAGCTATCTCCCTCCCTCTCCCTCATTGATTCATTTTCACTACACAACATGTTATCCATCACATTTAATCATGATCTTATGATCTATCATGGATGATATCATTTATCCAAACCATTTTCCTCGTTAATTGGTGCTAGTATATACAGTATGGGTTTGAGGCACAATGGACAACCAATTGTTTTACATTTCTCCTCCAATGTTCTTCTTCAACCCTACGAATCATTAGGAATCAACCTGTGGTGCTCCTCTCATCTCCATCATGTGATCCAATTGCCTTAATTTTCCATGATTCTATTATGGTTGGTTTTATTTTAATATGATCTTCATCTTCTTCTGTTGCATGTTTCAATTATATATATGTTATTATATGACGTCAATCAACATGATTGATTGTAACTTTTCACTAATCTTTGTTTTTGATTGTTGTGATTTGATCAATTATAGATTTCAATTAGAATCCTTTTAATTTAATCATTATAATATATATATATATATATCCCTCTTCAAACACCTAGGGACACCTGAAAATCACTCTATCAAGACCTGTCATGGTTTCAAGAATCTTTTAGACCCTCTTTTGATCCAAAATCCTGTAAGGGATTCAATTAGATTCATTTTTTATTTGATATATATATAAGTATTTAAAAATATTTATACATATATATATCTTTGCATAAAGATTTTTTGAATGATAAAGATCTGTATTAATTTATGTTCCTCATAAATCCCTCAATTAACACTATTCATTAATGGATTTATTATTCTTCTTCATGTTATTTTTTGGTTACATATATATGTGTATATATATGCATATATACACATATATAACAATATATTTTCATTATATATATTTGACAAAGGCTTTTATTTTAAATGATTATTTTCTCAAACTTTTGGTTTATATGGTTATATTTTATTTCACCTAAATTTCTTCATTATAAAAAAACATACATATGTATATATGTATATATGAATTTTCTATCTATCTATATAAATTAATATTTTAAGATAATTTAAAACAAGGATTTTTTAAAAAAAATATGATTTTAAGCATATGGTTTTCATGGGATTAATTTTATTATGGGTCATTTTATGTTGATTATAAATATATACATATTTATATATATACATATATATATATATGTATGTAACTTTCTATTTTTTAGGTTTTATTAAAAAGTGTTTTTGTTTTAAATTTTATTTCTAATCTAATATGATGGAAGGAAATCGTTTTTCAAAAGGATTGATTATTTTTTCAAAACATCATTTTATGTGCAGTGTATACTTATATTTATGTGTGTGTGTTTATATATATGCATACAAGTTTATTTATAAAATGGGTTATACTTTTATTCCCAAATCAATATACGATGATTGAATTATATTTGTATTCTATCAATTTATGGTTTATGTTTATGTGTAACATAGTTTTCAAATGATAATAGTTATAATTTTATGTGATATATCTAAATAAGCAGTCATTTAATCTGTGAATTTCTATCTTCACTCCTTGTAATTTCATGCTTAGTTAGGAATCGCCATCCACTAAATTATAAATGAAATCTTATCCATTCTAGATCAAGTATGAATTTTAATTCTTTATAAATTTTATTTTTGGTTTATAAATAATAACAGTTATTTCATGAATTGGAATCTCATAAAAATTATTTTAGAAACACTCGAGAAAATGTTGGTGACATGTATTGGTGAACGTTATTTTATTTTTTAAGAAAATAATATTATTTTGAAATGTTTTTGTGTTAGGATTGAGAATGGTAGGTCCATCAAAAGTATTTTCAAAATTTTTCACTAATGTGTAATGTGATGTTATGGGGAGTGAACCCATACGTTTTTAGGGAACGTTGTTTTATATGAGTAAGGACTAGAAGCCTTAAATTGTGTTTTTTATGGTTTTCCAATTAACATGAATGACCCACTACAAAATTATTATTTTTGACGGATAAATCCAAAATATATTTTGAGTTATAATTATTTTTAGAAAATTTTGGTTTTATAATTTAAGTATATTTAGATTTCAATGTTTTCTAAAACCTAAATTTTAAGTATATACATTTACTAAATGTAAATTTTTTAATGTATTTATGTTTCTAAAACCCCTTACTAGACATTTTTAATTCTCACCCTATGTATTTTAAAACTTTATTTTTTCAAGTTTAGTAGATTTATCCGAAATGTGATTTTCTATCTAGTGGATACATAATAAATAATCTTTTTTATATATTCAATTCATATAGTTTTGAGGAAATGTATCATTTGTATCTAATTCTTGGAAACGGTGACCTGTAAAGGTCCTCTGTTTTATATTGTGTTGTGTAATTATTTAGTTTATTTTATAAAAAAAGCATGTTTTAGCACCGACTATGGAAAACTAGGGTATGTGTCTTTACAATGGAAAACATTGAGTTTGAAGAATTGAAGAACCAATTAGAAGATAATATGCATAAGGGTTTTATATGCCTGAGTACTTCACTATGGTGTGTTTCTTTCCTCTTCATCAAAATAAAGGATGGATGAATGTTTCTCTCCACTAATTTTCATGATCTTAACCAAATCCCCAAAAATAAAAAGTATTCCATAAAATGGATGGATGAATCATTCAATCTACTACATGGGTACAATAATTATTCTATGGTGGACCTTCGATCAAGATATCAACAATTAACAGAGAAGATGGAAAATATTCCCAAAACTGAGTTCCAAAAGTGTTATAAGAACTATTAGTTCATAGTGAAGACATTTAGACTCATTAATTATCCAAATAAATCGCATGGACCTAATCAATATAATCTTCATAGATTCCATCATAGTTTTTATGGTAGTATTAACAGATGAAATTATGATATACTCTAAGATAAAGGATCATCATGACCAGAATTTGAATACAATGCTAAAGAATTTTTTAAGGGATAAACATTATTAAAATTATAGTAAATGTGTATTCTAGATATAAGAGGTATCATTATTTGGTAATGTCACCACTGGAAATGAGATATCTCTAGTCCCTTCTATGATATAGAAAATTTATGATTGGCCCTAAATAGAATTTTTAATAGAGATCCGTAATTTTTTTGGTCTGATAGGGTATTACTGATGATTTATTATCAACATATTATGACTTTAAAACACACTAACCAAATTGAATCAAAAGAGAGAAAAGTTTTTTTGGAATATAAATAGTGAATATTGCTTCATAGAATTGAGAGAGAGGCTTATCACTGCACAAGTACTTACACTACCAATAAGTGGGGTACTCATTGTGGTATACGTTGATGAAACAATTAAGGGCTTAGGTTTTTTATTGAAAAAAATATAAAGTGATAGATAATTCCTTACATAAATAGAATTTTCAGGATAAAAACGATCCCACACATGATCTAGAGTTATACATTATGACTTCGCATCGAAAATATATCAATATTACCTCGATGGGGTGAAGTTAGATATATATATACTGATCACAACGGCCTCAAATATATATTCACATAGAAAGAGATTAATATGCACTAGTTAGGATTGTTATAGCTCATCAAACAAATTTTCTGCATAATCCCCTTCCAACATGGTAAATAAAATAAAGTGTCATATACTCTAAGTATAAAGAGACCTAAAACATTATCAATGATAAGAATTAAGAAGGATACAATCTTTCTAAACTTGAAAAGGATGGGCATTGGAATCATAAATAAAGGAACATCATCATTATTTTCTCCAATGATTTCTCAACCATCCCTTTTAAGGAAGATAAATGATTCAAAATAGATGATGAGGATGTTCCAAAGAAGGTGGAAATTATGAGAAATAACAAATCATCATAGCTCAAAATTGATGAAGAATGAGTCATATGATTTCAGTCATGACTATGTGTTCCATTTAACCAACAGATAAAAAAATATCTTATGAAATATATGCATATCTCAACCTCTTACATCCACCTAGTGAGCACAGAGATGTATTGAGATCATTTAGAGCACTATTGGTGGGATAATATAAAGAAGGATGTCACATAATATATATCAAACATACTAGTATGTTTGAAATTGAAGGTGTAAAATAAAAAATTATAAGGGGATGATGCAACCATTACACATAGCTATATAGAAATGGGAACACATCCCCATGATCTTTTTCATTGGACTAATGAATAAATCTAGGGGAAATAATTCACTAGGGTAGGTTTTGGATCATATTACATAGACTAATCACTTTATTTAAATTAATTATGACTTAACATTTTATCAACATGCATGAATGTACATAAGGGAAGTGGTGAGGAAACCTAGAGTACCATTATCAATTATATCTAACAGATACCCAAGATTAACCACTATGTTCTAAAAGAGTCTCTAATATGGTCTCAACACTAATTTGAACATTTTTATGACTTATAAGCTACATGATTATGGACAATAATATGGAACTATTAATACATAGAAAGATATTTTTAGATATTTCTTGAAAAACTTCAAAGGAGGTTGAAACAAGAATATTAATTTGTTCAAATTATCATACTAATGTTATTTACACTCAAGTATCCAAATGGATACATTTGAATACATTTATTGAAAAATATATAGGACACTTTCATTCTATGATAATTTTACAGAACATATGCTTATGGGATATGAAATGGTCCAGGAAATGGTAGAAAAGGTGAAGACCATTCAACAACACATCAGAGCTTCCCAATATCCCCCAAATATATGTGTAGGAATTTATTGATGGGACCTAGAGTTTGAGTATGGAGATAAGATAATTGCCTTTATACCTCCACATATGAGAGTCATAAAATATGGTAGGAAGAGAACTTTTTGTCAAAAGTACATCGACCCCTTTAAGACTATTGATCATGTAGAAGTTGTGGCCTATCGACTATGACTTCCCCCAACCATTTCTCCAGTACATGATGTTTTCCTTGTATCACTCTTGGTGAATTACAAACTAGATACCTCACATGTACAGAATTAATAGTTGGTAAAGTTCTAAAAAGATATCTCTTATGAGGATCATCTCATGAAGTTTTTTTAATTTATAGATAAATTTATAAATAGAAATACTACTAACCTAGTTAAATTACTATGGAGGAACCATAAATATTAAGATGGGACATGGGGACCAGAAGAAGAGATGAAGGAGATGTGACCTCACCTATTTTCACCTTATTATGTATTACTAAATTTCCATGAAATTATTTCATAATGGGGGAAGACTGAAATAACCCAGAATTTTATCCATGGAATCTCACTTCTTATAATTATGTCATGCAGTATAAATCACATAGATCATATAGAGAGACTAAAAAATTTATTCTCATAAATGAGGAATGATAACTTAGATGGAAAAAACCCAAATAGAATGAAAAATATTTTAGATGGATAATAAATAGAAAATAAGACAGTAAGAATTGGATAATTTGGATATGCTCAATCCACTAGAATGACAGCACTATTGAAACAATATATAGAAATAAAACATATTTTGAATAATGAAATATTTATTTTGAAGATAAAACTATATATAATATTAAGAGAAAATAGAATTGAATAAAAAATTAAAAGAATAAGAGGTAATAATAAGAAATATTGAACACATATAAATGATATAAATTGGATAGTTGGAATAGTAATCTGACCATTAGAATAGTAACCAAACCTTTTTATTATTAATATAACCATTATTAATAGTAAACTGACTATTATAACATTAACCACCCTAATAAAATATAAAATAATATTTATGTATCCTATATAATGAAAATATGACATAATTATATAATGTTATATGTAAATAAATGTTTCAAAAATTATAAATTAAGTGTTGGTATTTTTGGAAAATGTAAATTATTTATTTTTAATTTTATAATGAGTATGATGATTTAAAAGAAACTTTAATTTAAAAAAATATTCATAAAATATTATCATTTTTTTAATAATGATAATATAATTTTAGGAGACTATAAGTAATTTTCAAAAACGGTTAGAAAATTTATTATAATATTAAAAATCAATATTTTTCAAATAAATTATGATTCTATTTAGAAATTAAATTTATCATATATAGAGAATTATTTTCAAAAAATGGATTCTTTTTTGAAATATACACATTAAAATGGTTATAGTGAATTCTTTGTATTTTTCTAAAATATTTGATTATTTTGTAGTGTGAAATGTTGTAATTTATTGTATTTAACATTATTATCCAAATACATGGATATTGAGTATTAGATGATGTAAAAAATAATAATTTTTAACTCATATTCACCGTTTACTTTATATAGTCACAAGAATATTTAATATTAATATTCTTGATCAAAAATAATAAACTAATCAACAAAATAATCAAAATCACTTTTCTCCCCCCCTTATAAATACCAACCCTTCTCATAACTCCTATTGATCCATGAATCTTTCCAAATATATTATAAATCCTCCAGTACCCATACTCCCCATGTCCAAGGGGTACTATTCTCATTTAAATTGCAATTACATTTTTTAAGGGGTCCTTCTAGGAGGTGATATTCAAGTGGTAACATTATCAAACTACCTCATTAAATTTATTTTTTTTCTTCTACCTTATCCTAGCCTTATTCATATATGAAATAATTATAATTATAGTGTCATAGATACATTGGAAGTAATATTTTATAATGAAATATCTTCTGACCGTCCCTCATCTCATCTCCTCTTACTCAAAGAAACGAAATCATTTTCCAAGTTATCACAGTTCACCATCTTTGTGGATAATGATTTTTTTTCATTATTACCTTCGTGGATAGTCATAAAACTATTATTATTGCTAAATTAGATTTTAATAAGTATAATAAATCTCATTTCATGTATTATGACTAATATATAGACATAATAGTAAATAAAATTAAATTAGTTTTTGATGGTCGGTAATACAACATAAATGAACTAATATTGTAATGATAACATTTTTACTCCAAGAAACATTACCATTTCACAAAAAAAATTATATATTGTACCATTAATTATTATAAAACTCCATAAATACAATTTCATATCACTTATAATTTTTTATTTCCAATTTAAATTAACATCAATAATTATACACAAGTGAACCAACAGTGAAAAAAATGCTCCCAGAAAAAAGAAATTGAACATTATAACTCATCAAAGTGGAAAAAAATGAACGTAATAAAATTATAATAAATAAAGTGAATGATTAATTGGTTATTAATTAAGTAATTAATTTACATAGTTTGATTATACAATACATTATTTTAATGTGAAGAACACATTTGGACATAAGGTAATGGATCTCTTCGAACCTCCATACTTCCTTTCAGTTGCACACTCTCTCTACCTCAATTTATCTATTAATTATTAATATATAATTATTCGAAATTATTTATATATATGTACCACATATATATATATATATTTCTCAATTAACCATTATTTTATGGTAAATACATGTTTTAAAAAGGGTCACTTCTTAATTCCTCTCGATAAGAAAATATGATTAAAGGGAACCTATGTATTTCATACCCATTTTAGAGTACACTCCATAAATTGTTTTAAGACACCATAATTTTCCAAAAATCTGTAATTTATCCATGAAAATGAATTTTTTTAGTTTATAGTTTTATGAAAAATATAATTCCTTTATCACCTATAGAGACTACTTATTCTTTTTCATAAAACTATTATTAAGTGGGACATTCTTAATGTTTCATTACAACACATCTTGTTTTCACTTAAATTTTATTTATTTATTTTTGGTATGTTATTATACATCATTAATTATTTTCCAAGAATAATTTCAATCCCTTCTTTCATGGATACCATTATGATACACAATTTGGTTTTACCTTATAAAAGGATAATGAAACGCAATTCATTCTATGGGTAACCCATATGAGTATTACGTAGGTTTTGTTTTTTTATGTGGTGAATTTATTAATTTACATGTTATGATAGATGCAACTAGATAGTTATATAATGTATTGGGTAATTATTTAGTCTCATAAGACATCGGGTATTAGATTAGGGAGTACACCAAATCCATTATGGGACTACGTCCACCTTGTGATATCGTCTTGGTAGTTTCCATTGAATCTTATTTATTTCATGAAATATGTTTCTACCAAATTCTTATATTTTCTTGATCTTATGATTATATGTTCTATATGTTATGAATCTATTTGTTTATTCATGATCCATGACTTTTATTTTATCATGTTATGCCTTTTGAATCAGGTGATAGGCTATTTTCCATGTGTATTACCTTAGTAGGATTTTTATCTCATCCCTTCTATTTATATATTACCTAGGTTATCCTATGTTGTTATGGAAGAAAAAATGGAGTTAGGATCTCAATTTCATTATTAATAAAAAATATATTTTATTCTATTTTTATGATTTCTAATTATATACCTATTATTTTAAATATACAAGGATTTTTTTATCTTTGGTTTGTATTTTATGGAAAATTTTTCTTAAATCCTGTTATAATATATGTAAATGCCTAGGGTTTTTATAGTTCTGAAATGGTTTATACAAATAATTCTTCACAAATTTTTACCTGATAAAATTATTCTAAAACACAAAAAATTTATCCTTCTTAACCGAAAAAATGAAAAAAATACCAAATAACAATATTTATAAATAAATAGGGGTAAAAGAGGATGGGTTTTTAAAAATACACATTATGAATACAATACTCCTTTATAAAAATACTTTTGGGTGGGCCTAAATTAAAAAAAGATGTGATAATGTTCCGAAATATAGAGTAATGTAATACCCCAAGATTTTTTGAAATATTTTTATCAAATTAATTTTATATTTTTAATTTTTTCTCTTACAGTTAGCATTGAGTTTATCTTAAGTTACACGCAACACTAAATTTAAATGAAATGTGTTTGACTATTAAAATATAATTATTTAAAATGACTGTTATATCCTCGCCACTAGAATAGTGGTTATGAATAATACTAACTAAATTATGAAAATATATCGACTAAAAATCTATATAAAATGAATTATTTCATGACTAATTGACTAGAAATAAAAATAAATAATATTTTAAAATAAAAGAAAATAATTTTCAAAAAAAAATATTTTTATGAAAACAACAAGGAATACCGAAATAAATTTAAAAATCATTTTTATAGAATTATTTTAATTAAATTTCCATATCATACATTTAAATACCTATTTAACTTTTATCTTTTGTGTTTTTTAGGTAATATATAAGAATATATCATGTATTATTCATATAACTATATTTTTCTAATAATCATTTTTTCACCTTTTGTGAACTTAATTTAAAAATTATTTTTGATAACTTTAGAAAAGAAAATTTAATTTTTAAATTTTATTTTTGAAATCATCATGTCAAAATTATCAGGGGTATGATTTTTTAGGGTTTTTAAAAATGATAAATTTTCTGATAAACAATGAAAAATACCAAATTTTAATTAAAACCCACATTTTTGTTTAGATTATTTAAAAAGTTAAATATTATATCAATTTTTTTAAATTAAAATTATTCCAATTTTAAATTTTTTAATCTAGTTTAGTTCATTATAATAATTCTCAATTTTAATTTTTCAATAAAAATATTGAAATTTTCTGAACATTTTCACTTTTAAAACACACTTCCTTATTGCATCTAGGGGGTTACTTTTAAATTAAAATCGAAAAAATATCTGAATTAAATTTGGAAATTTTTATTCTTTATTTGGAGTCATAAAAATTTATATTTTCTAATAATTTTAATTTATGCTTTATTCATAATGAAGTGTATAAATAGTAAAAATTATTAACCATAGTTAATGTGAATAATTTTTTTTGGGGGTTTAACTACAAAGATAAGGATGAAATGACCTAAACACGTGTCTAAAATCTATTAAATGGAAAAATTTACGACCTATAATTTATAAGGTTCATGAATAATTAATTTAACACCTTTTGGAAAGAAAAATATGTTGGTGCAATTTTCTATTCAATAAATTAGAATTGTGCCACTCACCTCACTTTTAAAAGGACACCACCAATTCTCCATTATAAATACTTTAAACACCCATTTTTCATCCATTATAGATCCAAATAACATCCTTAATTACCTAATATCATCTTATAATCCTTATGGTGGTCATAAATAAATCCTTGGAATTATTTTATTGCAATCCTAAAGAGGTTTCCCAAGGAACACATAGCATTCATCATGGAGTGTTTTTATTATATTTCTTCCTCCACCAATTTCCATTATTGTTAACCCATTATGATATAATAACCTCAGAATAATTCATATACTAATACTTCGTTATGTAATGCTAATGACCATTAACTATCTCCACTTCCATAAAAAGGTTTGTTAAATCATAATTTGTGTGTATGGCGGACTATTGCCTCGCGAACTAATTTCCTTCATTGTTTACATTACCACCTATCACGATTGGATATGATGATGTATATAAATTATATAAAAGATATTAATAACATAATTATTCATCTGGAGTTATTATATAATATATACCCTTTAATTTCCATTTTTAGGGGGTGTGATAATGCCGCTCTTGTGTACGATAGATTACCTCCTCCCAAAGCGATGTGATTTCTTTTTCACTAACACTTTATGTTGAAGATAACAAGTAATTAATTAATTAATATATGGGATATACGTGATATAATTATGATTTTAATGAATTATTTATCATTCTAAAAAAGTAATATATCATTTTTTTCTTACATTTTCATTCATTAAAAGATGATAATGTTGTTTGTGTTTGTGTGGAATACCACCACCATGAAAGGATGTGACTCTATATTTTCATAACCACACCACATGGATGATATATATATATATATATTTATTTAAATAAATTATATGTAATTTATTATATTTTTATAATTTTTTAATGATATAATATTGCTTACCTAGTTTTATAGTTATCATTGGAAAATGGAAATGTTACTCTTGTGTATGTATGGCCAACCTTCTCTATGATCATAACATATTACATTTATCAAAACAATATTTCATTATTGGTATTAAAATTATGATTTATGTATTAATATTATAAGTATTTTTTTATTATTATTATTATTATAGATCTGAATTAACCATGATCAAAGTTATAGAACAAAAAATATAACAATTCAGAACATACATGAAAAACATAGCAGATGTAACCCAAAACAGGATTTTAACAAGGAATTGTTAATAAATTCGTAAAAAAAATAATAAAGTCATATTAATTATGATATATATATATAATTCGATGTAGAATAAATATAATAAACATATAATTATTATATATGTGGTACAAATGTATACAAAAAAAGTCGAGACCTAAGGTAGGGGATGTTTTCCATAATTTTATTTCCTTGATACATATTTTATGTTATACACCAATCTTACTTTAAAGATTTTATATACATCCCATTTTACATTTAACATCAAAAACTTATTTCTTCTCATGATATTTTAATATTAATTTAATGTTATTTTTTATGTGTATTGAAATTCAATGTTACCAAAGTCGTAAATATTTTATGTTACAATCTAATAATTTATTAGGATTGTTTTATATAATGTTTTCAATGATCAAATAATATGATCCATTTATTAAGTAAGTCAATATTTTTTTTTCTCCTATAGTAATTTTATTATAATATATGTGTTCCTTTAATTTTACTCAATTTATCTACACAAGAGTTAAAATAAATATTTTTACGAAAAAAATCAACTTTATTTATCTCTTCGGTAAAAACCCCATTTTTCTTTCAAAAACATGTAATCGTAAATTTTTTTAAATAAACTTTTTAAAATGATAAAATTATTTTATTAAATATATTTTCAAAAAATTTAAAATTTATATTATTATCATTTTCTAAAAAAATATTATTTGGATTTTACTAAAAATGTGAATGGAATTTCATTTTGACATGTATTGAATGAATGGAATTTCTCAAGGTCATGACCATTATTTTATTCAAATTTACCTTTATAATTTTACATGTTTATATTAAAGTAAATTTGCTATAAAAAAATTATGTTTTAGAATGGATTTTTCAAAGTGGATAGTATACTTTCCTCAGTAAGTGTTTAAAATGTTTTTTAAAGCTTTACCTATAAGTTCTTTACTTTAATTTCTATGAAACGTATTCCCAAAATACATTATGAATTTATAGTTATAAATATTTATTTTCAAGTAATATTTATCTTCCTCAATAAATGTTCCGTGTAATATATCTTTCAGAATAATTCTCCATATAAAATGAAATTCTTTCATGTAACTTATTATTTTTTGGGGATATGAATCAAGGATATCATTATTATTCTTTAACAGAATGGTTTATGATGAAATGGAATTTATGAAACTCATTTCACTTTTATTTTTTATACCATTAAAATTTTCTTATAAATCATCCTACATTATCTATAGGTTATGAAATGATTAAATTATAAAATTATTATGATATATTTCTCTTTTCCATAGGTTATGATATGATGAGATGTTTATCCAAAATATTTTATGTCATTTGTTATGACATGATGAATGTTTTATGATCTTTTGGAACACATATTTATGATTTAATTTTTGAATGATGGGACTTATATATCCCTTCAATGCATTATGTAATGATTTATGTCTCTTGAGATAGACAAGAATGGAATGGTGATTGCACCTAGTTCAGTGAAGCACGTTGTCCACTGTAATGGTCTTAAGATTAAACCTGCACTAAAATGATGGTATGGGGAGTGAACTTATTTCACTATGATATAATTTTTAGTGAGACTTGAATATAATGGAAATTATTTTCTATGATTATTTGTATTCCACAATTCCCAGACTTATTCCAATGTTATGTTCTGAAGGATTATTCTATTTGATTTCATTAGGATACATGTCTTTTCAACTTCTAATTTTTTTTCATGACACAATATTGTGATTATTTATATATAGGGTGTGATCTTAAAATGTTATAATTGTGTTCTCAACCCATTTTGATCATGTTATTCTTATGTACCTCCCTTTTTTACACATTCTTAGAATATGAGATCACACAATCTTATGATTCCATTCCCTAGCTTAAGAAGAATGGTTTTAATATGGTTATGATTATGAATGGTATTAATGGGGAAGATATTTATGATATATGTTAAATATCATTCAACAATTATAAGATTGTGTACATAATCACCAAAAAAATATTTTGGTCCTTAGGCATGTGTTTGGGTACTGTACTGAATATTCATCAAAAAAAAATTTAATATCTATTTATAAAAATATATGTTTTTCATAGATGATATTAGAGTAAATATTCAATTACCATTTGGAAACTATGATGACAAAACATTAGTTACATCCCTATGGAATTTGTTTGTGGATATTTCAAGTGATGTATCTAGCGATAATTATAACGATAATCCAATGTATTAGAAAATTTCCTAGAATTTTTTATACAGTGAGAAGTTTAAAAAAAATAGTCCTTTTATGGATAATAATAGTTGAATTGGATTTGATATAGAGTTACCTAGGGGTAATAACTTTGAAAAGTATGCATTGAGTCGGACATTAGTATCACATGGTGCATGAAAACTGGCCTTATTATACTCCCAGAATGATACTCTAGAGGGATGTTCACTAGAAATTAAAAAACTCTTTACAAACCATCTTAAAATATTTAATAAGATAATTAATATGAATATTCTAGGAGAAATATAAGGTTACATATATTAAAAATTATGTCTCATGATTTGGGAATGCATTAAGTGTTTTTTCATGACTACATGGTTCTTGAATATGATTATTGGAACTTACACTATGATTATGGGTTTCAGTCAACTTTGGTAGCCCTAAGAAACTTGGTAACCATTGAATTTGATGAATAATTTTTTATTAACCATCCAAATGGGATGGAGACTAGAGTAAAGGATATTATGATTGTGCATAATCAGTTATCCTGGAAAATGAATAAAATGATTCACTTTAACCAACTCTCTAACTCATAAAAGAATCGAAGGATAGTCTCTTCTGAGAGATTGAGTAGTGGAGACCATGGAGGAAATAATTTTAAGTTTTCTATATGTCATGAATGTGGAAATAATCATTCAAGGTAATTTCATGGAGAGATTTGAAGATATTTTGGTTATGGAAAAGAAGGAAACAAATAAATTCAATTCAAAGGAAAAATATAAATGTTGGTTAACACAATGGATGAAAATAATTGTCTCACAATGTTCTCATCTACAATTAAATGTATTAAATCTTTAAATCAATGGAATTTTGAAAATAAAAGTCCTAATAGAAAATCTAAATAATATTGCAGTATAATTTTATGAGTAAGGGTTATATTTTTGTTGATTAAGAGACTAAAAATTACATATCAGATAAATGAGGTATTAAGGTATAATATGATGAATCCTATATAAAAGTTTGGGAAGGAGGTTTTATGATTGAGTTATTTATGTATTGGATTTATATAATTATTTTATATGAATCATAAACTATATAAGGGTCATTCAGTATAAGTATTTTCATTAAGGATTTGGAAAAATGTGTCAAAATGTATTAATGGATTAAAAAATCAATATAATGGAAATGTGATATTTTGATTAAGATAATATAACCCTTAATATGTTAATCATATTGAGAACGTTGAGTTCATTTTGATTAAATAGATTATTGATATGAATAAATTAAATTGGATAGTATATATAACCTTTGAACTCGTAAAATATTTGTTTACAAAGTTTCTTTTGTTTATGGTGTTTACAACATTATTAGATTTATGGAATATATTCAATAATCTATGGATTTATTCAAGGAATGAGTAAGAATTAATTTTTTTTCATAAAGGTCTTATATTAATTGAGGCTATTACCTTTTTTTATGAGAATACAGCATAATGGTATTCACTTGAATTGTATGTGACAATGAAGAGATACTTTATGTTTTTTGGAATATTATTGATAATTTTATTTTTTAAATTTAGTTAATTATTTCAAATGTTTTGTATGTTAATATATTTGGATTCTCATAAAATTAACAATTTATGAAATTATTTAGGTTTAAATCCTAATGAGGTTCTAGAGACTAATTATTTATTTCATCTTATAAATATTTATCTATATTGGATAACCACTTATTACATTTTTTGATTCTATGATTACTAATGATAAAAGGAATGAATTATCTTTATTTTATAGATATTATTATCCACTGGTGATTCTATAATTAAAAAAATCATCTTCATTTCTTGTATTATGATATTAAGTGTATATTTATCAAGGAATTCCCAAAGGATGAAATTGAGCCTATAAAATAAAAAGATATCGAGTAAGAAAAGTTATAGAATTTTATAGTTAAAATGGAAAAAGAATTCCCCAAAATTAGGAAAGGGATCTTGAAAAATAATTTTTTCATGTTATCATAATTTTTTATGATATCAATGACTTTTATTTCTTCTTTGGATTATGTTTCATTGTTTATTTTCCTTCAATATATTACCCACATTATTTTGATCAATGATCTCCATCACTCTCTATAATTATTTATTATTTTATTCCATGTCCAGGTTTATAAATACAACAAATGTTATCTGATTTATAGACCTTGAATGTTTTATTCCATATGAATTTATCACATATCTTTATATTTTTGAAGTTTATTTTATGCAAACCCTTTTATGATGTGGGTTTCTGTGAAGGAAAATATTAAATTTTAAACATCTAACGAACGAGAATAATTTCAAGGGTGAAATTAATTTCAGGAGGGGTAGAATGTAACACCCTGAATTTTTTTCATTTTTTTTCAAATTAATTTAATTTTTTTTAATTTTTTTTCATTGCACATAACAATAAATATAGATTATGTTACACACTATATACAGTTTAAACAAAACATGTCATAATTTTATAATATAATTTTTTAAAATGATAGTTATCTTATAGCTGTTGGAATATAAAGTATGAATAGGATTAACTAAATTATGAAAATAAATTTTTTACATATTTATATGAAATTAATTCTTATGTGACCAATTAAATAAAATTTTAATTTTAAATTATTTAAAAATAAAGAAATTATTTTTCTAAAAAAAATATTTTTCTCGATAAAAAATTATTTTATCTCCCTAAATTAAAAAACAATTTTGTTTAATTATTTTAATATAATAATTAAAATATATATTCAATAATCTATTTAACATTCATCTTATGTTTTTTTCTAGAAAATATATAATAATATATCCAATTTTACACATTAAAACTACATTTTTCTAAAAATAAGTTTCATTACGTTTTATGTAGATAATTTAAAACATGTTTTAGAAACTGCTAAAAAAATTATTAAATAAATAATGTTCTTTTTTAAAATTATAATGCCAAATTATTTTAGGGTGAATGTTTGAAAATTTTAAAATAAGAATATTTTTTTTATTAATAGTGATGAATTTTAAATTTTAATAGAAAACATTAAATTAGTTTAAATTATTTATATATTGAAATTATAATTATAAATTAATTTAAAATAAAATTAGTTAAATAATAAATTTATTAATCCAATATAGTTATTTTAAATTATTTTCATTTTTAACATTGATTTAAAAAACATATAAACTTTTGAACATTTTCTCATTGAAACAGTAATTTCTCATCATGTATATGGGATTAATTTTAAATTAAATTTTTACAATTTTGAAAATGGAATATAGAAAAAAATTATCCCATATTTTAAAAAATAATAATATATATCATCTAATTTGTTCTACTAATATTTTCACCATAATTAATAGTATTAAAATTACAAATTATTTATCGCGGTTAAGGTAAAAATGGGATTACTAATGCTTGAATTAATAAGATATGAGATAAAATGACTTAAAAACTATCCAAAAATATTTTATAACCCTATAATGTATATTTCCCAATAAGTATCCATTTTGTATCCTTTTTTAATGAATCAAATTTTAGTACACTTTTTCTTTTCAAGGAATTATAATTGTGCCACTCATCTCACTTATAAAACGCCTCCCCCTCTCCTCCCATATTTTCAAATTTAAAACCAATTAGATCACACATTAACATTCAAAATAAATTTTCTTAATTCCATAATATCATCCTAGAAGCTTTATTTTTATACTGATCCAACCTTGGAATAAATTTGTTGAAAACATAAGGAGGTTACCTAAGGATGAGTTAATGTTCTTTATCGAGTATTTTTATTTTATTTCTTTATACACTTAATTCAATTTATATTAAAAAATTACGATATAAAAACATTTGCATTATCCATATAATTAATGTTTTTAAATTAATTTCATGACCTAAAACCATTTCCACATCCATCAAATGGGTTAATAAATCATCATTCGTCTGTAAAGCAAACTACCTCCTAACGAAATAATGTCATTCATTTTTTGGTTACTACCAATCACATATTTGTATAATGATGGATTAAAAGTATATTTATATGATATTTATAACATAATTTAAATCTATAGTCATTATATCATATATTTTTTTAATTACCATTCTATAGTATATATGATCAATGTCGCTCATGTGTACGGTGGACTACCACCTTGTGAAGAAATGTGAGTCATTTTTTTCTAATTCTTTTCATGGAATATAATAAGGATAATGTTAATGAAAATATTAGATAAACATGAGGTAATTATTATATGAATGAAATATTTAACATTATATCAATTTAATATATAAATTTATTTTTTTCCTTTCACACACTAGATGATGTTAAGGTTATTTGTTGGAGTGTGAACTACCCCTTAATGAAGTGATTTTACTCTCTCTTTTCATCACCACACTACATAGAAGTTATTTATAAGTATATTTAAATAATTAATAATTTATTTAATTTATTATTTTAGTTATTTAAATACAAATTATTTCTTACCTCTTTTCCATAATGATTGTATAAAAATGGAAATGTTACTCATGCATGTGTATGGCGTACCATCTCTATTATCGCAATGTACTTCATTTCTGAAAACCATAAATCATGATTGTTCTTAAAAGTTTAATTGATAGATAAATATAATAATTTATTTCATTATTATTATTCTTGTGATTATGGATCCATGTTAAAAGTAAGAGAACCAATAATGTAACACATCAAAACATCCATGAATAACAAAGTCTTTATTACCTGAAATTAAATTTTAACATGGAATTGTTAATATAAGGGTAATGAAATATCATAATAAATCCAAATATTGTATTATATATAATATTATGGTTCTTAAATAAATTTATAATAGACTTAGAATTATTATACAGAATGTTTGAACATGTAAAAAGGAAATTTAGACTTAAGATAAGATATTTTACCCCATTTTTCTTTCCTTGAGACATAAGTTATGTTTAACGCCTATATTATTTGATGAGGTATATTTTTAGCCCTCTTGAAATGTAATATCATGAATGTATTTATTATAATAATATTTAAATTTTATTTTATTTTTATTCCTTCATGGGGATTATAATTCAAAGTAACTAAAGTTGTAATGATTTTATGTTAAAATCTCATTGATTATCAGGATTGTATATGATTATGTTTATGAAGATGAAATTATATAATCCATTTATCAGGAAACACATGAAATTTATTCTCAAGTTGCAGCTTTTTGAGAATATGTGTCTTCCAAAAAAATTCGATTTACGTACTCTATTTTTCAAAATAACATTTTTAAGCAAAACATTGTATTTATTTATCTCTTCGGTTGAAAAACCAATTTTCTTTCAAAATAATGTTTTCTAAAAAAAATTATAAAATTTTTGTCAAATTTTTTTTTGACATTCCTAAAATTAATCATAAAATAAATTTTTCAAATGTTATAAATTTTACATAATTTATTTAAAGTGATATTCAAGTCTCTTTCCAAAAAATACATGTTTATCTTTTACAAAATAAATTAAATGATTCTGTGTTTTAACATGTGCAAAATGAATTGAATTTCCCTCCATCTTGAACATTTTTTTAATTAAAAATTTCATTTAAATATTTCGTGTCTGTCTTAAAATAATATGATTTTCAAAATTTGACATGTATTAAAGTGTTTTTTTCAAATAGGAAAGGATATTTTCCTGAAGAAATGTTTTAAATGATTTCTAAATCCTCCCTCATACTGTTTCATTTTAATTTTCAAACAAAATTATATCCATAATACTTTATTAATCTTTAGCCTTAAAATTTTATTTTCCATGAATATTTATCTTCTTTAAGAAATTTTCCATCTGATTTATCATTGAAAATGATTCTTCATCTAAGATGACATCCTCTGATGCAATTTATTATTTATTAGTGATATAAACCAAGGAAAACATTTTTTTATTTATTTTAATATTTTATGATGAAAATTTGTTTATGAAAACTATAGCTATTCCGTGATTTAAACCATGATAAATTTATTATGAAACACTCTTCATTCTCCCAAGGTTATTAAATGATGAAATGTTCATTGAACCTATCTCTTTTCCACATATTTTGATATAATTAAATGTTTATGAAACCCATTTAATTTCATGGGATATGATATGATGAATTTCTTATTATATTGTGGAACACATATGTATTATTTTCATTTTGAGATCTATAGTGACTATAACTCTCTCCATTGAATTAGGTAATTATTAATATCTCATGAGATAATAGGACTCGAATGAGAGTGATCCCATTTCAGTGAGATAATTTTAAAAATAAGTTGTTCTTGGGAGTGAACCATGACTACATTGATGGTTAGGGGAGGGAAAGTATTCCACTATTATATCCTTATCAGTGATCCTTGACTACTATGGAAATTAATTTTTATACTTAAGTGTATTTCATATTTCTATGTCATGTGGTAATGTTATTCTCTCTTGGATTGAGTTCGTTAATTTCCTTATGATTATGGTCTTATTAACTACCAATAATTATTTCATGACTCAATATTATGATATTTGATATGTAGGGTATGGTTTTAAAATGTTATGCTCATGTTCACATACCATTATGTTCATGTTATGCTTATATATCTTCATTATATACCGTTACTAAGCATATGAGCTCTACATTTCTTATATTTCCTTCAAACATGTCATGAATAATGGTTTTAATTAATGTATGATGGTGAATAGTACTAAATGGGAAAATCATTAATAGATATATTTAAAATATTTCACTAAATTGTATAATTGTGTACCTTATCAACAAATATACTAAACTATTATGGTCCCCATCTGTGTGTTTGTGTAATGTCTTTAATATTCATCTAAAAAATTAATATATATTTATGAAAATCTTTGGTTTTTATAAATAATGATCATCAACCCTAATATATGATCATGTAGCTACATTATCATTATCCCTCATTTCATAAATCCCAACTCATTGGTATAATACATTCAAGATAACATAAATTTATATAGTACTTTTGTATTGGGGTAATAGATTTTATTATTATGGGAAAGATTATTTTATAAAAATTAATAATTGTTATATAATTAGAATAAATATATATCTTTGGGTGATAATAAATTATAAATTTATATAGATAAGTTCTAATAACATTTCACCATGAAATTAAATGAAATTTTATAGGATTAAGTAAATAAAGGAAATATATTTTTTAAAATATACCCTAAAATATGGCTTCATAAATCATGAAAAAAAACCAAATAATCATGGAAACTCTTAAGACATTCACTTTGGAGGAAATATTAGTGGAGAAAAATTCTCATTAATTTTAGAATGAAGAGGAATGGGTGGATAGATGGTTATTTATATTAATTGAGGGAAAACATTTTAGTAATGTTAAACATATGCCTTTAAAATATATGTTGTGTAAAATTGGAAACCTTTACCTGATATATGGTTTTCACTCAAGGTCATTTTACATTTATGATATTGATTTTGATATTTTCATTATTGGGAACCAATAACCCTTATTTTATATTAAATTGGATATGTAAATTTCATTTTATATAAATATATTATATTTAAAACCTTCAACTCTATTATAAACATTCGAATGTTATATATAGGTTTGTAAATTAATTTTAATTCATTAGAATACATTATTTGAATAAAATAACTTAATATGTTTTAAGAATATAATTATATTAATTTCTTCAAATAATAATAATTCCACAACAATTACAATATATGGATACAATATTATAAAATTTATTAAAACTTTATTCTCATCCAAAATTATGAAAAACTAACTAGAATCTAAATATAATATGTGGATCCTAAATTTAAAGTCCTTTTATGAAATTTATTTCTAATATATGATAACATTAATCATTAAAAAAATATTATTTTATTTTAAAATAAATTATTTATTTCAAAAAATTAAATAAAACTTCTTATATTCAATAATGTTTACTTTATTAAACATATGGGTTCTTTTATAAAATAATTAATTTATTAAAAAATTATTCATTATATTATAAGAAATTATTTTTAAAATTTTTTGGATACCAAAATGAATAATTATTACATAACTATTACAATATTCTAACACCCAATGGTAGGACTCCCATAGTTATATTTCTCCTTATATATATACTTTAATCTGATTTCCATAAAATAATTCATATCCCACTCTTAGTTTTTACATCATGCCTATTTAATTTATTATATTTTTTAATATAAATTAATATTATTTATTTTTAATTTATTTTAGATTATAATAATTTAAAGATAAAGATTATCATGGTTCAATATTCTATTATTTGTTTTGTAGAACTTATTTAGGATATTATAGTGATCAAATTTTATTGTTTTGTATTTTAATTCAATGTGTTCTTATATTAAATGGAAATAATAATTTATTAAATTGTGAAATAATTTTTCTAAGATGAAGAATTAGTTATTATAATATAATCTCAGGTTTACATTTAAGATGGTTTTATTGGTTAATATATGGCCTGAGTGATATACTAAGGGTTCTTGGTGTCCTGTTACATCTTGAAGGTCATGTTGATGAATGGGATAGGTCTAAGAGTATGTGATAGAATTTGAATTATATATAACTATGGTCTGAGAAAATTATTGGAATGAATATATTATTCTATGTAAGGTATGTTGAGTGTAATGTGTTATTCGAAAGAATATTACATAGTTTATATTATACCTTTAAGAAGGATATTGTATTTTTTATGTCACTAATTTTTTTATTATATTATTCTATAAATATATTTTGTAGATAAAAATTTTGAGATTATTAACTAGAGGCGATGGAACTTGTTTATAGAATTAATCCACCATAGTTATTATATATTTTATATACTAGATATGTGGTAATTCATGGGACCTAATCTATGAAGAGGGTGACATTTGGACAACATGTGTTGTTGGCTCTCACAAAGGCCTCCATAGAACAATTGTGATTATTTTTTTTAAAGTAAGTAGAAGTTGAACATTAACTTTTAAGAGGGATTAATTTTTCTTTTATAATGGGATGGATCTTAAATGTCACCTGTTAAAAAAATTATATTAACTATTGGATATGATATTTATCCTTATGTCTATACCTCTTGATGATAGTTCATCCTATTTGAGAAGTTGGATATAAAAATTTTATCAACATATTTCTATAGTGATATCTATTGATTGGATTCCTACATGTCATAAACTAGTAATTGTGACTCATTTCTAGGATGGATTTATTTTAGGCCTGATACTAGATATTAAAATTCCTTCCCCTATCGAGAATGTAGTGACATGTTCCCTGATTCGTCTCATCACCAGTATTATAAAATGTAGGTGGGGTTAGGGGTTTTCATGGATTAGTTAGCATATGATGTCAAGTCATGCTGATTTACATGTTGTATATTATGACGTTATTTAATTTCTCATACATGTATACAGAATTTTTTATAGTGTATATATGGGACCTGATTGAGATAGCTGGTGAGTTTTATTATCAACCCCAAAATAGGAACCATGGTTTCTATATATACATTATTTTTGGATTTTAAGGGGCATAATTTTTGTAAGATCCATCTTGAGTGGCTTAATGGATTTTAAAAGACTAGTCTATGGAGGGCCAACAGTTTTGTAATTGAGTCTCATGGAAATTTTATTATATTGATAAGATATTGGAAAATTTTTATTATATGTTTTTATATAATTAATGGGTTGTATTATTGTTAGATTAATTCATTGTGTACTCTATACTTATATTTGGATATTGTTTGTAAATCATTTCACCAACTCTCATATTGTATATTAATTATATCAATATTTTTTGTTATGTGATTTTTTTAAAAGTATAGTCTCTAAAAATTTGTATATAGACTCTCATAACATATCATCAATTTTTTTGGTATGCGGAAGCACACATAAGGTCTTTTAGAATGCTTATTAGGGTTCCTTTCAGGTGATTTTCTTTAGGACATTACAATTCTGATCCAAGACATCATTTAAGTCTATAGAATGAGCTTTAAGAATATTTTATAGAGTTTTAATATCCCTCCTTTATTAAAAATATATCAAATGAGTATATTTCATACTAATGATAGAAAACACATTTAATGGATATTGAAGGCTATCTTACAACATTGATTCATTCATGTTATCTTAATGAAATTCAATTGATATATTTAATCCATGAAATACCCTATTTTCTATGATATATATCAATATAAGTTGATAGAGAATTATATCATCCTTATTATTAATTGTTTTAGTTTAATTTATATCAATATTCTTCACAATGTATATAGAATAATTTCATTTTGATGTATTTGGAAGATCTATGGCTAAATACCTGGTGATATTATCTATTTTTTTTGTTGGTAAAGTTAATGGTTTTATTATTCTAGTGAGCACTATCGTTGGATCTTCTAAATGACGTGTAAAATTTTCAACATTAGTTTAGAAAAGTATATCACAAACATCACTCTATAAAGGAGGTGGTATATAAAAAAATTTATTACAGTTATTAAGAAAATTAAATAATTAAAAATCAATTAAAATAGTGTGTGTTTTTTTAATTACATTTATATTTAGATACAATTGATAAGAAAGTATATCATTTTTTCAAAAATGTTTTATAAAATCCTAATATGTATAAACTAATCCCAAATTTATTTATGTATCATTATCTTCTAAATTAAAATCTCTGTTATCTTGAAAACCGAGTTTTTTTACCATTGATTCCTAAATAACAAGTTGAGATGAAAAATTAAATCAATTAAAAATATGGATCTTTCTAGCACACACAATCATAAAAACCTGCATTGATTGTTATCAAAAAGATAACATTCCAAAAATTCTAAATTAAGGAATCATCAACATTATAAATTATGATTAATTTATTTTTAAAATTCCATTTGAAATCCCTAAATCAATTCCATTATGATATTGTTTTAAAAAAACTCACCAAAAAATATTTCACATGTCAGGCCACCAGTGTAATATGATTACTATATGTTTATATAAAAATATTAAAAAAAATATTATAGGAAAACTATATTTAAAAATGAAATTAATCCCATGGATTTATTATAATTTTGTAAATGGGGTACAAATATTTATACTATTAATAATCAATACTTTTATGGTCGGAGTAGTCATCGTAGAATAAACAATCACAATAAAAAGTATAAAAAGTGTAGAAATGAATCCCTTTTTTACACATGATGTCCTTCCAAATTAGTTTTTTAATAAGCGGAAAAAATTATGAAAATCAAGATAAATTGATGAGAAATAAAAAAATACTAAAATAATGAATGTATTATAACATGGAAGATTAAGATGACAACATTACAGACGAGGTCATATCATGTGAGCTTCACTCCTCTATTGGTGTCAAAAAACTTATAAGATCCATTTATCCTTCACTGAAATTCAAATAACCTTTTTCAAATGATAAAAAACCACATTTATAATATTTTCTAGGAATGGTTTACAAATGGCCACAGTTGTTTATGGGGTATTTGGAGTAAATAATTTACTCCAATTTACATCTAATTCATAAACCTTTTTTTATAATCTAGCTAAGTATCTAGAAGGATGAAATGTTCATATTTTGTACCAATATAAATTTTTAATTTTATCTAAATATATCCTTTATGAGGAAGTTATGGCTCAAATGTTGTGGTGATTTCCATTTTGATGAGTCATGTCTAGATTTTATTTAGGGCCCATTCTATATAATAAAATATATGAGCTAATAAAAATTTAAAAAAATTTAAAAAAAATTATTCATTATAGTTTGAGAATTCATATCTTGAATAGTCATCTAAAATTATGTCCTAGAATAAAAAAATATGTAGAAAATAGTAGGGTAAAAATAAAATTTTTAAATCTATAATTTTCCAAAAAAATTCAGACGCATGCTCATATAAAAAATTTACGACAAAAATATTTAGAATATTGTCAATAAATTATATCATACATTAGCAGTAATATAATTATTTTAATAATATTTTATCAACCCCCCAATAGTTTAAATTTCAATATTTTGGGAAAATTTATCTAAATAAAATTTATACTCCCAAAATTAACCCAAAATACACAATATAATGTGGAATTATTTTCAAAAATTTAAAATTTATACCTTCTTTATGCTTTCTATATTTGACATGATTTCTAAACAAATTTTATCTCCCATATAAACCCTTTTAAATATTTTATTTTTCTCAATTCAAAATTCAAGAATACTGTAGAAAAAACATTTCCTCTTTTTATTGAAGTGAAAATTTATACAAAGTTAAACACATTATGGAATTATTTACGTTAATATTATGAATGTATGGGTTCTTTTTTAATTACTAAAAATACATGATAATATTTCAATAATCTAAGATTTCACTGGTTTCATTATGATCCTTAATGGTTGGTGGGTAAAAATGTTACAATTAAAGGCTCAATAGTGAGTTTTTATCCCAAGTACAACACAGGGTTATAATCATGATCACTCAACAAAATATGAGTCACTAAATTAAATTTAAAGTAAATTCACCCAATAAAATTCCATTCTTCTTTCCCTTTGATTTATAATTTAATAAAGTAGATTCAATTATGAATTCATCCCCTTTATTCCACATATTGTTTTTCCTTTTTTTAAATATATATTCCTATGAATTATTTTTCATGTAATTAAGATGTAAAAAATAAAAAAAATGTAATTTAATTCTCATTTTATCATCCCTGTAAATAGATTAACATACCAAAAATATTCTCCTCATATATATATTATTCATCCCAAATATCCTTTGTAACCCCCCCCCCCCAAATAGATACATCATAAAGTATAAACATGCAATCTACTAAGGATAATGTTGGAAGAGAAAATTGACATTAAATTTTGGTAATACAATATGGGTTTTTAACGCTTATATGGTTTTTGAAGGAGTATAAATGAAAGTTTATATATTAATCGTATTTATGATCATTAAAATTTTTTCCAAATAATTTAAACCCACATCATTTCATAAAAATTATTTTCAACGAGATTGAATTATTGTTGAATAAATTGTGAGTATTAATTTAACTGACAATTAAATGTTTTGGTATATAGATAGAAATTAATATTATTAATATGGAAGCATATATGTAATAAATTAATATTTATATTGTGAAAATAAAAATAAAAATATCACATATTAATATGCTCTCAAAAATACATTGGTAAATCGGTTATGATCCGAAAATATATTTTTAACCCCCCCCCCAACTCCATATTATAACATAAACATATATAATAAAAAATAAATTAAATAAAGGTACTATAAATAGTTTAAAACCATATTTAAATATTTTTATCCTTTCCCAACACTTAAATTTTATATTTCACTTAATGTGACCAAATGAAATTAATATATTCATATAGAATTTAGAATTTAAATTAATACAAATAATATAATGATAGTGGGTGTGGAATATACTAATGTTCCTAAAAGTAGATTGCGACAAGTAGTGTGATGAAAACAAAAAAATTGTGTAGTGAATCGCTTAATTCAATGCTACGTATTCTACTCATTGATAAGAAAACTGTATCATATAAGATCTCATGTGTTCTATATTACATAATAAATTGAAATACTAGATACAAAATAACATATAAATTATATATAATATTACATAACATGAATAGGTTAATTTTAGACTATATATGAGAGCATTTTCACTATCATAAAATTCTCACTTCTATATTATCTGGTAAAAAGTTATATTATAAAAATCATTATAAATACATGTGTTCTAATATGATGGGAATCAAATATCTAAAATATAATGAAGTTGAAACTTCATCAATTCCCCTATAAGGGTGTGAATACCATGATAGGGTTAACAATAAATCTATTTGATGTTTTATTATTATTAATTATATATTTCATTGAGGGATATTGAGAATTATAATTTCAAATAATTTTTTAATCAAAAAAATAAATAATTTTATTCTCATTAAATTTTTTTTCATTAATTATATTGTTTTAATTAAAAGATAAAATTATTAATTTAATAAATTAGATTTTATGAAATGAAAATAATTTTAAAATTCTTCATCTCAAAAATATATTATGGTGATTATTGTGGATTTTTCAGAAATAGTTTATTTTTGGTTGAATAGTGTAAAATACCAATTTTATAATTAATATCACTTTTATAAAAACGTTATGACATAATAATTATATTATTTTTCTTAAAATAAATAGAAATGATATATATTTTTAATGAGTAAAATAATTCTTATAAAAATTTAATTTAATTTTGAAACACATGCTTACTTTTTTGGAAGATCTGTCATATTTTAATTTAATTAAAAAAATATGATTTTGTTTCATTTATTCGGGTGTTTGGAATAATCCATTTAGTTTTTTCATGTTTCCAATGTCAAATAATCTTCATTTTTTAATTATAAGCATGAAAATTCATGTTAATTAACTTTATAACTTATTTTGGGGTAAAATTATATTTATAATTAAATTTAATTTTTCTAAAAATAATTTTTTATTATTTTTTGAGAAAATATATTAAAATTATTATTTACCACTTTTAGAAATTTATTATAAGAAAATGGATTCAATATTTTTAATATGAATGTCATTTTTTTCAATAATTACTCGCTTATTTTTTGTCATATAAATTGAAGATAAAAAAAATATGATTAAATCTTATTAGTAGAGAGAATATATACCTTAAAATATCTAATATCTAATATTTTGTTTCATTAGTGAAACTTTCAAATTAAAATGAGTTTATATGAATTTATAACTTTGAATATTTACGTGATTATCACTCCATATACATATAAAGGTAAATCTCCCATCCTCCCATATCCACACACCGTTAGATATATATATCAACCATTCTCTAGTCAAATCCATAACTAACTCTCTTAAAAAGATGCTAGATTTCCTAGTCTATATAAAACCATCTTATAAGTCATAAGGTGTATGGAAAAGGAGATCTTCCTATTATGTGGTATAACTCTTTACCGAGTTCCTTATTGTTTATTTCATCATACACATCCTCTGAACCTGCCATAAAAATGATGAAATAATAACATAAGTATATAAAATATAACATAATAATAATTAGATAATGGTTCAACCTATTTTCATCTGCCTTTTCATCCTATGGGAAAATAAAACATCGATCAGGTGTGTGTCTATACTACCACCTATATAAAGAGACGTGTTTTTTTTCACCACTACAACATATGGATAGTTATTGTTGGTGATTTAATTAATATATATGATATTTATGAAATAATTATGTTGACAAATATATATTGTAATATCTTCCTTTTTACCTTTCCATCTGTTGAAAAATTGAAATCTTTGATCATTCATACATGTGGAATATCGCCTCTTTCATATGATGTATTTTATTTTTCATATCAAATATTCATGGATGGTTATAAAGATATAATTAATATATAAATATTATAAATATTACATGGTTAATATTTTTTAGATGATGGATCAATAATCCCTTTGACCATGGTAAATATACTGATGATATTTTGAGGTCTTAAAAATAACAATATAAACATAGATGATTTAATAACTAAATTAAACAATGTAATTAATAAAATAAAAGAAAAAATAATTTTGGAATTACCATGAAGTAGTTCTTATGAACTTATAAAATTAATAAAATTTTATTATTCAATAATGTAATGGATGTATATGACAATTCGTAAGATAAGGTAAAATAATTTCCTATAAACCATTTTTAAAATGTTTAAAATTTATTTTTTCCACATATATGTTCTTAATAATGGTTCAATAATTTTATTTTATTCTATAAAATAATTTTTTTTAAATTAGTTTTTTAGTATCCATAACGCTTTAAAATTATTTTAAAAATTAATCCTTTATTCATTTTTTGTACTGTTAACTTTTGACTCATTTTCCCATGGTGAAAAAATATTGTTTATTTAACATTTACAGCATTATAAAATTTTCCTACCAAAATATTTGTGATTTTTTATCATGATTCCTCTATAGTATATATATTTTTTAATATAATTTCATATTCCTTTTATTTTTATAATTTTTATTTTTTAATTGTTTTCAGTTGAAAAGGATATTTTCTATAATTTTTCCAAGATAACTTTATATTATTTTCTTTATGGACTGTAATGGAAATTTTTTTGGGTTTATAATGAGAATATATGATTTATTTAAATCATTACATGGTTCATGGATATTTTATATGATATTGGGAGAACCAAATATATCTCATAATACATGTGATATTGATATTTCTTTATATTTCATTTTATAATAATGAAACAGTAAATGGTAAATAAGTTACTCTTAAGATATGTGGTTTAATTAATAGTAATAATTATTCATTAGTAAAGGTTCATGTATAGGTGATTGTATGGATAATGTCACATGATACACACAAGGTTTTTAAATGATTATTATGTCTTTAATATGAAATATTTGTTTTCTTGTAGTAAGGGAATGAACACATGATTAATGAAATTTTATGATCATATAAAGATAATAAGTTTTCTTTTTTGTGTTTTTATATTTTCTCAAGTAAGATTCTTGATTATGATTTTACAATCATGAATTTTTAAAAAATTGTTTATGAAAACATTGGGATTTTTGGTTAATTAATTATTATTTAATGATTACATTGAGATAAATGTTTATTATAAAAAAGGAAATTTCAGTATTGGATTTTATTAGTATTCAACAGGAATAATAGGTCTCATTTATCAATATATCCCTTATTATGAATTTTTTTATTAATCATATATTTTCATTTTCCTCAGAGGGATTATGGATGTTTAAGGATTATAGTGAGGACAATGTAGACACATGCTTACTGAATCATTTGTGTAACAAATAATAGTGTATTTTAAAGATAAAAATATATTTTTTAGTAAAAAAATAGTATATAAATTTCAACCATATTGGGTAATGGTTTTAATAAATATATAGAACATTAATCCATAATTTTCTAATAAATGTAAAAAAGTAAACCCCTTGTTATAAAGCATGTAATTGTAGGTTGATTAAGTTATGGGGGTGTTATATTTGGTATCGAAGAAAAATATTAGATATATTTGGATGTTAGGAAGATGTTAAATGAAACATTTAAGATATTATAATTCATGTTTATGTCATAATGAGAATCTATTTGAGTATTTATATATTTCATCATCTAATCTATGTCTATTAATAATGGTTATATTTAGATGAAACAAGGTAATTAATGTCAGATGGAATTATGAGAATGATATCCTTCTAAATACTCAACCAAGAATTGTTGGAGTTTGAACATTTCTGTGTCAATTGACTTTTAATACATACTATATAACCAATGAAAGGGTTAAATAAAATTCTTCACTGAGAAAAATGACTATAGTGAAATTTTTAATGAAACTGAACCCTCCAGAATTTGGTTGTTCTTTAGTTACAGTAGTATTTTTAGACATATCAATATATATAAAAAATATATAATATGTTTTTGGAATATTAAGAGAATCTAATGTTAGATCACACAATTTACTATTTTAATGGTGATTTCAATCTGTAATGGTCACTGATTAAAAATACCATGGAAAATGAATAGATTTATTCCATGGAGTGGTCTATATTTAAGGATAATTTCATTGAGAAATATTATCATAAAATTGTTTGACATAAAATAGATATACAATTCATGGAATTGAAGAAAAAAAGTGGAGGAATGATTTTCTCCCTATGATTGTAATATAACAATATTGTAAAGGTATACAGAAAATTTCATTCAGGACCATGACACTAAAATTATTAACTTTTACTTGGGATCAAAACCATTTTGGAAAAGGGATTTGAATGGTCATGAGTTTAGAAATAAAGAGTAAATTTTTTCGTTGTGTTCAAAGTGTTGAGATATATATTTTCTATTCCTATATAAATAATTATAATAAATTTACTTGGTGTAAAGAAGTTGTGAATAATACATCAAAAAAAATATGAAGCTAAGAGAATTATGATTCCCTATTATGATAGGTGAGGTGAAAATAATTTTATTGAATGTCTCATAATATGTGGAATATGTTACTAGTGTGGTAATATGGTACATATGGATCATATCTGTAAAAAAAATTGAAATATTAATGGTTATTCTAGTTATGATAACCTAGTGGTAATGTTTTTTAATTGTAATGTTATGTTATATTATACATGTTAATGCCTGAAAAAATATATGAATGATAGAGGTGGTCATAATCAGAATTCGAAGGGTTTTAAAAGATCATTTTCTATAACCTCAGAAACATTAGAACCATCATATGTATTATTATTAGGTATACTTATTTTTTCATTTAATTCTAGTATCTTATTTCATTCATGTTCTCCACGTTCCATTATTTCTTGGAATTTTCTATTAAAATTAAAATATCACATCAATAATTGATGAAATAAAATTTAGTAAAAAATCGTGATGGAATTATTAAAGCAACATATAATTGTTGTAACTTTATTATAATGATATATTGACTTATATTTCTAGAAATCTAGTTTTCTTACACATAGTCATGTTTTATCTTATAATTGATATAGATATGTTTTTAGTATATTATTATTTGAAATGTTTTTCAGCTAAAGAATTTGTATTCAATCCTTAAAGTGAGTTCTAATATGTTTATAATAATGATTTCATACCATTGATAACATATCAAAAATATATGAAATTGATTAACTTTTGGGATGAGAGTTATCTTTCACTTATAATTCAATATAATATAATAACTAATATTAGTGATATCCATGTGGTAAATGAATTTTTAGATTTACTTCATAAGGATTTACTTAGATTTACTCATGATTGAGAGGATGAATTTTCTATCAACTTATTTTTTATGGTAATATGTTTTCAAAACCACTTTATCAAATCGATCTAATTTAGAAAATGTAATATAAAATGTGGTTGCATGAGTTAAATGATAAGGGTTTCATCTACAGTAGAACATCACATTATGATGCACATTAATTTCTTTTATAAAAATAAATATTGTTCTATGAGGATTTTAATTTATTATAGTGAAATAAATATCATTACTATTAAGAACAATTATATTTCCCCTTGTAACAATAACTTATTTGGTCTATGGGGTGCTCTATATTTTTTCATGATTGGACTCATATTTTGATACCATCAGCTAAAACTGAAGGAATAATATGTTCCCTAGAGAACATTTCATTCATGGTATTTAAATTTTTATTTTGGGGTTATGCCCTTCAGGTTGAAAAATGAAATCCCGATATTTATAGATCTTATGGAATAAGTTTTCATCTAGGTAAAATTGATGTGGTAGATATTTGACTAGACATTCAAATGTCACTTCGATTCAATGTTTTCTTGGACTATCATGCAACTACTCATGATTTTTTGAAAAATTATTATTAGTTTTCCATCCTTACTAATCATGTTATCTCGAAAGATGGGTAAATTCATTTGTACAGAGTAATATGATGAATGTTTTCTAGAATTGAAAATAATGTTGACGGATTCTTTGTTGTTATACAAAAAATATAGAAATGGGGTGTTATTTTTTTCTTTGATGCTTCCTAGAAGGGCCTTGGTTGGGTTTTGAGGTAAGTTAATCAAGTAACTTGATATGATTCACACTAATTGAAGATCGCTGATCAAAATTATCCAAAACCTGGTCTTTAGAATGAAATGATTTTCTTTTATTTAAAAATATATAGACATCATTCATATGTGTCAAAATGTGAAATATATACTCATTATATAAGTTTGATGTAAATATTCACTAAAAACTATTTTACATGAGGTAGATAAGAAGGTTATAACTGATAAATGGTTATTATTTCACAATTCATTATCATCATGGTAATGTAATAAATTAATTTTTTCAGTCATTAATTAATATAATATTATATTATACTTTTTAACTTGTTACATTGTGGGAATTTAGGGGATGGAGGTATTAAGTGTAAGATTTGTGGTCCCATTATTTTATAGGTATATATAGAGTGTCTAGGTGCTTATGGAATAGTGATAATAGGGTCGTCGTTTTGCAGCATAGAGGAAAAAATGTTTCCATGTATGTTTGTTTGGGGTTGTTGTGGTAGAATAGAGTGATTGGTTGTGTTGTGGACCCCTGGTAAGTGTTGTTTTTATGATTAATCCAATTTCATAAGAATTGTGGGGTGGCTTCATGGTTTTAGTGTGGAGTTATGGAGTAATAATTTCTTTGGTTCTTCGGATTTTAAGTTTACTATCCATAGAGTTGGCTTATGGAGTCTCCTTCCTCTTTATTGTTATAATTTTTCAATTTTGTTTTTTCTTTCCATAATTTTCCTTATAAAACCTTATAGGATCTATCTTTTGGACAATGTTTTGTTTCTCATACATAGTGTTAACTGTCGTTATTACAAAGTGGTGTAGGGTATTGCGTTGTGGTCATAAAATTTATAGATTGCATATAAATCCAATAATAAATAATAACTCTATCTTCCACTGTATATTCTCTTGATTAATTGATGACTCCAAGGGTATGTTAGGATCCCTTTATCCCTTTATATTTGTTTTTTTATTCATGGCATCTAATGATATAATTTTGGTAAATCTAAAGTGATTCACTACTATTACTTATTAGTTTTCCCCTATTCATCATTTCAAAGAAGGATGTACTTAGGGAAATTATTTTTTTGGTGATGTGGTAGTTAAAAATGGTTAGAGAGTGTTCTGGTATAGGGTTACTGTAAAATAAAGATATTCTTAACATATTATTACCATTAAATTATTCAATGTGATTGATATCTTTCTTCACGCACAATAGTGAACCCAAAATAATTGTGAAACATTATATAAAAACTAAATTATAGCCATAGAAAAAGAGACTAAAAAAATTATTTAAATAATTTTGAAATATATATAGAAATAAAAATAAATTTCATTTTTAATATGACAAAATTTGTTAAAATGAAATCAGTGTAACTAAATATCTAGAATAATTGATTTATACTTTAAAGTTTACCCTTTCTAAAAATTTATTATTTTGGGTTGTATTTGATCAAAGAAGATATATTATGTATAAAATATATGTTTTATCTGAACAATATATTTATCACCAATTTCATTAAAAATATGTACAAATACGAATAATAATAGAACATATATTAAAATTTTATTTTCCTTATGAAAACATTTTTCATTATATATTTATGTTTTTAATTTCAAATTAAAATTTCAAATTTTACAAATTAAATTTAACCAAATTTAGTTAAATATTTAATTTATTTTATTAATAATTATCTATTAGAGTTAATTTCATATTATTCTCTAAAATAATTAATTTTCAGGTGAACATTTATAAAATAGAAATATTGATAAAAGTGTCACTTTTATAACATTTTCATAATATAAAAATGAACTAATTATGTTAAACCTTATTATATAAATGATATATATAAGTAAAATAAATAATTTAATGCTACTATGTTTTATTTATAAAACCCATGTATATCAGTTTGTAAATATAAATAATATTTTACTCTAAGTGGTGATTTATTAAATTAGGTTAAACAAATAATTTTCATAAATTGAAAAAATTAAATCCAAAAAAATTGATATAATATTTTATATTAACATTACCTTGTTATCTAATATTTAAAATTTCATTTTTTTTTAGAAATATGATTACTAATATTAAATTTAATTACTATGATAATGGTAAAAATGTAATTTTAAAATAAAAATGTTATTAAGATTACGTAATTTTTATCTAATAAATTATATAAATATATTTTAACAGGTGAATAGGATATTATTTTTAAACCTATATATAAATATATTATCACTCATTAAATTTATAATCAATAGAAAATAATATTAAGAAAACTTAATACAAAAAAACATTTTTGTATGAATGAATTTTCTTTATATAATAATTTTTAATTTATAAGATAACCATCTCTTATACATAAATTTAATTAAACTACATGGATCCAAAAAATTTGTATTGAAAATAAAAAAAAATCTTTGGTTACCTTATATTTTTAATAATATATAAACTACTACAAAAAAAAAGTTACTAGAGTACAAAATTGTAAAATGTAAAAGTATAATGTTAAATGGGTTGAAACATGACTAATAATTTTGAAGAAATATTTTTTTTTCAGGATTTATATACCTTATCTCATCCCACACTCCATTAGATTTTTCTTTTTTAGTCATTAAATTTTTAATAGTGTAATGATATCAATCAAAAGTAAAGTGTATTAACAAAAGTTTCCTTTTCTTCACATATAAAAACGATACTCTTTAGCCACTTCATACACACCTATAACTTATAATGTCTTCCTAAAACACTAATATTATTATCCTCCATGATTCCTCTATCATTTTATAGTCCCTAATTCACTATAATTTATCTTAATCCCTTCATTTATAATCATACTTTAAAGAGAATGTTCAAGATACCGAATTGAGTATTACTTACTCCTTAAAATTTATTCATAATCATTAAATTATGATAAAATGTTATCCATGTAAATATAATTAACTCAATATCATTATTCTAATTAACTATTAATTTATTAATAAAATAAACATTGTTTTTTCATTTCTATCTACCAAGAAAAACAAAAGGGCGTTAACCATGAGTGTTGAGGGCCACTATATTCACAAAGAAATGTTTTTCTATTTTCATATTTAATTTTATTATTTATCCATTCCACCTAAAAATAAGATTCAAGAAATTAAAAAAAATCTTAATATTATCATTCTTTTTATGTTTTAATAAAATTATAATCTTCTATAACTATACTCGACTATTGACATATAGCATTTTCATGTTTGGGTTTAGATAACATCCTACATGAAAAATACAATACAAATATATCATCGATGAATATAAAATCCTAAAAAATAATGTTTTATAAGTTACAAGAAAATAAATATTAGTTTTTTATTCTCTAGTGGTTATTTTTTGTATATATTTTATTACTAAAATTTCATCTTCAGTGGTAAAAATCACTCAAATAAGCAGACATAAAGTCAATTTTAATGCAACAAATCATTAAAAAATAATTACAATATTGTAAAATAAATATATATTTAATTAAGTATATATGAATAAGGTTATTATGAAGTTATCTAATAAATAAAATTTTATTATTCAAGAACTTATGTTCACACACATGATGAATCAGGTATAAGGTACATGTTTCTTGATTCAAATTTTCACTCTTTGATACATACATGTAATTATACACCATGATTTATTAGAAAAGATGAATCCACTACCATGCTAATATTTATTATCTTGATTACCACATTATTCATGAAATTTATTTTTTCTTTTGAAATCATGTCTTTTAATGGGTTTTCCTTGAATTATTTCTATTTTACTTATGGTTTCATTAACTCAATTTCAGATATATCAAGTCATAATCATTCTTACCTATGTATACATTTCAACATTTAATTGATCCTAAATTTCCCCAATTTTATATAGTATTTAATTTCATTGTATGTGGATACTAATTCTAATTATCAATAAATATTTCCTTGATTATTTTTTTATAATAAAAAGTATAACATTGGTATGAATAAGAACCATTCTTACCAATGTAACTTTTCTTCCATACCCATATTTACCTTCCTTCCAATGTAATCCTCTGTTTTTGAGAAAGATAATGTGTTTCATTTACTACGTTTTTCAAAATTCAATTTTAACTTTTCAAAATTATTATCTAATACTCTTTTAATGACGTGGGATTTCAAACAGATTTATTTCAAAATATTCAAAATAATTTTCTAACTGTTCAAAAAAACATTTTATCATCCACCCCAAATTTATTTTGATAACATTTTGTATTTTCAAGGAACAATTATTATTGTTTCATTTTCATATTTAATATTTTTCAATGTTTTCAATTCACCATTTTTTAAAATAGTTTCTGAAATGAACTGTTACTTTTTCTTTTAATGAGAATTATACAATTATATTAAAAATCTATCTTTTTAGGTTTTAGTTTTTGTGAAAAAATCATTCAAATGTCTTTATCTTCTCTATAAAATTTCACTTATATGTATTCATGGTTATTAAATGAAATATTACTCTAATATTTTTATAAAATAATTTTTTATTAAAATATCAATGATATGTATTATTTTCAAATTGATTATTCCAGAACACCTAAAAATTTATCCTCATCCAAGTCATTAACCATTCATATAGATTATTCTTTATCAATAATATTATTCAAATTTTTCTGTGAGCAATTTTTTCTTATATAGATTATTTAACATTATTCTCAATAAAATATTTGATCCATCACTACCTTTGTGAATAGGCATAACTTTTATTTTTTTACCTTTACTTTGTGAATACCAATTTTTTCGTTTCATTTATTGAAGGGGGTTCAACTAGATTGCATGCATCGATTAACTAGGAAAATTATTCACATAACCATATACCCTTACGTAATATTTTTATTTTCTTTATGGATTCTAACATTTAGTAGAATACCATTTATTTATAAGGGGACTCTTGAAAATATATTTTTTTTATTCTGATATATATTTTTTTTATTACTCAGTAAATTTGGCTATGTATTATTTAACCATCCACCATCTCTCTTTGGATGGGATTTGATCATGTTGTCCATTTTATTAACTTAGAAAACTATATTATAATTATATATATTGTTATTTGAATATGGATTACTATTTAGTATATTGATTATCTATTATTTACTCATTATCTCATATGATGAATTATTTAGACTTAAACAACTCTTAGGTGGTATCTGACATTATTTAGCCCCTTGATTAATCGACCGGTCTCATTAGACAAACATGTTTATATATTTGGTGTATAATTTCCCAATTTATAATGATACATTTAAATATCCCATGATGAAAAGAATGATGCATTGAATACATACATGATTAAGAAAATGATGTCTTAACTAAGGCCTTGATTATATATCAATGTGTATTATATTACTCATTCTATCACTATGAATTCAATAATTTTTATCCAAATCATATTTTTATTTTTATTTTTGTCTATGGATATATTATGATCATAGTTTTGGTTTATTATTGAATAATTATTATAAAATATTCCTATGATAGTATTTATTTTGTGTTTACTTCATGACATCCCCAATTGTATGTTTCCCTTGTTGAGTGTTTGATATCACCCTTTCTTGTATTTCCATTTCTAAAACATATAAATAAATATAATACACCTGATTTGTCTAAAAGGATAGTAGTGTTTGGAATTTGTGGGAGATATTGAATAATTATTATGAATTAAGTTTTATCTTATATTTGATAAGATATACATTAAATTGAAAAAATAAGGGTTTTTTTGTTTTGATTAATGATCTAATCATAAAATTTATTTGGAATAAATATAATGAAATATTTTCTTTATGTCATAAATTTATATAATAGTTATATTTGATAATATATGGTTTGTGTTGAAGCTAGAATATAAAGTATATATTATATTCATTGGATATGAGAGTCTTGGAATGGGGCATCACATTACTGATCCATCATTGGTGTAATCTATTTCATTAGTATGTCTTCACATTATTCTATCATATTGAAACTAATTTGGAAATATTTTTTAGGTAAAGGATAATGATTATCTCCATTTTTGTATATGTCTAGGTATTCGATGATTTTAACATCCAATGGGTGGATACAAAGGGTTGGATTAAAAATGATAAGGAATCATTTTAACTAAAATTTATATAAATGGGGGGTAATCTCATGTTTTTACTGTTTTCCTGAAATTTATTATTATGATTCCTTCTTGTTGTTATTTATGAAAATAAAAATTTGTGGGAAAATTTTTTTATATGTGATTCCTATGAATTATTATACCCATGTTATTCTTATTTGATTGATCTCACTATGTATGATAAATTATAATCACTTATATTTGGTTAATGTATTTATTTCTCATGGAAATATGAAATTATGTGATAAATCCCATGCTAAAGAATATTTGATGTCATCAAATACCCTGAACCAAAATTATAGTGGATATGGAAGCTAAAATGTGTTTTTATGAATTTATATGATTCTTATATTGACTTATATGATGTTCGGGGTATCCTATAGGGATTATACTAGTGATAGTGGAGACTGAGATCAAGTTAAAATGTGTTTGAAATGATGATATATTTATTTTCATTGAAATGTATGAGGACTGATGTGTGGTGACTAAGTTATGAGGTTATTGTTCATAGGTTGTATAAGTGAGTTGGTTGGGTTTCGGTGATAGATAATAATAGGTTGTGTTATGGTTAAACTGTGTGATGTGGATAGTGTGGGTTCAATTTGGGGATTATTGAAACAGTCATGCTTCATCTTGGTGTTTTTTCATAAATTATGGAAGGCATAAAAAGATAAATTATAGTAAATGATCCTAGGGTGTATTAAATTGTTTTGGGATGAAGATAAATAAATTATAGATTGTAAATACGATAATAATGTTTAAATTTAATGGTAACGGATAAGAATAAATGTTTTAATTATCTAGAGAATGGATTTTCATTAAATATGGAATAAAGGTAAATGAATATGAAATAGTTAGTAATTGATGTGGTTAAATGGGAACTGTGAAACGAATTTTTTATTATTTTCATCGTAAGTGGAACTATATGGGTGGTTTATATTATGTTTTTGATGTTTCCCTATGATATTGGGGATGTAGAGGATGAGATAGTTTGGTGGTTTTGGTTGTATGGACCCATAGGATGGTTGTAACACCCGAGACTTTTATAAGAAATATTTGATTTTTATTTTATATAAATCATCAAAGGAATCTTTCACTACACACAACACTAGCTTGGCTTGCTTTACATGCAATCACGACCTTCCTTGATAGCTTGCATCGTACGCAATACCGAGTTTCACTAAACAACGATATGCTATTAAAATATTATTAAAACTAGTCATTATGAATAGTAATAACCACTTTTTGAAATTTTTTAATTTTTGTTTTTCAAAATGGACTTCATTTATGGATTTGAAATATCGAAATTACCCTAGGGTGAAATTTTGGTATGTTTCTGGAAACTTTCAGTTTTTGATGAATAGTGAAAACACTAGGTTACTATTTAAAAACTGACTTTTTATTTAAATAATTGTTTATTTTATTTAAATCTATTTTAGGTCAAAATTGATACATAATACCTATATAAGTTCAATGTAATTAATTGGAGTCATTTTATAATAATTTTAGATATATAAAAATTTTATTGAACTTTTCACCGTCTTTTACCCACCTCCTAGGAGAATTTGCAAATTTACATAAAACATAATTTTACCGCTTCTGTGAGTGAAATTTCAAAAATCCGAGTGACACGGTTGATGTCAGTAAGTAAAATGTGGTTCAATGAGATGAAAATAATTTTTGGTGAATAGTAACTTTTTACTTTTATTTACCACGGTTAAAAGTAAATAGGGTAATTAAGAGTAAAAATGATATTATTATTACCATAACACATGTCCTAATTCTATTGGATAAGTGTAATTCGACCAAAAAAACATTAGGAATAAAATATGACCATTTAGGCCCACGTGGATTAGATTAGGACATTTATTATTAATTTATTTGAAGAAGGGTTAAAATAGTTAAAATCAACGTTTAATAAGTAAATAATTTGTAATATATGGTTATACATAAGATAAATTCGACTATAAATATTCATTAGAAAGATAAAAAAATTTCCTACATAATGGTATTTTATTTGTAATTTTTAGACATTAAATAATTTAATTTATTTATGACACAAAGATGATCCAGTAATTATCTTATTAATGAAATATTGACATAATTGATGTTATAAATACCCAAATAAATGTAATTTGAGACTTTTTAGGAATTACACTAATTTTATATGTTAATATGATATGTTAGTATTGATTTCATTAACTTTTTTTAACTAGTCATTCTGTTATGTTTTTCTCAAAAATCAATTACTAAATAGTGTCAAAATTAACATAAAATATTTTTTAAAACAAATATTATATTATTAATTGTTATTTTATTCCTAAAAATACAAGGCTCGGAAAAATGACATAGATAAGGTTATATATATTAATAGTAAACAACATGGGGTTCGTTTGGCTTGTTATTGTATGTTTATTAACCTTATAGTGTAAGACCACCAAAAGAAATGGTAAAAGTAAAATTATCTAACTTAAAGTTAAATCTAAATGATAAGGTTAAAATAGTAAACTAAACTTGTCTAAATTCTATTGGATGAGAGTATTTCGACCCATACCCACCTTATCTTCGAAATAAATTAATTTGGAGCTATTTAAAACTGAATATGGCTTTATAATAAAATAATATTTTTAGTTTTTCCAAAGGAGCCCCTCTCCTCCCTTATAAAAGGGCACCTCCTCCCTCTCTTCCTCACACAACTTTGAGCCTTCAAGCTCGGCCAAACTCGGACAATTTCTCCTCTCCACTTCCCTAGAAACATACTAGAGGTCCTAGTTTTATTCAAAGTCCAATTTTAGTTCCCTAAAAGGAGGTCTCAAAGAAGCGCTTCAACGAAGAGGTAATGGCCACTACCGATTCTTTCAACTTTATTTCTTCTTCCACTTCTTCTTCTTTAGTTGTTCCATTATGAAGTAATAACATAAGTATCACTCATATACCTATATTCTATTATATGTATGAAACAACCCTATTTCACCATCTATCCATCCTAGGGAAAACGAAATCACTGCGCGTGCGTACGTACGGAATACTGTCTCCACGTCGTGGTGTAATCTATTTTCCACCACCACCTTACTTCGATGGGTATAATGGTGTAAATAATGAACATATATGATTATTTTAAAGTGATATTGATTCTGAAATAGTATACATACACTCCAATACAATTCCACGATCATGGGAACGATATCATCGCTCGTACGTACGTACGGAATACCGTCTCCACGATGTGATGGGACTCGTTCTACATGATTTTCATTGCATAATGATTACATAAATTAGTTGTGTTAATAAATATGATATATATTATACTAATACCATTCTGGAAATGAGGTATCTATAACCCAAAAGGAAGAATAATAATTTATTCGACAAAACACGCCTAAGAACAAAAAGTAATAAACACCCGAATAACAAGTAGTAATGAAATATTACTAATAAGAAGCTAAGAATATGACCATATATGATATCATAAAAATATGTATGATTCTGGAATAAGTCAATAACATTATTTAAATCATTATACAAGAGGTTCGGACACTTACGAATCAAATTCGACCTAAGGTAAGGGAAAATATCACAATCTCTTTTTTATCCGAGATTGTTTATACTTTGGAATTTACTGGGGTGTATTTTATCATACACATACATGTTTCCTCAATATGTTGTATTATTTCCATCCACCTACAATTGTTTAAATCAAAATTTACCCTTTGGTAGGTTTTTAGTAAAAGATATGAAAGGAATCTTTTTTCGTTTTTCATACGAGATAATTTTGACTTTTCCGACAAAAGTACGAGAAGAATGTTTTTTTAACTTATACAGAATGAATGGATTTTTAAAAATTTATTTCCAAGAAGCTTACTTTACAAGTTTTCATGTTTATTTTTAATCAACTTCTTTTAGTTTATAATTGTATGACATGTTAAGAAAGGAAAAGTGTTTTTGAAGTAGAAAGGGTATTTTCCTCAAGAATGGAGTTCAAGTGTTTTATCAAAATTATTTTCCATCTAAGATAATAAAGGGTTATGTTTTTATCCCTATTATAACATTGATTTGATTATGTTGTGATGGAATTATTTTTATTAATTCCTTTATCTTACATGAATTTTTTTATGATTTCATGATGTTTAAGAATCCCATTTTTATTACATGGGTTATGCTATGATGTATGGTTTATGATTTTGTGGCACAGATAACAATGGTATCATTATGAGATGGGTGGGACCTATATCTCCATCCAATTGCATTGGGTAAAGATTTTATATCTCATTATATAGACATGGCTGGAATGGCAGGTTAAACCGGTTTAGTGAAACAGGACTGAAATGAGGAATGAACATGGTTCCGAAATGGATTTTTACCATTAAGATAGTCTTGGAAATGAGTCTTGAATAATAAGAAATGATTATCTATGATTATGTGTGTATTACATAAAGCTTCATGTTTTATGTTATGATTATTGTGATTACATTTCACTGCCATGATTTATCCCATGTTATGAAATTATGATCTCTTTTGCAGGGTAAGATTTCCAAAATGTTATGTTCTTATGAATATGATGTGATTGATATTTCTTTTGTTTATCCTTACTGAGAATTTGAGCTCACAATTTTTTATGTTTTCTTTCCCCAGGTCAGGAAGAAGGGTATTAAGTAAGATATGCCAAAAGGGACTATAGATATGATGAAATAAATGGGAGACAGTGTAGACGCTTTATGAACCAGTTGTTTATGTTTCCCAGTTTCTAAAGACACTATACCTATGAGGTCCTTAAATGGTTTTGTTATATGTTGTAATAATTGTACTTCAATTTTGATGTACTAACAATGTATGTAAAGTATGGGTCATTATAGTTGGTATCAGAGGAAAGGTATTGTCAACCTTTGGAAACATGGATGTGAAATCCTTTGTAAGAATCCTAAGGATAAGTCTAAGAATGGAACAAAATCTTAGTGTTTTCGAAATGGCCATGAATAACCTTGGATAAGACCTTAAGTGTGAAATTATATTCTTTATTTTGTGGTTTTCCTATTATAATTAGTGTTTCTCACATTATTCTTCTTGGTTTTAAGTCAATGGATGGAACCTGAAAGAACCTTGTTAATGCGGAATGTGACAGGCAACGCAATGATCGTCCCCCTGAGCAACCAAACGTTATGGGAGCTGGAATGAAAAATCTTGTAGCCATGCTCACACAACTTTCTCAAGCTATGAATCATGCAGGACTTCTAAACGAGCAAAGGATGGAGCAACATTCTGTTGAATCCTTAATGAGACAGCGTCCACCATCATTCAGCGGGTCTACTGATCCATTAGTTGCTGAATAATGGATCAGTACTACTGAAAATATATTTTCAGTTCTTCAATGTTCTGAACATGATAAAGTCATCTTAGCAGTGTATCATTTGGATGGTGATGCTGATCAATGGTGGAATCTTATCAAGAATAATTGTCTAAGAGATGAAATTGAGTCCATGGAATGGGACGAGTTCAAGAACTTATTTTTCAATAAGTTCTTCCCTCGTATTCTCTGAACAAATATGGAGAAGGAGTTTCTTGAACTAAAGAAAAAGGATGACGAATATGTTGGTGCCTATGAAGAAAATTTTACAAGACTTGCAAGGTACGCTTCGGTTATTATCATCCAACACGAGAGTAAGATCGATCGATTCTTTAGTGGCTTAAAACCAAGTATTCGATTGGCGTTAGTCATAAGTGACTTCAATAGCTACAAGGAAATCGTTCGATGTGCTCTCAAAGTTGAGATGGAGATTGTAGTAACCCATCAGTCATATGGGTTTGATTAGAAGAGGAAAATTGAATTCAAAGGAAAATCTAAAGAGCACACTAAAAATAAGATGAGTTTACCCTTATGCTCAAAGTGTGGAAAGAAACATGGAGGGAGTTTTCTTAAAGGGACAAGTAAATGTTTCAAATGTTGAAATGAAGGTAATCGGGCATTTGAATGCCGCAACTATGGGAAGAAGATGTTTAGTGATGCGAACAATGAAAAGGCTACACAAATTGCACCTCCTACACTTCAATGTTACAAGTGTAAGGAAATGGGGCATTATTCCAATCAATTCCCTAATCCAAGGATTGTTGATGATGATCGATGTCAACAAAATCTTAAGGCTAAAGACAATGGAAAGTCACATGCAATTTCTATCAGCGATATGGAGTACGATAACGAAGTGGTGAAAGGTACACATACCATCCACTCTAAATTAGAAAATGATTTATTTGATTCTGGATCCACCCACTCCTTTATTTCTGAATAATTTTCTAAGGGTATCACCGTATTACCTCAACAATTAGAAGTTGAGTTAGCTGTGACAACCCCTAATGGCACAACAGTCGCATCAAAAGTTTATAATTCTTCTCTTACTGATGTTTGTGGGAAAGTGCTTCCTGTAAATCTTGTGATCCTTCCTATAGTGGAATTTTATGTGATTCTTGGCATGGATTGGATTTCTCTATATGGATCTCATAAAAATTTCCAAAGAAGGGAAGTCACATTTCATATTCCAGATCAATCTTTGATCGTCTATCGATGCAAGGATGAACATAACCTTCCAGTGGAAATTTCTTCCATATTATGGGTCTTGATTCCACTAAATGAAGGTTATTTATCTCAAATGGTTGGTGAGATACTCACGATTAATAATATGCCCATTGTACGTGAGTTTGATGATGTCATTCCAAAGGAATTGCTGGGCCTTCCACCAAATCATGAAGTTGAGTTTTCAATAGAACTCGTACCGGGTGCTTTACGTATTTCAAAGACACCTTATAGAATGGCCCCAATTGAGTTGCAATAATTGAAGAAGCAATTCCAAGAGAATCTTGATAAGGGGTTCATACGCCCTAGTTCGTCACCTTGGGGAGAACCTGTTCTTTTTGTTAAGAAGAAAGATGGATCAATGAGACTCTGCATTGATTATCGAGAACATAACAAGATCACTATCAAGAACAAATATCCTCTACCATGCATTGATGACTTATTTGACCAACTACCCGGAGCTCAATACATTTCCAATATTTATCTCCGTTCAGGGTATCATCAATTAAGGGTCAAAGGGAGGATATACCAAAGACGGATTTCCGTACAAGGTATGGAAACTATGAATTTATAGTGATGCCATTTGGTCTTACTAATGCCCCTGCTATCTTCATGGATCTGATGAATAGAGTCTTTAGAGACTATCTTGATCAGTTTGTGGTAGTCTTTATAGATGATATTCCTGTATATTCAAAGACAAAGCAAGAACATGAAGAACACTTGATAATTATATTGAAGACCCTGAGAAACGAGAAGCTTTATGCCAAATTTACCATGTGTGAATTTTGGCTTCAAAAAGTTTCATTTTTGGGTCACGTAATCTCAAAAGAGGGGATATCAATGGATCCAGCAAAAATAGAGGTTATCGAAAGATGGTCGAGACGGACAACAGTAACTGAGATCTAAAGTTTTCTTGGTTTGGCTAGATATTATTGACGTTTTGTGAAAGATTTCTCATGATTATCTAATCCAATCACCAGGTTGACTCGGAAAGGAGTTAAGTTTGTTTGGACTGAGGAATGTGAAGAGAATTTCCAGGAGTTGAAAAGAAGGTTATCCAGTGCACCTGTGCTCACACTGCCTTGTAGTGTAGAATGGTTTGTCATCTACAGTGATGCATCCAAGAAGGGATTGGGGTGTGTTATTATGAAAAATGATATGGTGATAGCTTATGCCTCACGACAGTTGAAAATCCATGAGCAAAATTATCCAACTCATGATTTGGAGTTAGCTGCGGTAATATTTGCATTAAAGATTTGGAGGCATTATCTTTATGGAGAAAGATGTGATATTTATACTGATCATAAAAGTTTAAAATATATTTTCACACAAAAGGAGATGAATATGGGCCAAAGAAGATGGTTGGAGCTGATTAAGGATTACGACTGCTCAATTCATTACCCCCTTGGGAAAGCAAACAAGGTGGCAGATGCATTAAGTCGACAAGACCATGCCAGTTTATCCATGATGAGGATAACACAAGATCCAATATTTATGGATTTAAAAAGGATGGATCTTGGAATTATAATAAAAGGGGAAAATCGTATCTTTCTCAAATGAATGTTCAACCATTTATAAATGTTAACATTAAAGAGGCACAGAAAGAAGATGTACAGTTACAAAAGAAGGTGAGAAATATTCTTGAATTCAACCTTGATTGTGATGGGATAATAATGTTCAGGAATTAGGCTTGTGTAACTCCCATCCCAGAATTAAAGAAGGAGCTGATGGATGAGGCTCATAGTTCTTCATTCTCTATTCAACGTGGAAGCACGAAGATGTATAGGGACCTGAAAGAGTACTTCTGGTGGGATGGCATGAAAAGAGATGTTGCTGAATATGTCTCTTGATGCTTGGTTTGCCAGCAAGTTAAAGCTGAGAGACAGAAGTCTAAGGGAATGTTACAACCATTACCCATACCCAAATGGAAATGGGAAAACATCACTATGGACTTTTTCACTGGACATCCAAAAACATCCAAAGGCAATAATGCTATCTGGGTCAGATTTGATCGTCTTACAATGTCTGCACACTTCATTGCTATAAGAGAGGATTTCTCTCTGGATCAGATTGCCTGGATATATGTAAATGAAGTGTTAAGATTTCATGGAGTTCCACTTTCTATTATATCTCATCGGGATCCGAGGTTTACCTCAATTTTCTGGCGAAGTCTTCAGCATACTCTGGATACAGAGTTGAGATTCAGCACTGCTTATCATCCTCAGACAGACGGTCAGTCTGAGAGGAAAATTCAAACTCTAGAAGATATGTTGAGAGCATTCTCTATGGATTTCAAATGTGGTTGGGATCAACACCTACCTTTGGTGGAATTTTATTATAATAATAGCTTTCACTCCAGTATTCAGATGGCTCCTTATGAAGCTCTCAATGGAACGAAATGCAGGACTCCAACTTGCTGGGATGAAGTTGGGGAAGGAAAGCTATTAGGACCTGATCTTGTTGATGAGATGGTAGAAAAGGTCAGATCTACTCAACAACACATAAGAGCAGCTCAGAGTCGGAAAAAAAGTTATGCCGACAACTGAAGAAAAGACTTAGAGTTTGAAGTGGGTGATAAAGTGTTCTTACAAATAACTCTTTCGAAGAGAGTAATGAGATTTGGAAAGAAGGGAAAGCCGAGCCCTAGATATATCGGTCCTTTCGAAATACTGGATCATGTTGGGAAGGTAGCTTACCGATTGGCGCTTCCACCAAATCTCTCTCAAGTTCACGATGTGTTCCATGTATCTCTCCTGAGAAAGTACCTACCTGATGCTTCACATGTACTCAACTCAGAAGTTGTACCGCTGGAACAAGATCTTTCTTATGAAGAATAGCCGATAGAGATTCTTGATCGTAGTGAAAAAGTCCTACGGAACAAGACCAGTCGCTTGGTGAATGTTTTATGGAGGAACCACCAATTAGAAGAAGTTACATGGGAGCTTGAGGATACGATTAGGGAGAGGTATCCTCATCTTTTTGTTACAAAGTGACGAATTTCGAGGGTGAAATTCATTTTAAGTGGGTAGAATTTAACACCCGAGACTTTTATAAGAAATATTTTGTTTTTATTGTATATAAATCATCAAAGAAATCTTTCAATACCCACAACACTATCTTGGCTTGCTTTACACGCAATCACAACCTTCCTTGATAGCTTGTGTCGTACACAATACCGAGTTTCACAAAACAACGATATGCTATTAAAATATTATTAAAACTAGCCTTTATGAATAGTAATAACAATTTTTCGAAATTTTGTAAATTTTATTTTTCAAAATGGACTTTATTTTTGTATTCGGAATATCGAAATTAGCCTAGGGTGAAATTTTGGTATTTTTCTGGAAACATTCAATTTTTGATGAATAGTGAAAACACTGGGTTACTATTTAAAAACTAACTTTTTAATTAAATAATTATTTCATTTATTTAAATTTATTTTAGGTAAAAATTGATACATAATACCTATATAAGTTCAATGTAATTCATTGGAGTCATTATATAATAATTTTAGATATATAAAAATTTTATTGAACTTTTCACCGTCTTTTACCCACCTCCTAGGAGAATTTGCAAATTTACATAAAACATAATTTTACCTCTTCTGTAAGTGGAATTTAAAAAATCCAAGAGACATGGATGTTTTCTATAATTAAATGTGTTTCAATGAGATGAAAATAATTTTTGGTGAATAGTAACTTTTTACTTTTATTTACCACGGTTAAAAGTAAATAGGGTAATTAAGAGTAAAAATGATATTATTATTACCATAAAACATGTCCTAATTATATTGGATAAGTGTAATTCGACCAAAAACAACCTTAGTAATAATATATGACCATTTAGTCCCACTTGGATTAGATTAGGACATTTTTTTATTAATTTATTTAAAGAAGGGTTAAAATAGTTAAAATCAATGTTTAATAAGTAAATAATTTTTAATATAGCGTTATACATAAGATAAATTAGACTATAAAAATTCATTAGAAATCTAAAATGATTTCTTATATTATGGTATTTTATTTGTATTTTTTCATCATTAAATAATTTAATTTATTTATGACACAAGGATGATGCCGTAATTATCTTATTAATGAAATATTGACATAATTGATGTTATAAATACCCAAATAAATTTAATTTGAGACATTTTATGAATTAAACTAATTTTTTAGGTTAATATGACATGTTATTATTGATTTAATTAACTTTTTTGTAACTAATCATTCTGTTATGATTTTCACAAATATCAATTACTAAATAGTGTCAAAATTGACATAAAACAGTTTTTAAAACAAATACTATATTATTAATTGTTATTTTATTCATAAAAATCTAAGGTTAGGCCAAATGGCTTAGATATGGTTATATATATTAATAATAAACAACTTGGGATTCGTTTGGTTTGTTATAGAATGTTTATTAACCTTATAGTGTAAGAACACAAAAAGACACGGTAAAAGTAAAATTATCTAACTTCAAGTTAAATCTAAATGATAAGGTTAAAATAGTAAACTAAACTTGTCCAAATTATATTGGATGAGAGGATTTCGACCCATACCCACCTTAGCTTATAAATAAATCAATTTGGAGCTATTTAAAACCGAATAAGGCTTTATAATAAAATAATATTTTTAGTTTTTCCAAAGGAGCCCATCTCCTCTCTAATAAAAGGGCACCTCCTCCCTCTCTTCCTCACACCATTTTGAGCCCTCAATCTCGGCCAAACCCTGACATTTTCTCCTCTAAACTTTCCTAAAAACATCCTATTGGTCCTTTTCTTCTTCAAAGACCAATTTTAGTGCCCTAAAAGGAGGTCTCAAAGAAGCGCTTCAAAGAAGAGGTAATGTCTGTTACCGATTCCTTCAACTTTATTTCTTCTTCCACTTCTTCTTCTTTAGTTGTTTAATTATGAAGTAATAACATCAGTATCAATCATATATTGATATTTTATTATAAGTATGAAACAACCCTATTTCACCATCTATCCATCCTACGGAAAACAAAATCACCACGCGTGCGTACTTACGAAATACCATCTCCACACCGTGGTGTAATCTATTTTCCACCACCACCTTAACTGGATGGGTATAATGGTGTAAAGAATGGATATATATGATTATTTTAAAGTTATATTGATTCTTAAATAGTATAAATACACTCCAATACAATTCCACGATCATGGGAACTATATCATCGCTCGTGCGTACGTACGGAATACCGTCTCCACAATGGGATGTGACACGTTCTACATGATTTTCATTACATAATGATTACATAAATGAATTTAGTGAATAAATATCATATATATTACACTAATACCATTTTGTAAATGAGGTTTCTATAACCCAAAAACAATAATTATAATTTATTCGACAAAACACGCATAAGAACAAAAAGTAATAAACACGTGAATAATAAGTAGTAATGAAGTATTACTAATAAGAAGCTAAGAATATGACCATATATGATATCATAAAAATAATTATAATTCTGGAATAAGTCAATAAAATTATTTAAATCATTATACAGAAGGTTCGGACACTTACGAAGCAAATTGGTCCTAAGGTAATGGAAAATATCACAATCTCATTTTTATCCGAGATTGATTATACTTTGGCATTTACTGGGGTGTATTTTATCATCCACATCCATGTTTCCTCAACATGTAATATTATCTCCATCCACCTACAATTTTTTAAACCCAATTTCACCCTTTGGTGAGTTTTTAATAAAAGATATGAAAGCAATCTTTTGTCATTTTTCGTATGAGGTACTTTTTGACTTTTCTGACAAAAGTATGAGAAGAATTTTTTTAACTTATACGGCATGAATGGATTTTTAAAACATTATTTCCAAGAATATTAATTTACAAGTTTTCAAGTTTATCTTTAATCAACTTCTTTTAGTTTAGAATTTTATGACATGTTAAGAAAGGAAAAGTGTTTTTGAATTAGAAAGGATATTTTCCTCAAGAATGGAGTTCAAGTGTTTTATCAATATTATTTTCCATCTAAGATAATAAAGGGTTATGTTTCTATCCCTATTATTACATTTATTTTATTATGTTGTTATGGAATTATTTTTATGAATTCCTTCATCTTATATGAATTGTTTTATGATTTCATGATGTTTAAGAATCCCATTTTTATTACATGGGTTATGCTATGATGTATGGTTTATGATTTTGTGGCACAGATAAGAATGGTATCATTATGAGATGGGTGGGACCTATATCTCCCTACAATGCATTGGGTAAAGATTTTATATCTCATGAGATATACATGGATGGAACGGCAGGTTCAACCGTTTCAGTGAAACAGGACTGAAACGAGGAATGAACTCGGTTCAGAAATGGACTTTGTCCACTAAGATAGTCTTGGCAATGAGTCTTGACTAATAAGAAATGATTCTATATGATTATGTGTGTATGACACAAAGCTTAATGTTTTAAGTTATGATTATTTTTATTACATTTCACTGCCATGATTTATCCCATGTTATGAAATTATGATCTCTTTTACAGGGTATGATTTCAAAAATGTTATGTTCTTATGAATATGATGTGATTGAAATTTCTTTTGTTTACCCTTACTGAGCATTTGAGATCACCCTTTTGTATGTTTTCTTTCCCCAGGTCAGGAAGAAGGTTATTAAGTAAGATATTCCAAAAGGGACTATAGATATGATGAAATAAATGGGAGGCAGTGTAGACGCTTTATGAACCAGTTGTTTATGTTTCCCAGTTTCTAAAGAAACTATACCTATATGATCCTTTCATGGTTTTGTTATATGTTGTAATAATTGTACATCAATTTTGAAGTACTAACAATGTATGTAAAGTATGGGTCGTTATAATGGTCTTGTTTGTTACTATTATATATTCTTTTTTCCTTGTGATTTCTATATTCAACTCACCCATGTCATGATTTTACACCAACTCCCAATGGTTTTTGGTTTCTTGTGTCTTCACCAAACATCTTTTTTGGTGAGGGTGGATGTATATCTTCCACCTCTTCCATACTCTCTCGTAAAATAAATGATTTTACTCAAGTATTGTGATGTATTTTGGTTATATTTCACTAGAGGTGATGATTTATGAGAGGATGAGGTGATTTATAGGGGGTATTTTATGGAAGGATGAGGAAAGTATGTTGATGTCCTTCAGATTTTATGATACCCTAAAATTTGGTTATATAAATTTGGTTATGGGATGATGATGATTTTATGGTTATTTCATGGGTTTAGATATGAGTCTTAGCCATTATGATGATTCTTATAATTGTATAAGACTGATGGATATAGAAGGGATTACAATATCAGGATGTAAGATGTTGGGGTGTGAGAGTAGAAAAAAAGTGGGGAAATGTTGTGGGGTATCTATTTTAAAATGATTATTATATTATTATAATAGGAAGAATTATTTAGTCACTAAGTCTTAGTTAGAACTAGATTGTTTATTTGACCTATTTAGGTGTATTTTTGTTCTATTTTTTTCCACTGGTAAATTAGTACAGTCTTTTCTCATGTTCATGGGAGACCATGGGTATGATCCTAATGAGTATACATGTTATTCTTACCCTAAAAATATATAATCTTTTTTTCAAGTTACTAAAATTAAATTGGGGGGTATTCTAGGCATTACAATCTTGAATATTTAAGGTCTTGTTGAGTATCTCCCATATTATTATTTTAGGTAGTTTATTTGGAGACATTTTTTTTATTTTTTTACATTGTAAATCTTTCATAAGATGGTTTAGTTTCCATTATTTTTTTATTTAAGGGAGTTATTTTAGGATTTATATCTTATATAATGATCCTTTATTTATTATTGAGGTAAATTTCCTTTCAAATATTCTACTTGTATACCTATTGTTCTAGTCACCAACCTATGGCCTACTAAAGGAATGACTCAATGAGTAATTATCATCCTCTCATTATTGAACATGGAGGGTACCACTACGGGGAGTGGTTCATTAAATAGTTGAATCAGATGGATGATTGATTGATAAAATGAATTTTGGGGTTATGAAATATAAGGAGTGCATGGTTATGGTGGGGAAATGGTGCTAGATATACTTGGTGTGTGATGTAGACTGATGAAAGTGACCAGTAAACTGGATTTAAATCCCCCCATGATTAGATTCTAAGATTCTATGTATACCAAGTAGCCAATTTATGGAATATGGATTACATGATATAGATATAAGAAAGGTACAAGAATCAAGATTGTTTTTTTTGTGAGTAAGGTGAATTAGTGAACTAAATGAGTTAAATTAAATTAATTTAAATTAATTAAATTATACCTGGATTAGGGATTGGTTTTATTATATTCATGTAATCTATAGCTTCAAGCATAGGATGTGATGGTACACTTCTCAAACCAAGAAATGTTATCTTCATTACACATTTTATAATAGTTTAGATGAGTCAGCTCTATAAAAATTACAAAATTCCCTGTTGTGGTGGTTGGGTTTCATTGATGTGTTTACATAAATTAGACCTATTTATTTTAATGTTATGGAGACTCTTTAATTTCGTACTAACATTAAATAACTTTTATATGATACATGAAGCATTATACAAATATACGTAAAAAAGACCATACAATTCTAGTGCCTTCAGAAACATGGAAACATAAACACTAATATATAAATGATCCAGATTATCTCCAAATAGGTTATTCTTGACTATAAACCTTCTTAGACACATCAAACATAATAAATATCTTCATAAAATAGGTAAGGAAACATTAAAATGGGTGATATCATATTCTAATTAAAGGTAATAAAGTGAGATATTTGATCATAATAATGAGAATAATGGAATGAGAACATAATAATGAAAACAGAAGACCAAACACTGCATATCAATGATCACAAACATAAATCCTAGAATAATTCTTGGTTGTTAATAATATATGAATTATAACGAAATAGATACCATAATACATGAAAGAATAACATTGGAATAAAACATGGAATTATGGAAGACACATAATCATAAAATTTGATTTCCATAGTATCCAAGGAATCACTAACAAGACCATCTTAGTAGTATGGGTACACTCCCCATACCATCATGGTAGTCATGGTTCACTCCCATTTCCATATTATTATCATAAGTATACTACTCTTACCATCTTGGTATTCATGGATTACTACCTTGTCCATCTTAGTAGTCAAGGTTAATTCCCAATTCCATCATTTTTTTTCTCATTAGATATAAAGAATTATCCAATTCATTGGATGGAGATATAGGTCTCACCTATCTCATAATGAAATCATGTATACATGTTCGACAAGATCATAAATATTCATATTATAAACCCTGAAATTAAGTGGGTACTATAAACATGTAATCCAATCATAAAAATTGGAAAAATATAGGTCTCATAATTCTTTCATCACAAACATAACCCATGAAAAGATGTTGGTTTCAAAAGAATATAACCCATGAAAAAGAAATAGGTTTAATAAACATCATACAATCAAAAAATAATACATTCAAAAAAAGAATATAAATGTAAAAACATATTAATTTCCCTAGAAATGCATTAGTAACACAAATGGATGTTATCTAAGATAATAAATAATTTTTAAAGTTCATTGAAAAATATTTCTTGAATAAAATTGTAACGTCCCGACACGAAGCCACTAAACTGGTGCTCCGTGCCAGTTCACCACAAGGACTCAAGCGCGCCTCCTCGTATGCCAGAGGATTCCGACTAGCAGTGAGGGCCTACAGTGTGATAGTGGGGAGACTATTCCCTCATATTATAGTAAGAAAATAGTGGAAATAAGTAAGTTTCATACACAGTGTAAAGTATACAGAGTGTGGAAGCAATAAAAAAATGAAATAGAACAAGCTGTAAGTGTAAAATGATATAAAATCTCGAACAACTATGCAATATAAAACAACACTGCTCACCCACCAGGCCGACCATACAGATACAAGTACAAAAGAAACTGAAAGTAAAAGTACAGGGCTCGGCTACAAACTCCGAGCCAATCCACGTACCTGATCTCTACACACTGTCGAATTCCAGCAGCCTGATTAGTATAACCACTCCAGCAGCTTTGCTCGATCATGCAACACTGGGCCTCATCCTTATCCACCATGAAACTCATGCTCAACCTGAAATGAATACATAAGGTCTACACATACACCAAGGTGCACGTTCATGGGTGAGATATAATCTCAATAGGTCACCCTGACAAGCAACCTATAATTGTGCTGCTAAAAGTGTATGAAAAAATAATGTGCTCAGCCTAGCTGGAATGCAACAAATGAAGAAAATCAAATGTGTAACCACATTCGAACTCGGGTTATGTAATCCCTATCAACTGGGAAAGTGACACCATGGTTGTCCATATCAATCTATGTACACACGTATAGTCCCATACCTATACACATATACATAAATATGAATATTCATGATTAGGTGATTCAAAAAAAAGAAACCACATCAGCAGTCGATCTTTCAGACCATAAGCCTGGTCTACTAGACATCTTGTGCATGGGTGTTGACCTGGATGTCATTCCACTCAAGTAGTGTATCATTAAGTCGATATATGGGTCTGTAATACCATCGACATGTACCTGCTTCGTCCAACACAAGAAATATATCTCTAAAAAAGTTAACCAAAAACAAGTCACCATTGTCCTCAGACATGTGAATCCTTACCCTGACGAAAACAGAAATGCTACCCTTAGGTAGTTACCCTCATGATAAACAAATAGTGCCCCCAGGCATTTCGAACACTTTCTCTCGGGCTAATATAACCACGCCCAAAAAACTAAATATAACCACACCCTCAGGCCAATCAGAACCATTCCCTCAGGCTAATCAGAACCACACCCTCAGGCTAATCAAAACTACGCCCTCAAGCTAAAGTAAAACAATTCCCCCGGGCGCAAGTAACCAGGCCGAGCCCAATGCATAATAATAAATATTATACAAACTTTCTTTCAAGAAAATGCATTACACAATATAATCATGGAATACCCTTGGGTATCCTGACCAAACGGCTAAACAGAGGAATGTACCCCCGGGGTGGTCCTAGATCTAAGCATTGATCCCAAATAGTAGTTTTATCTTAACATTAGATTATCTATACAATTCTAGATATCTTTCAGCAAAGGCCTCAGCCATACGACACCCCAACCATGGGTTCGTAGCACAATGATACAAAAAACAACATGACAGTTGGAATTAAACATCAGAACACCTACTACTCAGGAACACAAGGAAAAGTAGGAATCCCAGGAAACAAGAAGATGACTCGTGTTAGGTTCAACAGACACCAACCCGGAAACACCTCGGGTAACCACTACAGTATCAACAAACCATGTTAGATATAAACAAATGAGTGTGGGTGGCCCGAACTCCAAACCCAATAATAAATCCATGTCCAAAGGGATCACCAGTTTCGAATGGGTTCTAGGTGAAACCTGATCAACATCTCTACCAAAAACTGACGTAGCATCTCAGGGTCGGTCGAATAACAAGCACCTGCTTGGTCCCTCAAGTCAAACACTGAGGAAGCATCACACTCGGAATTCTCTAGGTAACACGAGCGAAGGAATCCTACACGAGATTATTAGAAAAGAGAAAAGGAGGAATCCTATAAAGAAATCCCGAAAGTAAGGACAACATATTCATCCCATAACATGTTCCCTATCAAAGGAAGAAGAAGAGATAATCCTACAAGGGACTCCCTAGGTTAGCACACGCGTAATGGAATCCCTCATGGGATCCTCGGAAGTGGCTGATCTCACGGCCTCATAGGCCATAATGGAACGTCTCACAAGGGAAACATCCGCTAAAGAAAAGGTTACAGGAGATATATCATAGCTCATCTCCTATTAAAGGTCTCAACTAAGATGGTATGAACACCCAACCTATCATCCACGCCAAGTCTCACTCTCAGGTGTCAACTGAACATGACAACTAGAGGAAGAACCCCTCCATTTAGATAAAAACCACCAAAACCCCATTTATATGACCCATAAATGTCAAATGGATTCCACCATTGAGATCTATGAGGAAAAAAGCTCATAATTGACTACTCACATGCCCAATTATGACTTCCAGAGCATAAGATATCCCAAAAATTACAAAATTGGAGCAGTACAAGGCCAGAGCACATGGCTAGAGCACATTGGGCCTACCTGTGTAAGAGTACACGGCATGTAATTTACTTTACACAGTGTGTAATGTTCACAAAAAGTTACACTATATGATTTTTCACTAAAACACATTCCCAAGTACCACTACACGGCATGTACTTTACTGTACACGACGTGTACTTCAAAAAAACCACTATTCCATGTTCTATTTCACACGGCCAGCCACACGACCACCGACTACACAATGTGTACTCAAAGTAAACGGTGTGTACATAATAAAACTTCTCCTTCCCCCAATGGGAAGAACACAGATCCTATACCCTTGCAATACACGCCGTGTATTCTGGGTTTTTCGACGGGAAAACAAAGAAAACATCTGAAACACCCGTTTTCCCCCAAAACATTAGACCCGGCTTTAAGAGGTCACAAGAAAGAAAAATAATGAATTAAAGACATAAAAAAACATGTTTAAATGGTATCTATGGAAAAAAATGGCCCTACCTTTGGGTGGAAACCGCCGAAGCCTCGGTTGATTTCACGGTCCATGGATGCTGCACGCCGACTCAGCGCGTCAAGGGCTTCGAATCGGTACCCCTCATTCCTTCCTTCTCTCCCATTTTCTCGATCTCCCAATTCTCCCTTGGGAAACAGCCAAGGAGAAGCCACACAAGGTGCATGAGCAAGAAGGAGGAAGGTGGAAGATAAAAGAACGAAAGGAAAAGAAAAGGAAAAAAGGGAAAAAGGGGCCCGAGCTGGCCTCATCGCCCAACAAGAGTTTATTCCTTCCCTACGATAAACTCCACATTTAGAACTCAATGGCATAGATAGAATCTCAATCTAACGCTCCGTTTAAAAGTTATCACCAAAGGAACTTGCGTGAATAATTTTATATTTAATTTAATAATATTAAATATTAAATATTCTGCTAAAATTCGAACAGCTCAAATTTCAACCAAACCTCTGTCCTAGGGTAAAAACCCTATTCCGGGACCGACGGAGTTGTCAAAAAAATTCTGAGATAAGATGCTAGGGTAAAATGACCATTTTACCCCTCATGAGCGTCCTACTGTAAAAAAACAAATTTCAACTCAAAACGACAGTCTGGAAAAACAAGGGTTCTTACAAACTCCCCACCATAAACCTTCTTGTCCCTGAGAAGCCCAGTGAAAGGACCAACAGCCATGCTCCCAACCCAAGCTTCTGCACAACCAAGCTACCTAGACCATCCAATGACCAGCCTTATAGCGTTAACAACCACCTTCTACAGAGAAGATATTCAACTACTTCCTAACTGTTACTCCCCGCCATAAGAATACCCTTTTCGTCATTTTAAAAGAGAAATATAAGCACAAAAGATCCTAGAAAACACTGAAGTTTAACCTAAACAAGTAAAACCACTCTCAAAGGGAAAATGGTACACTTTACACCATATTTCATTCCTTACACTGCTCTGAGGGCTCAAACAGAACAGGTTCTATACTCAACAAAAATGAACATTAAAAAGGAAAAAGGAGTTCGATGTAGGGTCGAAGCTCTCTCAGAATACTCAAGATGAATCACAATAGTTCATGATCGTCTCTAACAGGAGTACACTAAGATTTCACTGAAGGTGTGTCCATATCTTTCCAAGACACACTAATATCCTAGCAAAACCCATCCAAGATTCAATCATGGGTCAACCATTCCACGGTACCCGAAATTTCACAATGTCACCTCTAAAATAGCAACATCAGAAACACTGGTCGACTATGCCAGGCACCCGAACAGGCCTCCTCGTCAAAACTAGTCATGAAAAACAAACACTACCAAAAGGCATTGGAAAACACTGGCCAACCTACGACACATAGGATTCCCTAGAAAAAAACAAACATCAACCTACAAGGGTTTGATCTAAACCAAGGGTCTATAGGTCTTCCACATAGCCCTATAGAAAAAGCCTCACAACTGGGTCACAAGGTCTAACCACCTAGCCCAAAAGATCGAAAACCTCCAGAATACGGTAATGATCACAATGACCAAAAAGTCAAAAACAAAACACAACCTACAAGGGCCCTGATCCTCTCTAAGCATCCCCAGAAGGAACTACTCCCTGGATATCACAACCCAAGAAGAAGATAAACTAAACTAACTCTCATCGGCATCTGACTATGTAAATACCACAAGGAGGTCTAGTTCATATGAAAATCCTTGGTATCTATCGACATCGTTCTCAATGATCCGACTAGATAACAACATACTCAAGAAACAACACCCAATAAGGGTTGAACAGAAAGGCATCATGTGACACATAGACCAACTGGGGTCACTACACCAACTATGAACAAGGACTGAGTCATCATCCTCAAAAAAATGTCTCAACATAGATCCACATAACCTGCCATTAGAGTGAAATGAATGTGTAAGAAGACCAAAAGTTCTCAGTCATTAGTAAAAACACACACTAGCAGGCCTATATGATTTGAATCCTACGTGCCTAGTATGATGCATGAGATGCCTCTTTCCTTTGTCGTCCAAGAGTCAAAATCCATCCCTGGTATCTTACCAATGGCCAAGAGCTAGAGATCTATATGAAATCAAAACCTAACATAACATGTTTTTCGCTCATGGCGAAAATCATTTACAACCGTAACATCGCAAAATCATAACAGTAAATCCCAAATCCTGGCAACCAGAACTTCTTACCCGAACTAGTGTTCTCGACACACCAGCCCGTAATCCGTCATAGGTTCTAACACATTCCTAATACTTATGTCTACCATATCCCAAATAGTAAATAACAAGAAAGAAAAATCCCCTTATACCACCTTGTAACGTCCCGAACCGAAGCCACTAAACTGGTGCTCCAAGCCTGTTCACAAAAAGTCATCAAGCGCGCCTCCTCGTATACCAGAGGCTGCCGACTAGCATTGAGGGCCTAGGGTGTGATGGTGGGGAGACTATGCCTTCATACCATATTAAGAAAACAGGTGAAATAACTATGTATCATACACAGAAGAAAGTAAACAGAGTGTGGAAGAAATAAACAACTGAAATAGATTAAGTTGTAATAGTAAAATGATGTAAAATCTGGAACAGTTATGCAATACAAAACAACACTGGTCACCCACCAGGCAGACCATACAGATATAAGTAAAGAAGAAACTGAAAGTAAAATTATAGGGCTCTACTAAAAACTCCGAGCCAATCCACATTCCCGATCTCCAGACACTATCAAATTGCAGCAGCCCAATCAGTAGAACCACTCGAGCAGCTCTGATCGATCTTGCAACACTAGTCGTCATCCCTATCCACCATGCAACTCATGTTCAACCTGAAAAGCATACATAAGGTCTACACGTCCACCATGGTGCATGTGCAGGGGTGAGAAATAATCTTAGTAGGGCACCCCAACAAGCAATCTATAACTGTGCTACTAAAAGTGTATGCAACAACAATGTGCTTAGCCTAGCTGGAACACAACAAAGGAAGAAAATCAGACCTGCAACCACAGTATAACTCAGGGTATGTAATCCATATCAACTGTTCAAGTGCCACCATGGATGTCCATATCTATATACGTACACATGTATAGTCCCATACCTATACACATATACATAAATATGAATATTCATGATTAGGTGATTCAAAAAAAATAAGAATCCACATTAGCAGTCGATCCTTGGGACCATAAGCCCGATCTACTAGACATACTTTACATGGGTGTTGAGCTAGATGTCATGCCACTCAAGTTGTTATCATTAGGTCGATATATGGGTCTGTAATCCCATCGAAATTTACCTGCTTCGGCCAATGCCGGAAATATATCTCTGAACAAGTAAACCAAAAACAAGTAACCAATGTTCTCAAACATGTGAATCCTTACCCTCAGGTGAACAAAAATGATACCCTCGGGTAGATTCCCTCAGGATAAATGAATAGTTCCCTCAAGAATACAATAATATCTCTGTCAGGCATAACGAACTCTTTCCCTCAAGCTATTATAACCACTCTCTCGAGCAAAAAATAACCAGGCCGTCATGCTAATCATAACCACAACCTCAAGCTAATCAGAACCATGCCCTCATGCTAATCAGAACCACTCCCTTAGGATAAAGTAAAACACTTCCCTCCGGTGAAAGTAACTAGGCCGAACCCTATTCATAAAAATAAATCATATACAAAATTTCTTTCAAGAAAATGAAATACACGATATAATTATGGCATACCATTGGGTATCCTAGCCAAACAGGTAAACAAAGGAATGCACCCCCGGGGTGGTCCTGGATTCAAGAATTGATACCAAACACCAATTTTAACTTATCATTAGATTATCTATGAAATTCTAGATATCTTTCAGCAAAGGCATCATCCATACGACACCCCAACCATGGGTTCTTAGCACAATGATACACAAAAACAACATGACAGTTGGAATTATATATCAAAACACCTACTACTCCGGAACACAAGGAAAAGTTGGCATCCCAGCAAACAAGAAGATGCTTCGTGTCAGGATAAATATCCACCAACAAGAAAACACCTCTGGTAACCACTAAAGCATCAGAAAACTAAGTCAGATATAAACAAATGAGTGGGGGTGGCCTGAATGCCAAACCCAACAAAACATCCAAAGCCCAAAGGGATCACCCGTTTGGCAAAAATTCTAGGTGACACCCTATCACCATCTCTACCCAAACCCGATGTAACAACTCAGGGTCGGTCGAATAATGAGCACCCATAGGGTCCCACAAGTCAAACACTGAGGAAGCATCACAAACATGATTCTCCAGGTAACATGAGTGAAGGCAACATACGTGGGATTCTTAGAAAAGAACAAGCGAGGGATCCTACATGGGATCCTCAAATGAAGGACAACAGAGTCATTACATAACATGGTCCTTATTAAAGGAATAACAAGAGAGAGATCCTACAAGGGACTCCCTAGGTTAGCACAGGTGTAAAGGAATCCCTCACGGGATCCTTGGAAGTGCCCGATCTCACGGCCTCATAATCCAAAAGGGAAAATCTCACAAGGGAAAAATACTCTAAATAAAATGTTACGGGAGATATCTTATAGATCGTCTCTTATTAAAGGTCTCAACTATGTTTTTACGAACATCCAACCTATCATCTACGCCATGTCTCACTCTTGGGTGTCAACCGAACTTGACAACTAGAGGAAGAACCCCTCTATTTAGATAAAAACACCGAAACCCCCATTTAGATTACCTATAAATGTCAAAAGAATTCCACCATTGCGATCTACATGGAAAAAAGCTCAGAATCAACTACTCTCACTCCCAAATCTTACTTTTAGAGCATAAGATATCCCAAAATTACTAAATTGGAGCAGTACATGGCCAGAGTACATGGCCAGAGCACATTGGGCCTGCCTGTGTAAAAGTACACGGCATGTACTTTACTATACAATGTGTGTACTATTAAAAAAAAGTTACACCATGTGAATTTTTACTAAAACACACTCCCAAGTACCACTATACGGCGTGTACTTTACTGTACACGGTGTGTACTTCAAAAAAACCAATATTCTGTGTTCTATTTCACACGGCCAGCCACACGGCCACCAACTACACGACGTGTACTCAAAGTACACAACATCTACTTAATAAAACATTTTCTTCCCTGAACGGGAATAACACACGGTGTGTAACCCCAGAATACACGCCGTGTATTCTGGTTTTTCTGTTGGGAAAACCCTAAAAACACCCAAAACACCCGTTTTCTCCCTCGAAACATTATATCCGGCCATAAGAGGTCACAAGAAAGAAATATAAGGCATTAAAGACTTAAAAAACATGTTTAAAGGAGAAATATGGAAAAACATAAACGGCCCTACCTTTGGGCGGAAATTGTTTAATCCTCAGTTGATTTCATGGTCCACGGATGTCGCATGCCGACTCAGTGCGTCGAGGGATTCGAATCAATACCCATATTTCCTTCCTTCTCTCCTGTTTTCTTGATCTCCCAATTCTCCCATGGGACACGGCCAAGGAGAAGCCACAAAATTTACATGCACATGAAGGAGTAGGGAGGAAGAGAAAACAAAGAAAGGAAAAGAAAAGGAAAAAAGAGAAAAGGGGGCTCGAGCTGGCCCCGGTGCCCGACATGATTTTATGCCTTACCTAGGCTAAAATCTCCATTCCGGACTCAACGGCACAAACGGAATCTCAATCTGATCCTCCGTTTAAAATTTATCAGCAAAAGAACTTGTGTGAATAAATTAATATTTAATTTTATAATATTAAATATTAAATATTCCACCAAAATTTGTATAGTTTAGATTTCCACCAAACTTATGTCCTAGGGTAAACACACTATTCCAAGACCAAAGGAGTTGTTAGAAAAAACTTCTGAGCTCATCTGGTAGGGGAAAATGACCATTTTACCCCTCAAAAGCATCCTACATAAAAAATTCCAATTTCTGCTCAAAACGACAGTCCGGAAAAACACGAGTTCTTACCAAAATATCCATTCTCCATTGAAAAACACTTTTTAAAACATAATACATTTCTGAAAACATTTTTATTTGAAAATAGAATAAATTTTTTTTAAAGGAAGTATTAAAGACAATAAAACATTTTTAAATTCCTTTTTCATTGAAATTTATCTTTCAATGTCTTTTGAAAAAAATTTCAAAACATTATTGGGATCATGGTTTTTTAATATAATTAATTTCAAAATGAAGATTGATATGGTAAAATTTTAATTAAAAACATTGTCTTAAGTACCAAATAGTGTAAAAATTTTAAGAATACATAAGGATATATTGAATAACCATAGTATAAGAAAATCCATGTGTTCTATTGGGAGATATATAATGGGATTTTATTAATTCAAACCTAATCGTAAATAATCTCAGAAAGCGATGAGATTGTTCCAATAACATCTTATCACTTGGAAAATTGGGTTCTTACTCTCTGTGTAAGAAAACAAATTAAATAAATCTTAAAATACCATTATAATAACTATATTCATGATATAAAATGTAAAACGGAAGTATATACACCTCAAAAATTAATTTAAGTTCATAACAAAACATGAGCCATAGTGAAGGAAAATTTGGACAAAACTATTTTATTGATTAGGTAACTTTTGAAACTTCTATCCTATAAAAGAAATAACATAAATTAGATATGGTAATACATATAAATTTAATTATAATAGAAATATAATACATTAATTATAAGTACAAACCCCATAAAAATAATTGAGTGGTGATTAAGTCATGTATCTTGTAAAACTAAAAGTTAAATGAAATTCCCTTACCTTGTGTCATGACTCTCTTCGTACTCATTAAAACATTATTTATAATAAATGTATTTTTTTGTAAATATTTTAAATTAAAATATTATTATATCTAATACCATAATTTTTTTTATTATGACCCTATATTACCCATTTTTTAACCATATTATGTTAATCTTTCACTTCAGGTAATATTCTCTTTGTCCATCACATGTGTCTTAATTTGTTATATCTTTTTTCGATATACATATAACATGATTTCCATAATTTAAATAAAAATATAAATATCATGTATATTTTTTATATTTTTATTATAATAATATATATAATATAGATGCATAAAATGGATACATTTTTCACGAATATGGTAAACCGTACATATGCGTGGGCATTGTTTCCATTTTTATTGTCATAATAAAAGAAAGAAGGTAAATGAAATATATGTGTACATAAATTTATGTATATATATATAAATATTAAATTTTATTCATTATAACATATATATATATATAATATTCACTGAACCCATCCTCATTACATTCCATGTAGTCTGTGAAAGAATTATATCGCTTTGAGGGGCGGTAGTCCACACTTCCTCATACAAAATTATCGTATTGACACCAAATGGAATGTATAAGGATATGTGTTGTAATAGGATTACATAAGATTAAAGACATAATTAATTTAATATATGTCATATATAAATAAATTTTACATAATAATTTCCACTGTGATTGGTGGTAAAGAAAAATGAGCAATTATCGTTTTGTGAGGTGATAGTTCTTTGTGAACATAAATAGTATGTTTGTTACCCATTATATGGAGGTGTGTGTAAGTGTAAGTAAATCAATTAGAATAAATAATCATATAATTTTGATGATACTGGTGTTTTCATACAATCGTGTAATAAAGAGAGTGGGGGTGCATAATGAAAATAAAATAAAGGATCTTGAGAGAAGACGTTACCTCTTAATCGGGTAACTCCTTTTGGTTAGTGCCAAAATGATTCCTTGGATTACATTCTACCCAAGGGGATGATACTATGAGAAAGTTATGAATTTTAGGAGAATATTTGAGAATTTATTTTCTAATCCTAAGTGGTTTCAGAGGTGTGAATAAGTGGTAGAGTGCATACCTTTTTACAGTGGAGGGGGAGTGGCACTCTTGTATTATTTTAAAAAGGGGAAGCCCCACCCACATTTTCTTATAGAAATTTTAACAAATACCAATAAACATTAGAAAAAATGGATTATAGGGTATAAATAAGGCAATAAAAGTATTTTTTTTAGGTTTTTAGGACTTTTTTGTCATAAATTTATAGTTTTGTCCTTATTCATGTTTAATATTACCTTAATTGATATAATTAATTTTAATTACTTTAACAAATATTTTTGGTAAAAAACTAAGTTAAAACTATTATAAATTATAAATTTTTATTATTAAAAAAATACATTTTATCAAATTATAATCACAAAATTGGCATAAATGTTTTAATATTTATTCCCACTGATGGGACGACACTATGGGTTTTTAAATTAAAAATCAAAAAAAGGTTACTATATTTTTTTATCCAATATTATTTTGAAATAAGTTCCAATGACATAAATTGGATTACATAATAAATATATTATCCAATTATTCTATTAAAAAAATTTAAAATATAATTTAACTTTATAAATAAATTAGATGAAAAAATAGTTTTGAATTAAAATTTAGTATTTTTCACTATTCATCCAAAAATGACGTTTTTCAAAAAAAATCCAAATATTATACCTATTTTAATTTTGATATAATAAATTAAAAAATAAAGTTTATTTTATGATATTAAATATCTAAATGTGTCTAAAATTTATTTTAATGTTTTTCACATAAGGATAGTAAAAACAGTTCATTTGAGAAAATGGTACTTTTAAACATATAAGGACTTTACCAAGTATTATATATTTCATTATAAATATATTTTATTTATATAAAAAAATAAAAATTATTTTAAAATTATTTATTAATATTCATATAACTAATTTCAACATCTAGTTAATAAGTATCACATTTAAATAATTTAATAATAAAATGATATTTTGTAGAAACATCAATATTGTGTGTAATGTATGCCATGTCGGTGTTTCGTATAGAATATTCCAAGTAGATATTCCATGTAATGTATGAAATTTCATTTTTCCAATTAATTGACATCAATAAAATTCCATATGAAAGGAATGTTTGACATAGTGCATTTCTAGTCATAGATGAAAATTTAATTTATTCAGAAAGGAAGTAAATAAAAACATGGGGTGTCACATTCTACCCCCTTAAAATTAATTTCTCCCATGAAATTAATCAGTTGGGTAAAAAAATGTGGAAAATTTTGCTTCATCATATCCTAAATTTCCCATCTATCTTTCTCTAACTAGTGATCTATCTATAAAACATTAACTTGGTGAGCTGTCTTGTTTCATAAGATCTTCTCTGATAGATCAAGAATTTCAACTGTTAGTTCTCCATAAGAAATATTCATCACCAGTGGTATGACCTCTGAGTTTAGTTTATGTTAAAGGTTTATTGTATAATTCTTTAGGAGAGATACATGGAACACATCATGGACTTGAGTGATATTTTGAGGAAGTTCCAAATGATAGGATACTATTTCAATACGATTAAGAATATGAAAGAGACTGATATACCTAGGGATTAGTTTCCATTTCTTCCCTAATATCATAACCTTATTGTCGAGTGAGATTCAAAGAAACACTTTTTCACCAACTTCAAATTCTAGCTCAAGTATTTGGTTATTGACCTAACTTTTATGCCAACTTTGAGCTACCTTGATATGTTGTTAAATGATTCTAACCATGTCAGATATTTCTTTAATGATATCATAACCGAATAGATTTTTTTCTGCGTCCTCATCCTAGAAAATTTGAGCACTACATTTCATCCCATACAGGACTTTATAACATTTCATATTAATTATTGAGGGAAATATATTTCTAAAAGAAATATCAACTAGAGAAGCATATTGATCCTAGCCACTAATGAAATCCAAATAAAAATATATCAACATATCCTCTAGGGTTTGAATTTTTCTATTACATTTACCATCCTTATGTGAATGATAACTATTTATGAAACTCATATTTCTATCATGTTCTTACTGAATACTTCTCCATAACATTTAGGTGAACCTCATATCCTGATCTAATACAATAAAATGTGGTACTCTGGAAAAATTTACCACTTCTTTAAGGTATGTCTTCGAAATATGATCTAGATAAAAATATTCATTGATAGTGATGAAGTGTGATGAATTTTTAAGGTGACTGACTACCACCCATGTAGAAATAAAACCTTTAGAGGTTTTGGTTAGTCCAATGAAAAAATCCTAAGTGATTTTCTCCCATTTAATTTTTGGTATGTGTAATGGATTCATTATCCACTTTGACATTGTTATTTTAGCCTTAACATGTTGGCATACCAAGCACCGTGATACAAAATATGTGATATCTCACTTTCATCAATCCCACCAGAAGTATTCTTTAAAATCCATATATATATTTATACTTTCAAGATTAATAGATAATGAAGAACTATGAGCTTCCTCTAACATCTCCTTCTTTAAATCTGGTATGTAAGCAACACATACACACTTCCTGATCCCCTTATTTCCATCATGATCAAGCTTAAACTCAAAAAAACATTTCTAGCTTTATTTTTCAGTTTTTTATCTTCCTTTGATGCCTCCTTAATCATCACATGGAAAAGGGGTTGAACATTAATTTGATGAAAACAATATTTTTTCACTTCCTTCATGATTTCTAGATCTATCCTTGGATAATTCCCAAACAATTTGGAACTTTTCTGATCCTTAATATAGATAAGCTCACATGATCCTTTCGACTCAAAGCATCAGCCACATAGTTCTCTCTCCCAAGGTGGTAATGTATTGATTAGTCGTAACCCTTTTATCAACTCTAACCACATTCTATAGTAAATTTTAATATCCTTATATGTTAATTTATATATCATACATTTATGATTGGTATATATGTCACAGTTTTCTTCAAAAAGATAATGCCTCCATATCATTCATTAAAAAATTATGGCTACTAACTCTAAATCATGAGTTAGGTAAATTTTCTCCTAAATATTCATCTATTGTGATGCATAAGTGATAACCATGTTATTCTACATAATAGAACATCCCAACCCCTTTTGAATGCATTGGTATAGATTACAAACCCTTATCCACTATAGGGAAATGTAAGCATAGGTGAACTGACTGAACTTCTCTTCAGTTCCCTAAACTTTTCCCCATATTCATCTATCCAGAAGAACTTGACACCCATCTGAGTTAACATGGTCAATGTATTAGATATATATGAGAAATTTTCCAAAAAATCAATAATATCTACCTAAACTATTAAAGCTACGGATCTCGGTCACCATGGTTTGTCTAGGCCATCATACCAAACCCTCTAACATTGATGGATCAACTATGACCCCATCTCTCGATATTATGTGACACATAAATGAACCCTTTCATATCCAAAATTCACACTTTGTAAATTTTTCATACAACTTATCCTTCATTAGGTTTTTAATAAATTTCTGAAGAGATATTAATGCTCTTCCTTACTCAATGAATATATAAGAATATCATCTCTAAAGACTACCAAAAACTGATTGATGTAATATCTAAAGACTCAATTCATTGTAACTATGAAGATAAAATGGTAATTAGAAAGACCAATATGTGTCACTATATATTCATTGTGTCCATACCTTGTATGAAATGTCATTTTGTGTATATCCTTCTTCTTTACACTCAATTGATTATATCTAGAAATAGGGTTAATCTTGGATGAGTATTGATCTCTATATAGTTGATCAAACAAGTCATCAATATGGGAAAGAGGATATTTGTTCTTGATTTTGACCTTTTTCAACTCCTAATAATCAATGAAGAGTCGCATTGATCAATATTTCTTTATCACAAAAAGAACTATGCAACCCATGGTGAAACACTTGGCTAAATGAATCCCTTACCAATTTTTTTAGAGTTTCTTATTTAATTCCTACATATTAATTAGGGACATCCTATAAACAGGCATTTAAATTGTTTTGGAACCAGTTATGAGTTATATTGATAAATCAACTTCACATTTTTGTGGAAGGTTAGAAAAAACATCTTTAAAGACATCCAAAAAATACCAAACAATAGGCATATAATCGATGAAGATTTTAGCCCCAACCATTTGAGGTAAAAAAACCCTTCTCAATGGGAATCGAGACCCAAACACTAGTTGTAATCTCCATTGGAAGTTCATACCTATCATCACATGTATCGATCGTCATAAGAGAGTTTCAAATATCAAACATAACTTCACTTCCTTTAAAATTGATGTGGGTTTTATGCATAGAATGTCAATCCATGCCTAATAAAAAATCAAACTCAACCAAAGTAAGAATAACATGATTTAGAAGATTCACATTCCCACAAACATGAACTAGAGATGAATTATATACATGGTATTCAATCGTCATACCATTAGTGGTTTTCACTACTAATTCAACATCTAATTACTTTGTTGGAATCATAAAACACATAGAAAATTCCTTATATATGAATGAGTATGATGATCCCAAATCAAATATGAGATTAAAAGTTCAATAGTGGATCAAATGTGTACCTTTCCTCACATTTTTTTTCACTCCCCTTTTAAGAAATATAAATTTCATGATATTTAACCTTGTCCCTCGGCTTAAGAGGTTATTGATGTCGATTGTTATCGACAGCCCTTAGGTTTGGGAAGTGGTTAGAATGATACCCATTCTCCTTCCACCTGTAGCACTGAATCATGGGGCGTGCATTCTATGTAGTTTTTTCTCTATTCACACTATTTATTATCATTTTTATCACATTTGAAATAAAATTATCGATGGACTTCCCATTAACAATTAAAACATTTATTAGATCCCTTGAGAAAATTTCCTCTATTATTCTTCCTATATTTAGTGAATAAAAGACATCTCATCCTTTTCTCTTTATGGTTTTTATATTTTATGTTAAACTCTATATTCCTTTTCTTTTTAAATCCATTATATTGATAAATTACATCATCCTCCATTTTAATCGTGGTTTTATAATGAAAAATCTCTTAATAGAATCTAAATTATCTTATGGACATCACTCATCAGAAACTTAGATTTAAGCCAATGAAGACCCTATTAATTTTTTTTTGGTTTCATAATATCTCAAGAATTGTACAATTTAGGTCTCATGAAATTAGCCTCATAGGTTCCAATAGAATCATCATCACCTTTCTTCAACTCAATGAACACATTATCCATCTTTGTATAAGGATTCTAAGGAAAGTGTTTTTTGACAAATATGTTCTTAAACACATACCAATCCATGGATTCAATCTCATCTTTATACCTTGTATTCTTTATTAAATCCCACCAATGGTCTGATTCACCTTCTGAATGATTAAAATATACAATGAATTTCTCTTTCTCTGAACACTGGAGGATGAAGAATATATTTTCATAAGTATTGATCCATTTTTTTAGAAACAAATGGATCAGAAGACAAAAATAAGGGGTATATTTCCTCAGGAAAGACACAAGAGTGTTATGTTCCCAACCTTGTTCATTTGGTAATACAACCTGATTCATTGCTTGAGAAAGTTTTTTGATTATAGCATTAAGGTTTTTCATTCTTTCTCCCATAGAATTTGGTTTCTTGTGATGAAAACCATTTCAATATCCATACAAATCACTATTAACATTATTTCTTTAGGTTTTCATCCATTGATTAAAACTGAAAGAATTGAGTAATGAATAGTTATCATATATAGAAACTACATAATCATGAAAAGAAACTTGTAAGATGTCTAAATTATGAAATCTTCTATAATATAAGATATCATAGGATTATCCAAGATTATTCATAGACAACATATATTTAAATAATATTAGATGGATCTTGAAATGTTTATGAATTCTCTATGAGTGTCCCCTAGGAGTGTCAAACCAGATGTACATCAAGGCTTGTTGTCATGTACAAAATTACCTTGAGTCAGGTCTAGAACATCTGGTTAGATTTTTTACCCATAGGTACATTTGTTCTAGATCCACATCCACTTGTAGTATCCAGACAGGGATACATTTCTAGGAAACCACTCACTTTATCCTTCCCCAATATTCGAGGAAATTTTCTAACACATTTTCTAATCCATAAAATGTATCCTTAGACATGTCCTTAGGGTTATCAATAAGAATTTTTCATCTTAACATCTAGTTTTTAACTAAATAATTTCTATAATACTAGCAATAATGACCCTTTATTTTATTAAAATAACATTACATACCTTTTTCATAATATGTAAAACATTGTGTATATAGACACCCAACGACCATACCGGTCTACTGCCTTTGGAAAACTAGAAACATAAACACCAGTACATAAATAATCTACATTATCTCCCACTACATTATTCCTTACTATCACCCTTCATATAAACATCATACATAACACATATCTTCATAACCTATGGAAGGAAATATAAAAAGCTGTGATCTCAGATGCTCGGTTAGGGTAAATAAGAGAGATAGGTAATCATAATCATGATCATAAGGGTATGAGAACATGATCATGAAAATATAATATCATACCCTCTATATCAATAATCATAAACAATAATCATGGCATAAATCTTGGTATTTCATACGATATGAATCATAAGGATATAATGATCAAATGACATAAAATCATTACATGTGAACAAAATGAGAAATTATGCAAGAACATAAGTATATAATATGATATCCACTGTATCCATGGAATCGCTTCAAAGACCGTCTTGGTAGTATGGGTTCACTCCCCACACCATCTTGATAGTAATGATTCTCTCTCATGGTCATCTTAGTTGCATGAGTTCACTCCTCATTCCATATTGGTAGAGATGGTTCATATGAATGGACATGTTAATAGTCATGGTTTATTCCAAAAACCATCTTAGTCTATACTATGAGATATAAATCTTTACCCAATTCATTTGATGGAGATATAGATCCCACCCATATTCTAATGAAACCATATGTGCATGTTCTGAAATGTCATAAATACTCATATCATAACCCATGAAATGAAATGGGTATTATAAATATATAATAACATAATAAAATGTTGAAAAGGATAGGTTTCATAATAATTTCATCATTTACATAACCCATAAAAATAATTTCGTTTCAAAATCATATAACTTGTGAAGGAGAAACAAGTTTCATTATCATCATTCCATCAAAACATAATCCATTAAGTGAATAAATATGAATGGAGACATTGCATAATTTCTTATAAATTAATGAGTAACACCAATGGATGTCATCTTCTATTTTATATAATTCTTAAATATATTTTAAAAAAATTCTTGAGGAAAATATATTTTCATCATATAAAAATATTTTTAAAATATAAAAAAACATGAAAACATTTATCGTTCAAAATATCTTTGAAAACATATAATGGAAACATTAAAAACTATAAAAATTTCCAAAATCCTTTTTTTCAAAATAGGATTAAATTTTGTTTTAAAAATTTTCTTTGAAAACATTTTCAAAAGATGTATTTTTAATATAATATTTTTCCGACTGATGAGAGGGATTGTTATATTTTATTAAAAAAGTGTATCTTAAGTACCAAAGAGTATAAAAATGGTTCTATTACATTAGGATGTATTCAATAACCATAGGATATGAAAATTAATGAGTGTTCTTGAGATGTGGATCATGATATTTAATTAATTAAAGCATAATCATAAATAATCACAAAAAGCATTGTGATTGTTCCCCCAAAAACTTATCACATGATAAATTGGGATCGTACTCTCCCTCTAAGAAAGAAAATTAAATAAATATTAAAATATAATGAAAATAAGATATTCATGACATAACATATAAAATTTAATTATATACCGACATAAATATTTAGGTGTGTAACAAAACCTGAGTCTCAATGATGGAGAACTGATAAAAAACTATTTTACCAATTTTATAACTTTTGAAACTTAAACCCGAAGAAATAAATATCATAAAATTTAAATGTGAATACCCATAAATATAATTATAAGAGACATATAATACATTCATGTTCTATACATACACCACACAAAATATATTGGTGGTTATTAATTCATGTATCTCACAAAAATATAATTGAGTTCAAATTATGTTACCTTGTGTTTTAATTCTCGTCCTAATTATTCAAAACTTCTATATAAAATTTTTTTTAATTGAAATAGGTTAAATAACTAGAGAGGGGGAGTAAATCAAGGTATAACAGATTAAAACAAATTCCCCTTAAAATCTTGTTTCTTTATTAAATGAAACACTATTATCTATATTTCTTATAGAAATGTATGAACATAAATGAACGAATTAAAAAGAAACAGATATTTTACGTGGTTAACTATAACAAGGCTATATCTAATAATTATACAACAATATGGTGTTGACGTACTAAATCAAATAAAATCACACTATTGTTTAAAATGTTTTGAGAGAAATTAATTTCCCTCATCATTTACAACTAATCACTATTTTTAATATCATTCCTCTCTCAACTAAAATGTGAACAATGCTTCTTTAGAAGATCAACTCACAGTTTATATATTTGTATGTCCCATTTTTTATGTCAAATGAATTCATCCTCCACTATATATAGATAATCTGTTGATTTCCCTCTTTCATACATTGGTGAATACCACTTTACCAAAAATGTAATGGGAAACCACTTACAAACACTTTTTGTGATTCACACTAACTTTTTGAATCTCCCTCTTTCAAGAAGCTCAACTAGACATCATGAAGCTTAGATGTTACAGTTGGATTTTTATAGCCTTTTCGAAGTCCCTGCATTCGTGATGCTTATAATTTTTGGTTTTCATAGAGCCTTTATGAACTCCTTTACATAAAACCCCTTCTAGAACCCCTTCACAAACCACCTTCATGAACTTGGGGACTTATAATTTTCATTGATTCTCGATTATTATTCTGAAGGGGGTTGATTCCTATTTATGGGCATTCCACCGAATCCAGAACCTTCTAGGCCACATCATCGCCATTTTTCGAAGATAATTTATTCCCCAAGTGATACAACACTTTTTCATGAAGATCCATATAAATTTCTCATTCATGATTCTTGTCATAATCATAGATCATTTCATCAAAAACCTCATACTGTCATGATGCTCCATTCTTGATACTCCTCAATTTCACTGTTCGTGATCCTCACCGTTGTTCATGAATATCAGTGTCAAAATTATATTATCCTTTGAAAAACACTCTTCATGAATCCTATATTCAAAAAATTCATTAAGTTACCCTATTTGAATATGGAATTCAATAAAATCCACTTCCACGATGAAATCCAAACTCCAAATTTAGACCCCAAAAAATTAGCAAACATTGGGAAACAATGTCACATTGTGTACGTAATTTTCTATACCACATCCAGATAATCAATTTCATTATATTGGAACTTTTTCAACATACTAAGTAAAAAATAAATTTAGAATCTACAAGATACATTGTTAACCCACTTTTTCAACAAATAAAATCAACCCAAAAATTACTGCAATGATACGTTGAAGAATTTTTACCCAATAATCTCCCTATTTAGTTTTGTTGAAAACTCTTACAAAATTTGATATCTATTTATAGCTTCATCCATATTATACCATAATTAACTTCATTTGATTCATGTTTCTATAAAATATTTACTCAATACATACTCTAAGCCCACATGAGCAATGCTCGTTGTGAGAAAGAGGTGTAGTATAAAATGTTCATCAATGAATGACTTCATTACGTTGCAAAACACTCATCGTATTTCATCACAAACCACATATATTGTGATATGTATCCTTTGACTGATCACTTATAGCATCATTATATATAATACTTCTCCCCCTATCTTAATACTTCCCTTATCACACTGCTCTCATATCTTGCGGCTCCACCTGTTAGCTTCCCCTCGTGTATTGACCAAGACAGTTTCATTTATCACCCTTTTTCAATGAACCAAAAGTTAACACCACTGTGGTATGAAATAATTTATATAACACACATCATTACATAAGGGAAATTACACCATATCTCAAAGAGAGGTCAGTTCCATATCCACACTTTTTCAAGTTCGTGGAGTCGACTGAACTCTCAGAGCTATTCAATATTGTTCAAATGATTTTTTGGGCAAGTCCTTCATCATAATATCTATAACTTGTAGTTATGTGGGAATATAATCCAACTTTAATATCCCATGATCTACCTTCTCCTTGATAAAATAATACTTTATTTCCAATGTTCTTTTTTCTTAAGTGATTGACTATATTTTTTCTATGATTTATATAACATGAATTATAGTAATGATTTCTGATCGGAAACTACTCAACAACTCCCATATCATCAAGATAATACTTTATCAATGATAAATGTGTTCATTATTGAGTATATACAATATAATAAACTCCTGAAGTTCTAAACTAAACGAAATCTCATTTCTTTCTCTACCAAGAAATGCACAATCCACCAAGATATAAAGTACCTCCTGAAATTGATATAATGTCATCTACAGATCCTACTAGATCTGTATATGTATACCCCAATAACTCAGGCTGATATTTTTCACTATACATCCAACTACAATCCAATGTTCCCTTGATATACTGAAGTGTTTTTTTCACTACAAGCATGCGGAATTTGTTGGTATTTCATTGATATCACACTACATGGCATGTGGGAAAAAATATCTGATCTCATCATAATCATGTATAGTAAACATCAAATTAAATCACTATATTCTATGATATTAACAGCATTTAATTATCATCTTTTGATAGTTTCATCCACGTAGAAACTGGTGTTCTCAACTCCTTAAATTTTCAATTCCAAATCTTCTCAGATCCTCCTTAGAATATATGGATTCAAAAATTAATGCTTCATTCCTTCCTTATGTCACCTATAAAACAAGGAAAAACATCATCTCACCAATTATTAACATTTCAAATTCACTTTTCATGAATTTGGAAAACTGTATGCATTGTGCTTCATTTGATCCACAAAATATTATGTCATCGATATAAACCATCACCATCATACTTTGATTACTATCGTTATTGACATGGAAATTTAAATCAACTCCACCACACTGAAAACCATGCATCTTTAAAAATATATCTAGTCTTGAATACCACCCTCTTGGTGTTTTATTTAGGCAATATAAATCCTTATTTAGCTGAAAAACTATGTTCTCCTTTTCATGAATGAGAAAACTATCTTGTTTATCAATATAATTTTATTCTAGAACCCCATTCAGAAATGTGGACTAGAAATCCATCTGAAAAACATTGAACTTTCATTACACTATTATGTCAAAAAATTACCTCACAACCTCTTGCCTTGGAATAGGTGAAAATGTCTCATCAACATCAATACACTCTATATGCAAGTTCCATTTTTAGACTAGTTGTGATTTTTATTGAATCATTATTCTATATTTATTCATCTTATTGTAAAAGAAACATTTATTATTGATGATGTTTTTATCTATTTCCCTCAAAACTATCTCCCACATAGAATTCTTCTCAATCTTATCTATCTCTTCATTCATAGCCTAAACCTAGTTTTCCTCTCCAGCTACATCATCAATACATTTAGTCTCAACATGAGATAGGAAAGATTCTTTCTATAGTGACTTCATTATTCTTGTCTAAACTAGATATTTGTGATCACTAATGATATTTTTCCAATCAGTTTCATCTCAACTATTTGGCTTCTTTGAAGATACAGACATGAATTATTCTTTCTCATCATTAGTATCTTCTTCTAAATCATCATTTTCCACTTATTCTCCCCCTGTGTTTCTTACCTTCTCATCACTTTCATCCGGAACCTACTCACTATGTTGTTGAATATTTTGTTCATCATCCACTACAGTGATGTAATTTCTTTCAACTAGTTTTCCCAAGCTCTTACTAAATCCTTTATATGTTTGCTTTTTTCATGAGTATCCATGGAATATCCCCTCATATCCATATGACCCAAATTTCATATATTTTTCTTTTTTGAGAATAAAGCACTTACATAAAATGATTAAAAAGCCTTTTCATGTTTTATTATTTTCATAAAACATTTCATATAGAGTTATTCCTTCCTTTGGAAAAAATAGATCCTTGTAAGAAATATAGACCAATGTCAATACTACTTCCTTCAAAAATTTATTTGGTAAAACATTATCAATGAGAATTTTTCTTTTCATGTTGTGGATAATATGATTTCTCCTCTCAACCACTCCATTCTGTTGAGGAGTTCTCATCGAAGAAACAAGATACCTTATCCTATGTTTCCTAAGACAGCCATCCACATGACTGTCTATGAATTTCATACCATTATCATTATGAAACATAAGAATTATCTATCTAATAATCCTTTCACAATCACTCCAGTATTGTTTTATTCACCTGAACAAATAATAGTTGGGGGAAATTATAAATACCCAAGACATAAAATTGAAATCATTAATGAAAAGGATGTAATACATCTTACCATCAATGGATCTTGGTGAAATAGGTCCACATACATCTTCATTCACCAATTCAAGAACTCTAGTTGACGTCTATTCCCTGACCTAGTATATCCATCTAATGATATTCCCTCTTTGACGAACATCGCACATATGGGTATGATTACATGATAGCTTAGGTAGTTCTATCACTACATCAAACTTTACTATATCTTCTAGGGATGTTTCACATAGATGACTAAATCATTTATGCCACAACTTGTATTCTTCCTCTCTTAAAGAGAACACATATCTTATTCTCCACATAAAAGGTAGATATTTACCTTTTTTATTTATTCTCTTTAGCAAAACTAAATTGTATCTCCCTTTAAGGATACACATATTCTTATTAAATCTTATATAATGACCTGAATCATAAATTTGACTGACACAAAAAATTTTATGACTAAGACTTTCTACAACTAAGACATCAGCATGTCTCATTTCCTTTCCCCTTAAAATGGTCATTCCCAAACCAGTTATCTTCAAGCCTTTATCATTTCTAAATATGAAAAAAATCTCTCTGTCATAGTTTATGGCTATAAAAATATCCTTATTTCCTTTCCCATAGGATGTGAAACCACCATCAAGGATCCATACAATAGAATGGTCTGATTAATTAAGGGAAATTTATGTAACCACTTCTTTTATAGTTATATTCTTTTTGATCCTTGTCTTTGACTTCACACTCAGTGTCAATTCATAACCTTTATCTTTTTTAGAGTATGATAGACCAGTATAATATTATAGAGAAATAAATAGAGTTTACATTTTTAACTCACTTATAGTTTCTTTGATTTGATGATTTTGACCATACTAGTTATTCTTTATAACATTCCTCTACATGGTCATTGTAAAATATCTAGCCATGTGCCTAATTCCATCCCAGACAAAACATTTTCCTTCAAAAGATATTCTAGAGTCTTGAGTTCTATTTGGACGCCATTATTATTCTTGTTCCCTTGTGAATCTCATGGCTATGGAACACACATTTTGTGAATTCTTCGTCATACCACAGCGATAACACCTAATGTGAGGTGCATTCATGTGTGTCTCTTACACACCACTGGTTGTCCCATGGGTTCTATGAATCTTCATATTATTCTTCATACCCAAATTGATCATCATTCTCAGAGTGGGTGCTTATGATAGGACTTTAATGATTATTGCTTTCTATTTTTGATCATACCCCATATCAGATTTATCATTTAGATTTGAATATTTCTTTTGCTCTACTATACCTCTATGGTCCACTTCCATCTTTTTCGTATACTAAATAATCTGTTTCCTGATTTCACACTAAGATTCAAGATTTTTTCTTGATCCTTAAATTTTTTTCGTAGGCCAAAAACTTCTTCCTCTAGTTCTTTAAGGCGCTTGATTTGTTCTTTTGAAGTATTATTGAAACCACTGATCTCCCTTTTCTATTATTCAATATTGAGGTTATATCCACTAACTATTTCTATGTCCTCTGGAAATAAAGACATGAGATTATCAATTTATTTCATTAATTCTGACTTCTCTTCTTCTTACTACTCCATATAGATTTTGGCACCATTTATCACTTTGCTGGATTTATAATTTTTTTCTCTCCAAACATCCATCTCTTCAAGAGTGGTCTCTAAATTAGCCTGCATATCAACTCTTCCTTATATTTTTTCTTCATCAATATCACATTATTCCTTTTTATAGGAATTACCTACAATTGAAACCATAGCATTATCTCTAAAATCATTGTTGTTCTCTACCACTTCTACCTCATATTCATCTGAACTATCACATTCTTGTGAAAGAAAATTATACTTCATTAATAAATTTCTCTTAAACATTTATTTACCTTTAAAATTTTCTAAAAATTATTCATGGGAATTTATATTTAATCGGTATCCACTTCGTGAAATTTCTTGGGGAACCTTGCAGTAATATGAACAACCATTCCAAATAAAAATCATGCAAATAGAAGTTTCAACTTGAACATTTCTTTTCCTCTGAGAATATTTGAGGAATGGAAAAACATCATCTCATATGTTTCTTCATCTTCTTTTCTATCACTAATGGAGAGATTTTTCATGGCCTTTAATGCCACAACATTGTCTTTCCCCTTTTCCACGGTATCATTATCATCGTGTCTCATTTTATATGCTACAAGGGTATTGTGAACCTTATCCAATGTCATCTCATTCAGATATTTATTTTAAAATATTGAATCATTTGGATAGAAACATGGTGGATGTTTCCTCAAGATACACATCACAATCCCTATATCTTCACTGACATATCCAAGATAATGAATGTCTTCCACTAAAAAATCCCTATTAAATAATGCATCAACTAAATCATTTGCGTTCCTTCTCAGTCTTCATAGTTGTTACAAAAAACTAGAATTTGTTCCTCTTAAACTTTTAAGTCTCCATCATAAATATTCAGAATCTTTTCTAACATAGAATGTGAGGTTTTCATGACATATCCTTCATATAAATTTAATTGGACAGGGTTACCCCTAAATAATTGATTCCATTAGTTTCACCAGAAAATTACATTCTTTCAACTTCTGATAGATCACCACTATTGTTAACAGTTTATATTCCATGTATAGAATTTGTGAATACATTAATTCATAATGATGGAAGGTAGTGTTTCATCTGAATCTTCCATAGTTGAATGTTTCTTCCATTGAAGATCAGAATTCATTTATGATTGACCACCAAAATTTCTTCTATAGAGATAAAAGCACTAAATTTCAAACATTCCCTCCAATACCAATTGTTAATCCAACCAGGTTACATATGTTGATAGGGGTGTATCAGGGTATGATAGATTAAGATGACTAACCATTCATATCTTGTTTTCTTGTAAACAAAACTCCCTTTCCTCTCTTTCTAATATAAATTTATGGAGATAAATGAAAGAATTAATAGGATGCGGTGATTTTACTTGTGTACCCTTGCTAGGATACATCCAATTAGTATACAAAGAAAATGTGTTTATGTAGTAAATTAAATTAAAGCACACTATTGTTTACAATGTTTAAAGAGAACTCACTATCCATCCTGGTTTATAACCAATCACTACTTGAAATCTCACTGCTCTCTCAACTAATGTGTGCTCAGTGCTTCTTTAGAAGATCCACTCACAGTTTATAGATATGTTTTCCCCTCATTTATCTCAAATTAATTCATCCTACACTATATGTAGATGCTATTTTGGTATCCCTATTTCTCACACTGATGAATATAGATTTACCAGAAATGTACTGGGAAACCACTTTTAAAAACTTTTCACAAGGCACACTGCCATCGTAGAGCTCCATATTTTGAAATTCCCAACTAACCATTATGAAGCTCTTTCTTTAATGAAGCTCAAACTATCCTTTGAAAAGAAACCCTCTTTCACGAAGCTCAACCAGCCTTTATGAACCACAAATGTTTCTGTTGTCTTTTTATTTCCTTCACAAATTCCTTACTTTCACGATGATCATAATTTTTGAATAGATTATAGCCTTACAAAATTTCTTCACATAAAACATCTCCATGATCCCTATTCAGAAACCACCTTCATGAACCCATATACTTAAAATTCTCATTGAGAATTGATTATTATTTGTAAGGGGGTAAAGGCTTACTTATAGGTGTTCCACTAAATCCCTAACCATGCAGGCCATGTTATATCCATTTCGTGAAGCTCCATTATTCCATTTGTGGCTATCTGTTTTTTCATAAATCTCCCCATAAATTTCAATTCATGATTCTTCTCATAATCATGTAGTGTTCTATAAAAACCATTCACAGCTTTAAAAACTATCGCGGATCCGCGATCCTCCATTTGTGATGCACATCACCTTCTCTATTTGCGATGCTCATCACTATTCACAAATATCACCATCAGATTTATTTGATCCTTTTTGAAACACTCTTCATTAATACCATAATCATGAAATTCATTCCTTTACCGTATTTTAATATGGACTTCACGAAAATCCACTTTTCACAATGAAATCCAAACTCTAAATTTTTTATAACAAAAATTTGGCAAACACTGAGAAATTAAGTCACCTTGTGTACATAATTTCTTTTACCACATCCAGAGAAGCCATTAAATTTTCATAGATCATTGTCAAAATATTGTGTCAATAATATCTCTAGACTCTGTAACTTATATTGGAAACATTATTTGTCAACAAACATAATCAACCAAAAATTATTGGTGTTTTACCTTGAGGGACGTTTTTCTAAAAAAATGTATATTTATTAATAATATTTTCAGAATTATATTATAATATCTAATACCACAAATTTTTTTATTATGACCTTATATTACCATCCTATTAAGAATCCTATGTTAAGGTTTCAATTCGGGTAATATTTACATTCTTCTTCGCTTGTGTCTTAATTTGTTATATCTTTAGACCTTATACTAATATCATGATTTCCATAATGTAAATAATGACATTTTTACTAATTATATTGTCATTATAATAATCTATATAATTAATAATTATTAAATGTGATACGCCATTCATGAATAAGGTAATTTGTATGTATGTATGAATGATGTTTCTATTTTTATTGTCTTACTGAAGGAAAAAATGTAAATGACATATATGTATATATATACAATCATTATAGTTGATTTATTATACAATATATATTCACTAAACCCATTCTTAATACATTCCATTTAGTGTGTAAATGAATCACATTGGTTTAATGGTTGGTAATCCACACTTCCTAAAATGAAATTATCATATCTATACCAAATAGAATGTATAATGATATGTGTTGTAATAAAATTACATAATATTAAAGAAATAATAAATATAATATATAATGTATATATAAATATATTTTCCATCATAATTTCCATCGTGATATGTTGTATGAAAAAATGAATAATCTTCATTTTGAGGGGTGGTAGTTCTTCGTACACATAAACATTATGTTTGTTACCAATTAGATGGAGGTGTGTGTACAGGTAGGTCAAAACATTAGAATAAAAGAATACTAGTATATTTAATATATTTTTTTATACAATAATTTAATAAATAGTGTGTAGGGGTGGATAAGGAAAATAAAATAAAGGTGTTTGAGAGAAGGTGTTACCTCTTAATCAGGTAACTCTTTTTTGTTTGTGAAAAAAGGATTCCTTGGATTGATTTATTCCAAATGTTATGCTTCTAGAAATAATTTAGGGATATTGGGAGGATATTTTTTCCAATCCTATAAAAACATAAGTATTTTTATAGGTGTTAATAGGGTTATAGTGCATGCATTTTTATAGTGGAAGGGGAGTGGCACTCATGCAATATTTTGGTTAAGGGAAACCCCATAAATGTTTTTTTGAAAGTGCATAAAATATTAATAAAGAGTATATACATTGGAGAATAGGGTCCAGATATGTTTGTAAATTTACTTTTTTACAAGTTTCTAGGTCTTTTGGGTCTAAAATTCAAGGATTTTTCCTTAGTTATGCATGATTTTACATTAATTGGTTTCACAAATATTTTTGGTCAAAAACTATAATGAGATTATTATAAATTATAAATTATTCTAATTAAAAATATTTATTTCATTTTTTCAATTTCAAATCTCATAAGTTCAAGAAATTAATTTAAAATTTATCTCGGTGACAGGATGACACTGTGGGTTTTTAAAGTAAAAATGATCAAATGTTTTCTAAGTTATTTATATCTAATTTCATTTTAAAATTAGTTTCAAAAATCCAAATTAGATTAATTAATAAAAATTTTATCCTATTAAAATTTTAAACCCTTTTAAAATATAATTATACATATAAATAAATTAGATGAAAACACATTTTTGAATTAAAATTCAGTATTTTTCAACATTCATCCAAAAATGGTGTTTCTTAGATTAACCACAAAAATTATCCCTATGATAATTTTTACATTATAAATTCAAAAATTGAAGTTTATTTTATTAAAAAATTATCAATTTTTCTAAAATTAATTTTTTTATTTTTCAAAAAAATACATTAAATGCACATAATTTTAAAAAAAAATATTTTTAAATATATAAGGACTTTACCAAAAAATCATATCTTTCATTATCAATATGTTTTTTACATAAAACAATTGTAAAAAATATTTTAAATGTTTTTATTACTTTTCATGTGACTATATTTAACTGGTGGGTTATAATTAATTCTTTTAAATAATTATATCGATAAAATGAGGTTTCATAGAAACATCAGTGATGCATGTAATGTACGACATGTCTTTGTTGTGTTTAAAAAACACCAAGTAGATGTTATATATAATTTATTCTATGATTTTTTATGTAATGTTGGTCGATTTAGTCTCGTGTGAAAGGATTTTTGGACTTTTTACATTGTCATACATAAATGAAAATTTATTTTATTTAAAAAATCAATAAAAAATCTTGGAGTTATAGATGTATGTTATTTCTTAACTTTAGAAACACAACTTAGTGGTAATTTAATATAATGATAAATCTACATGGTTTTGGGATTAATTTTAGGAATTTGGTTTGTAAACATATCTCTTTCTATGAAATAATATGTCAAATGAGGTCTTTTGTTATTTTCATAAACTATTTTTTTGAAGAGTTGTATAATAAAAATATATTTCCTTAAATACATTTGATATTTTCTTCTAAAAATAGGGGAGTTTTATTTTTTAAAATGTTTTTCAAAAATTGGTGTTTTCAAATAGAAGAATTTGAGAAGTTTCTTTTTGTTTTATAAGTTATGGTTTTTTCAATTAAATAACATTCATTACTTCAAAGAAGGTTTTTTTAACTAAATATATTGACCATGTAATTATTCTAATATGGTATTACGTGAACCATTAGTATCATGTCATGTATGATTTTTTTAATTGGTTCTTATGTAGAATAATTAAGTCAAACTAAACTAAAAATTAATTATACCTTGATGACTAATTTGATATTTTTTTCTATTTATTTCTAAACCCTATTCCTATATTTATTTATAAATTTTTATTTGTGTTTTTTGTTCCCATTATATAATCAACCTTTCGGAATTAGTTATAGTAATTGGATAATTAAATCCAACCAAGTTGAAACCTGGTAGTTTTGAAGGTTTATTACCTATTGTGTAGTGTTATATAAATGAATCAACAATATTTCTTGATAATCCATCTTGTTGGGTGATATGTGTATTCGGAAGATATTTTCATCAATTAGGTATTTATTTTTCATCTGTCCAGACATGAATAAAATTTCAAATTTATGTGGTAATTGTTCAATGTTATAAATTGGGAGAACTTAATTAAATTCACATTTAAGGTATAAAATGTATTTTAAAATGAGTTAAATGGTTTTTATGTTTATTTTATTTCCAATATTTTAAAATAATTAGTTTTAAGAATTATTTTTTCAGAAAAAAAATGTACGAGCACTCTTATGGGTTAATTTTATAAAGGAATTATTATTCCCTTAACAAATTTTATTGTGGTAAATTCTTCAACCATGGGTATAATGTTGAATTTGAATAATTTAGTGTGTTTTTTGTTCCCCTTTTAGTGATTTTATGATTTATCTATCTGAAATAACCATGATTGTTTTTATTATTGGGGTAAAGACATGTTGACAAGATACCTCCGCAATGTCATGATGTGATTTCATCACCAGAGAGTGAAAATGTTTTCTAGTAACCTTGTGCCCCAATTTTGATGTTTTTTTAGATGAATTGGAGGCTAAATTTGGGTTTTTTTACCCTAGACTAATTTATATTTTATTTGGAATATGTCTTTCTACAAAAATATGGTCAAATATTATGGGGGTGAATTGAGGGGACTTGAAGAGGTAACATGACAGTGGTTAATTGGGTTATTCAATAATAAATTCTACTCCAATGTGTTTATTTTTTATATTATAAGAAGTATCCGTGAAATATTACATTGGATAAGAGTGTTCATCCTATTGGGTTTCAATTTCATGTTTTAATCTGTCAGTTTTCAGACCTCCTCACTAAAAACGTTATGTGGGTGCGACACGTTGACTCTTCCTCGAGACCAAAGGTATGATAGGGGTAGATACAATAAAGTTATGGTCTCGAATAGAAGTGTGTGATATTGAATAATTAATTGACTGGACTCTAAATCCATTTGTTTTGAATGTTGATAATGTCGCTTTTCATAGCAGGTGTTGTAATGTGTAGAAGCAAATAGTGAGATGATTTTATAGGGATATATCTTGGCATCGATACCTGGGTATGAGAGTTTCTATGTATCCTTTGTTTGTATGGCTTATATTTTTTTAAATTATAAATGTATATGGTGATTTAATAGTTATTGTCCCATAGCTCAAGGAGTTCCTAGATCATGGTGATGTTTTTGGTTGTCTTTTTCATTAGTATGGTCAATTTATACCAGCATCAAGTTGGGTTGAATCATGTATGGAATGGGGTCATATGGTGATTATATTTTCTGTTGTGACCATTAAAATTTCATATTCAGTCACATATTTTAAAGGATCTTTGTAAGTGTATATTGAATTGTTGTATGTGTCATGATTTGACTCTATTTATAATAAAAATGATTTTAGATAATTTGAAATTGAATTTACTTTAAATTTGTTTGTTTAAAAAAATATTTTTTTAATAAATGTCATTATTATGGATAGAATTAATTCATGAACATGATTTTTCAATATTTTATTGTTGTTATAAAGGTATAAATGGTGGTATAAAAGTGGTGAATGTGTGATTAATCCCTCTCGTTCAGTGGGTTGTTCTTTATAGTGGTTGCGTAGAAGTTTTCATTTGATGAACCAATATGATTTGGGGGTCTTTATCTTAATATTTATAATGTCGGTGGTTCTTTTAATATTATCGGTATTTTTGAGGGATAATTTTTTATATATATGACTGCGAACTTATGTTATTTGTATTTTTATCATTTTGTTGGGGTAATTTTCATTTTTTAGAGGTTTCTTTCTTAGGAATTATTTCTCAAATACTACTGTTTCATTTTTGGGGGTAATTATTCCCCTATAATATGAAAATATCCTGATAGATTGATTTTAGTTACCATTTGTTCATGAATATTTCCCATAATCTAATGTAGTAGTGGTTTGGTCAGGGGAGTAATCCTTATCGTTAGTTCGTCGGGCCTTTTGATGTGTTGTAGTGTTATGGAATGGTGGTTTATTGATTGGTGATCACACCATTATTGGATGGGATCAATTGAATATTCCATGAGTTCTTACAATATAAGTATATTTAGGATAACTCCCATGTCATTGATTATAGAGAGTTGAACATTTTTTATGATGAGACATTTTTAAAGTGATAAGTAGTGATCCTGGATCATTTATTGAATGTGTTGTGTTGATGAATCATTGTATTTTCTCATGGGTAGTGGAGGAATTATGACTTTTAAGAGAGAAATTGGGAGTGTCATATGTAGATTTCTTCCCAGTACCCTTAGTAATTTTATTGTTTTTCAATTTTTCTTTGTTTTTTCTTTGATATAGTTATTCTTTAACACTAGATATTTATTGAATGTTAATTTTCCCTTCTCAAGGCTTAAAAATTATTCAATGAGAATGGATTAATAACATTTTTCTCTAATCACCTATCCCATAAGAAAAATGTATCCCTCCAAGGACGTCATGCCACACCTGCACCAATGAAAAAATAAGCTTCATTAGAATGATGGAGATCAGCCTCCAAAGAATAGAAATAAAATAGGTGGAAAACTAGATAGAATGGAGGAGGAATAAAAAATTAAAGTGGAATAACATACCTTAAATCACAGTATATTGATTTATAGATGTTAGGGATTGATACCCATAAAAAGGGGCCTCAAAGACCTTCCAAAATCATCTTTAGTGTCAAATAGTTCAAGAAAAAAGGAGTGACATAAAAGTGGGTTCAAAGCTCCATTAGGTTATTGATTAGATGACTAAATTTCAAAAAACCATCGTGTATCCAATTATACCATGATTTAGAACTTCCTAACACATAGCACATTATGGATCAACATAAGACACTATTTCATTTCCCCATGTCAAATTTTCATTCAAGAATCACAAACTAGATCCATCATTAATAATATTTACCTAGTGGGAGTCTATTGTGAAATCTAAACCACCAAGCTACATAACCATAAAACCCCAAAATTTGACTACACCATAATAATTCTCCACACTATTGGGTTAATAAAATTAGGATAACCAACCAAATTCCACCACAGGGCCTTTATTCCATAGCGTAGCATGTCACACCAAATCCTCTTGACTGCTAGGAAAATTCATACATTATAGCCATCCAATATGGTGTAGCTACCACCCAAAAAGTAATTAGCTTGTAATTCCTCACCCAATTACCCTACATCACATCCTACCTCTGTAGTGAAGCAACGCCCCCCCCCCCCCCCCAATGCCTTATCTTTGAATTCTGTCTACTGGGAACCTACATTATTATTGATCCTTACAGACTACAATCACTAGACTCATGTCATAGTACATCCCTTAATGGTTTAGAATCCTCTATTATAATTTTTTTATCTTAAATCCACATTTACCCTAAAAAACACTTTAGAACCTTCTTTGGGAACCTCTATCACCCACAACTCACAGTAGAAGGGCAACAAGGGTTTAAGTTCATAAATATTACATGAAAATAGAGGGGCATATAGCCATCATTTTTTTCAAATAAATATTTTCAATTAATTGATGGATATAGGATAAGAAAACTTGGAGATATTAGAAACATTATCCCCATACACACTATGTGGTGAAATTGAAACCATGTTATATGTAAACTAAACAACTGTACCACCCCGATATTTTATGAAATATTTTTTTCCAAATTAATATAATGTTTTTGATAGTTTTAATTATATTAAACACTAATATTATCTTGTGTCACACAAAAGACTATATATAGCTTATGTTACATGAATAATTATTTTTATCTTGTCTAACAAACAACATTGATTTTAAAAAAATGTGACATGCTATTAAAATATTATTATGATAATTATTTATAAGATGTTGAAAAGGTGGTTATGGATATTATTAAATAAATTCTAAAAATATATTTTTTAAACAAATATATATAAAAATTTATTTTTTGGTAATCAATTCATTATATATGAAAATAAAAATAGTTTTAAAATTAAGGAAATATTTTTCTAAAAGAACTATTCATATATGCACAATCATGTTATTCATTAGTAAATTAAGAAAATAACTTTTGGTGAATTATTTTATTTATATTTTTATATTATATATTCAATCATCTATTTCAGATTCATCTTATGTGTTTTCTAGACAATATATAAGAATAAATACAATTTTATGCTCAAAAAATATTTTTTTAAACAATTTTTGTCTCTTTTGGTGCACTTATTTTAATAGCTATTGTTTAAAAATTTTGAAAATTTTTTAAGTCATAAATTTAAAATAATCATAGGGTTAATTTTTAATAATTTTCTAAAAAGATTAATTTTTTGATGAATATTGATAAATACTGAATTTTAATTAAAACGACCTTTTAGTTTAAATTGTTTATAAAGAAAATTATATTATAAATTTTTTAAATTTAAAATTAATTAAATACTAACTATTTTAAATCCATTTAGTTCACTAGATTCATTTTTATATTAAAAATTTATATAAAAGCATTGTAAACTTTGGAACATTTTCCTTTTTAAAAACTGTCATTCTTGTCGCCTCTGCATTAATAATTTTAAATTATAATTTTTCAATTATGTGAATAAAATTTTTCAAAATTGATTCCATAATTGGAATAAGGATAATTTATATTATCGCATATGTTCAAATTAATTTTTCACCCAATCTAATAGTGAAAATGAAAATTTTAATTAGCGTGGTTAAGGTAAAAATGGGATTGCTGGGGATTGTACTGATAAGATAAGGATTAAAATAACCTAAGATGTGAATAAAATAAATTTTATTGATCTATTTTGAAGATATATTAACTAAATCTCAATAATTATTAATTTTGGTGCCTTTTGGAATGTTAAAAACGTGGTTAAACGTTTTTTATTTCAAAAAAAACAACTTTTTCAGTCACCTCACTTATAAAATAAAACCCCTCTCTTATATTCTTCACACCACGGAACATATTTTTATTCTAATAAAACCAAAATAACTTCTGAAATTACATACTATATTCTTATTATCCTTATTTTATTTCATAAATCCGACCTATTAATGAATTTTAGGAAAACCTAATGAGGTTACCCGAAGAAGAGGTCATGTTCTTCAACACACATTGTTTTCTTCTAAAACATCATTAAATTATTATTTAATAATGATTATATAATAACCTCAGTGTATTAAATATAAATATATTTTTTATGTTAATTTACTGACCTTAAACCATCTCTACTTCCATCAAATGGGTTACAAAATCAGCGCCAATGTGTAGGGCAGGCTACTACCTCACGAACTGATATTATTATTTTTTTCTATTAACACCTCTCATAGTTGGGAATGATAATGGATATAAATATTATATAGGATATTTAAAACATAGATATAAAAACTTATTCATTATATCATATATATATTCCTTTTATTTCCCATTCTTTTGGGGATATGATTATATCGCTCGTGTGTACGGCAGACTACCAGCTCACGATGTGATGTGATTAATTTTCACGAATAATTTACATGGAAAATAATAATGATAAATTTAATTAATATATGTTATTTATATGAAATAAATTTGATTTTAATTACATATTTATATTTTGATAAATGTAATATATCATTTTCATTCTTACCTTTTAACTCACTAAGAGATGATAATGTCTTTCGAGAACGTGTGGACAACTGTCTTCACAAATTGATCTGAATCTATTTTCGTCAACACAAAAAATGGATAAAATGTATAAGTATGTATAAATAAATAATATGGTATTTATTATATTAGGATCACTTTTTAATGATAATATATTTATTACCTAATTTCGATAATGATCATTGAAAAATAGAAATGTTACTCGTGTGTACGTATGGCCTAGTATCACCATGATTTTAACATACCACATTTCTCAAAACCATATTTTATTATTTCTATTAATATTTTAATTTATTTATAAATATAATAATTATTCCATGGTTATTGTTATAGGGATTATGGAACCATTAACAAATTATTAGGAGTGAAAATAACAAATTAAAACATATAAAAAAAAGTGTTTATTACCCGAAATGTGACATTAACATGGAATTGTTAATAAATGGATATTAAAAGGAAATAATTAAATCATATATAGTATGATATATGTAATTTTTTTCTATAATAGACATAATATAAATTTATATTCATTATTTATTGTTTTTGAATGAGTGTAAAGGAAGTCGAGACTTACAGCGAGGGATTTCCATCACTTTTATTTTTCTGTGAGACACATTCCATTTTCTCCACGTGTTTATTTTATGTAGTGTATTTAATTACCATGAAAGTATTTTATGATTATTATAATTAAAAATATTCTTATTTAAATATCCATTTATAATATCTATTTCATGGGTTTTATGGTTAGAAATTTACCAGATTGGTAAGGGATTTTTTTCTCAATTTTTATTATATGAGACGTATGATTATGTTATGCACATATATTGTTATACGAGATGAAAATGAGTACCCATTAACATGTAATGTCATGAATTAATTAACCATAATTATATTTTATGTTTTAATTAATTATATTCTATAATAGAGCTTATGTTTCATAATTCCCAAATTGGTAAATATTTTATATAACAATATCATTGTTTATCAAGATTGTTTATGATTATGTTTCCAATGATAGAATATTTTGAGAAGTGTTCCAAGAAACTCATTAATTTTATTATCAGATAGTTATTTCATGAGAATAAATAGTTTTCCTTTATTTTCCTCTCTTTATGAACTCAATAGCTCAAAAATAATGTTTTTCATAAAAATCATCTTTCCTATCAAAAACACCATTTTTACCAAACCGTGTTTTTAGAAAAAATTAAAAATATATTATTATTTTAAAATGATTTGTTGAATAAATTTTTACACATGTTATAATTTTAAAAACATACATTTAATTTTTATGTCATTTTCAAAAAAAATGTCCGCATGGATTTTACTAAAATTGTGAAATGAATTTTTATGTATGGAATGAAAATAATTCCCCTCCATCATGGCCATTATGTTATTTAAATATTTCATTATAATTTTCAATTTTTATTTTACAAGGAAATGATTTTAAAAATATATGATATTTAAAAAATTGTTTTAAAATTGGTAATGATATTTTACTTATGAAATGTTTTAATTAATTTTTAAATATTCCATTATATGATTTCAAGTTAATTTTTAATGAAAATGATTTCCAAAATGTTTTATGTTTTAAAAATGTATTTTCGAATAAATTTTATCTTCCTCATGAAGCATTCTAACTAATTTTTTGCAAAATAATTTTCTATCTTAGATAACTTCCTTTGATGTAAATTATTTTTTACGGGGTATTTGAACATGGGATACCATTATTATTCCTTACCATAATGGTTTATGAAGAAAATATTTCTATAAACCCTACTTCTCTTCCACAGGTTCAATAATGAAAATATTCATATGAAACCCATTTCATTTTCTATGGGTTTTGTTTTGATGAGATGATGAAATAATTATGAAATATATCTCTTTTACATATGATTTAATATGATTAAATGTGTATGAAACCCATATCTTTTCTAGGGGTTTTGTCGTGATGAAATGATAAATTATTATGAAACCATTTTATTTTACTTGGGTTATTCTTTGATAAAATGTTTTGTGAAATCCATTTGATTTCCTCGGATCTAATATGATGAATTTTCTATGTTCTTTTGGAACATAGTTGTATTTATTATGTGATTTTTGGGACCTATATATCCCTCCAATGAATTAGTTAATGATAAATGTCTTGTGATCTCAAAGGGTGCATGAGAAGTTTCCCCATGATTACAAGTAGGTACACTAAATTTTATCCCAATCCATAAAGAGGGTAAATGGGAAGTCATTTAAAAAAGGTACATAGGTGGGTATACCATTCCTAACATGTTATGAATGTCTTTGTGGGTATCTTTGACAGAATATTTTTTATTATAATGTGTATGCCACAGATTTATATTTATTATGTTGTTGTTATTATCTTATTGATTGTGTTCTTTGATTTTTTTTATGATTCATGTCCTATAAATAGCCAATATTTATTCCATGACTTAAGATTACAATCTTTGAATATAGGGTTTCATTTTCAATTTTTATAATAATGTTCTCATACACTTCTGATCGTGTTAGGTTTGTATAGTTCCCTCTTTTACCCTTACTAATAATCTAAGATCACCATTTCTTATGTTTTGTTTCCCCGGGTTTTGAAGACATGTTTTATGTAGAATATGTTGTGAATAATACTAAATGGGGAGATGATTATGGAATATGATTATGATCATTGAAAAAATTAGAATATTTTGTACATAGTCTCAAAATACACTAAAATTGTATGGTCCATAGGCATGTGTTTTGTAATGTACTGAATATTTATATAAAAATATATAATATCTATGTATGGAAATCCTAGGTCTCTAAAGTATCATAACATTACTTTTAATTATTATAGTAATTTACAAATTTTACATTAAAATTATTTTTAAATATTACTTTAAGGAATCAATCATAATACCTACTATGTATTATATCCATTTTATATACCAAATTACCCGATTTATGGGAAGGACACTCCACCAAATGAATATTAGTGTCTATAAAGGAAAATTATAAAATTATCTCAAAACTCTCAAATGGGGAGAATCAACTGGATCTTTAGACCTACCTTCTCAATGTACTTGGAATATTTATATAGTAATAAGGACACCCCCAATCCATTCCATGAAATTTACTCAAACATTTTGTTAATTTTCACATAATATAAAACATTTAAAAATCCTATAAATGATTCCCCATATAAATAATGATTAATAGTGTTTAATATCCAATGTATTTCATCTTACGAAAAAATTAATCATAGCTCACATTGGTAATGATTTAAGTGGAAACATTTTATCCTAATGATGACATTGAATCATTGGAAATTATATTAATTGAACTCTAAAATTATCGATACATCATTATATCACAATGCTATATAACATAATAGTATAAATGAATTGGATATTATCTTTCATTTTCCCAAATTATATGACTATAACCAATAATATTATTTGAATTAAGATTATATATTTAATACCATATGACATTTTTTTATCATATCATAGGATGTTGGATATCTGACATTATATTTTAATCAGATTTGGGGAATTTATTATTCAATATTCCCCTTGTAATGAAGCACAAATGACAATGTTTCATTTAAATTTATTATTTATCAAATAAAATTACATATGAAATCATATGAAAAAATATATTTTAGATATCTTTCAAAAAATCATTTGGAATTTATCATTCAGATCACCTTGTATCACATCATATGAAAAAAACCCTTTGAATATCAATCTTAATGTTTTTTAAAAAAAATTAAAACTTTTAAATTATTTTTATGAGGAAAAAATCAATCCTTATTTAGTCATCCATATAGTATAACGAAATAGGAACATTGCATAACCCTCAACAAATACACATGAAATTATATTTTACATCTATTTATATCCACACACTTTATCTTTTAATCAAAATTTGTTAGCACATATTTCATACTCATTATTTGAGAAGTTAATTCCTAACATAATTAAGATCAAATATATGATAAGATATACAATATAACCTACCACAAATGATTGTATATGATTTAATAATTATATGATAATTGTATCAATGTATGTTGGTTCTCGTACTAGCAATCTTTCCAATGATAGTTCATAAGGAAATACCAAAATGAACCGTTCACCCATAGTATAAAAAATACATAATGTGTGACACTTCATATAGTATACTTATTTAGTCATCTAGTATAAAAAACACATTGTATACATGACGATCCTATCTCATATCTATATATTAAATCCTATTGAAACTAATCTTAATATTTCATTTAAACCTACAATACTCCACAATGAATATTGGTAAGTGTTAAATCAAAGTCATACATTAGTATATCAATTATCATTTAAATTTATGATTATAAAAAAACAAAAAAAGACTAATAATATGAATATTTCATTTTGTATAGCGTGATAAATTTTACAGTTTTAATTCATTTTTTGAACACCTGGTAAATCTAAACATAAGTATATATATTATCAAATCATATATGATATAATATCTGGTAAAACATATGTTTTTTCACTTAATATAATTTGGAAAATTTCTTGAAATATTTATGTAATTCCAATTACATATCTATGGGATAATTTAATTAAACCCGCCTCTTAAACTCTATTAGTGAAATTCATATATAAATAAATCCAAATGAAAAATTCATGAGACATTGTGATCATATTCATAATATTAAAATCATTAAGCATGTATATTTACTCTTTTATCATGAAAAAGGGCTTATCAGATCATTATTTTGTCATATTTGGGTGTTTTATATTTCTAAAGAAGGTTTTAGGGGATATAGTTAAAATTTTATCTTCGATTGTTCATTGTGATGTGGACTATGGAGTTTTTTGTGACAATATTACTAGTAGAGGCCATTTTAAAATAGTTTTATGTGTCTCTCCAAAAAGAATTGGGATTTTGTGTGATATATTTGTTGTAGAGATGGGTTAAATCCCTAAATTTTAGGTGCAACATTGCTTCAAGGTGAATTCTTGAATTTGGGTTGAGTAGAGTTGATCGTAGATTACAGGTTATAAGGTATTATTACATAAAGAATTATATGAATTAATTTTTTAAGGGTAATCAATGGTTATTCCTATGTGAAATATGCATAACCATGAGTGGTAATATTCTATTATGATTGCCTATGGTTCATTTATGTTTATGCTACATATGTTGGATCTCATATGGAGTCACTGGGGATAATCTTATGTGATCTACCATTCAAAATCACAAAAGTGGTATTGTATCATCATTGTAATTACTATAGTGTGAATCCCTCAATGGTATATTATTGATTTCTTCCCTTTCTAGTATCATAGCACCATTTTTTTCGATACCATGGTTTGGTTTGGATTCAAGGTATGGAGGTATGGGTTTGATCCATGTTTTAAGAGGATCAAGCATTATGTATTAGTCATATTGTTTCTATAATAGCCTTTATTATATTAATAGAGTCATTTTATTTTCATCTAAAGGTTTAGTTCATTATTAGTGGAGATCATGGCATTATTTTTTATGGTGATAAATATTTTTCCTCATTTTGATGTCATGACAGCACTGTAAAGTCATGATTAATTAATTTTCCAAGATAATTATAAATTCAGAACATTTCTCAAATTCTCTCTTATTTCACGAATATCCCATAAAAACTAAGTGACCATATAGAAATATTTTCATATCCTTATTCATTCACTAATTGGTTTTGATCCGTAACATTAGTTGATCATATATTATAAACCAGTGTGAATTTTACATAATTTCTCTTCGGTTCCCTCCTATATTTTTATCTGGGAGTGTGGTGATAGAGGTTATTAAGTATAGATGTTGTTTTGTTACAGTTTTGATAGGGAATTGTTGATCATAAACCTTGTAACTGAAACTTTGGTGTTTATGGTATTTAATTTGATGTTTCATTTTATCCAGGTCTAGTTATTGTTAAATCATTAGTATAGATATGGGATCGAAGACTCCCCATACATTATTACTACGTAAATTATGTAATTATAAATCATTTTTATTAATTGGGTGGATTCTATTGAATATCATAAAAATAGAATGAACTCGAATAATGGAAATGAAATGGGTGAAGGTGATTTATGTGTTTTTATGGAAACCAACACGTTATTTCTTACATAATTATAGTTTTTTATTGTGGTAGAAAATATATGTTATTTTAACACCTGTGTGCTGCTAACATCATATAAACCCCCTCCATGACATGGTCATTGGTCCACGTACCACTAAGTTCCACTGATTTCCCTAAAAACATATTTTTTTCCATCCCTATGTCAGACCCATACACCCAAATCAAACATCATCCTAATGATTTTCCCCACAGGATGACACATGTTCTTTAAATGTGTTTTTCCTCACTCATACAGACCATAGCCGTCTTCTTGAGACGTCCTCTATCCTAACACTACTCTAAACCATTATTTCTTAACTGTGGAATTTTAATATGGTGTTATTTTGAAAATAATGTTAAAAAATATTATCATGGGTAGTATTATTTAGCATTTTATCCCTTTCACTTTATATGGTATTTCATTCTCTCTGTGATTAGAGCACAATTTCCTCGTTGTGGAACATATATTTCAACTCAAAAATGCTACTTCACTTATAAATGGGTACTTATTTGATACCAATATAAAAATTGGGTCATGATAGTATTATAGTCACCACCAAAATAACATGGTGGTGAAGTCCTAGCCCACCAAAATCCACCATCTTCCCTACAGACCCATGTTTCCCCTCCTTAGGGCCCGAATGGATCATCAAACTAATGATCATCCCCACATTACAACAAATGTTCTTTCTGTGTGATTTTTTATCATTCACACACACTCTTGGAATGTTCCTAATATATAACTCAAGATATAACAACTTTTATATAATATCTTTAAATATGGATTATTAATAAATATGTATCCTGAAAATAATGTTGTGCCCTGTTTACATGGGTAGTAATATTTAGATATTTAACACTTTAACTTTCTACGGTGTTATGTTTTTTCATTTTGATATATATATTTGTGTGTGTGTGTGTCTGATACTATTTATATTCTAGAATCACATATCACAATAATTTATTCACATAACGTTGGTAATGAATTGTTTTTGTGGTAATCAATAATTATGTTGTTAGAAATCAAATAATATATTCGGAATCGATAAAAAAATTAGAAAGAACGGAATTTTTATTATTAATTTATATAAGGTTTATATTTTATAGTTATATTTAGGGTTTTAATTACAACATTTTGAGTCGTTATGGATTGTTTTTGTGGAATTTTGTAGTGTTATGGTGTGTATTTATTGTGGTAGTTGTGAATGGGTTGTCTAGTGATTATGGTTGCAGTAATATGGCTGGTTGTGTTGAAAGGAATTGGTTTGGAATTTATTGTAGCAGTTTTTGGACAATATTTTCTGTGATTTATAGAGTGACGGGTTTGAGTATTATAGGGATGTGTAATATTTTTCTCCAGGCATCGATGGTGGTTGGAAATAACAAAGTAGATAATGGATGATTGGGAATATCTGATAATTTTTGGGCTAAAATGATTAATCATAATGACTAGGATTGTATTAATTTATTAGTGATAATGTCTGGTATAAATAACATTGATGATTAATGAAATTGATAATATATGGAAGAAAAGTAGGATTAAATGAATTTAAAAATGAATACATTGATCATTGTAAATGGTAATTAATTAATTTAATTAAAAATATTATGAAATATAAACTTTAGAATGGGGTTGTTTCTATATTTTGTTAACATATGGGGTTGGTTGTGTTGCAATTATGATATCAGTTTCTATTAAGATATGGTGTTAATGTGGTGTGACTTTTTGAATATTTTACAATTTTCTTAATGGTTTACATATTTTTTAAGAATATGTGTGACTATTGTATTAAATGTATCTATTTTTATCAGATTTAGGTATCCTTATAGATTCCCATATGGTTCTGGGTTCCATGACTTTTGAAAAAATATTTGTTGGTGAGTCAATAGATGAAGAATTACGGCCACTTCCTCATACACTTTTCTAGGTGTTCTATGGGTTGTGGTGGCTCAAAGTCAGTGTATATATATTGGTTGTAATGGAATAATTTTTTTTCATATTTGTTATACTTTCTCACTAGGTAATTATGATAATGTTATGTGTTATGAGACATGAATGGAAGGTGAAGGTAGAGTGTTCTATGTCATTCTTGTTAATGTTATCCAGCCATGATAAGGTTGCAATATGTTGTTATATTGTGGTATGTGGTAATTATATGGTTATGGGTATGTGGTGGTTAATATATGATAATGATTATGATATGGTTTTATTATATTTTGTGTGGTTGTGATATGGGATATGATATTAATTGGAATGTTTTTGTAATGGATTGAAACAACATAAAATTTTTTATTATAGAGAGAGAGCGAAAAACTAGTGGCCACATTGTTGAGTGGTTCCTTCATGACATATATTCGATTGAAACTATTTTGATATAAATTGATGGGATATTTGTTGAGTGATACATGCTAAGGATTTAGGATAATCAACCTTCTATTGGTGCAAGTTGGCTCTACAATTTAATAGATAAAGTAATAGTATTATTTTTAAATCTAATCATTATAGGTTTTCTAGATGATAATACTTGGTATACATGTTTTATCACCCCTATAAACATTTTTCTATGAGTTTATGATGATTCAATGGGGGATTGAGTTTTATAGATGGACATTACTATATAGTTGTTTTGATTTTTTGTAATCACTATCATAGAATATTTTTTTGGAATTTAATTATAGAGGCCTTGCTTATGTCTAAATTTTTTTTACAAGTGTTTAAAATTTTAATGCATTATATTTAATTATTTTTTTATATTATATGTTTTATGTTAATAATATATTTTTCATACATGGTATTTCTGATGGAATTCCTCCCATTTTATTATTTTAAAATGATCGTTCCTAGTCACCAACACATGGCCTATTAGAGGAGATTTTTCTAGGACACACTAATATTCATGGATGTCCCATGAGGGGTTCTCATTATGGGTGGTTCATTAAAAAATTAATCCAAAATATATAATTTTATGATGATAATAATTTCTTTTATCTAAGAATAATTCATTCTATGTTTATTATCATAATTTAACATGGAATATTTAACTCTTTAGATCAATATATTATAGATATACACTAAAATATTTAAAATATTTGGTGAAATTCTCTTTCTATTTTGGAAGGTGAAATTTATTATTTATCCTTGAACTTATTCAAGCCCAAATATACTCTTATAATTCTCTTAGAAACTATTTTTTTCAAGAATATAGTGTTATGAGACGCAAAAACATTTTTCGTAAATAAAAATTCTTTCCTATTTTAGGGAATATGTAACAAGTATATAGTTGAAAATATTTTTTATATAGTGATATATGTGTTTGGATAGTTTTTATGAAATGGTGAAATTATTCATTAAATTTTTTTAAGAATAGGTGGTGGGGTAATATCCCTTATATTTTAGAAAATATTTTTAGATAAACTCATTATCCTAACTAAATTACTTATATCCCCATCTCATTATCAAATATGTTATACTATACAATGAATCATAAATAATATGAACTGAATCCATCATCTCAAACTATCCATAAAAACTTTTTTTAATAAAAACATTCATTATTATATAAGATAAGAGATATTATAATACACACGATTTACATAGATTCATATAGAGATTGATATTTCCCCTTATATTCAAATAATTGATTTAGAAACACATTATGACATCATTTTAAAATAACTTATAAGCTCCTCCAATTTTTTTTTACACTAATATCCCCTATTTTTATAATATCATTAAAGTATTTGTTGTGTATCATATACAATTCAAATTTAATTAATTTATTTCTGCAACAATGAAACCTAATATTGAAAATTCATGAATTTAAATATTCTAATTTAGTTATGATAGAAAAAATTTCATATTCTCTTGATATTTCCTTTATATTTTAATTATTAGTGTTGGATTCTAGAAAATGCATCATTGGACTTTCAAAGTTACAGATCCTTTTCAGTTTGAACTTGTAACCACTTTTATGATCGATGTCACACTAGATCTAAGATATGTTTGGCTCGATTCATATATCATTAACACACTAGTAATATTGAGTAATCTTTTACTCATCCTCATTCATATTATTAAAAAATTATGTGGATTATAGAATAAATTACATTTCTGGAATAAGACTTGATAGAAACCTCTATTATATACAATTAATTAACATAATAATTGATAATAAATATATATATTGAGACTAAATTTTGATCATTTTTTATCTAGTTAATTTAAATCCTTATCTTAATCTATCAATGAAAATTATAATTATCTATTTGATCCACTTATAGAACTACATATATGTTAGTATTCTTGATAATTATATAATCTATCATAATGAATATTCATCTTTATTACTCTATAATAAATAATATATTTGGTGCTACTCCATGGTATTTATTGTATTTACTATATCTCTTTCAAGGATTAATCTCAAAGCTATGTTCACTGACTATGATGAAATTATATATAATACAATGTTTTTATTAGATGAGTATGATTTTTTTCATTCATATAATAATTAAATTTAATAAAATTTATCCCAATATAATAATAACACATCTTAGATTATATCATATCATATAGTGGGATAAGATCCATATTTTTTATGCTTTAGGTTGCTTTATCATTTCTCCCATGACATGGTTATTTTCTTCATGCATCATCCCAATAATTTCATAAGTTACTTTTGGATTATCTAAGAGATAGCTCATTATTCTAATCCATCCAATGGATTGAGTGAATTTTATTCCTCTGGTAACCTAATACTATTAGGGTATCCTAGAAAAATATAATTATGGTAATATTCCATCTACGGGAACATAATCATATTAAGGTCACCAATTACATTCATTCCTTACATAACATATTCCATGGGCACCCGGATTATGCATCACCTACCCAATTAGATGATCAAAGTCTTGAAATGTGTTTTTTATAGGGAATCAATCACATTTTATTTTAAAGGGGTGTTATTTTCACCATCCTATTAAAATTTATTCCCTTTTTATGTATGCATGCATACAGTGGTTTTATATAGAATCGCATTCCTTACAAAAATCAATATGATCAAACCATGTTGATGTGTAAATCGTTACAAAACATATATTATATGTTATTGTCTCAAATTATAGGTGATCTAAATATATATCATTAGAAAGTTATCTCATTCAAATGGTGTATATAACTCAATCATGTAATGTATTTTAATCATAAGAAATAAACAATCCCTATAAAAGTAAGCTTGGAATGATAGATAGACAACCCCTTATTTCCTGGGCAAAGTGTAAACCTTTCAAGTAATGATTACTCTAACTAAATTTTCTTATACCGAAGAGTAATTTACTCAAAAGATACATAATTTTATCACAATTACAACACCCAATAAGTATAAAATACTAATAAATTCATTATTCAAGTTCATAACCATGGTAAAACCAAATTCATGGTAAAAGAAAAAAAATAAAATATCATACTATGAAAGTAACTCCTTATATGCTCTAATGATTATGTATAGAAGTATTATTACTAATTAAAATAGAGCATACAGTAATTGAAAATATAAAAAAAATATTCTCTAATATATTAGAAAATAAATTATATAGATATATAATTATTTTCCTTTTCGATGAGATAAACTATTTTATTAAAAATTCAAAAATAATGATTATTTTAGAAACATTATAATTTAGTTTTGTATTATATATATATATATATATTATAATGAAATAAAGAAAAATTATATTTCATTCTAAAAAACATTTTAATGTTATCCATTAAATTTAATTTTCTTTAAATATATGACATTTGAAATATAAATATTATATATTTAATCTATTAATATTTTATATAAATTTTCATAATATTACATAGTTATTTATTTAAACTTTAATTATATATATTTTGAATCTCTAATGGGTATAGTATAAATAATTTCTTTAATAAATAATTTTTTAAGCATTTAAAATTAAATATTATCACCATTTTGTAATATTAAATAGAAAATATTTTATAATTTTATTTTTCTTCTAATTTTTAACACATTAAAATTTAATAATTTAATTTCAAAGGAAACAAATTTTTATGAAAACTATTAGTTCCATGAAAAATAAATACAAAAGATATTTTATAACAATGTTTAATATTTTGAAATTATTCTCTATTAAATTTAACATAAAGTATTGATATTTAATTATGAAAAACTTAAAAATAGTTATTTTATAATAACTTTATAAATTAAATTAATATCCCAACATAATCTTTTCCCTAATTTACAAAATAATACATAAGTTATTTCATTCAATTCATAATTGAAATTTAGAAGAAAAAAAACACTTTTTAGAGATATCATATTTCGAAATATTTTTTATATCATAATGTGTTGAAGTTCACAAAATATATCATATTAAATTATTGACAACACATATCATATGATACATCCTTTGACATGAAGGGTATTGTATTATATAAAATCACCTATATAAAAAGGGTGTTATGATGCACTATTTTTCAAATATAGAACATTGTTATAATCTCATATGATATCACAAAATTTATTTTATGATGTTGTGGAAAAGGAAATATATATTTTTTTTCACCACCTAATATATACATTATCATTTGGATAGATCTTATTACATCTAATAAAATATATAACATATCATATGGCCTACTGAAAAATCACTATTCGATTACATTTTATGATTTGAAATATGAAATCCATGAGAAATAATATTTATTCATATTAAATGAATAATTTTGGAATAAATTATCATTACATTGATTTGATAAAACAAAAGGGTTTATTAGGATCTAAAAACACTTAATAATCATAGGAAAACTGATTAATACCTCATCCCAAGATCAATTGTTTGAGAAAGCCCAAATCATACTATTTGTGAAATGAAGAAAGCATACTTACTTTAAAAAGATGATAGTCATTTTGAATATCTCATCTCACATGATTTTATTAGATCACTAAAAATAATCCATTATACATATTCCATCTTCATGTATCCAAATGTTGTACCAATTCACCAAATTCATAGGAGGGACTCTACTTCACAAAAGTTGTTCCCATAACACTCATGGAATATAATGAAGGAAGGATAATGTTCTATGACCTGAAGAATACACTATAATCATTATATACATAGCTTGTAAAACCTGAATTTTTTAATTTTTTATTTTTTTATCAAATATATTTAATTTCTTTAAAAGCTTGTGTGACATGCAACACCGGGTTTTAATGAAGTGTGATATTTTATTAAAATTATTTTTAAAAAAAGACTATTATAGTCTATCCATAAGAATAGGAAATATGAGTAGGAATAACCATTTTTTTAAAATTAGGTATAATGGTTTTTTTAATTAAATATATTGACAAATAAGTTATTAATTTTGCATAAATTCTCTATATATTTTGAAAATTTATTTCACCCAAAAATGACATTCATTTCTTTTAGCGAAAAAATACTAAAATTATTTTCTTCTATATTTATTATAATTATTTAAAAAAATTAAATTAATTTTTGGAATTAAAATTTAAAAATTATTTTATATTTAATTTTTGCTAATTTTCTGAAAAGAATATTTTTCTGATGAATATTGAACAATACTGATTTTTATAAAAATCTTTATTTTTGTTTAAATATTTGAATAGTTAAAACATATTTTAAGATGGTTTTGAATATATTTTTTTAATCATTTCATAATTATTTCAATTTATTTAATTCTATTAAATCTTATAATGAATTTCTAAATTAAAAATTCTTATACATAGGAAAACTATTTTTATCGAAAACTCCTTTGTCATCGCGTCTATGGGATTAATTTTAATGTAAATCATACCACTTCTATGAATTGAATTTCTAAAAATAGGTTCAATATTTTAAATCATAATAATTAATGTAACACCCGAAGAATTTTCAAATAGATATATTATATATTGCATAGATCACTAAGTCTCTAAAAACACCACTTTGTTATAACTTAGCCAGGTAAACCTGATTTTGTCACTTCTATGATGTGAATTTCAAAATGTAAAGACCCAATTTTTTTTTAATTGAAATTATTTTCTTATAAATATTTCATAATCACATGAAATCACAACATAATTTACTACTAAGTGCTATGTGACCCTTAAAACATAAGTTTGTCACTTTTGTGATGTGAATTTCAAAAATCTGACATACACAGTTGTGTTAAGTAATTCATTTGGAGTCTGATAGAACAAACATGATTTCTCATGAATAGTAACATACCCTTATGAATAGTAATATGAATAGTAATATGACCCTTTTTAATAGTAAATAATAATGTTATTTTATTTTCTTAAGGAAATAGGATAATGAAATCTTAATTAGTTTTTCAATGAGAAATAAAACTAATTGCACTTTAAGATTGTTATTTTTCGAATTAACTATGAATTTATTTAAAAATTAAATTAATAATATTTAGAAAATTATTTTTGAAAAATTGAATTCACTTTTTAATTCTACACGTCAATAAATGGTTGTGGGGATTTTTTGGGATTTTTCTGAAATTCTTGAATTTTTTATGAATATTGAAATACGATAAAATATTGTATATGAAAATTATCAGTTAAATACACAATTCATGACATCACAAGTGTTTCAAAGCCACATGGTTCTAACTCAAATACACTTATTACTTTTAGGGGTCACATGAAACAACACGATTGGTTGTCTTGAGGGAAATAATACAATAATAAATTAAATATTCAAAATTTACTCCTTCCCACTATAAAAACCCCTCACCACTCCCTCTTCTCTTGACTCCCCTAAGCCTTGAATCTCCTCAAATTTCTGCACAATTACCATTTTCTAGTATCTCCCCACATCCATGAATCTCTTGGTCTTTCCAAAAGACCAAAAACCCTTCCCTTAAGGAGTTTCTCAAGGAGGTTATTTCCAGAGGTAAAACACTCTACTTTTTTATTTGGTTTCATTTCAATTTATCTTCTTTTGCTATCCTCTCCTCACATATGCTGTCCAAATGATCATGATAAATCCAGTATCATCTATGTACTAGAATTATATCATGTTAATTGAATAACCATCATAAATACTCTTACTCCCTATCTTTTATTTTTTATAAATGAAATCAACATCCATGAGGTTCCAATTTATAGCCTTCATGGAAGACGAAGTTTAGTTCTTCAATTTCTTATTCCTTACTGGTCATGAAACCATATTTATGGTTTAAAAAGACTATAATATATGTATTATAACATAATTAATATTCAGGAACCAGAATATGTACATATAATTAAGTTATATGACAAAACTAGTTCATAATAATCCAAATACCGCCGAATAATCAAAGTGGTTGTCGTCTAATGATTCACCCTCATTCCATGTAACAAAATGATAGAAATGACAATTATCAATTCTTTATGTTAATAAATAATATATAATTCCAATCCTGGGGATTTATAACCATTACACATGAACTCTGTTACTTAAAAGAAGTGAACTGATTATGAAAATAAAGAAAACAAACACCTCGAAACAACGAAATTCAATATAATAACATAGAAATAAATGTAGAAATGAACTAAAAAGAATTATATACATGTATAATAGGTTCTTAAATAAGTTATTAATAATTATAATTTCATATTCCATGAGCTTAAGTTCAAGAGTGGAACACGTTTGGAGTTAAGATAATGGTTCTTCCACCCGAACTTCCATTTTCATTCAGATTACATTCATTGTCTAATTACCTCATTGAAATTCTTATTTATTGTTATGTACTCTTCATATATTCTGTGTGAGTATTATATATATGTTTCCAAAATAGAACCTTTCCATATTTTATGAATTGGTACATGATTTTAAATGAATCTTTCAAAACTGTTTCCAAAATACAAGCCGGATTCAAGGGAATTTCTCAAATTGTTACGTATTTTCAAGGGAACTCTATAATCTATTTTTGGAAACCATTATCTTTATAAAATAACTAATTTTATTATGAAAATACTATCTTACTTCACTTCTGGTTTTATATAAATATTTTTCCAAAAGAACTCTTCATCAAAAATAAAATAGTATTTATCTCCTGAATTGCTTAATGATTTTATAAGAGTGTTTTCATCTAATTCAACACTCTTGTTGATTCCATGGTACTATTGCATTTAATCATTTATGAATTAATCTAACATATTTTACTTAATGGTTTATGAATAAATCTATTTTGGGTGATCTATCCTAAAACCATTCACCATATTATTCTGAATGGTTATTGTTTTATGTTTAATGATTGGGTAAAGATAGTTACATTTCATATGATAGTTTCAATATGAATTTATTTGTTGTTTATGTTTATCCTCGCTCATATGAGGAATGTGTTGGACTTATTATGTGATGGGTGGGGCCCGCTTTATCCCCTCGATGCATCGGTAAGTCTCATGAGACAAATAGATGTGGAATTGGCTGAGGCCTTTCCCAATGTGATATATGGATTTTGGCCAAGGCCTTAATCATTAGACGTCTTGGCCGAGGCCTCGAAAAAATGTTTCAGAAGGTCCGGCATATACACTTACCTCATTATGATTCTAGTATTTAAAGTTCATGCGGTTATTTGACTAGTATAATACCCATTATTATCTCTTATTATGGCATTATTTATTGAGCTCATATTTCTACCATAATGTGTTCAAGTTTATTATTAAAGTCATCTGTTTTCAATTATTCACCATGTCTAATGTTTGTATTATCTTCCGCTGTATTTTTTACTCTTACTGAGCATTTGATCTCTCCTGTTTCTTATGTTTCATTTTTCTTCGGACATGAAGAAGTAAATTATGAATGATATTCAAGAATAATCTTGGAGACATGATGTTGCTAGTGGAATAATTTAGTGTTGTTTTTCCTTTCCATATGTAAAGTTGAACTTATGTATTTATCTTGTTTCCAATAATACAAAACTATAGGGTCCTTTAGGATTTGTATTCCTTGTACGTATGAAAATGTAATCAAATAAGGCACTGACTCCGGGAAACTGGGTTTGGGTCCTTACAGTTGGTATTAGAGGAATGTTTAGTAGAATACTTGGATACTAGATTTAGAAAACATATAATTAGGGAAGCTTCACTAAGCTAGTCTTTGAGGTTATACATACAATAACGTCCTGGTATTTTGGTAAGGAATAGATTATGTGGATCATTCATGCAATACATCCCTGTCTAGATACGAGCAGGTAGAGGTAGCTCTGGCACAGATGTATCAAGGGGTAAAACCCAAAAACACCGCTTTGAGCTATACTCAAACGGGAATTGGTGCACGACAATGGGCCTTACTGCACTCCTGGTTATGATACTCTCGGAGGATATGCTTAGGATAATTCCTGTTTTCTTTACAATCCATTATGAAGGAGTTTAATGAAAATTTTTTCTTTAGAGAAACCATGTTTATAAGATTTTATATTCGTAGAATTTCAATCTATGTTGACTGCTTTTCAGTTTTAGATTAACAATCCAATCTAGTGTATGCCATTATTTAGGAATGGTGCCTTTAGGGAAAATGTGTTTTCATTAAATATATGGTTAGTGTCTATGTCTATTATTTAAGTTAATCCCTTGTTTTATAACATTTCAGATCAAGTAAAGTCAATTAAAAATAGAAGGAGGAGGATCTCAAATGACATTTTTATCCCTTCCCGATGACTTGCTTGCAATTATTATTGCAAAGTCATGCCCCAAAAATTCTTGAAACGGTTTCTAACAAAAAAATCACTTGCAATCAATTGTTTGAGATATCAAACACCTACACTATTAATCGATACCATCATGGATCATGTGTTGTATTTAATCGAATCCTATTTTCTCAATATTCTCATATTTTCAAGAAAGGTAAATATTATCATGGAATTTTATAATATTTAATATTATCACAAGATTTTGAAGCATATAATGATTTTGAAAAAGTTTCTAAAGAAGGAGACCCTTGTGAAACTTATTTATATTTTCTTTTGAAATATAATCTTCCTGCATATACTTATGGAATTATAAAAAGACCATTGATTGAAAGTTTCAACTCAAATTCGGTCCGACTATTTTATAAAAGTCAAGTTTTATCATATGTTTTAAAATTATATGTCATACAAAATTATTTTCCGAAACTATTTTTATGTGAACACCCATATGACCAAATTTGTACATGGGGTATATGGATGAAGGAAGAAAATGATTTTGAAGGATATCTAAATCATTGTTGCAATGCAAGGACCTTCTATTTACATGATCAAGATGATGATGAAACAATATTGACACAATAATCAAGGTACCCTCACATATTAATAAGTAAATAAAATTTTGAGGATGAAATTTATGAAGGTGGGAATAATGTAACACCTCATGAATATTCAAATAGATTTAAAATAGAATGCATAGATCACTAATTCTCTAAAAACACCACTTTCTTATAACCTATCCAAGTAAACCAAATTTTGTCACTTTTATTAAGTGAAATTCAAAATGTAACAACCCAATATTTTTTTAAAGGAAATTATTTTCTTATTAATATTTCCTAATCACATGAAATCACAACATAATTAACTACTAAGTGCTATTTGGCCCTTAAAACATAAGTTTGTCACTTTTGTGATGTGAATTTCAAAAATCTAACATACATAGTTCTGTTCAGTAAGTCATTTGGAGTCTGATAGAAAAAACATGATTTTTGGTGAATAGTAACATACCCTTATGAATAGTAATATGAATATTAATATGACCCTTATGAATAGTAAATAATATTATTATTTTATTTTCTTAAGGTGATAAGATAATATAATCTTAATTAGTTTTTCAATGAGAAATAAAACTAATTGCACTTTAAGAATGTTATTTCATGAATTAACTATGACTTTATTTAAAAATTAATTTAATAATATTTAGAAAATTGTTTTTGAAAAATGGATTTCACTTTTTAATTCTACACGTCGAAAAATGGTAGGGGTAAATTTTTGGGCTTTTTCTGATTTTCTAGAATTTTTTATTAATAGTGAAATATGATAAAATACCGTATATACAAATTATCAGTTAAATACACTATTCATTACATCATAAGTGATGCAAGGACACTTGGTTCGAACTCACATGAACTTGTTACTATTAGTGGTCACATGAGACAACACTATTGGTTGTCTTGATAGAAATAATAAAATAACAAATTAAATATTCAAAATTTACTCCTCTCCTCCACTATAAAAACCCCTCACCACTCCCTCTTCTCATCACTCCTCTAAGACTTGAATATCCTCAATGTTCTTCCCAATTAACCTTCCCTAGTCTCTCCCAAATTCCAAGAATCTTCTGGTCTTGCCAAAAGACCAAAACCCCTTCCCTTAAGGAGTTTCTCAAGGAGGTTATTTCAAGTGGTAAGGCACCCTTCTTTTTTATTTGGTTTCATTTCAATTTATGTTCTTTTTCTATCCTATCCTCACCTCCTCTGTCCAAATGATCATGATAACTCCAGTATCAACTATATACTGTAATTATATCATTTGAATTGAATAACCATCATAAATACTCTTACTCCCTCCCTTTTATTTTTTATAAACGAAATCAACATCAATGATGTTCCAATTTATAGCCTTCATGGATGACAAAGTTTATTTCTTCAATTTATTCTTCATTACTGGCCAGGAAACTATATTTATGGTTTAATCAGACTATAATATATTTATTATAACCTAATTAATATTCAAGAACCCTAATTTGTACATATAATTAAGTTATATGACAAAACTAGTACATAACAATCCAAATACTGCCGAATAATCGAAGTGGTTATCATCTAATGATTCATCCTCATTCCATGTAACTAAATTATAGAAATTATCATTATCAGTTATTTATGTTCATAAATAATATATAATTCTAATCCTAGAGATTTATAACCATTACACATGAACTGCATTACTTAAAAACAAGTGAACCGATTATGAAAATAAAGAATACGAACACCTCAGAACAGCAAAATTCAATATAATAACATATAAATAAAGGTAGAAATGAACTAAACAGAATTATATAAATGTCTAATAGGTTCTTAAATAAGTTATTAATAAGTATAATTTCATATTCGATGATCTTAATTTCAATAGTGGAACACGTTTGGAGTTAAGGTGAGGGGTTTTCCACCGGAACTTCCATTTTCATTCGGGTTACTTTCATTGTTTAATTACCTCAATGAAATTCTTATTTATTATTATGTACTCCTAATATATTCTATGTGAGTATTATATATATGTTTTAAAACCGTAAACTTTCCTAATATTATGAATTGTTAAATGTTTTTAAAATAAACTTTCAAAACTGTTTCCAAAATACAAACCATATTTAAGGGGATTTCTCAAATTCCTACCTATTTTCAAGGGCACTCTATAATCTGTTTTTGGAAACCATTACCTTTATAAAATCACTCATTTTATTATGAAAATACTATCTTACTTCACTTCTGGTTTTATATAAATATTTTTCCAAAAGAACTCTTATTTTCAAAATAAAAGAGTACTTATCTCCAAAATTGATTAATGATTTTATAAGAGTGTTTTCATCTAATTCAACACTCTTGTTGATTCCATCATATTATTGTTTTTAATTGTTTATGATGTCATCTACCATATTTAACATAATGGTTTATGACTAACTCTGTTGTGGATGATCTATCCTAAAATCATTCACCATATTATTCCGAATGGTCAGTGTTTTATGTTTAATTATTGGGGAAAGATAGTTACATTTCATATAATAGTTTCAATATGAATGTATTTGTTGTTTATGTTTTTCCCCACTCATATGAGAAATTCATTGGACATATTATGTGTTGTGTGGGTCCCGATATAGCCCATATATTCATCTATAGGTCTCCTAAGACAAGTCGACATGGAATTGGTTGAGGCCTTCCCCAATGTGATATATAAATTTTGGCAGAGGCCTTAATCATTAGACGTCTTGGTCGAGGCCTTGAAAAAATGTTCCAGAATGTCCTTCATGTGTACTTCCCTCAATATGATGCTAGTATTTGAAGATCATGGGCTTATTCAACTAGTATAATACCCATGATTATGTTTTATTATGGCATTACTTATTCATCTCTTTTTTTTCAAAATGTGTTCATGTTTATTATTAAAGGCATGTGTTTCAATTATCCACCATGTATAATGTTTATATTATCTTCCAGTGTATTTCGTACTCTTACAGATCACCCATTTCTTATGTTTCATTTTTCTCAGGATATAATGAATTAAATTATGAATGTCTTGCAAGCATAATCTAGGAGATATGAAGTTGCTAGTGGAATAATTTAGTATTGTTTTTTCTTTCAATTTGTAATATTGAACTTATGTATGTATCTTGTTTTGAATAATACTAAACTACTTGGTCCTTTGGGATTTGAATTCCTTGTATGTATGACAACATAATCAAATAAGGCACTGACTCCGGGCAACTAGGGTCAGGTCCTTACTATTAATATTATATATTAGGTTGATATTAATTTTTTCATAATTAATTTTAAAAAAATTAAATAGTAAGTATCTTTGTTAAGGTGAAAACGGTTTTAATCTGGGGTTAAACTAGAGGATAAGGGTTAAGATGGCCTCAAAACATATAAATTTACTATTTTATGGATATATATAAACATTATCTCGTACAATGTTTAATAATGATCCATTTGGGTCCCTATATAAATGTTTAAAAGGTCGGTATGTCTTTTCTTTTCAAAACATCCAAGTGTGTCATCTCCCCCACTTATAAAAGGGAATTCCATCCCCTCCCCTATTAACAATCCAAAATCCTTTTGGTTCATAAAATAACTGATAAAATTCCTTAATTAATCCCCTAAATATAAAATATATGGATTATTTTTATTATTAAACCCTCTTAATAGGGCTTTGGTTGTAAACCTAAAGAGGTTCTCCGAAGAAGAGGTATATTCTTTAACCGTACATTTTCATTTTATTTATTACTATAATCATTCATGTATTCTTAAACCTTGTTTATATAATTAAAAATATCTCTTATATATTGACATGTACTTATGTTAATATCATGACCTATATCAATCACCTCTACTATAAAAAGGTAAAAGAAATTTTCAATCATGTGTACGGTAGACTACCTCCTTGCGAAATAATGAAAATCATTTTTCATCAGCACCTTTGACTACTTGAGATAATGATGGATTTAATGGTTATTTATGATATTTATTAAATAAAAATACTTACTTAATTATAATATCAGATAAATATTATTTCTATCCAATCTTTTGTAAATCGGTAATTTTTCTCGTGCATACATGTCGACTATCCCATCCATAAATTATTATGATTCATTTTTCATTTTATTTTGACATTATTGAGAATATTGAGAGATTAAATGAATATATATGATATATATGGTATAAAATTATTCTATAAATTTTAATTAATATTTACCTTTATTTCATTCCATTCATTGATAAAACTCAAACAATATTGATGAGTACATATGGCCAACCATCCCCCTGAATTGTGTAATTCATTGTTTATCTATACCTTTTACGGATTACTCTAAATTAATATATAATTAATATATATGATATTTGTATAATGTTTAAAATTATTTTTATTATTTGAACATGATAAAATTAAAAGGAAAAAAATATAAAACCCAAACATACATAAAAAGTGAAGCAGCTATTACCTAAAATAAGATATCAACAGGGATTTATTTAATAAACACGTAATAAAATGTCATAATTTAATCAAATATGATATCATATAAATGAATATGGTTTTTTAAAATATGAATAATAAATTTATATTTATTAAATAGTAGGTTATAATTTGTATGTATAAACTTGTTACCTAAGGTAATGGATTTTCATCTAACTTTTATTTTTGTGGGAAACTTATTGTATTCACATGTTTTTTTTTGGGTGTATATTATACCAATGAATGTATTTTGAGAAACTTATTATGAAAATTATAATTTTTTACATATCCATTTAATATTATTTCCTTCATGAGTCTTATGAATCAAAGGTTACCAAAGTGTTAAATGATTAATGTTACAATCTCATTACTTATTGTGGTTGTTTTTTATTATGATTCTGATGAAGAAATATTATGATATAACTCCCAATAGACTCATGAATTTTAATCTAATTTGGTTATTTATATTCAATGAATTTTTCCTTTCATTTTCCACTCTTTAAGTACTCAAGATTCTGAAATTATTTTTTTCTGAAAAAACATATTTATTTCTCTTTTCTGTTGAAAATACTTTCTCTTCCATATCCATGTTTTGTAAAAATGTTTTAATGAAATATTTTACCAATATCTTAATATTATTTATGTAAATTTTTATCCATGTTTTATTTTTTCAAAAAAAAATAAAAATGATTCTCCTTTTAATTTTACGGCCAAGTCTCCTATGAATTTTTTCTAAAAATGTGAAAGGAATGTTGATTTTAACATGTATTACATGAATGTTATTTTCCCCCATCATAACTACTAGATGATTTAAAGATTAAATTTCATGTTTAAAATGTTATTTTCAATGAATATTTTTTTATTATTTTTAAATAAAATTTTATATTTTTAATAATTGAAGTGAAAATGATAAGTTTATTTTCCTTAAGAAACGTTTCAATTGATTTTTTATAATAATTTTCCATCTAATATTACATCCTTTGGTGTAACATAAGATTTACTAGGGTTATTATATTATGATACCATCCATATTATTTATCTAGATGGTTTTTTTTGTGATGAAAAGTATTTTATGGAACCCATTTCTTTTTTGTTGGTAATTTTCTTGAAACCCATTTATTTTCCATGGGTTATGCTATGATAAAATGATTAAATGTTTATAAAACCCATTTTTATTCAAAAAATCATGTCATGGTTAATTATTTATGAAACACGTTTATTTTCAATGTGTTATTCTATGTTGAAATGTTTAGGAAATCCATTTATTTTCATGGGTTGTGATATGAGGAATATTCTATGATATTATGTAACACATATGTATGATTTTAATCATGTGAAGGTTGGTAACTATACATACATTTAATGAATTTGGTAAATATTGATATCTCATGAGATAAATATAAGTGAAATGGAATGTGGTCCCCGTTCAATAAGGGTATATATCCACTTTGATTGTTTATGTAGGGAACCTAGAATACTAAAATGGTGGTGGAGTGATCTCATTCAATTATGATAGCTTGGGCAATGATCAGTGACTACTGATGAAATGATTTTCTATATTTATGTGTATTACAAAAATCCATGTCTTATTAAATGTTATATTCTCATGGATTAGGTTATTTGATTTATTTATGATTCATGCCTCATTTACTACCAAAATAAATGTTATAACTCATGTTTATGATAGATGACATGTATAGTGGGGTTTTTAAATGTTATTAACATATTATCATTCATTTATGATCATGTTATTTTGTTATCTTACTTGTTAAACCTTATAGAGAATCTGATCCCACAATTTTATAGGTTTTCATTCACCATATTATGAATAATGATATGTTGTATGATATGTGTAAGAAAGGTTATATTTATGAAGAACAAAAATGGAGTTAATTTAGTTCACTTATGAACTAGTCGTTTATGTATCTAACATAGACTATTATGTTATATAATGAAAATTAGTCTACTAATATTTGATATCTATATATGAAAAGTGTGGATTGATATATTTGGTATTATAACATGGATTAGTTAAAACATTCTAAACTATTATAATATAACTTTAGTGACATCCCAAGGGATATGTCAAGGGATTTGTCTATGGATAAGTCAAGAGATATGATTAAGTATATGAATATACTCTCTAATTATGGTGAAAGATATAGAAAGTGGTTCTACGAAAATACTTCCATGTATGGATACTAAAAGTGGATTTTCTTTTGTAACATTTTACCAAGTGGTAATAACTCCAAAAAGGATGTAATGTTTTTTGACTCGTTTATGACTTGGTTCATAAAAATGAGTCTTTCAATAAACCTTGATTGATAATCATGAGGGATATATTTTGGAAATTCATGAACTCTTTATGATCGATTATGTATTTTAATATATGAACACCTTGGATGACCTATGTTAAACATATGACATCATAGATTGATGACAAGGTATCATTACAACATATATGGTTTTTAGTAAGGTATGAAATCTTTAATTTTATGTCAAATACTCATTGAGTTTTAATTGTCATTATAGACCCTGGTAACCAGGCCCTTAGGCCATTAGGTATGCTTCCGGGAAGAAAGTAGCAAGAGGGTTGGAGTTTGGATATAGGCCAAATACAAGATGTGTATTGGTCTTGCTAGACCCCTTGCATGCCACAAATTGGTTTTTCCCTAGATGGGAGAAACTTGATCCTTACACTATGTGTATTATATATACACTTGTTGAATACTAAACAATGTGTATATATAATACAAATCAACTATTTAACATGTATCTTTTCTAAAAAGGTGTATGAAATTCATATTTTAGGTAGGGGTCATTTGTTCTTCCTAGCATAGTAGTACCTCCTCTATTGGAGCTCCCAATGCCTAACCTAGGATTTCAATGATCTTTCTCATTAAATTTATGTTACCTTAACCATCATTCACTATATATCTATAATGGTAATCTCCCCATTCCTCTTCCTTCCTTTTTCAGTATATAGCACTCTTTTTTTCTATTTTGGTGTGAGATCATATACCCTGATTTTAGGGATTTTTTCCATATTGTCATTTTCATCCATTCTAGCTCAATTTAAAGTACAAAACTGAATGAGTGGTTTTTTACCAACTTATTGTATGTGGTATAATTATTTTCCCTAAAATTATTGTTTCTATATTTCATTTATCATTGCGGATTACTCTGATCATGAGAGTATAGTATTCCCAATATACCATCGCATACCCTCACTTCTAGTCAGTAGCTTCTTGAACACATGTAGGTACACCTGAGGTCATGTGGCTAACCGTCTCAAGTCTCCTCTTAGTGGATTCTAGGTCGGAAAACAATAAATATTTATCAAAGGATGTTTTTTCTTTTGACATATTATTCAGGTAATAGATAAGAAACAAGGAATGTTTTGGAATTTGATAATGATCTTTTTCCCAGGAGTAGATAACCTATGTAAAGAGGGAATTAAAAAACACCATTGATAGGTTATATTTATTTTCTAGTTATAGTTATACTAATTTCACTATTGGGTGAATCATTTGTTTTGTGATTTTATTGTAACTGATATTATTATTTTGGATTTACTTTTCCCTTTTCCAGGTATAACAACGAGGTCTCATCTCATTCATCATTATAGTAAATTTATGATACACATGTCTTGCATTATATCATTCCATATATGTATTTTTTTAATTCCATTTGATGCATTACATATCATTTGTCTAAGTTCCTTGATTGTTATATATGTAAATGTGAAAAATTATCTTTTATGGATAAGATAATTGGATTGATTAAAGTGTCTTCATCAATATATATAGTGTTTTTTCATATAGATTCATTATTTTACCGTAATTAACCAATTATTACATGTTTGATCAATGAACCGCTGGTTCCATAGGCTGAAACATTAGTTTATTTGATTACATGAATCGAAAATTGTGATTTATGAGTCATGACATTCTATAAATTGGGAAGGAAAAGTTGTTTAATGAAATAATTTTACATAACATATTATATCTTGATACTGAATGTTAGGGTCGGGTAGTAGTTACATGTTGTACCTCTTGAAAAAATAAAGAGCATCCTTCATATATTGGTAATGGTGACACATCTAATTGGAATATGATATATTTATACATACAAATAAGTATGAACATCAATAAATTTTAAATTTAATGTCAAATTATTGCAACTAAATGAGGATTCCAATTTAAAATTAAAGTTTATTTTATTCTTTACCTTGCAATCAACACTCTCTATACTACAACTATTATGGTGTTATATGATAACAAGACCCTAACCTGGACTTTGTAGTGGGCCATAAGCAGTGTCTCTTATGATTAATTATGATATTTCTTATCACCTATAATTGGATTTAGGATTGGGAATATTGGTGTGACTCATTTATAAGAAGGATTTTTACCTTAAATTTTCTATTATTATGTATCATTTCTATTGTTAAATCTTGATTAAGGTGTGCATTTGGAAAATTTAGAGCTATGCCTTCATTAATTCCTTGACTCATGTTCTAGGAGGGTGGCAACGACCTTAATCTAAATGTGGTGGGGCCTGAGTCACCAGTATTACCTCTTATAGTGACCGCATGAGGAACCTCTAGGTATTCAACCATTGGGAACTAATTCATAGTTTTGAGATACGTTTTCTCTCTTTATACAGTCTGTATATAGATCTCTATGAACTAGCCCTATTATAGAATAGTTGACAATAGAATGTTAGTTGCAGTATCCTCCCACCATCTCAAGGGATGTGGGACCGCAGACTACTGAGTGATGGTTGGATTACATGTTATGAACGTTGAATCTTTTTGACAAGTTTCCAGAGTGGAGGTCCAATATTACCACATATATGCTCAATGGATACCCTAATCATTTGTTGGATTTTATCTCTCTAGATAATCATCAACGAAGAATGGTCTGGGAATATATCTAGAAAGTATTTTATGACTATTTATTTCTATGGAAACTAATATAATACCATTGTAGATTTTTGATGAATCTAAAATAAGGTGATGTGTCCATTATGAAGTATTCAATTTGTTTAAATGAGCTTCATCATTTTTCACTATCATTAACCGGTGATGAGTTGATGATTGTGAGATAGTTTGAGGATGGGCTTACGTACGCCATAGGTTCATAGGTAAATTTATTTTGGTTGACCACAATTTTAGAGATAGTGTTCCAGACCATTATTACTAAGAAGAACATGAGAAAAACGGGTAGTGTGATTCATAACGGTTCAGCTTTGAGGCATGTAGGTGATTATTCTTGAAGATGAAAACATTATGTCAAGGTTTCTCATGAGGGTAGCACCAATTAAATGATGTAAAATTATATTTATATGGTAATCCAATATATTAGTGGGATATGTCGTTATAAACACAAATGTAGGAGGAACCCAATTGAATATTGATCTTTTGTTAGTGTGGGTCACAATTGGTGTTTCACAAAATTTTACCTCTCATGCCTAGTGATAAGGGATCTCCACTAACACCTCACTCGAGTATAGGATCAGTGGCTCCATGTTAGGTAGGGACTTATTCTTCTACTGTCCGATCGGGCTGAGGTGCTAGTTGTGGCTGGGTTATTCAGGTATGAGAGGTACAAATACAATAGATCAAACCTACTTAAGTTTGTCAGGTTTCATCTTAGGCTCAGGTTCGGAATTGAATAATTAATGAAATGATTTATAATGCATGTCTACCAATCCAAAGGAAAAGATTCGGTTCAGTACATTCCTTAAACCTTATAGATAGTCTGATTAGGCATTTCTGGATCAGATATCTTACTGAGGACATTGGTACATATTCTAGGTCGCAAGGATTTTTTGTTAAATTATATTGAATCCTTGAATGAACATCATTATGAAATTGGATAGGACTGACATTTTATTCGAAGAAATTATGGCTTTTCTAAAGTAAGTAGTTGAGGAAAAGAAGTCAGATCTTTAGGGGTTGTTTACATCTTGTACTTATTTTATGTATTTTATTATTTTAGGCACACTATTTTATTATATATTCACTAACTGGATGGAACTATACCATTTGGTGGTTTCATACTAGTATTATATCTCACACCTTTTCCGGTCCACTAAAAGGTTCCTAAACAAACTATATTATTAGAGGTGTGGATGACAGAAAGTCCTATACTACAAGTTCTTGATTTATTCTTAGGAGCACGGGTGCGTGGGACTGAGTTGAGGCTAGTGATACTAGTGGGAATTTTTTCCTTTTTGTATCCTTTTTTCATCTTTTTTACACCTACCATGTATATATGTTTTGGATGCTTTATTATAAACAATACATGTATCATTATATTCTATAAATGAGATTCTTTCTCGTATGATTTATATATTCTAGTCTTTCAAATTTATCAACTATCTAATTGATTTTATAATTCCACTACTTATTTTATAATGTATATGTGATGTGAGATACTCTAGTGATAAGGTAATAGTCTCCCCAATAACATTATTAGGACCTCATAGCTAGTCAGTATCCTTTGGTGTTTAGGGAGATGCACTTGAGGCAATGTGGACAACCGTACTTGGGGATGATTTTAATGGCATATGGGACTAGGTAGTTACAAAGTGGTATCATATTTAATTTTCTAGTTTTTGTTACTCTTTTGAGACAATAGAAATGGATTTGAAGGTAATTGAATTTGGTAATGATCTATTTCAAGGCATAGCTAACCCACGTGCAGGATAAATCCAAATTACCTCAAATGAAATTGTTGTTTTATGGATTTTGACTATTGTAGTTTATTTGACTCCACCATTGGGTGATTCACTTGAATTATGATATTTTATTGATACAATTATGGGTTCTATTATGTTGCAATAATATGAGAAGAGGGTATTCCATCTCATGCATCATTTCTGGCACATGTTAGATTTCACATGCCATGCATTATTCAATTCCATATAGAATGAATTTCATGATTATTATACATGATATGTTATTGATATCATGTGAATGGAATTGGATAAAATGGTTTTTACTTAGATTTATTGTCATAACCTAAGTATTGGTTTCCTAATTTGGCTATTGAATACACCCTAAGAAACTAATTTTGGAACATTGAGTCATGGACCATGAGTTACATGGATTGGAAAGTATTATGTTAGGAATTTGGTGGATGCTATATTTTGGTTCATGAGGAGTATGGTCCATTATGGATCGTAATTTGAGGAACCATATGGTTCAAACATTTAAAATCGGGTGTGATATAATGGAATTGAATATGAGAAAAAAAATGGAAACTAAAATTGGTTATAGAAGAAAACATGACCTAGTCACGACCTTTGTAATGAGAAGTGGGAAACATATCTTGCTTTTATATGATTTGTATGATGACTAGACCTAAGTGAAGGATTAGGAAGATGGTTGTGTACATATATTGGATTTATTTTACCTATCTTATTTCAGTATATGGGATCTTAGTTGTGAACTTTGTTAATGTTCTTATCTGAGAAATGTGTTTGGAATTTTAGAGTCATTACATCACGATAACCTCTAGTCATACACTAGGAATGTGGTGACGATCTCACTCTAGATTTGGAGGTTCCCAATATACTGGTGGACCTCCCTTAGTTCTATCCACAGAAATAGTAGTTTCACAGTACATGGTTTTTGAGGCATAGTTCTATGAAGGCTTCATGTGATTCATGCAGACCTTCTAGGGAGAACCACAACCTTCCATAACATTGGTAGAGTTGACACATGTGATCCAGTAGTTGGATCCTCATAGTTTTTTGGGGATAGAAGACCTTAAGATATAGATTCATGTAAAGATCCATGTTACCTATCTTCGGGCATTTAGAGATGTCACTCTATTGGAGGGTAAAGCTCGCTACTTATATGTTGTGTACTTCCACCAAGAGAATTTGAGATGTCATTACCCCTATGGTTTGTCATCGAGAGATAGATTTTTGGGAATTTCATATATAATTCAATGAGTAATTCTATCCTGATATATTTAAGAATGATAGATCCTAGGATTTTATGAAGTTTGAGTATGGCACATTATCAGTTGTGGATATTTTAGAGCATTTTACAAATATATAGTGATTTCCACCTATTATGACGGCTGAGGGGTTATCTAAATCTGGGAAGTTAAATGATGGTATCATGTGTGAAATTTTATTTTAGGTTAATTTATTTTGGATGAATACCATTTTTGGACTAGTGAATAAGATGCTTATCACAGAGAAAAAACTGAGAGGCTAGGGTTGTAAGCCAAGGCAGTTCTCCACCTAGACCGGGTACTGCATCGACCGGTAGTAAGAAGTTTCATTTGGAGATTCCATGTGTGGATATTAGTATCCAGATCATATACTCAAGTATCTAGTACATGTTCCACTAGTAAGATATAGAGACATATGAGACATTCATTAATGAGGGACCTAGTTGAGTCTCAATCCTTGAGAAATTTTGGTTATCTACAACAATTTTACATAATATTTCCTCTGGAAGCCTTTGATAAAGGGTCTAAACTGACTCTATATAAAGAATCATGGTCAAAATCTTCTCATAAGGGATGGGTATGGAGTGCCTTTAGACCATTGGGATGAGGTGGTTATTGTGGTTGTGGTAGTTAGACCCCAGATTTGCAGTGATAGTAGAGTAAATCCGATTAGGGTGGATATGATGTATCACAAGGTCACAGATCAAGAAAAAATATACATGGTGAAACCGGCACCATAGGACCACAATCCTATAACATCTTCTATGATAGGTAATATCCTAGTAGCCTATATTTTGGCATCTTCTATTTTTCATACATGTGCTTCTCATATCTTTATATTTGTTCCTATTGTAGATATACTTGGGCTCAGTGTTCATCTTTATAAGGTTTTTATAATTCTCGATACTCCGTTGGGGATTAGAACAGAGGATTTACATCACATTAGGGTTTTCCCCATTGAGATTAGTGGGTTTAACTCCATATGGGACCACTTTTTCCTTCAGATGATAGGTTTTCATATCATTCTAGAGATGGATTAGTTAGTTCCCCTTTATTATTTTGTGGATTTCTATCACCATATAGTGGTCAGTTTATTTACAAGGGTGAATGGGATATCTAGACAAGATGATCTCGACATGAGCATCATGGTGTGGGTGGAAAGATAGCATAGATTTTAATTTTATATCTAGATGATTGGGGAACACATTTGGAATATTTCCCTATGATAGTTGATCATTTTATGTTTTTTTACTGGATGAATTTTCAAGATTACCTCCAGTGAGATAGGTAGAGTTTATTATCAAGCTAGAACCAGGAGGAACACTAGTATCCATTCATCATTAAAGGACATATACTATTGATGTGTAAGAGATCAATTTGAATATAAAGGATTTATAGGAAGATGGTGTTATCTGACCAAGTACGTCTTCATGTTGTTCAATGGTCCTTTTTCAAAAAAAGTTAGATGGCGGCATTCGTAAATGTGTGGATTATAGGAAATTCAACTAATAAATTATTAAGAACCAGTATCCTCTATAGTAAATAGATGATATCTTTGACCAAATCTAAGGATATCTGGTTTTCTTAAATATTGATTTATGATCGGTTTATCATCATGTGCATGTTAGGCCAAAGGAAATACCATGAACATCCTTTTGAAAAAGGTATGGCTATATGAGTGTTTGGTATTTTTTTCAGTCTCACAAATGTTCTATTAGTTTTGTTGGAACTGGTGAACTGAGTTTTTCATCTTTATCTGGATTCATTAGGGGTAGTTTTCTTATCTGATATCTTGGTGTATTCTCAGACTCAACATGACCATTCCAAAAATCATGATATCTTCTTGAATACACTGAGAAATAATTATTTATAATATAATCACACTATTTTCTACATCTACATGGATCAGATTAACTTCCACGGTCAATTTATCTCAGAGAAAAGAGTATCAATTGACCTAGAGAAAGTTGTAATTGTTGTAACGACCCAATGTTTTATCAATGGAACTCCCATATTATAATTATTTCTTCTAGTACAATCCCATTAGGAATAAAAAAGAAATATTATGATACAAAATACTATGTTATAATTAAACATAATTTTTTAACTTCTATGTTTTGAATTTAAAAAATCTGACATACACAGTTTTTATTAGTAGGACATGCAAGTATATTGCACAAGTGTTTTGTGCAATTGTATGATAGGAATAGAGTGATTGAAGTGTCTAGGAGAACTCTCCCAAGACTGTATTCTGATCACAATACATTACTTCTTGATTTCTATCTCAGCAACGTGAGGTCATCTCCCCTTCTATTAAACTTTTATGACTCTTGGATAGTTATTCCTAGATGTAGAGAAATTGTTTTGGATACTTGGAAATGTGTTCATTTGGGGATTCCCTCTCATGTATTATTTTGTAAACTGAAATTGGTTAAGGAAAAGGTGAAGTAATGGAGTAACGATTCCTTCTCCTCCCTCGAAAGTGACATTAGAGAGGCTAAAAATATATTGTCAAGATTCTAAGATATTAATCTGTCTCAAGATTTTCCTTCTTTTAATAAATTACAGGATTCTTCCAAGAAGGAAAATTTATTGGCCCTTAAGGAAAATCTGGTTCGGACTCAATTCAATATTAGGTGGATAAAGTATAGGGATAGAAATTAAACATTTTTCCATTACATAAATAGAGAAAAAAAGGAAAATATGAGTCTTAATACACTTGGCATTTATGGTATGATATTTGATTCAAATCATAGAATTGCTAATGCTGTGAAAGTTTACATTGAGAAGTTGTATTCAGATACTGGAAATGATAATTCTGACAAACTTATTAAGTTCTTTGACCCTTCTATTAAGGTTGATCAGAACATGAGACATGTTATTATTCCTAATGACAAAGAGATACATAATTCTCTCTTCTCCTTGAATATTGATAGTGTTGCAGGTCTGGATGGTTTTAAAAATAAGTTTTTCATGTTTTAATGGGACATTGTTCATAATGACGTGACAAATTCTATGAATGAATTCTTCATATCATCATATATTCCTTTTGGGATGAATTCCAACTTTTTTTCCTTAATCACTAAAAAAGAGAATGCTCTTAACATTAAATATTTCAGACCTATTGCTAATGGGAATACTATACTGAATGTAATTAGTAAAATAATGACTCAGTAGTTGAAATTTGATTTCTAAGGGGATTATTTCTGGAAATCAGTTTGGTTTTGTCAAGGGAAGAAATATACAAACTTGTCATTTCACTGCCTCTGAGTGTGTGAATGTAATATAGATAAGGGTTAAATATGGAAGCATGGCCCTCAAGATTGATATTTCTAAATAGTTTTACATTATAAGATGGAAGTTCCTTTTCATTATTCTCAAAATACATAGTTTTTCATAGAGGTTAATTGAGTTAATTAGATCTCCACTTGCTGGTGCTAGGCAGTATATTCTTGTCAACGGATCTCTTAGAGGATTATTTCAATGTTCAAGAGGGGATAGGAAAGGTTATCCTCTATCTGGTATGCTTTTTACTATTATAGAAGTTTATTTATGTTGGTTCCTCACTGATCTAGTTAATTTTGGGTGGTATCAGAGGATGAAAGTTGCGAGGGATTTATTTTCTCTGTCACACTTATTGTATGTTGATGATATCTTGATCTTTGGAAGAGTGAGCAGAGGTACCGTATCTTGAATCAAATGAATCTTCTAACACTATGAATAAGTAACAGGTCATGTCATTAATTGGGGAAAATCATCTGTGTTTTTTGTGAAGGAATTTTCATATCACAATAAAGAATAATAGCAATGAAGCTTGGTGTCAAAAGAGGTTATCTCCCATTTAATTACCTTGGTGTACCACTTTTATGGGGTAGAGTCAAATGTTGTTGCTTGTAAAATATTTCCCTAGATATCACCAATCAGTTGGAAAGATGGAAAGGGAAAAATCTGTCTCAGGTAGGGAGAATATATCTGGTCAATTCAGTCATTACATCAATGTTTGTTTACATCTTTTCTCTGTATATGTGGCCCAAAAATCTGCTTAAAGTGATAAGTGGCAGAATCAGAAACATTGTTTGGACTGGCTCAATTCATTAGAAGAAATTGGTCACAATTTCTTGGAAATACTTTATCAAACCCGTACTAATGGGTGGGTTAAGAATTAAAGACCTCATAATTTTTAAAGACACATTGATCAAAAATTTCACCTAAAATCTTTTATAAATTTATTATTCCTCTCTGAATTTTTTGATAACTAGATTTTTTGGGAAGCTACAAAATGGGTTTGTTAACTACATCAGTTCCTCTTTCTGGACTTCCCTAAATCTTTCCTACTCTACACTCATGGATTGTTCGAAATGGGTTGTTTGTAAGCAGTACTCTTTGAATTTTTGGACCACCACTTGGTTTTCTGGGCCCATCTGTGATGAGATTAGCATTCCAACTTCTTTAAAACTTAAAAATAATATTGTGTTTTATGAGTAAGAACATGTTGTATGTTTTTTCAGCTATCTGTACATGGAATCCACTACATATTTCTTTAATGATTGTGATGTTCTGGTTTGGATTCCCAACCTAAATGGAATCTTCACCATAAAATAATGCTATAATTCTCTTTTTGGTGATTCATTGCATCATCCAAATTGGGTCATAAGCTTATATAATTCATTTTTCTTCCATCTCGATCTCTACTCATTTGGATGATTTGGAAACATAGGCTTCCACTGCAAGCCGTGCTGTTGTGATCTAGATTCTATCTAGTTGTTGTCTGTGTTTTCTAAATGGAAGAAGATGAAAATATCTCACACATCTTTGTTTCGTGCAAGTTTTCTTGTAGGTTCTGGTCTTATTTGTAGGGTGTCTTCCACTGCATCATGTCCTTCAAGTTAGTTGGTGAACTATTATAGTCTATTTTTACATTGGATTGCAGTGAGTAGTTTTATTCTCTTGGGTTGGCATCAGCTGCAACTATCCTGGATTTCATATGGAAGTCAAGAAATGATCTGATTTTCAACAACACCAAAAATTCATTTAAGGATGGTGTTCTGTCTTTTCATCGTGTTATCCATTCTATTGCTAAAATTCAAACAAGGTATATGAGGAATTATATTTCTGACAATTTTTTGTTGAGGTATCTTGGTGTTAATGGCAGGATAAAGTATCCATTTATGGTGAAATATATTAGATGGATACCACCTCTTCCATGGTGGATAAAGGTTAATATTGATAGAGCTTCCTCTGGTTCTCCAGGACCCTCTCGATGTGGTGGTGTCTTTTGAGACTGTTGGGGTTTTGTGAAAGGATACTTCCGTCATTATGTTGGCAATGGATTTTCTATTGAAGCGGAGATATGGGTCATGAATAAGGCAATCATGGGTGTTTCCCGTTTTGGTTTGCAAGATTTATGGATAGAGTCAGACTCATCTCTTGCAGTTCAGGTTTTGAAAGATTGTTCTAGGAATGTGTCATGGAAGATGCTATCAGATTGTACTGACTGCCTTTAGCTTCTAGACTCTCTCTCTCTCTCTCTCTCCCTAGAGGTCGAGCATGCTTATGGCGAAGCAAATCAGGTGGCAGATGCACTCTCAAAGAGGAAAATCTCTGAGGTCACCTCTAATTAGAACTTTCTATTACCAAGGAATTTTGTTAGTCTTATTCATACTTATTATTATGGTGGGGTTTACACTCATATTTTTAGAGCGGCTTTGGGATGCCCTGTCATGCACTTTATGATTTTATTTGGATTCATAAAGAGCAGGCTCGCCTATCTCCCGATCTTCTTGGTAGTAAGATGTTTGGATTCAGATAAGAAAAATATAATTTTTGGTGAATACTAACCTACCCTTATGAATAGTAATATGACCCATATGAATATTAAATAGTCTCAAATAATAGTAACCTTACCCATGAATAATGAAATAAAATTTAGGTATCTTAGAAAGTGACAATTTAACCATAGTAAAAGTATCGGTATTTTTGTAAGTCATAAATAATTAAAATAGTATTAATAAATTATTTAAAAAATTGTATTTTATTAAAATGTGTTCATAAATTAACAAATCTATGTCTTATAGTTTAAGATAAGTTAATAATACCTTACGTAATTTCTGAAAGCATTATAAAATAAGTTTTAATATTAAAAACCGTATTTTTCCAATAAATTGTGATTTTAATTAAAATTTAAATTCATCATATTTATAAAATTATTTTTGATAAATGGACATCAATTTTGGATTCTACATGTCGAAAATTGTTTGGGGTGAATTTTTGGGATTTTTCTGAAATGCTTGAATATTTTATGAATAGTAAAATATTATAATTTACAAAATGAGCTAAATAAACTATTTATAGAGTCAAACATTATATTCTGATGATGTAATCCAAATTGGTTGAGTTTAACATGATACAATTACTATTATTTATCTTGGAAGACTCAATATTCATTGCCTTGTGGGGAAATAATAAATTAATGAATTTTATATTGAGAAATCCCTTCTCCCCTCCAATATAAATACCACCCTTCACACCCTAATTTCCTCACACCTCTCAAGCTTCAAACCTTCTCTAAAATCTTCCCAAAAATCTTCCCAAAACCACCCCCAAGTCCAAGAGCCTATGTTCTAATCAATATAACAATCTTGTCTTTCATAAGGAGGATATCAAGATGAGGATTCAAGAGGAAATTCTTCTCTCTCTGTTTTCCTTTAAGTTCTTTTCAATTTCAAGTTCATTTCTTAATCTCTACCCACCTATATTCATCCACATGTTATGTTAAATCCATTATAATACATATAATGTAATTATATTATACCAACGACATATTATATCATCCAACCCCCTATCCTATTCCTTTTATTCTATAAAATAAAACATTGTTCGTGAGGTGCAAATCTATCACCTTCAAGAATGACATGTTTTCTTTTTTCCATTTCTACCTTCATATCTGGTCATGAAACCAGTTTATGGTTTAACAAGAATATTTTATATGTATTATCTCCTATTTAATGTTTTGTAACTAAATTATGTAAATATTACTAAATGATTAAACAATGAAAGTTCGTTGTGGTCGAAAAACTGCCCAAATTAACCCAGACAATCATCATTTAATTCTTATCTAATGATTAATACAATGGTATACAATATAATTAATTATAATATAATATTAAATTCTGGAATATAATTAATAACATTAAATATGAGTTCTGGATGTTTACCCATGTTCTACACAAATATTCATTTATGAATAAAAGTGAACCACTCAAGAAAACCATAAAAACTAACATTCCCAAATAATGTTTTTAAAACTCTATGACTCGTCCAAAGGCTCATAAAATAACTTAATGAAACCATGATGAACCATATTAATGTAAAAAAGGTTATTTAATTTATAATTAATCAATATAATGTGGTTATATAGGACAATAAAGTGAAGAAAGTGTTCAGATACAAGGTAAGGGGAAAATCTCAAACCCAACTTTCTTTCTTCAGGTTCTCCCTATTTTAATCCATTTGTGGTATGGTCACACCTTAAAAATCATTTTTTCATTATTATATTACCTATTATTGGATATAAATTTTTTCCACTAATGTTTATGTCAAACAAATACTTTTCCAAAAGTACTCTTCTTTCAAAAACACACATTTCACTTCTCACTCAAGGTTCATGGTTATCGTATCAAGTATGTTATTCCCACTTTATTTTGCGAACCCAAAGATTATGAATTTCACCTTATGAGATGATACTAATAGTTTATTAATTTTTATATTTTATAAATGTTCATTTTGGAATGTATTATAATGATAATGTTATGATGTGACAGGTGTACCTAAAATTATATAGCGTAATATAAATGTTTAAATGTGACAGGTGCACCTAGAATTATACAATGCTCTAATGAATTGGTTAAAGTGATTAATATCTTGATTTTAAGTAATATTATGTGGGAGAAATATGCAAGATTTAATCAAAAGTATGTCTGTAAGTTAACCACTAATACATGATGTTTCATTTTTTATGAATTTCTACATTTCAACTCTTTTATTAATGATTCCTCTCATGTTCATGATATTTTTCTTATGTTATTATTATGGTCACCCCATTATATATTGTTATTATCTATCCTATTACTGGTCTTTTAGCTTACCCATTTTGATGTATATTCTCAGGTGACTGCATGTACTAAGGATAGGTCAAGTTCCAATAAGAATCTAGAGAAGAAAAAATTAAATAAATGTTTATGCTTGGTGTTGTAATTGTTATGTATGTTCCTAGTTTTACCAAGACCATAAAACATTGGATCCTATATGTGTAATACTATTATGTTTTTTATCTTTAAAATTAGGTAATATTAATTTAACAAAAGTATGGGTCTCTATAATCGGTAGCTTAAGCAAGGTTTAGTTAATTTGAATTTTAGGATTAGTGAACCCTATAGATAAACTCTAGCATGAGACTAAGTAAAAATATGCACACAAGAATCATTACATAGGAATCATGTATGTTATGAATTTAGTAACGACCCAATGTTTCATTAATGGAAAATCCCTCTTGATCTTATTAAATGTCTCTTTATATAAAATGTTTTTATAAAATGTCAACTACATTGGTTTTATGATATGAATTGTGACCGTTACTTTTATAGTCGTTGAAAAGTGATCACATGATTAGTATAAATATATGGCTTTAACACATCCAATTTTACTTAGACAAAGGAAGTGATGGCCTCATCCAGTAGAATTGCACCATACGAAGCCCATTTATCAGTGTTCGTAAAAGAGGTGGCATCCTTGGGCTTCACTCTTGACAAAGACCAATCTTAGCTTCATCATGTCAAGCTCGAATCGGACCTTCTACGGGAGAAGTGGTAGTTGATATAAAATACCACTCGAGCGATGTTATCCGAGCCTGCCCAAGAGTTTGTCACCATCGCACATCTTACCCTTAGGTCTAATGTGGCTATTTTAAGGGGTTATGTAACTAATCGATAGTACTATGTTTATGTACATTATTTTTGTATATAATAATGAATATAATTTCTTGTCATGATTGATACATTGTAAATAGTTTTTAAAGTACAAATGGTGTTTTTAGTTATTATTTAAATAAGAAATCTATTTTATTATATTAAGGGATTTTTTAATTAAATAATTTTTTAATAAAATATTATTATTATTATTATTATATTAATTTTATTATATATAAATGATCATATAATTGTATGAATGAAATTATAATTTTTATTAAGGTTTGAAATCCATTTTTGTCAAAACCTGTGAATTTTCGATAAATGTCAGTTTTTATATTAAAAGTGAAAATTAACATATTTAAAAAATTATTTAGATAAAATAAATGTTATTTTTGAAATCAGGACGTCGAAATTATCCAACGGTGAATTTTTCATAATTTTTTGAGACAGTAAAATTTTTGAGTAAAAATTAAATACCGTTTAAATATATAATGTGATTTTGGGTTTATTTGGCTTACTTTTCAAAGAATTAATGGACCCCCCCAATACCTATTAAACACCTTGTATTTTTAAATTAATTTCCATGGGAGTGTGACTCACCTCCACATAAGCAACCCTATTGTTTTAAGAATTTCGAACTTTGCCCTTATAAAATATTGTTTTCCTCTTCCCTTTGCCAAAAACCATGGGATGTTTTGTGGTTTGGATTAATTTAATATAAGGGGTCCCAAAACTAAATAATAAAGATTTCCCTCACCTTTCCTATATAAACCCCCCCAAGCTCTCACTTCCTCCTCAATAAAAGAATTTGGATTTTGTCCAACCTCTGATCTACTCTCTCTAGAATCCACCCAAGGTGCCCCAAGCTCCCAAGAAGCCTCTCTCTAGCCTTTGGAAGCACACATCCAAGTAAGGGTTTTTCTTCCATTCTCATTTTTGTCCAATCTTCTTTAAGTTGTTTTTCCCTTTTAAATTCAATTATGAATATTGGGGTATGGTTTTTCACCTCCCTCATACTGCCATCTTTATGTTTGAATGATGGGAGACCCTTTCTCTTTCATTAAATTCCTCTCATGTACACCCGTTACTATGCCGAAATTCCGAAAGGAACTTCTCTCTCCTCTTTTACATTCAAGCAATATGTTTGTATCAAGAATCTAAATTCCATTACAATATTTGGGACATGTATCTATATGAACTCCTTATTGTCCATGACAAGTAAATATGATGAGGAACCCATTTCTCTCTCATCAACCATTTTTATGAATTCTTATGTCACGCTATTATGCTGTCGAAATCACACCGATTTTCTAAGCCAATCCATTGTGTTGTGAATACAATGCCCATTTCTCCATCAAGGGTATTCACCTTTATGAACATTTACTTATTGATTATAATATTTCATGTATGAATTCCACATTCATTTATCGTGGAATAAATGATTATGTTTTATGAATCCATGTTTTATGATCCATGTGGTACACTTATGCATGAAATGAAATGATTAAGAAGGGTGTTCCCTTATAGCGCTCCAATGCATTTGGTAAAGTATAGTATCATGATACGTCATGTGCAATGAGTGTTGACTCATGCTAATTCAAGTGCAATGAGGGTTTACTCGTGCTTTATGTGCAATGAGGATTTACTCATGCTCTATGTGTTATGGGCCTTGGCTCATGCTAATTCCATGTTAAGTGTTGTTTCCACATTTCCATGTTATGATTATCATTCTTTATCATGCCTTTATGATCATTTTTCCCTCATTCTCTATTGATATTCATAATGTCTAACATGTATTGTAATCCTCATGTTATTCCATGTGTATTCCCTTATTGGGCTTTATAGCTCACCCTTTTCTTATGGATGTCCTTAGGTTATCCCATGCAATGCTAAGTACGAGGGAATGTAGTAGTCATGTAAAAGAAGATTTCAATAAAGATGTTGTATTTCATGTTTTATGTTTTTATGTAATGATCCTAATCCCCAAAGACACTAAACCTCTCGACCTTCTTTGTTGTATCAAGTGATGATTTATGTAATAAATCGTGTTTAAGTTGTAATAAAAACCAAGGTTTTCATAGTTAGTATTAGAGGATAGGTTCAGTTATTTTTGGGATTATGATTAGAAAACCCTAGTAAAGACTTATAGACAAGACTAAGTATAATAAAAACATCCCTATGTTTTGGTAATTACTAAGTAAGTGGATTATCAAACAAATACATCCCTGTCTGGATACGAGCAGGTAGAGGCAGCTCTGGAAAAGATGTATCCTAGGTGTAAAACCCGAAAACACCGCTTTGAGCTAGACTCTAACAGGAACTGGTGCACAACAACGGGCCTTGCTGCACTCTTGTTTACGACACTCCCAGGGGATATGTTTTGATAAATTCACAATCTTAGTATGAACCCTTATTAAGGGAATTAAAAAAATGCCCCTAAGAATATATTTTAGAAAGTAGATCATGAAAATACAATATTAAAGCCTATAGACTCATGAGTAAAGGAAAAAAAAGTTTATTTATAAGTCATCAAATTTTGACATTGGATTACCCTTTATGTGTTACCCCCTAACATTTATTTTATTCCAGCCAATGGTCGGTAATAGGAGGACTCGGGCTAACAACCTATGTGAAGATCAGTGTGATGACTGTACTAATGAGCTTCCCAATCCAATGGGAGTGGGAATCACGAACTTTGTCAGGATTCTCTCTCAGTTAACTCAAGAATTGAATAGAAACACGGGTCAAGAGGAACGTCCAAACCCCCCTAAGAAAGAACAAGTATCTATCGAGAGATTCATGAGACAAAGGCCTCCAACTTTTAGTGGATCATCCAATCCCACGATCGCTGAACAATGGATCAACTCCATTGAAAAGATCTTCTCCGTCCTTCAATGTTCTGAAGAAGAGGAGGTTCTCCTGACAGCTTATTGTATGGAGTGTGAAGCTGATCAATGGTGGACGTTGATAAAAAAAATATGAAGCCTGAGGAGGAGATCAAGGCGTTGGAATGGAAGGATTTACAGAAGATGTTTTTTGATAAATATTTTCCGCGCATCCTCCAGCTTAAGATGGAAAGGGACTTCCTTTACCTCATGCAAAAAGGAAAAGAATCTGTCTGAGCGTACGAGAAAAACTTCACAAGGATTTCACGATACGCTTCTGGCTTTGACGTTACCCTTGAATGCAAGGTTGACCACTTCTTTGGTGGGCTGAAGCCTAGCCTGCGGAAAGCATTAACGATCCGTGACTTCGACAGCTATGAGTAAATTTTATGATGTTCCCTCAAGGTCGAAAGGGAGATCAGAGAATCACAGAGGTATCATGGGGACAAGAAGCATAAGGTAGAATTCAATGCTGGCGGTCCGATGGATAAATCCAACGGTGCTAAGAAGATCCAGCACCCCACTTTCCAAAAGTGCGGAAAGAACCACCCTGGAAATTTCCTTAAGGGGACTAGGAAATGCTTCAGGTGTGGAAGAGAAGGGAACCTATCTATTAACTATCGGCAAGAAAGACCCGCGTTTGCGATAGAGGAGAGAAACAATCCGTTCGAACCTCAACATGTTTTTCAATGCTACAAAAGAAAAGAACCGGGTCATTTTTCAAATATGTACCCTAATCCAAGGGTTTTCGGAGACAACCAACAACCTCCAAGGAAGCAAGGAAGAGTTTTTTCCATCAGTTTTGCCGAAGTGAACCCCGATAATGAAGTGGTGGAAGGTACGCTAGTAATTCATTCAAGAATAGAGAACGTACTTTTTGATTCAGGTTCTATTCATTCTTTTATATCTAGAAGGTTTAGTAGAACAATCTCAGCACCACCACAAATCATGGAAGTGAAGATGTCGGTGAGTACGGAAAATGGGGAAATCATTGCATCCCATGAATATAAGTCCTCCCCTGTTATAATCTATGGATTGAGTTTTGAGGCGAACCTCATTATACTCCCTCTGGTGGAATTTGATGCAATTCTTGGCATGGATTGGCTTTCCATATATAGAGCCAACATAAATTGTCAGGAGAGGGAAATCACACTCCATATGGAAATCGAACCCTGATTATTTACAAGTGTAAGGAGGAAGATGAATCATTTTTAGCTCCATCATCTCAAGCGGGGATATTACTGCCTTATGAGCACATGTATCTGGCTCAGATGACTGAGTCCAAGGAAGAAACCATCCTTGAAAAAATAAATATTGTGATAGAATTCACTAAAGTGTTTCCTGAGGAACTGCCTAGTCTTCCTCCTAGAAGAGATGTTGAATTCTCAATTGAACTTATACCCATTTCTTTACCAATATCCAAAAATCCATATAGAATGGCTGTTTTAGAGCTTCAAGAGCTGAAGAAACAGCTACAGGAGAATCTGGATAAAGGGTTTATACGCCCAAGTGCTTCACCATGGGGTGCACCAGTCCTCTTAGTCATGAAGAAGGATGGGTCAATGTGGCTTTGCATCGATTATCGTGAACTTAACAAAATAATGATAAAGAACAAGTATCCTCTCCCAAGAATTGATGACTTTTTCGATCAGTTTTGTGGAGCATAATACTTCTCCAAGGTGGTCTTGCGGTTGGGATATTATCAAGTAAGGGTGAAGAAGAAGATATCCCCAAGACTGCTTTTCGCATAAGATACGGGCACTATGGATTCATAGTAATGCCTTTCGGACTCACCAATGCTCCAGAAATATTCATGGACTTGATGAATAGTGTCTTTAGAGATTACCTAGACAAATTTGTGGTAGTCTTTATAGATGATATTATAATGTACTCCAAAACCAAGGAGGACCATGAGGAGCATTTAAAAACTGTACTAGAGACTTTGTGAAAGGAGAAGCTCTATGAAAAGTACAACATGTGTGAGTTCTAGTTGAAGGAGGTCACATTCTTGGGCCATATCATCACAAGAAAAGGGATATCTGTGGATCCCTCTAAAACAGATGCAATTGAGGGATGGATGAGGCCAACATTGGTAACAAATACCCGTAGATTCTTGGGGTTAGCTGGATATTATTGACGATTTTTGAGAAATTTCTCACGATTGTCCAACCATCTTACCAAGCTAACTTGAAAGGGAGTAAAGTTTTCTTGGAGTGATAAATGCAAAGAAAGCTTCAAGGAGTTGAAAAGGAGGCTTATCAATGCGCATGCTCTCACTTTACCCACAAGTGGGGAACTTTTTGTGGTATTCACTGATGCTTCAAAGAAGAGCTTAGGCTGTGTGCTGATACAGAATAATAAAGTGATATCCTATGCCTCAAGGCAGTTGAAAATACATGAGAGAAACTATCCCATGCATGATCTGTAGTTGGAAGCAATGATCTTTTCCTTGAAAATTGGGTGGCATTATCTCTATGGAGAGAAATGTGATATATATACTAACCACAAGAGTCTTAAATATATATTCACACAGAAAGAGCATAATATGAGCTAGAGAAGAGTGGTAGAGCACATCAAGGATTATGATTGTTCAATACATTACCACCCTGGGAAAGCGAACAAGGTGGTGGATGCCCTAAGTAGAAAGGATCCAGCGATTCTATCAATTATGAGAATTGAGAAGGATCCAATCTTCTTAGACTTGATGAAAATGGAAATTGGAATCATAGAGAAGGGAACATCATCAATCCTTTCACAAATGATTGCGCAGCCGTCTCTTTTGGAAAGGTTAAAGGATGCTCAAAAAGATGACGTAAGAATTCAAGAAAAGGTGGAAGCTATCGAAAAAGGGAAATCCTTGGAGTTTAATGTTAATAAATAAGGAATTGTGCGGTTTGGGAAAAGTCTATGTGTTCCATCAAGTCTGGAGTAGAAGAAGTAACTTATGGATGATACACATAGTTCAAATTTCTCTATTCACCCAGGGATCACAAAGATGTATCGAGATCTCCGAGAAAACATTTGGTGGGATAACATGAAGAAGGAGATCGCTGATTATACATCAATGTGCCTGGTGTGTCAGTAAGTGAAGGCAGAGAGGCAGAAGTCTAAGGGGATGATGCAACCATTGCCCATACCAGAATGGAAATTGGAGAACATCACCATGGACTTTGTCACCGAACTTCCAAGGACATCCAAAGGCAACAATGCAATCTGGGTTGTTGTGGATCGTCTTACAAAGACTGCACACTTCATTGCTATTCGGGAGGATTTCTCATTGGATAAACTGGAACAAATATATATCAGGGAAGTGGTAAGGTTGGATGGAGTACCACTATCTATTATGTCTGACCGATATCTAAGATTCACCTCTATGTTTTGGAAGAGTCTTCAACAAGCTCTGAATACTGAACTGAACTTCAGTACGACCTATCATCCTCAAACTTATAGCCAATCCGAGCGGACTATCCAAACACTTGAGGATATGTTGAGAGCGTGCTCAATGGACTTTAAATGAGGATGGGATCAACATCTTCCCTTGGTTGAGTTCTCTTATAATAACAGCTTCCACTCAAGAATCCAAATGGCACCATATGAAGCCCTGTATGGGAAAAAGGTTCCGAACACCGGCATGTTGGGATATGGTCGGTGAACGTAAGCTGCTTGGACCAGAAATGGTCGAGGAAATGGTGGAGAAGGTGAAAACCATTCAGCAGCATATCAAGGTAGCCCAGAGTCGACAGAAGAGTTATGCAGATAATCATCGGTGAGACCTTGAGATTAAAGTTGGAGACATGGTTTTTCTACGCATATCTCCATGGATGAAGTTCATGAGGTTTGGAAAGAAAGGGAAGTTAAGTCCAAGGTATATCGGCCCCTTCAAGATTATTGATCATGTCGGGGCTGTGGCCTTTCGACTAGCACTTCTGCCTACTATGCCCAAAGTACATGATGTCTTTCATGTATCCCTCTTAAGTAAGTTCATACCAGACCCTTAACATGTAATCTCTTCTGAGGTGGTACAATTGGAAGATGATCTTTCTTATGAGGAGAAACCAGTGAAGATCTTAGATCGTAGAGAAAAAGTTCTACGAAATAAGACAATGCCCCTCGTCATGGAGTTGTGGAGAAACCACAAGTTTGAAGAAGCGACTTGGGAATTAGAAGAAATGATGAAGTAGAGTTACCCACATCTGTTTTAGTGTGGGAAAAGGAAAATTTCAAGGGGGAAATTTCTTAAGGGGGAATATTTTAACGACCCAAAGTTTCATTAATGTAAAATCCCTCTTGATCTTATTAAATGTATCTTTATATAAAATGTTTTTATAAAATGTCAACTTCATTGGTTTTATGATAAGAATTGTGATCGTTACTTTTATATTTGTTGAACAGCGATCATATTATTTGTATAAATATAGTGCTTTAACACATCCAATTTTACTGAGACAAAAGAAGTGATGGCCTCATCCAGTATAATTTCCCCATACGAAGTCCATTTATCAGAGCTCAGAAAAGAGGTGGAATCCTTGGGATTCTCTCTAGTCCAAGCCCAAGATGAGATTCATCATGTCATGCTCGAATGGGACCGTCTAAGGGAGAAGTGGAAGTTGATAGAAATTACCACTCGAGCGATGTTATCTGAGCCACCCCAAGAGTCTGTCACCATCGCACATCTTACCCTTAGGTCTTATGCGGCTTTTTTAAGGGGTTATGTAACTAATATATAGTACTATGTTCAGGTACATTATTTTTTTATACAATAATGAATATAATTTCTAGTCATGATTGATACATTGTAAAGAGTTTTTAAAGTACAAATGTTGTTTTCAGTTGTTATTTAATTAAGAAATCTTTTTTATTAAATTAATGGATTTTTGAATTAAATAATATTTTAATAAAATATTATTTTTATTATTATATTAATTTTATTATATATAAATGATCATATAATTTTATGAATGCAATTATAATTTTTATAAAGGTTTGAAAGCTATTTTGGTCAAAACCCGTGAATTTTTGATAAATGTCGGTTTTTATTTTCAAAGTGAAAATTAACATATTTAGAAAATTATATAGATAAAATAAATCTTATTTTTGGAATTAGGATGTCGAAATTATCCAACAGTGAATTTTTCATAATTTTCTGAGACAGTCAAATTTTTTCGTAAAAATTAAATACCGTTTAAATATATAATGTTATTTTGGGTTTATTTGGCTTTCTTTTCAAAGCATTATTGGACCCCTCAAGACTTATTAAACACCTTTTCCTTTTAAATTAATTTCCATGGGAGTGTGACTCACCTCCACATAAGAAACCCTATTATTTTAAGAATTTCGGACTTTGGCCTTATAAAATATTGTTTTTCTCTTCCCTTTGGTAAAAACCATGGGAAAAACCATGGGATGGTTTGTGGTTTGGATAAATTTAATATAATGGGTCCCAAACATAAATAATAAATATTCCCCTCACCTTTCCTATATAAACCCACCCAAGCTCCCACTTCCTCCTCACTCAAATCCTTTGGAGTCCATCCAACCTCTGCCCTACTCTCTCTAGAATCCTCCCAAGGTGCCCCCAAGCTTCCAAGAAGCCTCTCACAAGCCTCTCTCTAGCCTTTGAAGCACACTTCCAAGTAAGGATTTTTCTTCCTTTCTCATTTTTTTCCAATCTTATTTAATTTTTTTCCATTTTAAATTCAATTATGAATATTGGGGTATGGTTTTGCACCTCCCTCATACTGCCCTCTTTATGTTTGAATGATGGGAGACCCTTTCTCTCTAATTAATTGCCTCCCATGTACACCTGTTACTATACCGAAATTCCGAAAGGAACTTCTCTCTCTTCTTTTACATTCATTCAATACTTTTGTATCATGAATCTAAATTTCATTACAATTGTTGGGACATGTATCTATATGAACTCCTTACTATCCATTACATGTAAATATGATGAGGAACCCCTTTCTATCTCATCAAACATTTTTATGAATTCTTATGTCACACCGTTACGCTACCGAAATCGCACCGATTTTCTATGCCAATGCCATTGTGTTGTGAATACCATGCCCATTTCTCCATCAAGGGTATTCACCTTTATGCACATTTACTTATTTATTATAATGTTTCATGTATGAATTACACATTCCTTTATCGTGGAATAAATGATTATGTTTTATGAATCCATGATTTATGATTCATGTGGCACACTTATGCATGAAATGAAATGTTTAAGAAGGGTGCGCCCTTATAGCGCTCCAATGCATTAGTTAAAGTTTAGTATCATGATACGTCATGTTCAATGAGTGTTGACTCATGCTAATTCAAGTGCAACGAGGGTTTACTCGTGCTTTATGTGCAATGAGGATTTACTCATGCTCCATGTGCTATGGGCCTTGGCTCATGCTAATTCCATATTAAGTGTTGTTGCCACATTTCCATGTTATGATTATCATGATTTATCATTCCTATATGTAAATGTTTCTCTTGTTCTCTATTGATATTCCTAATGTCTAACATGTATCGTAATACTCATGTTATTCCATGTGTATTCCCTTATTGGGCTTTATATCTCACCCTTTTCTTATTCTTGTTCTCAGGTTATCCCATGCAATGCTAAGTACGAGGGAAGGTAGTGGTCATGTAAATGAAGTTTTTAATAAAGATTTTGTATTTCATGTTTTAAGTTTTTGTGTAATGATCCTAAGCCCCAAAGACACTAAACCTCTCGATCTTCTTTGTTGTATCAAGTGACGTTTTATGTAATAAATCATGTTTAAGTTGTAATAAAAAGTAGGGTTGTCATAAATTTAGTATAAATCGTACAAATAAATAAGTTATTCATACTTTTTGACTTATTTTTTTCTCTAACATTTCTATTTTAGAAAATGGTGTGAACCCAGAGAAACTAGGTCAACAACTCATGGGAGGGCTAACGCAATGATTTCCTGAATTACAACCACAATGATTTGGGTGTTGGAGTTCAAAAATTCATGGATATTCTTACCCAACTATCCCATGTTATGAAAAATAACCATAATAAGGTAGAATTTACTCCTTCACCAAAGAGGTAGAAACTAGCTATCGAGTGATTTATGTAGCTACAACCGCTGATGTTTAGTAGATCTTTTGATCCACTAGTTGTGGAATAGTGGGTCAACTCCATGGAGAATATATTTTTTGTGCTCCACTGATCTGAGGTAGAGAAGTTGACTCTCTCTTTTTATCATCTATATAGAGAGTCTGATCAATTGTGGGCTTTGATTAAGTAAACCAATCTAAGGGAGGAAATTAAAGAGATGGAATGGGAAGACTTTATGTTAATGTTTCTTAACAATTATTTCCCAAGAAATCTTTTCCACAAAGATGGTTTGAGAATTTATATAGATCAAGAAAAAATAAGGATATTTTTTCACAACTTATAAAGAAAATTTCACAAGGCATTCAAGGTATGCTTCCGGTTTTGTTACCAACAATGAAAAAAAATTGATAGATTATTTTGTGGATTAAAACCACGCATTCAAAACGCTCTTTCAATTTGAGACATTGGAATTTATGAAGAAGTTTTTCAGTGTTCTATCATAGTGGAGATGGAGTTTTCATAATGGTCCCATGGCTATGGGGATAAGAAATGAACGATGGAAATAATGACGGTGGATCTAATGATAAATGGGGGATTAAAACTCAAATACCCACATGCCAAAAATGTTGGAAATTTCACCATGGGATATTCCTCAAAGAGATGAGGAAGTGCTTCATGTGTAGTAAATAAGGCCACCATGATCAAGAGTGTCTACACGACATGAAAATGAAGGATAATGTGGTGGAATAAAGGAGTGAACCACCCATGGTTCAATGCTACAACTGTAGGGAGAAGGGGAACTATAAAATCCAATGCACTAATCCTCGAGTTCATGAGGGTAATTAGCATTAACAGCCACCAAATCTAAAATAACAGGGGAAGGATTATGCCATCACTACCTTGGAAGTGGAGCAAGATAATGAAGTCATAAAAGTTAAACTTTCTACTCACTCAATAGTGGAATAAATATTATTCGATTCCGGTTCTACACATTCTTTTAAATCGTGAATGTTTTATAGAACTATAGATTTAAGCCCCAAAACCCTTAAGTAGAGATATATGTAAAAGCACAAAGTGTTTAAATCATTGCATCACAAGTGTTTGACTCTTCTCCTATTGGAGTATGTGGGAAGATTTTTCCAGAAAATCTCGTAATACTTCCCTTTGTGGAATTCTACACTATAATGGGAAAGGGTTGGATCTTGTTTTTAGAGCACATATCTACTATCAAGAAAAGGAAATATCTTTTCATATTCCGAACCATCCCATGATATTCTATAAATGAATGGAATATAAAGAATCTCATTTGAAAAATCCTTCAATAGTGTGGGTGTTGATTCCCTATGAAGAAGAATACCTCTCCCAAATGTTTGTGTTAAAGGATAGTAACAAACTTGTAGGAATGACCATCATGAGTGAATACGGTGATGTATTCCCCGAAGAGTTACCAGGAATCCCCCCAGATCTTGAGGTAGAGTTCTCATTTGAACTCCTACCCGGAGATATTTCTATCTCAAAGTGTCCCTAAAGGATGGCTCTTATTTAATTGGAGGAGTTAAAGAAGCAGCTTCTAGATCATCTGGACAAAGGGTCCATACACCCTAGTGCATCACCTTGGGGTTCTCCAGTGCTCTTTGTGAAGAAAAAGTATGGAACAACGCAGTTGTGTATCATTTATGGGAAAAGAAACAAGATCACCATAAAGAAAAAGTATCCTCTTATAAGTATTAGATACTTTTTCAATCAGTTAAAAGTAGATCAATACTTTTCAAATGTGGATCTTAGTTCTAGATATCATCAGCTAAGGGTGAAGAAGGAAGATATTCAGAAGACTTCCATCTGCACAAGGTATGGGCACTATGCGTTTCTGGTGATTCCCTTTGGACTTACTAATACCCCTGAAATATTCATTGATTTGATGAATATAGTCTTTAGACATTACCTCGACAAATTTATGGTGGTTTTTATTGATGATATTATCATATACTCCAAGATAAAGGAGGAACATGAATAAAATCTAAGACTTGTGTGGGCGACATTGAGAAAGGAGAAGTTGTAAGAGAAGTTCAGAATATGTGACTTTTGGATGAAGGAAGTCATGTTATTGGGACATGTGATCACAAGTGAGGGAATTTATATGGGCCCTTCAAAAACAAAGGCGATTGGGGAATAGCCCTGTCTTTTTACTGTCATAGAAATCAGTGGTTTTCTTGGATTATCTGGGTACTGCCGATGTTTTGTGTTAAATTTATCATGATTTACCCTCCCGCTAACTATGTTATCATGGAAGGGGGTAAATTATGTCTGGAATATAGAATTTGAGGGAAGATACATGGATATAAAGAGAAGGATGATCATGACACCTGTACTCACATTACCAAAAGTGGTGAACGTTTTGTGATATACATTGATGCTTTAAAGAAAGCATTGGGTAGCGTACTCATGAAAAATGATAATGTGATAGCCTACGCCTCATGAAGGATGAATATCCATGAGAAGAACTAACCGACACAATATCTAGAGCTAGCATCCATGATTTTATCCTTGAAAATATGGTGGCACTACATTTATGGTGAGAAGTGTGACATATACTCCAACCACAAGAGCCTAAAGTATATATTCATACAAAACGAGCTTAACATGAGTCAAAGGTGATGGTTAGAGCTAGTCGAAGATTATGATTTCTCTATTCCCTATCATCCCATAAAAGTGAACAAGGTAGCTAATGCTCTAAGAAGAAAAGAACCTACTACTCTATCCATGTTACGGATTGAGAAAGACCCTATCTTCTTGGAATTGAAAAGGATGGATTTAGAAATCATATGGGCAGGTGATACATCCTAAATTTCCCAAATGATTGTGCAAACATCCATAAAAGAGAAGATTAGGAAGCAAAAAGGGATGATTTGGAGATACAAAAGAGGGTGAATGAAGTAATGTAAGGTAATCTGTAAGAGTTCCATATCAACGATGATGGTGTGATTTGGTTTGGAATGAAGCGTTGTGTGCCTTCATCACCCGGGCTAAAGAAAGATCTGTTGAACAATTCACATAGCTCAACATTCTCTATCCATCCTCGGAGTACCAAGATGTATTGTGATCTCTGAGAACACTTCTAGTGGGATAACATGAAGAAGGAGATTTTGGAATATATATCAAGGTACTTGGAATGTCAGCATGTTAAAGCACAGTGAAAATGTCCAAAGGGATGATACATCCATTGCCTATACACATGTGGAAATGGATTAATGTCACTACAGACTTTTTCAGGGGACTCTCGAAGATTTTGAAGGGAAATAATGTGATATGGGTTGGGGTTGACTGACTCACCAAGACTTCCCATTTTATAACTATTCGAGAAGACCTCTCGCTTGAACAACATGAAAATATATATGTGAAGGAAGTGTTGAGACTTCCTGGAGTTTCACTCTCGATTGTATCTAATCATGATCCAAGGTTCACATCTAAATTATTTAGGAGTCTTCTACTTGCTTTGAGTACTGAATTAAATTTCATCACAACCTATAACCCCCAAAATGATGGCCAATCTGAAAGGATTATTCAGATGTCTGAATATATGATAAGAGATTGATCTATATAACTCAAAGGTGGATGGGATCAGAATCTTCCATTGGTTGAGTTCTCATACAAAAATAGTTTCAACTCAATAATTTAGATGTCTCTATATGAAGCTTTGTATGGAAAGCAAAGTAGAACTCCAACCTGTTGGGATGAAGTTGAAGAAAGAAAGCTACTTGGACCGGATCTTGTGGAAGAGATAATAGAGAAGGTTCAAGTAATCCAGAAACACATCAAAGCTACCTAGATTCAGAGAGAGATCTACACTAACAACCATATAAGGGACTTGGAGGTCAATATTCGAGATAATGTCTTCTTTCAAATATCACCATGGAAGAGAGTCATGTGGTTTGAAAAAAAAGGAAGCTAAACCGAAGGTACATTGACCCCTTTGAGATCCTTGACTGCATAATAGTTATGGCCTATCGGCTTGCACTTCCACCAAATATGGATTATGTTCGGGATGAGTTTCATGTATCACTTGTGAGGAAGTACATAACAGATCCAACACATGTACTAAACTCAGAGGATGTACAGTTGGAAGATGATCTCTCTTATGAGGATCTACCAGTAGAGATTCTAGACTGGAGAGATAAGGGTATACACAATAAGACAACCAACCTTGTCAAAGTGTTATGAAGGAACCATAAGTTTGAATATGAAACTTGAGAACTACAAGATTCGATGAAGGACAAGTACCCTCACCTGTAAGGGTAAAGTGATATTTTGAGGGATAAATTTCATAAGGGGGGAAGAATGTAACGACCCAAAGTTTTATAAATGGAATTCCATTCTTATAATTATGTGGTATAGTATAATCCCATTAGGAAAAACAATAAAATATTATGATACTAAACACTATTTGATCATTAAGCATAATTTTGCAACTTCAATGTTCTGAATTTTTAAAATCTGACATACATGGTTGTGATTAGTAAGATATTTGGAGTCCAATAAGAAAAACTAAGTTTTTGGTGAATAGTAACCTAAACTTATGAATACTAATATGACACTTATGAATAGTAAATATTCCAAAATAATAGTAACCTTACCCATGAATAATTAAATAAAATTTAGGCATCTTAGAGAGTGACAATTTGACCATAGTAAGTATTGGTATTTTTGTAATTAAATAATAAATATTTATAATTAATTAATTAATTTAAAAGAAATTGTATTTTATTAAAATGTGTTCATAAATTAACAAATATATGTCTTATAATTTTTATATAATTTTATAAGACCTTACATAATTTCTGAAATCATTAAAAACCCAGTTTTAATTTTAAAAACTGTATTTTTCAAGTAAATAATGATTTTAGTTAAAATTTAAATTAATCATATTAAGAAAATTATTTTTGAAAAATGAAATTATTTTTTTGGATTCTACACATGAAATGTTTTTGGGATAATTGTTGGTATTTTTCTGAAATACATGAATTTTATTAGTAGTGAAATACCATAATGTACCAAATGAGATAAATAGGCTAATAATAGAGTCATGCATTATGTTCTTCTGATGTAAGCCCAATTGGTTCGGGTTCACATGATAAAATTACTATTATTGGTCATGGAATACACATTATTTATTTTCATGGGGGAAATAATAAAATAATGAATTTTATATTGAGAAATCCCTTCTCCCCTCCAATATAAATACCTCCCTTCACGCCCTAATTTCCTCACACCTATCAAGCTTCAAGACTTGTCTAAACTCTACCAAAAAATCTTCCCTAGCCCTCCCCCACATCCAAGAGATTCTGGTCTAATAAAAATACCAAGCCTAGCTTTCATAAGGAGTGTCTCATGTGGAGGAATCAAGAGGTAATTACTCTCTCTCTCTCTCTTTCATTTAAATTCCATTCAATTTCAAGATCATTTCTTAATCTCTCCCCACCTATATTCATAAAAATGGCATGGTAACTCTATTATTATATATATAATGTATTTTTATGATAATAATGTGATGTTATATCATCCAACCCCCTTCTCCTCTTCCTTTTATTTTATAAAAGAAAATGTTGTTTGTGAGGTGTTAATCTATCACCTTTAAGAATAACATGTTTTATTTTTCCACTTATACCTTCAGATATGGTAATAAAACCATTTTTATTGTTTAACGATAATATTTTATATCTACTAAGTCCTATTTAATGTTCTGGAAGAAACTTATGTCTACATTACTAAATTATTAAACAAAACAAGTTCGTTGTGGTTGAAAAACCGCCCAAATTAAACCAAACAATCAACATTTAATTATTATCTAATGATTCATCCACATGGTATATAATATAATTCATTATAAGATAACATTAAATTCTATATTATCATTAATAACATTAAATATCCATTTTTAATGTTTATCCATGTTCTACATGAACTTTTATTTATGAATACAAGTGAACCACTCAAGAAAACCATAAAAACAAACATTCCCAAAAAATATTTTTTGAACACTATAACTCTTCCAAAGGCCCAAAAATATCTTAATGAAAAATATGTAGCATATTCATGTACACTAGGTTTAGGAATAGTTAATTAATGAATCTATTGTGGTTATACAGGACATTAAAATGAAAAAAAATGTTCTCATACAAGGTAAGGCGAAAATCTCGAACCCAACATTCTTTCATTAGGTTCTCCCTCTTTCACTTCATTTGTGGTATGGTAAATCATTAAAAATCATTTTTTCATCATTATATCACCTTTTACAGGATATAAATGTTTTCTAATAAATTTTATGTCAAACAAACAATTCCCAAATTAACTCTTCTTTCCAAAACAAACCTTTCACTTCTCACTCAAGGTTGATGGCTATCGTATCAAGTATGTTATTCCCACATTATTTTGGGAATCCAATGTTTTTGAATGTGTTATTATGAGAGAAAACCCATTAATTTGAATGGTTTAGTAATGTTAATTTTTTATATACGATCACTGTTTCATTCATGATAATGATAATGTTATGATGTGACAGGTGCGCCTGGAATTATATAGCGCAATATGAATATTTCAATGTGACGGGTGCGGCCAGAATTATAAAACGCTCTAATGATTTGGGTAAAGTGATTAATCTCATGAGTTTAAGTGAAATTATTTGTGAACAATATTGTATCTTTGATCAAAATTATGTGTGGTAGTTAACCACTAAGACATGATGTTTCATTTTTTATGCATTTCCACGTTTCACATCTTTTATTAATGATTCCTCTCATGTTCATGATCTTTTGTCAATGTTATAATTATGATCACTCCATGCTATATTTTTCTTATCTATCATATTACTGGTATTTTATATCACCCATTTTTATGTATATCCTCATGTAACTACATATACTAAGGGGATTTCATGTTCCAATAAGAATCTAGAGAAGAAGGGATTTAACAAATGTTTATGCTTGATGTTTTAATTTTTATGTATGGTCCTAGTTTTCCCAAGACACTAAAATTTTGTATCATCTATTTGTAATACCATTATTTTATCTATCTTTAAAATGATGTTATGGTAATGTAAGGAAAGGATGGGGCACTATAGTTGTCGTTTCTTGGGAACATCCCAAGAAATTATTTGATATTCAATGTTTCTGGGGGTTGTATGAATATTAAAGACATTTAATTAAAGAATTATAAAACTTAGAAGTGTTGATCCTAGGCTTGAATGTTAAGGGTATAAATTTTTTAGGGTCCTATTATTTGTATTCATTTTTTCAGAAGCTAAATGGGAGATTGAATTCAGCACTGATATTGATTTTTTCAATTCCAGGAAGGAGTTACATGGCTTACTATAATGCATGAAGTATGGTTCTAGGAGAAGTTCTTATTCAGGGAAATAAATTAGTTCTATATGGGTCTCAGCAGTTTAGGACACATGAGATGAATTACCTAACACATGATCTCGAGTTAGCTGTAGTTTTTCAGGATATGTGTTTTTGGATACATTACTTAGAGAGTGTTTTGTGTTGTACACCAACCACAAAAATACTCAACTATATATTTACATAGCGTGATCTGAATCTAAGGTAGTAAAAGTTAGTTGAAATCCAATATTCATTCAATATAGAGCTTTTCTACAGTCAATAAAATGGAAATGTAGTGGTCGATGCACTGAGTAAGAGAACTCAGTTATAGGCAGTTTAGCAGGCCAGTGCGAGCAGAAGCTTATGGACTTGTACTCAGGATAGAATTTTCTATCATCATTAGATATGAACTCTACCATAAATAATTGGGTTAGGATGAGGTTTCTTTCTAATCCTTAGGGCCTATTATTATGGGAGATTATAATATGTGATCACAATATTCTTGGTGGGATCATAGTTGAAGATAAATGTTTTCACATACCCTAGTCACATATGGGTTTCAGAAGACAATTGTAGGGAGATGATATGATATTATCTTGCTTTATCTTATATAGTTCACCTCTATGACACCATGACTTATAGGGATTTAAATATCTAATATTCATAGTTGGGTATGAAAATTGATTTATATAGTTTTTTATTTATATTTTCCACTTGTCAGAATGTGAAGGTAGAACACCAGCAACCATCCAAGAATTTATAACAGATTCCTATTATTGAGTGGAAGTGGAAAGATGTTAAAATATATTTCATGGTTGCTTTACCGCGGTCACCATATGGGAAAGATTTTGTATGGGTTTTAATTTATATAATCACAAAGGTTTCTCATTTCCTACCTATAAATGAGACCTTTTTAGTAGATAAGCTTGGGAGGTTGTATATTTGTGAGATAGTAAAACATCATAGGATCCCTCATAATATCATTTCTGATATGGGAATATAGATTAATTCACTATTATGGAAAGGGTTGGATTGGATGTTTGGTAAACATTTGATTCTAATAATTTCATACTACCCTTATACCGAGGTCCGATCAGAATGCATGATTCATGTGCTTTAGGAAATTATGTGAGCATGCGTCCTGAATTTTGGGGTCTCTTGGGAGAGGAACATACCCATGTTTGAATTAACCTACAATAATATATTTTTGGATAATATCTAGAGGGAACCTTATGATTATTTGTATGGAATTCCATTCTAATCACCCATGTGCTGGTTTGAGGCAGGAGAGAAAACTATGCATGGATCTTGCTGCATTCAGAAGACTAGAGAGTAGGTTTAGTTGATTCGGAAGTGGATGGCTACTACATAGTCTTGATATAAATATAATTTTGATCCATTCATATGGCCTTTATAGTTTGGGGTCAGGGATCGGGTCTTTTAACGTGTCTCACCAAGGATGGGGAAAATAAGGATGAAGGGATATGGTAATCTTTCACCATAATATTTTAGGATATTTTATATTCTAGAGATAGTTAGGCCAGCAGCTTATCGGTTGTAGTTACATCAGAGGTTTTGTTCCATGCATGATTCCTTCCATGTATCTCAACTCAGTTGTTACAATTCAAACCTATCTCATTATTTTCATCTTGAAGATGTTGAGTTACATGTACATTTATATTTTAAGGATCATCCTATACGTATTGTGGATTCTACCCGGAAGGTTCTATGAGGCCAGTCAGTTCATTTAGTGTGGGTGATATGGTAGCAAAAAAAAGCATATGATGATACATAGAAGTAGGAATCCAATGTACAAGTATAATGTATGGAATTGTTCACAGATGATCCTTCACCATCCTTAGAAGGGATATTCAAGTAAAATATTCTTTAAGTTGGGAAGTTTGTAAGAACCTGGTTCTTTCTTAAGATACAGAATATTTTTCATTTGTTAAATATTCATTATAAATGTTTATTTATCCCTAATATGAATTCCCTTTGAGTTTATGGAGGTATTGGGAGTTCTTGGGTCTTGTTTAGATCTTGAAATCCATCTTTTGGGATGAAAAGTCCCATCACATGGTTAGTAGCATCCTTATGGGGAAAGTCGCATAGTTTTTGAAAACCATGATATTCAAGATAATGTGCTGGATGAGATCACTCAGTTTGATAAACCATGAAACATTAGGTTCATGCCCATACAGGCAGGTCTTCAATTTTTATAGTGGACTCTGACGTGGTTTACACATGGTTAGTTGAACCGTACAAGAAAACTAGGAGAGGTTCCCCTTTCCTATAGAAAAAGAAACTTGGTTAGTGCATGGTTTGGAAAACCATGTGACCAAACTGTGAAACCATTTGATTTTGGTGAAATTAAAAAAATTACCTTAATTAAGGTTATATCTCAAACTAATTTTCTCTCCTTTCTTCACATTTGATAACAGCCCCTTGGCAGAGCTCCTTTGAGCCTTTGGGTGGCCTTTGATCTTTCTCCTCCATCTAATATAAGAATCAAGCGATTTCGGTCTCCTTGGATCAAAAGGGGTAATATCTCAAATCATTTTGGGTCATTCCTCATTTGGTTTGGTATCAATTCACTATTTAGGTGAAAGCTAATATGCCTTATTAAGAAGTTCTTCATTCATTCTTTGATTTTCTCCCGATCAGAGTCAAATCAAGAGCTGATAATAGACATGTTATCCATTACAAACCTATGGTAGGTGGTTTCAGGATGTTCCTTCAAATTCTAGGTTTATATATATGTGTGTGTGTGTGTGTGTGTGTGTCATTATGGTAAGGTCCAATTATCAGTGTCATTCCCTTTAAATGGAATTTAATTTTTGAATTGAATTGATAGGTGTGGCCTATATAATTAATGGATCCCATTGACAAATTAATTATGGTTAGGAAATTATAATTGGAACCACCCCTTGGGTGAGTTCTTAAATCCAATATACCACCTTGATGGTTTATGAGTTGAATCACCCTTAGGGTGTTCCATTTCCCTTGATATAGAAATTAAGTTGATGAATTGAGTTCTGAACTGATACATAATTTGAATTCTAATATATATTGATAGATTGAATTGTAAATTAAATAGGGAATTATAATGTAAATAGTAATATGAATATATTAAGTGAAGTTAATGAATGAATATTCCCCTAGTCCTAAGCCATGTGATGTCTTGTTTAATCATCAGTTTCACTTATAATGAAATGAACATGTGTGTCAAATAGTGGTTAATACATCTAATCTTGTCCCTTGATTTGAGCCACCATTTTAGTTGATATTGAATTAAAATGAATAAGGTGATGACCATGATGTAATTAAATGGTATTTTTTTTATTTCTTATATTCCTTGGGTGACACATGGGTTCATATATGAATTCCATGGATAAAATCATTTGGATTTTACCATGATTATGACTAATTGACACTTAAAATCCTTATACATATGTCAAAAGATGGACTCATGGGGGATAATTGTTGTATGAATGACTGATACATGGAATCCTTTTGGATTTACAAGGATTATGTCTGAAGTAAGTAGACCATATATTCCATGGGTGACACTTGGGCTCCCTTAGTAGACCACCAAGGATAGACTTGATTAGAAATGATGTTACACCACACCTAAAGCAATACCAGGATTCTAATGAGGAATTCCTAGGATTGTATTTTAAGATTCTTGATTTATGATACCCCTAGATAAAAACATGGATTCACATTTCAGAATTCCAAAGATAGGCTTAGGTTTTGAATTCAATAATTATTGAGATTATTTGTATGATGTGTCTTCCAATCCAAATCCCAATCATTGATTTGATTAGTTCCTTACACCATATATATAGAAAAAATATGAATCTCTTGATCACATATATTACTATGGACAATGGTATATATTCCAAAGTTTTAGGTTTTTTTATTAAATGTCATTGATTCATGAAATTTACTTGAATATAAAATGGGATAGTACTGACTATTTATTTAGAGACATTCCATCTAGGATGAAGTAGGTAGTCAATGAAGGGTATCCATGGGAACCCGTACCTTAATGGTTTGTTTAATTTCATTACTTTCTTTATGTATTCTATAACTACCTTTACACTATATTAGTATATATTACCTGATTAGATGGAACTAGACCTTTGGGTGGTTGTCGGTTGGGATTGTATCCCACACCCTATTCAGGAAACAGACGGGTACATGAATAGACTATATGATTGTAGGTATGACTAAGGGAAAATTATCTACTATATGTTCTTGATTTATACATAGGATCAAAGGTTCATGGGACCAAACTAGGGCTTATGATGCTAGTTTGAATATTTTTTTATTTTTTTATTTTTGATCAGTTTATTGTAAAATATACATGTAAACTTGTTTTGGATACCTTATTAGTCATAAGAAATGTGTCATCGTCTTATATATATGATATTAATTCTGGTGTGAATTATATATTCTAGTCTTATTCATTTATCATCCTTATAATTTATTTACTACTTTGGATACTTATCGGATACTGTATTTTCGTTGTGCTATACTCTAGATATGAGGTCATTGTATCCCCACTAAATCACCTAATCCCTCAATTATAGTCAGAAACCATTGGAATTCGGGGAGATGTTCTTATGTACATGTTTCCAACTGGGCTCATGGAACCATTCAGTAGAATTTGGGTCCATGATTTTATATTTTATGAGATTGTTATTTTCTATCACAAAGACAACAAGAAACAAGGTCACTGGTCAGTGCATCATTGTATGAATGATACCTTCTCGATAAGATAAGAATTGTTAACACCATTGTATATTATTATTCCTCATCTATCCATTCTTATCTAGTGGACATTTAAAATTGGGGATGGGATTATTTAATTAGAACCATGCCTACATAGGATCATCTATAACACAATGACCTAACACATGGTTAACCGATCATTTTTTATCTGAAATATTCACATTTGATTCAACAATTTGGTTTTTTTCAAAAATATTATAAGAACCACCCATGTGATGGGAACAAAATGGCCATATGAGAACTAGGTAGTCTATCCTTTTTATCTTATTAATGAGATGTGGTAGTTAAATTATTTCACATCGGGTTTCCAACATTTGTTTCATCGAAAAGATTTGTCTAGCTTGGAAATAAAATTTTATTGGGGGTTTAATTTCTAATAAAATCATTCAATTGATATTTTACATTTTTTAAAATCCATTAGAATATCACAATGGCTCCCACATCAATAATTGGGTATGGAACTTATTTCCAATGGAAGATGTTCCTTTTGGGTTTCAGACCCAATGATGCTTATAAAGGTACATTTTTTTTGAGAGGATGGGAGATCAGACTCATCTCACCCTTTTGGAGGGGATTTTTCCCTAATCCGGGAAACTCTTATAGACATAAGATATGTTCAATAGTCTCTCCCTAATCGTGATACAATACTGGTCACCCTAACAAAATTCCCATAGGGTAAATCCATTTACATGCAAATAGGAGGATCCTATTAGTGAATCCATCTGTATGTGTTTGAGGTTCTTCATCCATTCCCATTGGTGGGTATATAGTATTATTAAATCTATATAACCAAGAATTCCAGAGTTTTTTATCATCCAAGAAGGTATTTAATATTATGAAGATGTGATTGATCCATTTATAGGTGTCATATGTACCATGATAATAACAAGAATCAAAACCCACATACTCTATTAAACTCTTGAAAATTAATTTCTAATAGAAATGACATAAATGGAGGAACATTGGTGATAGATATTAAATTTTAGCCTTAGGAAAGAATACAACATATCCTGGTTTTGTTAGGAATTAGAGTTTTCATATTACCATCATAACCATGGGACTTTCCCTGAGGTAGATACCCTTATATAGGGGGTGGTTATATGATGCCACTAGTTAGGGCTTATATTATATGGTTTCCCTGGACAGTGATGATTCATTGTGAAAGTAATATGATCATTAAAAATCCATAATACCATGTGAGCCATGCTCTATCTGAGAAACAAGGGATGAAAATAATCAGTCTCACTACTTATGGATGTTGTACATATGCGCTACGAAATCCCTTTTTATGCTTATTATGTAGCTCAAGCCATAGTAAGTCATCCTATGTAACTTGGTTATGGTAGAAATTAGATTCATTATAGTTAAGTAGACTTTTTAATCCACTTGTGGATGAGAAAGGATGATTATCCCATATAATGGATTGGGTCTCGATGGTTGGAATGTCAGATTCATGGAAGGACTTACACTAAGGTTGGTGCCTGTTTGAGCTCGGGCCTTTAGGAAGGTGTCATAAGTATCCTTGTTTGTGGTATGAATTAGAGTTATTGTAGTTAATTTTCATAGGTCATTACACACTAAAGTTTCCATAATATTGGGGACATGTCATATTATTCCACTGACCAAGGCTTACACAGTAAGGTTTCACTTATTTTCCCACTAGAAAAGGTTGTCGTGTCCCAAGACATCTGCATCAAATAGCCTGATTTCCTAGTTAACGTTTTTGGTTATCTTCCCAACATTTATAATGATGTCTAGAAATGTCTGAATTGCATACCATAGATTTCCAAAAACAATCACATGATCTATTTGACTTTTCTAAAGAATGTCACATGATCTGAATGGAATGTTTAGAATCCATCACATGATAATGGGTGACTTTTCCCAGTTGTCTACCTGACATTCAAAAGGATGATGAGAAATTCCTAATGAAAATTTCATGATCTAGGTTGATATGTCTGTATGATGTCACAAAACATGGCCAGTGATGTTTGGAGGCAATTACATGATCAAAGATGACATGTATGAGAGTGTCGCAAAACTTAGATGGATTGTCCAGAGGATGTTGCATGATCCAAATGAAATTTCTGAAGGATTTAATATGATCTTGGCTAACATGTATTGAGGGAATCACATGATCTATGTTTTTGTGTATTGGTTCTTTCGAGACAACTGGCTGACATGTCCAAGTGTCATCGCAATACATGGTTGACATTCTTGGAGGGTGTCATGAGATCTATTGGGTAAAACTAGATGAATTTTCGGGACCTAACTGGCATGCACTTGTGTTTCTGTATAATTTGGGTGACATACCATGATAAAATTGAAACATTTGGATGGTGAGACTATAGCGTTTATCAAGACTCAGGTGGCATTCTCATAGAGAATCGTGTGACATTCTTGGCATGCCTAGAGGACGTCACAATATCTAATAGATATATTGTGGGGACATCGGAAAACATGAGTGACATGTCCTAGTGATTTTACATGATTTATATGAGTCATGAGAAGTACATGAGGATCATTGAAAATACATCCAGGTAAGTCTCTCATCTTTTATTTGTTATTATAGATTTTTTTTCATATTTTCCTAGACTTGTTTAGTGTCAACTCATTTTTGGGTTTCATGTGACATGGAGGATAGGTGGGATGTCCTTAGCATAGTCCAACCAACATTAAAGATGTCCTCAACATGATTTTAAGTGGTCGCATGGAGTGCCTATGCATGTTTATCAACCCTTAGAGTCATTCCCTATATTTTACCTAGAAAAATACTTTCACGAGCGCATGATTAGACACTCCTAGAAATATACTCCTATAAACACATGCATAATAAACCAAAATAAGTATTTTTAGTGTTGAGGTAAATTTATAGGCCTCTCCACCCAGATTATATTTTGTAACACCTTGAGATTTTGTGAAAAGAATTCCCAATTAATTTAATCCTTTTGATATTTTTAATTTCATGCTACATTTAAAATAGTTTATTTTATATTAAAGAACTATGTTTGGATTGCCTTATACACAATAACAAGTTAACTTTGCACTACATGAAACATTAATTTTATATTTATCTATAGATAACACCAAGTTTTTCTTATGTTAACCTCAATATTGTATTTTCTCAATGGCTTATGTAACATGAAAGATAGAGTGTTATCGAACAATTATTCATTATTAAAATATTATTATTTAATAGGATATAAAATGGCCATAAAATTTAATATTATAGGATTAACTAACTTATAAATATATATAGTTGAATTCATGGGTTACCTAAAAATTGAAAAATAATATACAAACCAAATGAATATAAGGGAGTGATTTTATAAAAAAAATATTTTTATGCAAAAGAGATGATTTATATTAATAAGTTATTTTAATTAATAAAATTGAATGATATTAATTAAATTTATGTGTTATATATTTTAAAAAATATGTTTGATAGTCATCCAATATATTTTATGGATATAAGATAATAAAAAACCCCATTTTATACATAAACCCCAATATTTTTATAAATGTATTTTTATCGCCATTTAATAGAGAACCCATTTTAAATCCTATTTTTTGGAACTTTTATAGATTAAATATGTCCCAATAAATATCACATTTTAAATAAAAACATAAAAATTAGGTTAGGATATTTTTTTATTTTTCTATATGGGATTATTTTTTTAATGAATAGTTAAAATACTCATTTTTAATTCAAAACAAATTATTCATCTAATTAATTTATAAGGATAAATTATGTTTTAAATTTTTTGTAAATTTTAATTAGATAATAATTTTTTATATTAATACAATTTATCTCATAATAATAAATTTCACATTGAAATTGGGTATAAAAACATAGAAATCTTTTGGATATTTTTACTTTGAAACCCTATAGTGTCATCCCATTAGTGGAATTATTTTTAAGTTAATTTATATCACTTTTATGATTATAGTTTACAAAAAAGAAATCCATATTTATTATTAGAATAATTTATAATTTTTAATAAGTTCAAAATAATTTTTTTACCATAAATATTAGTGAAAGTGGTTAAAATTAATTACAACGATTAAGATAAAAATTAGGTTCACAATGTTTTAAACCTTAATTTTAAGACCCAAAATAACCAATAAACTTATAAAAAATAAATTGGATGGAAAAATATAGACCTTATTATCCCTTATATCAATAATGGTCTATTATTTATTTACTTTAATTAAAAAAGTGTGGGTGGGGTTTCCCTTTTCGAAAATATTACACGAATGTCACTCCTCCTCCACAATAAATGGAATCCTCTCCTCCTACTTCCTCACACCTCTCATGCCCCATAGTTTCGGCCAATATATTTTCAATACACATCCAAAAATATCTCCCTTATTCCTAGAAGACTCCTCTTGGTAATAAATTAATCCAAGGAATCCTTTTGGTACAAACCAAAAGGAGTTACCTGATTAAGAGGTAGCAACTTCTCTCAAGCTCCTTTCTTTAATTTTCGTTCTCCACCCACTCAAATATATCTATTACATGGTTTTATAACAACATAATAATCTTCAATATACTAGAATTTTTTTATTCTATGGTTTATACCTACACATACACACACTTCTATCTAATGGCTAACAAAAATATTGTTTAGGTGTAGGTGAACTACTGCCTCACTAAATGTTGATTGTTCATTTTTCCTTTAACGCCTATCGTGGGGGATATTATGATAGAAACTCTATTTATATATGTTATATATTATAATTATTATTTATTTAATCTTTATTAACTGTTTTATAACACATTTATTTATATTTTCAATTTTTTTAATACGATAATTTCGTTTTTGAGGAAGTGTGGACTACCACCCCTCCGAGCCATGTGATTCATGCACACACTACATGGAAAGTTTTAAGGACATGTTTAGTTAAATTATATGATATATATGATATAATAATTATAATGGAATAATTATTTATATACATATTTATACTTTTATTTCATTTCCTCACTTTGTTCCAATAAAATAATAAAGCAGAAATAACGTTCATGCGTACCTATAGCCTACCGTCTTCATGAACAATGTATTCCATTTCATACATATATATTCAATAAATTATTATAAAACACATATAATTAATATAAATTATATTTAAATTGTGTTTTTCATTCTGAAACATAAGGATATAAGTTTAATGACCAAATACATAACAAATTAAGATTTATGTGAAAAAACAAAATCGATATTACCCAAAGTAAAACCTTAACATAAAATTGTTAACAAGAAAGTAATATAAATAATAATAAATAAATAAAAGGAATTATATATCATAATATGGTTCATTTATAGATTTATTATACACTTATATTTGTTATACATGAGTTTCTAATAAGTTCGATGAGAGTCGAGACAGAAGGTAATGTAATTTCATGTTACCTTTTATTTCTGTGAGATACATGATTTATTTACCACCCATTCCTTTTGTGTGGTGTGTATACATAACAAGAACATATTATATTATTATAATTAAATTTATGGGTATTTAAAAATAAATTTTATTATATTTTATTAATGGTTACTATGTTTCAAAAGATACCAATTCTAGTAAAATGATTTTTTTCTCAATTTAGATTCTTTGAGACACATGCCTTGTTATGAACATATGTTTTTCCATGAGGTGTGTATAATACTTTTGAAATTTTATATAAATAAAATATTTCTATTAATCATATTTTATGCTTCATTTAACTTAATATTATTAAAATATAAATATGGTTCAAAGTTACCATGTGGTAAGAGTTTTTTAAAACAACCTCATCACTTTTCGAGAATTTGTATGGTTATGAATACTTTGATGAAATATTCTGATCCACCTCTCATGAACATTCAATAATTTTCTAATTATATGTTTATTCATGATATATTCATATATTGGAACCATTTTTTTACTCTTTGGTACATATGATAGGTAATAAATTATTTTTAAGAAAGTCTAAATTTAACTCTCCATTCGGTCAGAAATTTGGGTTCTTTCAAAATCATATTTTTTAAAAGGTTTCCAAAAATATTTTAATATTATCCTATGATATTTAAATGATGTATTTACTCACATTTGACACATTAAAACAAAAAAAAAGATTTTAAATTACAATTCATTTCATTTTTTGGTCATGCCGCTTTTATAATCTTTTTACAGTGAAAAATAAATGTTTGTAACATTCGGATTTACCCACCATCATGATCATCATTCCATTGAATCGTACGTTGGAACATTAAAATGTTTGTTAAAGAATATATTTTCCTAATATTATCAAAATTTATTATTTTAAATTATTTTTCAAGAAAATCGTTTTCAAAATGTTTTCATGATTTATTTATAAGTTTTAAAATATATTTTTGAAGAAATTGATCTAAAAATGTTTTCAATATTTATTCATATTTTTTTAAATTATTTTCAATGAAATGATTTTTCAAAATTATTTCAATATTTATTTATAATTTTCCAAATTATTATCTATGAAATGGTTTCCAAAAAATATTCAAGCTTTGATTTAATGTTTTCAAAGTGATGTAAAATTAAAATGTTTTTAAAATGTTTTTAATCTTATTCTATATGTTTTTCAGTAAAACAATTTTCAAAATGATTTCAAGTTTTATTTAAAATTTTCCAAGGTATTTTCTATGAAAATGATTTTTAAATGGTTTTATGAATTAAAAATACATTTTCAATGATGAAAGGATATTTTCCTTAAGAAATTTTTTTAATGATATTTGAAAATTAATTTCCATCTAAGATGATATAATTTGATGTTAATCATTAATTTCTGGGAAATGATATAAATGGTGAATTCATATTATTTCTTTGAAAGGGTTATGCTTAATGTCATGGTCTTTATGAAACCCAATTCACATCTACTGGTTATATGTTAATGAAATCCGTTTCTATTTCACATGATATATTTTTATGAAACTCATTTCACATTCATGGGATGTATGTCTATGAAACTAGACTCCTTTCATGGTTTATGATTTCATGAAATGATTATGAAACATATTTCTTCCCTAGGGGGTATGATAAGATTTCATGTTTATAATACCCATTTTATTTCATGGGTTATGATATGATTGTTTATGATTTTGTTGACATGTATGTATGACTTTATTTTGAGATGGGTGGGACCTATATCTCCTTCCAATGAATTGGGTAAATATTTATATCTCATGAGATAGACTAAGAATTATTGGGAATGAACCATTAATATAATGATAGCCATGGGAGTGAACCATGACTACAAAGATAATATGAGAAGTTAACTCATGCTACTAAGATGGCTATGGTAGTTAAAAAAGACTACTAATATGGTATGGGGAGTGAACACATACTACCAAGATGTACATTGCATATATTACTCAGCTACTATGGAAATCATACTATATTGTTATATGTCTTCCAAAATTCCATTTTTTATTATTATATTATCCTTTCATGAATTTTTTTAATTATTTTATTATGATTCAAGACTTTTGAACTTCAGTTCTTTGTTCCATGATTCATGTTTATGATATTATGATATATAGGGTATGATCACCCAATGTTATGATCACATTCTAATACCATTATTCTCATTCTTATTATTACTTGTCTCCCATGTTAACCCTTACGGAGCATATGGGATCACCCATTTTTAGGTTTATTTCCCCAGGTTGGAAGATATGTAGTAAGTATGATATGCCTAAGAAGGGTTCTAGTCATGAAGAACATTGTAGGGGATAATTTATCTCACGTACATATTGTTCTTTATGTTTCCATGTTTTAAAAGAAACTTTACTAATATGCTCTTTGGTTGTCCAATTGTATAATGTTTTAGGTATTCCACAAAATTTATGTATTGTTAATGTATAAAAATTGAGGTCTCTATAGTTCGTATCAATGAAAATGTATTGTAAATGTTTCGAAACTAAGATGATAAAACATGAGTGAGATCCCTAGGTATATTTATAAGTATATATCTAGGGATTTCTCTATGTATAAGTATATAAATGTGTCAACTTTTAGGAAATTCCTTGGAAATTTGGTAATGGATATAGTGATTGGTTTTCTATTAATACATCCATAACTGGTTACTTCAATTGGATGTGGATCTAGAATAAATTTACTTAGGGGTAATAACTATAAAATGATGATTCAGGGCTAACTTAGGGTAACCCGGTACATGAAAACAGGTCATGTTACACAATTTTTTTGACACTCTCAGGGTATATGATTTTGACATTCACAAACAATTCACGAACCATGATGAAGGATATAAATATAATATGACTATGAATATCATAGGATAATCCTAGGGTGTCATATATTAATGAAGGTTTTATGATTTATACATATTATAAGTAATTCTTTTCCTGACTATGTAGTTTTCTACTATGATTAGTAATGCTCAAACTATGCTTCTGTGTTTCATCAATTGAGATTACCATAAAGAACTGGATTAATGTTTGATATGATGTAATATTTTCTAATGTGTAGTCAAGTGGGATGATCACTATAGTAAAATATAGTGTGATCATGCCTAATTAGTTTTCATGGAATATGATTAACAACATGTACCTTATCCAACTCTTAGACTCAACAAGGAAGATAAAATAGGTGTTCAATTAGAGTTCAGGTAATGGAGACCATGAAGAAATGAATATTGTCTTTCCTTTGTATCGATAATATGGAATGAATCGCCAAAGTTATTATATTTTAGGAACAAGAATATATTTTTACTATTGAAAAGAAAGAAATTATGAAATTGATTCCATGGGTAAAATGGTGAGTTCATTTGATTAAATGGATGAGAATTTTGGCCTCCCAAAGTCATCATCAAATTTTAAGAGTTTTAAGTTTGACATAAAATATCATTAGGAAAGTCAATGTCCCAAGAGGAAAGATCTTAAAGTGAATCATCAAGGAGGTCTGAGTAATGGTTATATTGCTAATGATAATGAGACTATTTATTAAATGTGAAATGAAAAAGGTGTTATATAATAGGATGAGGTATCATTCTTTTAGAAAATGTTTGAAGTGTAAAAATATATGTTTTTATGTATTTGGTATTCATGAATTCTGTTATATGAATGGTGAAATAACCTATGATTGTCCAGTTTATTTTTTTTTTGCTAATGATTTATAAGAATATATTGAATGGATCTGATGGAATGGAAATTTTATTTAACGGAAAGTCGATGTACATGGGAAACACATAATTAGGGGAAAGATAAACCTTATTATGTTCCTTATGTTATGATAATTTTTTTGGATAACAATATGTTGGATATAAGTAAATTGGATTGTAATAATTACTTGGAAGTAATTAAGGACTTGTTGAAAAGTATTTTATGATATCATGGATGAAGTTTACAACTTCTTGGATTTATGTAATATATCTTGTAATATATAGAATAAGGATGTGTACATGTTTTCTATAATTATTTATTGTAATTCAGGTTATTACCTTGTTTCATGAGAATATATGATGAGGGTATTCACATGTCTGGAATGTAACAACCAAGAAATAATTTGTGATATACATGGGACCTATGATTTTTTGAATTTATTTTTAATGTTTTGTACTCTAATTTTTTAGAAGGGTTATAAGAAAAACCATTCATAAAAAGATTAAGTTAAACTTTGGAGATTGTATTGAAAACCCTGTTTAAAAGGATATTTAGTTGTTAAACTTATTTCAAGGATTTACATCCTATTTATTTTGGAGATTTTATTAGTGTGGTTTTAGAAAATTACATCATGTGCATTTGGTGACACCCAATCGTGTCTAGAAAGGATGCTGGTCTCGCACCCATTATGGAAGGATGATAAGGGATTCAAACATACCACTAGACTAGTTGATGCCCTAATTAATGTATAATTATTTTTGATAAATAATTATTTGTGATGAAATAGTAGTGTTACATTTTATTATTAGAGAATAATGTATTAACTATATTTATTTTTAAAGATTTTTATAGCCTAATAGTTATGATTTTTTTCTATTAGGGAGCTTAAGATTTTCTAATGATATATTTTAGTGCTTCGGGAATTAATGTTAGTTTCTAGACATCAATTTCATGATGTTATGGATGAATTATAAATATATAAGCATAAACAAATAATGAAATTTTGTTTATAGAAACATAAATAGTAACTACATTTCCTTACTTTCCTGGTCAATAAAAGAAATAATCAAAGATAGGATAATAATAAAAGAAATGTCTTACTACCATATTATTTTTTGGATTGATGGACTTATACATCATCACAGATTTAAGACAGTGGGGCCCTAAACATTTCGTTGATCATTCACATGTTTATGATTGTTGACCTCAATCACTCCTTATTAATATTCACATTTACTTCTATGACCAATCTTTACTCCCAATCTATATTCTACCATGTGGAAACCTAACTATATGTTACTTTGGCTAACTGTGAAAGTTCGAACTTTCCATTTTTAATGGATGTGTTAGTATTCATTCATAAGATGTGGTTTTCTATGAATGAAACTTTAAAATATTAATCATTTGATAACCTAGAATAATTTAAATGGTGAAGTAAATTTAATGGTGTAGAATGAAACACCATAAGATTTTGTGATTTTTTTCTAACTGATTTTATCATTTTTGATATTTTTCATTTCACGCAACACTAAAATAGTCTATTTTATATTAAATAACTATGTATGGATTTCATTATACACAATATAAATTAAATTGTTCACTACATGCAATATAAATTTTATCTTTCTCTACTAGGAACACCATGTTTAGCTTATGTTACACACAATACTAACTTTCCTTGATGGCTTACATAACCCGAAAGACCGAGGGATACCAAATGATAATTCATTTTTAAAGTATTATTATTTAATTGGATATAAAATTCCCATTAAATTTAATATTAAAGGGTTTAAAAACTTATGAATATATATAGTTGAATTCATGGGTTACCTTATAATTAGATAATAATATAGAAACCAAATTAATATAAGGAGACTGATTTTATAAAATAATATTTTTATGTGAAAAGAAAATTTATATTATTATGTTAAATTAATTAATAATGGTGAATGATATTCATTAATTTTATATTTTATATATTCAGAAAAAATATATTTTTCATAATTATCAAATAAATTTGATAGAAATAAAATAAGAACAAACCAAAATTTATACCTAAAATATATATTTTTATAGGTAGTTTTTCCACATTTTAATGGAGAATCCATTTTAAATAAAAATTATAAAAAATTTAAAAAATTAATATGTCAAAATAATGTTAATATTTTAAATTAAAATAAAAAACATAGGTTATGATAAATTTTTTTTATTTTTCTTTAAGTTTTCATTTTTAATAAAAAGTTAAAAATAATGAATTTTAAGTCAAAAAAGTTTTTTCATCTAATTCATTTATAAGATTACATTATATTTTAAATTGGGTTTAAATTTTAATTAGATTAAAATTTTATAAATTAGTCTAATTTTGGTAATGTTAATAAATTTCACATTAAAACAGGTATAAAAACTTTGTAAACTTTTGGACATTTTTACATTAAAAACTTGTAGCGTCGTCGCATCAGCGGGGTTATTTTTAAATTAATTTTTCACTATTCTGCTATTATAAGTTCAAAAAATGGATTCCATATTTTTAATTAGAATAATTTATAATTTCTAATATGTTCAACTTATTTTAAGACCAAAAATATTTGTGAAAGTGACTAAAATTAATTACAATGATTAAGAGAAAAATTAGGTTAACAAAGTATTAAACCTTAAATTGAAGAACCAAAAACACCTATAAATAGGTCTAAAATCATTTTTCAGTACATATTTATAACATATACTCCCTTTTATATAATTTTTACCACATTTATCTACTTTTAATAATAAAAAAATTGGGTGGGGTTTCCCTTTTTCAAAATATGACAAGAGTGTCACTCCTCCTCCATTAAAAAGGTCTCTTATCCTCCCACTTCCTAACACCTCTAAAAAACATAGTTTCGAAAAATATGTTCAAAATACACTTCCCAACATCTATCCCTTCCCCATATTATACTTTACTTGGAAATAAATTAATTTATGGAATCCTTTTGGAACAATCGAAAAGGAGTTACCCGATTAAGAGGTAACGACTTCTCTCAAGCTCAATTATTTTATTTTCTTCCCCAACCCCTCCAATGTCTCTATTACATGGTTATATAAAAACAAAATTATATTAAATATAATTTTATGTTGTTATTATAAGGGTTCTACCTACACTTACACACACATCCATCTAATGGGTAACGAACTTACTATTTACGTGTACGACAATCTACCGCCTCACAAAATGATGATTGTTCATTTTTCCTTTACCACACATCACGGTGTAAATTATGATGAATAATATATTTACATATGATTTATATTATATTTATTATCTCTTTAATCTTGTGAAATTATTTTATAATACATATATTTATACTTCCTGTTTTTTGTTAATATGATAATTTCATTTAATGAAGTATGCACTACCACCCCCTCAAAGTGATGTGATTCATTCACACGCTACATGGGATGTATTTAGTATGTGTTTATGGAAATTATATCATATATGTGGTGTCATAATGATATTTTAATAATTATTTATATATATATATATTTATATTACATTTATTCTCTTTCTTCCAACATGAAAATAAAATAGAAATAGCATTCATTCATACATATGGCATATCGTCTCCAGGAATGGTGTATTCCATTTAATACATATATATTATATATATTATTATAATTAACATATAAAAAATATAATTAATATTAAAATAATTTTTTACCTTTTTAAAATAATTATATATGTATAAGGATAAAATATATAACAAATTAAGACTCATGTGAAAAACAAAACAGATATTACCCAAAGTAAAACATTGACATAGAATTGTTAACAAAAGGGTAATATAAAGTCATAATCAAAACATATAGGGTATTAAATACAAAAATATGGTTCTGTGATATATTTATAATAAACATATATTTGTTATACATGCGGGAGAAGGGATATCATATTCGGTCCAGATCTCTCGAGTACACATTGGGTTTTATCCCCTGGAGTTAGGATTATTTCGAATATTTGGAATTTTAGGGTTATTTGTAGGCACCTCCTCATGGTTTTTTTGGAGATCTAGGTAGTGTAGGGTTCTAGATTTGGTATTTGTAGGGTCAGAGAGAATGCTGGTGGCGGTGTGGATCGATTGTGGGTGGTGGGAGAAAATGGTGGGGGCTCTATCGATAAGGGTGCTGGAGGTGGTAGGCTCATGATTTATTTCTAGGAAGAGAATGTGTGATTAAGGGTATTTTTTGGTAAATAATTATTGGAGATAATGGTATTTTGGATACTATGGTGGGTGGTGTGGATGTTTAGTGGAATCGTCTTAGTTTGGAACTCATCTTTGGAAAGAGATCTATTCGATTATTATCAGATTGCTGATGCTAGGGTAGTTTTTATCTGGATCTTGATTATTGTGCTGGATTTATTTCACTTTGATGGTAATTTTCTGATTGATCTGGTCATAAATTTGGCTTCTTTGTTTCATTTCATTGGGTCACTGGTGCTTCGTTTTGTCATCTGTTGATTCAGGCGGTGCAAATGATGTGGTTATGAGTCGTGATGATGTTTAGTTGTGGATTTGGGTGGCATCCATAGTGTTTTCCTGTTTGGGTTTTCAATTAAAATCCCATTTAGTGATGAATTTATTCATTTCTTTCATCATTGGCCTCTTGGACCTCTAATTTATTAGGTTGTTCCCCTTTCAGCCTTCAGGTGTCTAATGGGTTCTCCCTTAACCCATTCCAAAAAGGACTTCTATTTTTATTTTTATCTTTTAATAAAGGGGTTGGTTCCCAACCTGTTTTTTATTATACTGGAGGTTTGAATGAGTATGATGAGATTCAAGGCACTAGGGATGTGAATTTCATCTCACTATTTATTTCCATTAGATATTTACTTGATTCATCATACATTCCTTTTTTGTGGTGTGTATACTTTCCATGGATGTATTATATGATTCTTATCTATATATTTATGGGTATTTACATATAAATTTGATTATACATCTTTCATAGGTATTATGTTTCAAAATATAACAAATCTGTAAAATGATTTTGTCTCAAATTTCTTTCTTTGAGACACATGCCATGCTGTGGACCTATATTTTTCCATGAGGTGTGAATATGGCCTTTTAAATTATTTATCACAAATCTCTTTATATTCATGATATTTTAATCTTCATGTATTTTCATTTTTATTAATTTAATAATGGTATAAAGTTTCCAAGTGGTAAGAGTTTAATGAAACAATATTATCACTTTTAAAGATTGTTTATGACTATCCTTCCTTCGAGGAAATATTATGATCCATCTCCCAAAAACACACATAAAGATTCTTATTCTCTTATTATTCATGATATCTTATTATATTTTTACCATTTTTCCACTCTATGGTACATAATATGAGTATTAAAGTGATTTTAAGAAAGTGTTTTCAATAAAGACTAACATTAACTCTCCCTTCAGTCGGAAAACTGTGTTCCCTCAAATCCATTTTTTCTAAAAGGTTTCCAAAAATATTATATTATTATTCTATTATATTTCAATGAAATCTTAATCCATGTTTCTCTTTTTTAAAACAAAAGTGTTTTTGTAAATGAATATTCTTGTCATCTTAAAGACCCATATTTCTTCTATACTTCTTATATTGAAAAATGAATGATCAACACTTATGGATTTACCCCCCTTCATGATCGTCATTCCATTGAAGCTTACTTTGGAATATTAGAATGTTATTAAAAATAAAATGTATTCCCTATATTCTATAAATTATTTTTTTTAATTTGATTTCCTGAACAGGGTTTTCCATATTTTTCCAAGCATGTTTTTAATGTTTCAAAGGAAAATGGATTTTTAAAATGTTTTCATGATTATTTCAAAAGTTCTCAAGTAAAAAGGTTTTCCAAACATTTTCAAAATTTCTTTACATGTTTTCGAATTTATTTTAAAATAAAAGGTTTTCAAAATGTTTTCAAAGTTTCTTTATATTTTTTCAATGTATTTTCAATGAAATGGTTTTTCAAAACATTTAAAATATTTAATTATAATTTTTAAAAGTATTTTAAATTAAATAGTTTTAAACATGTTTTCATGATTTATTTTTATGTTTTCAAATATTATTCAAATAAAAAAAATTTAAGTTTTTTAAGCTAATTCTATAAGTTTTCTAGGATAGTGGTTTTCAAAAAGATTTCCAATATTCTTTATAATTTTTCATGATGTTTTGTATGAAAATTATTTTAAAATGGTTGTATGCATAAAAAATGATTTTTCAATGAAGAAATGATATTTATTACATGAAATGTTTTTTAATATATTTGAAAAGTATTTTATATCTAAGATGAAATCCATAGATGTTACTCATGCCTTTTTTTGCAATAATCTAATGGTTCCTTTAATATTCTTTCTCTTAATGGGTTATGATTAATGTCATGGTCTTTTTGAAACCCATTTCTCTTTCACAGTTTATATGTTTATGAAATCCTATTCAATTCCATGGGTTATATATGTATTAAATATGTTTATATTTCATAGTATGTATATATATAATCCCTCTTCATTTCATAGGTTATTATTTCAAGAAATTATTATGAAACATGTCACTTCCTTACTTCTTATGATTAGATTACGTGTTTTTATACCCATTTCATTTCATATGTTATGATATAGGAGGGAACTCATGCTACGAAGATAGCCATGGGAGAGAACCATGACAACCAAGATGGTATGGGGTGCGAAATAATACTACTATTATGGTCTTGGAATTGATTCCTTATATATTATGGTAATCATATTATAGGCTTATGCGTTTCCCACAATTCTATGTTTTATTCCTATGTTATAACTTCTTATCTTCGATTCTTTATTTAATTATTATTCATATATTATGAACTTCCATTCATTATTCCCTGATTCATGTTTATGATATTATGATATATAAGGTATGATCTACTAATTTTATAATCATGCTTTCACACCATTATGCTCATGCGTATGATTACATGTCTCCCTTGTTTACCTTTACCAAGCATCTATAATCACATTTTATTTTATTTTTATAGGTTATAAAGATATTTATTATATATTATATGTCTAAGAGGGGGTCTAGTATCACTTATGTATAGATGTTTATGTTTTCATTCATTCGAATTTAGTAGACTAATATGGTCTTTGTGCATATATTTGTATAATGTTTTAATTATTATTTAATATTTATGTAATGATAATGTTTGATAATCAAGGGTCACTACATATTTCACCTTGTATCATGTGTATCTCACAAATTTGTTCTGATGTTAGTGGATGGTTTTGATGTTACGTGTTGTTCAAAATCTAGTTGTAGGTGTCTTATGATTTCCAGAAACCACAAGATCATCCCGTTAGTGCTTCATCTATTAGATTTTGGCCAATCAAATGGTTATTTCCTAATTATGTGGACTTTCCAATAGGTCCTCACAAAGTAATAATGACATGTATAGGGACCTTTTTGATATCATGATTTCTATGGAAAGTCTCTTTCCAAATCAAAGTTGACTTATCTAGGATCTTCTATGAGACAAATGTGTCTTGATAGGGGGCCTTTACGAGATCAATATAGCATACCAAGTGGCCTTACAATATCATGTTTTCTTTTCAAGGGGAGATCATTTGATCAATGGGGATCTCCCGAGATGTATATCATAGTTTTCTTAATATCACTATATCTCCCCATCACAAGAGGCTCACATCATTTACCTTTTTATTTACATTATTATTACAAAAAGTTATGTGCTCTCATAAATTTGTATGAGTTTTATAAAAGAAACTCACTTTCCCTGTAGCTGATGTGTTGTGTGACCAACAAAGGGTATTATGGTTTTGTGTGATCACTAACATGGAAAACCATTTAATTTTTATTTAGATATAGAGGGGAGCATGGGATCTCCTGGACATGTTTGAGTCGTGTGATGAGGGTGACATTCCAACAAGATCATTCACAATAATGTGGACATGTTGTTAGGGATTCCATGTTGTCCTTCAAACCTCATGGGAATGTCGAATAAAGATTAATGACCGAAATAGGATCCCACTTTTTGTATATTTTTTCCTTTTTACAAGGATTTTTGGATGGTTTTCTAGTTCATGCCACCTGACAAGTCACGTGAATTAGGGGAGCTCATCTAGAAACCTCCACATGATTAGTGAGTGTATTGGCCACCAAAACATGAACATGAAGGATTTTTCAATGGGGATCTGTGTGGCCTTCTATTAGGTTATAAGATGTCCATTAAATGTTTTCATGACCTTCTAAGTTCATGTGATTGTGTTTCCTGTTATAGGTTACATAATTTTTGTGTCTTGGACACCTTTTCTTCCTTTTATTTGTGTGGAATATAATACCCATATTCATAAATCTCTTCCCTTATGGGGTTTTCAATGATCATTTTGTGGGTTTCAAAAATGATAATAAACATGGTAATGAAAAATAATAAAATAATTTCACAATATTATGGATATCAAAGATATGTTTCAATAACATAAATCATGATATCATAATCATAGGTTAAGAAACACCCCCAAGACTATATAACAAAGTGTTCTTAGGACGACCACTCAAACACTATAAATGGTATCTCCTAAGGTGGAAACATTACCCAATGTATACGATCAATATCATAGCACACCATTTATATCAATAACATTTACCTACCTAGGTTTCATATAAGGGAAATGAAAGAAAATATAAATTATAAGAATGATAAAACCCATGATAGGGGAGTGGGTTTTATAATATTTTCACAATGAATAACCAAATGATATATCATAAGGATTCCCAAGAGATGAAGGAATAAAATTAGTATATACATTTATATTTTAAAAAAAATTGTATTACTTGAACATTGACGTGTTATCTAGAAATATTCATGATAAAGATTTCAACGGTAAAAATAAATATGAACAACTTAAGTCATTATATGTGATAAGAACAAAGGATAATTTTAAATAATGAATGAGATTATTGTTTCCTTTAAACAAGAATTGAGAAAGGAGGGTTTTCTCTTAAATAATTATGATTTTCAATACATATTTATATTTAGAAAAACGTTTTTTGTAGGTTATTCTTAACTTTAAGTAAGTAATTGGGAGGTTCCATTAAATTAGATTCACTTAAAAGAGTGAGACATGAAGGAAATATTAAATTGGAATTATACCCAAAAAATAATGGTAAAGTAAAATAGATATATATGTAGACAATATATTTAAAAATTTAGATTAATTAGATAAGAATAATTTACAGAAAATTTTATAAAATGAATACGAATGTGTAACAAAAATGTAACAAGGGTGGTTCAGGTTATCACTTATATTGAGTCCTTATTTGTTCTATACATGGACCTAACAACCTAAATATTCAAATTAATTTTATTAAATATTTCATTAAGAAACATTTTCATCAATAATTCATTTTATATGGTATATTTATTACCATATTTTTCATTTATTATATAATTTTTTCATTTTCGGTTACCTGAGGTGTTATGGTCTATTTCTATGATAATTCCATGGTATGTTGACCATGGTAAACATTTTATAAAATTGTCTTAATAATAACTATAATTTAATATTTTTTTTGTATTTTATTTTTATTTTACTAAAAAAATATGTAGTTTTATATGTTTTCTCAAAAATGTACTCAAATTAAGAAAGCTTCTTTCATATATTCATTTATGGTAGTCAAACCTACTATTACAATTTATTTTTAATATCCCTTATTTAATGACCAATATTATAATTTCATAATATTAATAGTAACCTAAATTTCATGTTTATAACATAAATATATTTTTAATTCCATTGATGTTTGGAGGTGGTGATAAATATTTCATGTCTTTAATGGATGAGGTGGTCCGCACAAAGACATGAAAATGACTTTATTTGTAAAATGGTTTTGAAGAGAGGTATAAAATGGATATTACATTAATATAGAAACATTTAAGTATATTATGATAGCTCAATAAATAACATTACCACTCCGTTTGGATATTCCCCCTTGGATTACACCTTATGGATCCGTAGCATGTCCTTTTCATAAAAAAATGATTCTATGGCATGGGAAATGGGTTGGGAAGATACAAGGATAGACTATCTATAAAGATAATTATTTTTAATGGGTGTATAAACATGATGGAGGTGATATGATTTTATTATTTAATAGAATTTCATTTATGTAAATATGAATTCTTATTATAAATAGAGAACACGTTTCACATGGACTAAGGAGAAAATATTAATAATAATTGATCAAGGAAGATGTATGGTTGAGAATAATTCATCCATTAATTTTAGAACATTTTTCAAAAAAGTTGTTAGATATTTTAATCTTTTATTTAATAATTTTATCATTTTATATTTTATTATGATAACTTGTTTATAACTAGGCAATTTATTTTTTAGTCTTAAAACTAAAATGTGCCTTATTACATAATTTAGACATACTTATTTCAAATATGAAATCCATTTTATTTTTATTTTATTTATAAAAGTGATAAAATAACATTTTAATTTAATAATTTTATATCTCATTAAAAAAATTATAAAAAAAATGATTTCATCATAAAATTTTGTTCAGGACACAATTATGAGTGTTGTTTATTTTTATGCTTTTAATTAGTTTATTATTATTTAAATAAGTGTATTGTAAATTTAAAAATATTCCAAAACCAATACCCACCTTGTGAAAACTTAATTAAAAGAAAAACACTAAAAATAGATTTTATTAGAATAATATATTAATTAGTTTCCAAATTGTTACAAATGGGTTTTATAAAGCCAACATAGTATTTTTTAAATACATCATATGATCCCCTATATAAATTTTTTATAAGTAAAAATATTTTATATGTTGTTAAATTATACTTAATTCATGATATATTTATTATGGCAATGATATTAATAAAAATTGTAGTTTTTACCATTTACTTAAATATCGATTATTTCATAAAATCAAAAATATTTACCTTCTGCTAATTTTGACCTGAAGAATGCAAAAATTAATTTCAATTTACTAAATTCAATTTATATGAGTGATAATATTTAATTTTATGTTAATATGTGAAATGCGCAATAAATATGATTTTTACAAAATGTATTTTAAAGCATGAAATAAATTTATTGTTATTATACATTAAGTTTTTCTTCTTTTCTAAGTATTGTGCTGTTATACCAAGGGTTATATCATCCACATTTAATGTTATAAATTTATTATAAAATTACAAAAGTATTTCTTTTCTATATAATCTAATATGATACACATATAAACTAAAAATGTAAATAATTTTATATAATTATTGGGTTATTTCATTCTTACCCCGTAAGAAATTTCACATTTTAAATTTCTTTTAATGCACTAATATAAAATAAACTAAGGGTAATTTTATATCTGTTTTTCTTAGTATCCCATGTTTCCTATTAATAGTTTTTTTCACAATAGGATATTGACATTGTTACTTTTCTTTTTGTGGAAAAAATTGTATCTATAGTTCAGGATATTCATTGAACGATCCTTGTATGGGAGATCACTATCCAACTATTCCATATCTAGATTCATTATATGTGATAGATCTAGTATACACTTCCTAAATAGGGATATGTGTAACACATCGTGTTGTTTAGATTTTTTATAGGGGGTTCTAATAAATATACCAGAGCTTCAATGTTATTAAGATTTCACAAAGGGGGAAATACTCTTATGAATTTTATTTCCTTTCTTCTTAACCCTAAAAAATCTCTTCAATGGAGATATACATAGAAACACTTTATAACCATACCTATAATTTATATCTCAAAAATTGTTATAATTATAATTATTCAATCAACTTGGCATCATTTTGATACCTTATTGAATGATCTTAGAATTCTCTATTACTTTATCAACTAGTTTTTTTCCCAGTAACTAATGTTAAAAAACATCATTCCCACATTTGTGATTTTGACATTTCTTACCTTATAGGGATTCATATTGTCCTACATGATTTATCAAGTCTAAAAATTTATTATATAGGAACTCAACTAAATTAATATATTGTTCCAAGCCTCCCTTGAAGTCACTATAACATTCTCTTAACATATCCTCGTGTTTCTAGAGACTTTGTTTAGATTTTACAATAGTTTGGGTCCGATATTGCATAAAAATATTCACCTTTTAGATTATTTATCATTGAATACATTACGAGATTATTGAGGAAAACCTTGTGTCTTGATCAGATACAATCGATAGTGGTGTTCCATACAGTCTTGATACATCTCAAATGTATATACATTCAAGGTGATCAACTAATAATACCTCCTGAATTGAAATAATGTGAGAAGTATTTATAAGACGGTCCACCACAACCCTTATGGAATAAATCCCATTTAATTTCTCTTCAAATCCATTGAAAATTTACATATTGATACTTCCCTATTTTCATGTGCATATGGGTAATGATTAAATTATCCCTTAAAAATTTATCCTATCTACATTCACCTACCAAAAAACCTAGTACAATTATATATATATATATATTGAAATATCCTTCTTCGTATTTTCCCACCAAAAATTTTCTCAAATATCTTTATACATGTTTTTTCTACCTATGTGGATGGACTATTTTTTAGCTATTAGTATCATTTAATAGCTCCTTAAATATATGTGGCATTAATGGCACAAATAATCATTCTCAAAATAATTTAACACCTTAATTAAAAATATTGAATTCCAAGGTTTTTCCGTTTTTCATAGTATCCGCATAATTATATGTCTCCCAATTTATCCTTTGGGATTTCTTTATTTTATCTAGAAGTTATGATTGAGAAATAATTTGATTCGGCTAATATAATGTTCCTTTCTTTTTGACTCTCAAGCCCATCCATCCCATGACATATAATATTATATCCTTCTCAATCCTCATCATAAATAAAGTTTCATGATATTTTCTTCATAGAGATTCTTCAAAATTATTCTAAATCCATTTATGGTAGTGTATTGAATAGTAAAAATCCATGATAAAATAAATCCATATTCCCTAGTGCATGTTGATCTCCTTTTATGTGAAAATATATTTTAGCCTCTTATATTCCATATATATTTTCAACTTCTCTCCATATAGATAACTCCTCTAAATATTTAGTGTACAAGTTTCCATATACAAATCTAGTTTATGTGTCTAATAATTCTATTCATAATCCATCACATTTCATAAAGCATAGGCTATCACATTATCATTATCCATGGGTACATTGAAAAAAAAACCGTATATGATGTATTTTTTAAAATTAAAAATCCTTCCCCACGTGTTGGTATTGTGAGTACATGTGTGGTGTTTATCCTATTCTTTATATCTGTGAAGATATATATATATATATTAATCTACCCAGATATATTTGACTTCATTTTATGCCTATTTGGTTATTAGGTTTGAAACCCATTAAAAGTTTCCACAACTCATCAATGATAATCAGATAAACTTAGGATTATATTTATCTCTATTACATATTTTGGTATCAGTCATTAATTAATAACATACATATTTTAAGAATCTATAAATATTTCCTTACTCACAAAAACATATCACAATAATTTAATTTCTCCATCCCAAACAAACATTTACAAAAAAATTATTTAAATTCTCCTACAATATTATTAGTATAGAACTTAAATTCTCCAAATATTCCTACTTGAATTTGTAAAAAATAATAATGTCATATTTAATATTTACCATAAATTTATTGAGGTAATATCTAAAGAGTATAATCATTAGGTTCATGAATATTCCTAGAGAAATCATGAGTCTAAATACAATAAAAATATAGTCATTTTTCTTATAGCTTATACAAAAGGTGATATTTGGAATATCATCCCTTTTCACATTTAACTAATTATATCCCAACTGACTGGAAATTGTTTTTTATAATGAAATCACTTTTAAGGAAAAAAGTTAAAACCATACATAACATCCCCACATCACCAATTCACCACTTCACCACATAAAATCATAAAAGCACAATGTATGAAAAATCCATTCAAGAATTTATACTAACAGACCATCAATGTTGGAGCTGAAATCGCCGAGAGAAGGTCAAGGTACTGTGAACCAGAGAGTATGAGCATCAGGAAAGCTGGAAAAACCTCAGAACCTGTCACTTGAAAAGCCCACGGGTGCGTCCGACGACACCAACCAAAATCCACAAACCCGCCGGTGGACTCCTGTAAGAGTTCACCCAAACCCTCCAGCAATGTGAGATGAACCCCGGAAAGAGCACATCCACAAAGGGAGATGAAGAAACCAGAACGAGGATGACCAGGCCATCCAGATGCAAAACACTACTCTATAGGCAACCACAACGTAATCTCAGACAAAACGACACTCCGCTAACCCCTTTCCAGCATTACTGAAGTAGAGAAAACCCAAATCCAGAAGAACGCAGACAACACAAAGATCATAAATCCGGCCATGAGCAAACAACACCCACGCTCTAAAAACATCCTCCTCTGTCTTCAAAACCATAGTGAACCATCTGCTTCCTTCAAAATAAAATTAAAACCATCCACTTTCAACGAATCCAAAAGAAAATCAACAGCCTTCCAATCCAAAAATAGAGCCTTCACGAGCTCAAACAAGAAATCCATCAATAGCACAATGCCCAAGAGCCAGAGCCAAATTGGGTAGCACCCCACCACAAACGTGATCTCCTCCATCAACACTCGCAGAAACCCGATTAAGAAGATGGTCCAAGGAGAAAGAATTCGGGTATTCGTCACCAAGGACTGGGAGAACCGACATCACCTCAATGGAATGTCTCCATTGAAGGAATCTGAGTAGATTAGAGCCAACGACTCCTCTCTAGGATGAAGCCGGACAAATCTCTACCACAGAATAACCCTCAACAGATTCCTCAATGAAAATCCATGGAAAGAAAGAGGAACTGATGATGTAGAAGGGTGCACCAAAAATGAAACCAATGCAAGAACTCCAGAAAACTGTCACACAAGGACATATAAACTCATCTTTCTTCCAAAGAAATATGACTGATAAAGCCCTTGGTGAAGAAATAATATGTATGAAACCCTTATTTAGATTTTATTATATTTTATTATTAAATTCTTTGAGTGTAATGGGGGAAATTCTATAGTGATTCATGTATATTTTAGAGATCTAGGTATTATATCAATTGATAATTGTACATCTCATTCTGGAGGAATTACAAGAAAATAACTAGGGAATATATCTCCATAATCCCATAAATTGGGAATGTTTTAAAGAGTCTTTATTACTTTATTTCAATAATTTGGTCATGATATTCTTGTAAAAAATGAAATAATATCTATTCTATTGAAGGAAATTCTAAATGAGATTTATTATCTTCCATTTATGTGTATAGAATTTGAGGAAGTTTTAGGATATGGATATTTATTTCCTTCTCTTGGAAGATGATGTTAACTCTATATAAAGATATCTTTTAACACTTTGACCACATAAGACTAGAGCCAATTCATTATTTTATTACATTTTCATGAATAAAAGGAATCAAATCCCTAAGGACTGTCTAATTTTTCAGTCTTGGAAATCCAGATTACATTTATAAAACCCATAATACATTGTGAAATAAAAAATACAAACATTATACATAATAAAATGTAATAAAATACATTCTTGAATGCTTATTAAATTATTTCTTCTTCATAACTAGGGTAAAAGAAACATAATAATGGTGATCTAAAATTATAAGTAATGGTAATTAAAGCAGAATCAACAAGGAATGAATGAGAATAAATTAATGGTAAATAACTGATAACACATGTAATTAAGATAACATGATAAAATAATATCAATATTTAAAGGTAAGAAATAAAAACTAATTCCATCTAAATAAATAAACTGATAATGAAATTTATCCATATATATGTTGACACAAAATCTCAGGGTTGAATAATAACTTAATCTAAATGTGGGAAATGATTAAATATTGGACACCATGTTTCCTATGTACATGTTAACTTTACCATAAATAACTTTCATCAGACATTTTATAACATATAGGGTAAAAACCCATCCTATTTGGACAAATTATTTGTCTCATTAGAATATTTATGCATCGAGGGGCTATCTATAATAGGACCCCCCCTGTGTCTTACAATTAAAAAGCATTCATCATAATTCGAATAAATAATATTCCATATACAATATTCATATTTAATATAGAACATGATTTTGTCAATAATACATCATTTTATTCAAAGTAAAAACAATGGTTGTTCACATTAATGATTGGAAAAACTAATAAAAGATCATAAAAACAATCTTGAGGGAAATGATATTTTCAACATTGCAATGTGTCTCATTCCACATTGAATCATTTAAATCATACACCCTAGGATGTAATAATATTAAATGAAACAGTTAATATCATGAAATTAATTATATTAGTTATATAACTTGTTAAAATTCCTTCAATCCACCAAATAAAAGTAAATTGGTTCATATTAGCAAATAAGTCTCAGTGGAATGTAAATTGAGATGAAATCCATTACCTTAACCTTCCATTTGTTTTGGGGTATATATCCTCTTGTATAGTGGTTTAAAATATTTTAATAACTTATAATAGAACCATACTCATGTTTTTAATACCATATATTAACTTCTTAAAATGTCTAATTACCCTTTTGTTAACACTACTTCATTATTTTAACTATTTATGGTGTTAACTGCCAAGTCTTCTCTAGCACGTTTAGACATGTTACTAGTTGTTCCTATTTATTAGATCTTGATTTAATAATATATGTAATGTAAAAAATGACTTAATTATCTTCTATATTTATTACATATGTATTTATAATAGTCAATAATATTTGGAGATAATAAATGAAGTGCATTGTTCATAGAGAAGGTAGTTCATACATGCGCATGAACGCTACTTTCATTTCTTTATCATATTAAAATAATTAAAAAAATTATATATATGTATATTATAATTATAATATAATATCTATGTTATATATGTTCCATATTTATTTTAAAATTATCCCTTATATGTTCCATGTATAGCATTAACGAATCTCATCTCTTTCAGGGGGAGGTAGTCCACACTTCCTCAAACGATGTTATTGTATTAATGAAGAATGGGAAGAATTAAATGTATGTGTTAATAAATATTATAGAAGTATAAATAAATAATAAATATCACCTATAAACATATTTTCCATCATAATGACCACCATGAGATTTGGTAATGGGAAAATGAACAATCATCATTTCATGAGGCAGTAGTTCGTCGTACATTGAAATAATAAGTTTGTTACCCATTAGATGGAAGTGTGTGTAAGTATATGAAGAAAATTAGAATAAAAAAATGGTATAGTGAGTATACTGGTTCTTTTATATAATCATAAAACAAGGAAATTTTAAGAATGGATAATGGAAATTGAACTAGAGAGCTTGATAGAAGACGTTACCTCTTAATCAGGTAACTTCTTTTGTTTTGTACCAAAAGGGTTCCTTGGAATGATTTCTTCCCAAATGGAGGATTCAAGTTCTATGGTAGTTTATTCAATCTATATAGATATATATTTTCTAAAACTAATTTTTTTGAGATATTTTAGTATTGGGGATAGGTGGTGGACTTTATAGTGGAGGAAAAGGAATCACTTTTTATATTGAAAACAAGTTAGGTATACCCATATTTTTACAAAAAAAAGTCATAAAACACAAAAAAAAACTAAATAATGGAAGGCTCAGGTCTAAATAATGGCCAAAAAATGGATTATTTATAAATTTATAGGTCATTTGGGCACCTAAGTGAAAGGTTTAGTCCATTATTGATCTCAATTTTTCTTTAATAATTGTAATTAATTTTAATCACATTCACTAATATTTTGGGTAAAAAATTGTATATTATTAGATAATATATATTATTCTGATACCAAATATAGAATACATTTTTCAAAATTCTATTCATATAGTTGGAAAAAATTAATTTAAATTTAATCTTGCAAGCAGGACGACAATACAGGTTTTTATACTAAAAATGTCCAAAATTTTTCTTGGTTTTCATAATAAATTTCAAAGTAAAATTGACTAAAAAAATATTTAATTAATATAAATAAATAATATTGAATTAAATTTTTAAAACAATTAAAAATATAATTTATATTTTTGAATAAATTAGATGGAAAAGCATTTTTGAACAAAAATTCGGTATTTTTTACTATTCATTAAGAATGAAATGATTCAGAAAAATATAAAAAATTCACCCTATCATAATTATTATGATTATATTTTAAATATGAAGTTTATTTTGACAAATTAAGTCAATTAAAGTTTCAAAATTCATATGAAAAATTATTCCTCCATTAAAAGGTGTTAGATTTTCCATTATAAAAATATATGTTTTTATATGTTATATAGGGGTTGTTCTTATCATACGTATATAAAACCTATTGGATTAAAATTAAAAAAATTATATTGAATAATATATATATATATATATTACAATAATATCACACATTAATTGTAATTAATTTAATTTATTAGGTAAAATAGATTTTTGAGAAAAAAATAGTTTTCTCTAAAATTATTCCCATTATATTCGGTCAGTTCTTATAATAATTTATAATTAATTTGTATCCATTTGAATACATGTGTAAACTATATATTTTCATTAGTTAATTAATATTATTCATAAATTCTCTTTTATATATTATTTTTTAAAATAATAATATTTTAATAATATGTTATTGTTCGGTAAAACTCTATCTTGCATGTAATGCAAGCCATCAAAGAAGGTTACTCTTATGTGTAATGCTAGATAACTCCCTGATGAATGCATTGGAAAATATAATATATATTGAAACTATTTAAAATTATAAATATATTTCAATATATCAGGGTACTATATCCTATTACGTTCTTGGTGTCGTGTGTCATGAACACTATCAAATATAAGGTGCTTTCTTTAGAATTTCGGGGTGTTACATTCTCCCCATCATAAATAAATTTTTCTGTCACAATTTAAACATGATCTCAATGATAGAGGGATTGAAAATAAACTATTATTTAAAGACCCACAATTTAAAATGTTTAATATCACATACTCTTAATAATAGATAAAAGAAAGTACAATGGTCATGTAACTGGGTTCCCTATTAAGAGAACATAGGTGGGAAATGGAATTATTGATACAGAAGAAAAAATTCAATGGCCAACTTATGATGGAGAGTGCTAGAGAACATGTTCTGCTTGAATTTTTTGACCCCAAAACCATAAATCATAGGTATTAATAATGTTCTTCAATATCACCAAAAATGATGACAATTTGACAACATATTTATCTCACGACAATTTATTCAATATATAATGAATTCTATCAATATATGAGAATATAAGTTAATATACTTTACAATAAATATAATATTATCCTTGGGTTTTTCCTTGAACTATTTTTATTCTTCTTCTTATATGGCAAGGTAATACAATAATCTATAAAACTTGTTCAAATATCAATTTAAACCATTTTATAAATGGTTATGATTTACAAAAGATTATGATCAAATATTTTAGAATCATTTTCATGGTATTTAGTAGTATCCAATTTTCTTTTTCCATATGAATCATATATTTGTCAAAAAAATATCAACATTAGGGATATAATTAGTCTTATATTTCCCTTAAACACGTATTCTCCAACAAGTTCAACTTCATGAAGAATCACTTTTCTTTTTTATCAGTACTAATCAATGCATGCTTTCTAATCCTTGATGAAAAGGTATTATAGTACAATAATTACATATTTTATAGTTCTTATAACCTTTACATTAATGATAAAATACTTTAAGACCATTACTTAGGGATCCAAATACATAGTCACATTTATCATTCAAATTTTGTTTTATCAATAACATATGCTTTACCTTTATCCCTTCGCCTCTTTGGAGGTATATTCTCCTCACATTTGGGGAATTAATTTGTGTAGTTACCCATATCCTTGCAATTGTAAAAATTAATATTAGTGTTCTCTTTATTCCCTTTAAATTTATTTTTCATAGTGGCCATTTTCCCTCACTTATAAAAAACTCCCAATACATTCAAGCATTTACTAGGGAGATTATTTATATAGTTATCAAAAGTTTAAAAATAATTCTTTCCCTTCACCTTATTTGAATATTTCCCTTTTTCATAGTGTTCAGATGACTTCTTCAACTCTGGGTTTCCCTTAAATAAATAGGATCTTGACAATTCCTTCACTATTTTTATGGAACATAAAACTATCACTTTCTATGATTATAAATTCTTAGAAACCAGCTGCCTTCAAATAGTTCACTTAATACCTTCAAAGAAGTGGTAGAACATATAATATGTGTTGTGTATATAATCTGTAGAATAACTAGCTAACCTTGTAAAGGTAGCTTCATAATCTACAGCACTCTCTTATTCCTTTTTTTAAGATAAGGAAATTATTCTTCTTATTACTCTATTGATCATGAGGGTAGTATTTATCGGATAATCTCCACATAAAATTATTTCATTACATGAGTTCTATTTCTACTTCATCCCTTGTATTTAGGATCAGATACCACCATTGATCAGCACCACCTTGAAGATAATACACCAAAAGGGAAACCATTTCTTTTTCACCACATCATAATGTTATAAATATCTTCAAATTTTAGTAAATCCATTTCTTACCTTCCATTGGATTAGTATTCCCACTCAATGATCGGGAGTCATTTTCATAAATCAATCCATCATAAGTGATTCTCCTTATTGAATGGGTTGATCCATTCGATAATGTATATTTTTTATAACCTCACTAAGATGAACTAATATATTCATAACTCTCTTAGTTCTAATACCATCTATATTGACTTCCTTAGTATGCAATTTCTATGTTTCCCATGAGACTGTGTACCATTATTCCTTTCATCTTCTATTTCTAAACAATGGAATATACTAGATTAGATCATAATTTCATAATGTATAATTATAAAATATGGTATGAACATAACATAAAATTATGCATCTTAAATCGTACAATCATAAACATGGGTTACTTTGGGGAAATATGTACTTTCAAATCCATCATAATGGTAGGTATTGAAAATATGAACAATCCTATGAGTATCCCCCATGATTGTCAAACCAGGTGCATAGTACGACCTTTTTGGGTTTTGGGTAACCCTGAGTCCAGCTCGTAACACCTTGTTTAGAGTTATTACTACCAGGTACATCTATGCTAGAACCACATCCAATCTTAGTATCCAGAATGGGATGTATTTCTAGGAATATCTATATAATAACTAACTTACCAAAATTCAAGGATGTTCTTGTATACTTATCCTCAATTTCTATCTAGGGTTGTGATCCATAATCAATATTTTCTAAATATTGTTTTCATGGTTACTTCTAATCTTACTTTGATACCAATTTTAATGACTCGACCCCAGAAGCCCGGATCTAGTGCATTATTTTATTACATTAGCATGATTACAGGGAATAAAATACTAAAGGACTAATTTGTTTAGCAGTCATGGAATGAAAAATTAAATACATGATACCCATAATATTAGTTCTTAATTAATAATCGCTGATAATTATTTATTTTATCATTGTTTAATCTTGTAGGAATTGGTAAAAGTGTTCTAATCTTTTTAAGAAACCCAAAATATTCTCAAAATTATTATGATATCAGAATGTTTCCGCAGAAGCCACCCAGTACCAGCGCTCCTCCTCAATGAATCGAAGCTCGAATCACCCCACTTGACTACCTAAAGTTTATCAAACATTATATTACATAAGATGTTTTATTTCAGTTAAGGTTTTTGATGAAAAAATATAAATCTGGATATAATTATCTTGGATTTTCTTCCACCTTGAGAGGTAGGAATTTCAATTTTCTTTGTGTATTTTTAATTTTTTTATGATTACTTATTCGATGAAGACATCAATTATTTGTGGTCTAGTCCTTGTAAATTATTTTTCTTTTATATTATAAATATAAATCTTTTTTTATGATTCATTTTTTGATTGAATGTTGATTCAGATATCTTGTTTTGGTCTTTTTAAATTGCTGTTTTAAATCAATTTTCTTCATTGTCTATATCTATACCCCTTCTTTCTCCATAAACTTATTTTTTTAATGTTTTGTAATATTATAGAATCGCCTATGATATGAATATAAACTAATTAAGTAAATATTTATTACAATAAATAAATATTTTATGTTTTGGATACAATAACATTAAATGAAGTTGATTTTATGCAATTCATATAGGGTAATTTATTTATTAAAATTTTGTCTTAATATTATCATGTAATTTTTTTCCATAAAAATGTAATTTTTTTAGAGTTTTGTTATTTTGTTTTAAGATAATACTTAGTAATTTATTTGGGATGTGTAAGAATTAGCTGCTCCACAATCTGATACACGATGTGCCTGAAAAAACACTATGTGTCTGTAATCAGTTTAAAATCGACATTTGACTTTAAAAGGATTCACTCACAGAAAACTAAGAAAATTCACATATATTTTATTTATAATTTATAGAATCAATTCATAAATCATTTTTATGTGTAGGAATCGGTCTCACGCCAAATCGATACACAATGTGATCTATATGATTCAAAGAGTGTGTTTCATGTTTAAAATGACATTTTAGTAAATGTTAAAATAAATGTACTCAAAACTATAAAGAAAATTCATATTTTTTTATGATTTAGGATAACAATACATAAGTCATTTTAAATGTGTAAGAATCATCTACACCTTAATCTGATGAACATTACGACTGATATGACTCTAAGTGCATCATTATTTTAAATTGACATCAATTTTATTAAGAAAACTGACCTACTAAAAACCAAAAAACCCATTCATATTATTTTGATACTTTAGTAAAATGATCCACAAGTGATTTGATATGTTCAAGAATCAGCCTTACCTCAATATGATGCATCGTGTCACTGGTATGAGTCCAAGTGCATGTTTTTATTTCAAATTGACATAAATTTTAGTAAAAAGGACCACTAACCTACTCAAGATCAAGAAAACACATTCATATGGTTTCAATACATTAGGAAAAACAATCCATATGTCATTTTTTATGGGTAGGAATAAATCACACCTCAATCTAATACATGATGTTCCCAATATGACTTAATGTGTCTATTATCAATTTAAAATCAAGATTTTAGTTCAAAACGTATCACACAATAAAAATTGAGAGAACACACTCGAATTTTTGTTATAATTTACGAAATCAATTCATTAGTCATCAGTGAGGTGTATAAATTGGTCTCACATCAAACCAATACCCAATGTGATGGGTATGAATAATAGTGTGTGTTTCGGTTTTAAAATGACATTTTAGTAAAAAAGACAATTAATGTTCTCAAAACCAATCAGATGAATTCGTATTGTTTTTATACATTAGTATAATGATACATAAGTTATTTTGTATTTATAAGAATTATCCACACCTCAATCTGATGCATTTTGTGACTGGTATGACCCAAAGTGAATCTTTTTATTTAAAATTTTCATCAATTTTAGTATAATGGAATGTTATCCTACTCAAAATTGAGAAATCACATGCATATTGTCTTAATAATTTATTAAAATGATATATATGTAATTTTTGACATTTATGAATCAACATCCTCTCATATCTGAAACAAAATTCTCACAGGATGACTCAAAGCATTTGTTATTAGTTTAAAATCGATATTTTAGTTCAAAAAGTGACAGTCATTGAAAAATGATCACAGGAGCTTGGATTTTGTTTATTATTTAGGAAAACGATCCATAAGTCATTTTTCATGTTATGGAATCAGGTTCTTGTAAAACTGATATATGATGTGGTCAGAATGATTCATAAGTGAATGTTTTCAGTTTAAAATAGAATTTTAGTAAAATATTACAACTAATATAGCATCCCACCTTTTTATCACATAAACTTTAATTACATTTTACAAAACCGAGGATCTTTAAGGTTTAGTGTCTTGGAAACTAGGAACTTAAAACATGAAAACAACATAAAGAATTCTTCTTAAACACTTGAAAGGCTTCTCCTCATGTTCACCCTAGGCTCATTACTGAATCTCATAACCTGGGGACATACATCAAAAGAAAGGGTGAGCATAAGGCCCAGCAAGGGAAACAAGTGAAACATTTTACATATGAACTTGGGATACATCAATAAAGTCATGAAAAGAACTTTAAGGCATGAAAATGAAATCATGAGGCACATCATAATAAAAATAAAACTTTTTCATAACTTGAAGATGTGGCTGCAACATTTAATATTGGCAATCGTTTCGTTTCACCAAGGTCCATCCCCAAGGTGTCGTTAAAAAAATTACCAAGGTTATTCACCAAGGCGTCGTTAAAATGGTCATCTCTAGAGATTAAGTCTTTACCCAATGCATTGGAGCGCTATCAGGGCGCACCCTTAAATTTGCCTTTATTATCATGTGAGCCACATATATCATCATCAAACATTTCCTAAATAACCCATATAGCATAAAATAAATGGGTTTCATTTCATAATCATAACGTTTTAAAAACTGCTTTAAAGACATGATCTTTACGTCACTTTAAACCCACGGAAAGGGAAAGAGGGTTTCAGGTATGTAAATCCCAGAATTTAAAATAGAACATTTTGATATATATGTGAATACCCCTGTAGAAATTAGAGCATTGAGTATTCACTTTATAACATAAAATAATTTTTAGAAAAGAGAGAGAGGCACTTTGAGATGAAAATTCTGCAGCATAACGGCTATGTTACAAGGTTTTAGAAAACATTGAGAAGAGAGGGGACATGGGTCAAACATTCATAAATGACCCATAAAACAGTAGAGGGACAAAATATAAGGGATTTAAGAACATGGTAATGAAATTTGAAAATATACCATATGAAATGAAGAACACGAAAGGAAGAAAAAAAAACAAGATTTCTCTTGTGAAAATTCGGCAGCCTAACGACGTCACTTAAACTTCAACAAAATTGAATTGACAAGGTCAAATAGGGTCTCTCATAAAATGAAAATAAGAGTCCAGTATGATAGATATAGAGATCATACCCCAACATAATAGAAAGGAACTTGAAATAATTGACATGAAAGTAGAACTTCAAAACGAGAAGGGTGAAGAACCACTTAAAAATTAGGCAGCCTAACGGCGCCACTTAAAACTTAAAAATACTGAATTGAAGAGATCAAATGGGGTCTCTAATCATATGATCATAAAAGATCAGTATGATAAATTTAGAGATCATACCCCAACATAATAAAAAAATGTACTTGAAAGAATTGACATGGAAGTAGAACTTCAAAACGAGGAGGGTGAAGAACCACTTAAAAATTCGGCAGCCTAACGGCGCCACTTAAAACTTCAAAATACTGAATTGAAGAGATAAAATGGGTTCTCTCATCATATGATCATAAAAGATCAGTATGATAAATTTAGAGATCATACCCCAACATAATAAAAATGAACTTGAAATACTTGACATGAAAGTAGAACTTTAAAAAAGAGAAAGGTGAATGAATCCCTTGAAAATTCGGCAGCCTAACGGCGCCACTTAAACATTCTTAAAACGAAATGATGAGAGTATGAGGGGGTCTCTCATCATTTGAACATAAAAAGGGCAGTAAGATGAGTATAAAAGAACATCCTCCAACATAAGAACATGGAGCATAAAAGGAATGACATAAAAGAGATCACTTGAAAAGAAAGAGAGGGTTCGGATCCCTTACCTTAAAATGTAACTCTTAAACCTCAAAGGTTGGGACCTTGAGGGATTGGGGGCACCTTGGGAGGACTCCTTGGGAGGTAATGAGACCAGAACTTCGTTGGGGAAGAGTGGGGAGTCGAATGGATGAGAGGATGGCTTGGTATTTATAGGGAAAGTGAGGGGACAAGGCATTAATGGCAAAGGGACACCTCATTAGTGGTTTTGGCAAAACCATGGGCTTGCCCATGGTATTTTCCCATGGTATTGGCCACTTGGGACACCTCATACCTTATCTCACTATTCATAATTCGAACATATTGATTACAAACTTAATACATCATTTAATGATGTCATTAAACACCCGTAACTTAAAAACTGTATTTTCACTATTCATCAAAAATTCAACTTTCTCAGAATAATCCCAAAATTTCACCTTAACCAAATATCAACGCTCTGATTACAAATATGAACACCATTTTATAAAAATAATTTTCTAAATATTTTTAATTTAATTTTTAAATAAAAACACTATTCATTGAAAATTCATTTTTTTCAGAAAAAACTCCAAAAATTACCATAACATAATATCGATGCTCTGAGTTCAAAAATAAAGTCATTTTTATAAAAATAATTTTCTAATTATTTTTAATTTTATTTTTAATTAAAAAACACTATTCACCCGGAAAAACTAATACTTGAATAATAATTAATGAAACCGTTATTTAACTATTTTATTGAATAACATTACTTAATCAAGGTGCCTAGATTATTTTAAAACTTTTTTTAAGTGAGATTACTAATCCATTTGGTCATATTACTAATACTAATCATAAAATCACTATTCATAATTTACTATTCATCAAAAATCAAGTTGGTCTTATTAGACTCTAAATTTCGTACTGAACATAATTGTAGAAGACCATTTTTTGAAAATCATTACACATTTTTAATTATTTAAGGTTTACACAACCATTTTTAAAATATCCTTTTTCTAAAATTCATCAAAAATATGCATACAATATTTATCCGGTCATTTGAAAATTCATAAACATCATCATAAGTAGAAATCCAAATTTTTATTTAAAAAAAAGATTACACAAGGCAATTACGGTCTCGTTACATAACCCCTTATAATACCAGCATAGGACCTAAGAGTAAGGTGTGCTAGGGTGATAGAATTTTGGGGCGGCTCAGTCAACATTGCCCGAGTAGTAATTTCTATAAGTTTGAACTTCTCGCGAAGGCGATTCTGTTCTAGCTTCACATGATGAAGTTCGGCTTGGATTTGGTCCAGAGCAAAGCCCAATGGTGCTACCTCCTTCCCAATCTCTGTTAGATGGGCTTCGATCGGCCCAAGGCTACTAGGTGAGGCCATCAAATCTTCTTTCTATAATAATTAACCAAGATTACTTAAATATAGAGACAATAATCAAAACATTTTGTTCACGGTGGTCATATTGACCGATGGTCATATAACACTCAAAAACCAATGGTCTCATTTTATTTATAATCATGTTTATCAAATAAAAAAAAATTGAGTATAAAAAATAACACATGAAATTAGGAAACAAGATTTATTCAAAATTTCGGGTCGTTACAATCTTCCCCCCTTAAGAAATTGCGTCCTCACTATTTTTTTTAAATTGGGTTTTGAAATTTCATTGAAAGTCCCACATCGGAAAAAGAGTCAGTAACACCATTACTTTAAAAGAAAGAAAAGGAAGTACAAAGGCCACCCGAGTTAACCCACACTCGGGTTCCATGTAGGAAAACATGGACATGGAGGAAAAAACAAAGGGTCAGTTCTGAGAGAGAGTGATAGAGAACATGATTAGGAGAAAGTTAACCATGAGAAAATCCCAAACTTATGATGTGTGTAAACGGTCTTTGATTACCTAGTAGGAAACGTAAACCAACAACATTTTTGTTTTACGTTTCTTTTCATAATTTTGAGGATTTCATTTACTACATAGAACAAAAACATAAGAAAATATACCTACCTTCAAGTAGAGTTTCATCCTTTAACAAGTCCCTACCAACACTAATCTTTTCGCCAAATGATGAGAATTCAAAAATACTTGGTCTCATAAAAGCACAAGAATCATCTTCTATAGAATCACATAATCTACAAAAGATTAACTATCTATTTCTTCTATCTTTAAACATTATCCCAAAAACAGAAAGGTTAAGGTAAAACAACTCTTCAAAAAGAAAGAATCCCATAGGAATAGAACCTACTTTTAAATTTTCAAAGTTCCATGGTACTACCCAACGTTCATCATAGACCACTCCAGAAATAAAGGTCCTTAAAATTCCTCAAAATAAACCAAACTAAGATTGAAACCCAAATACAAGAAGGATTTGATAACATAGTCTTCCAAAACAACTTCATTGTTCATCTCCAGACAACATCAACCACTCCTAACATCTTATAAAAAAAGTATCTAACCTAAACATATTTTACCCAAGATAGGTTAATCATTCCCAAAAGTAACCCAAATTACTATAAGTCCACCTTAAATTCATCAATTCTTCAAAATATAAGTCAACCTTACTCCTCAATGAAAATACTATAGTAATCTATTTACCTCGATCATATAGGGTCCCAAAAATAGTGAACACCTTCCAAAATAATAATCATCTTTTAATCCCCTAATCAACTCTGACATATTAATAAGGAAATTGTCGCATTTCCTATCACATTGGTTGTTGGGACACGTTATTCCATTTACCACCATTAACTAAGTAGATAAAGTATAATTAGAGGCTTAAATACTTAACCAATAATCATGAAAAGGAACTTAAAGCATATAAGGATAACTTGTAGAAGAAAAGTATACCCTAACTTGTGATCCCCTAGGTTCCCATCTAGGTTATCCATGATCATATATTCTTATGTGAATCTTTATTTTATTTTATCTTTGTTCCTTTAATAATGGTTCATACCAAGCTTATGAATTTACCAAAGCATATCCCCCGGGAGTGTCGTAACCAAGAGTGCAGCAAGGCCCGTTGTCGTGTACCAGTTCTCGTTCGAGTCTAGCTCAAAGCGGTGTTTTCGGGTTTTACCCCTATGTACATCTGTGCTAGATCCACCTCTACCTGCTCGTATCCAGACAGGGATATATTTGCTTGGAAACCCCTTACTCAATACTCACCAAAATACCAGGAAGATTTCCTATATTAAACTTTTCTATAGGGTTCCTCCTAGAGTTTTCATATCCTAATTTCCACAAATAACTAAACCATCCGTTGATACCAACTATATCATCCCACCTTTTTATCACATAAACTTTAATTACATTTTACAAAACCGAGGATCTTTAAGGTTTAGTGTCTTGGAAACCAGGAACTTAAAACATGAAAACAACATAAAGAATTCTTCTTATACACTTGAAAGGCTTCTCCTCATGTTCACCCTAGGCTCATTACTGAATCTCATAACCTGGGGACATACATCAAAAGAAAGGGTGAGCAGAAGGCCCAGCAAGGGAAACAAGTGAAACATTTTACATATGAACTTGGGATACATCAATAAAGTCATGAAAAGAACTTTAAGGCATGAAAATGAAATCATGAGGCACATCATAATAAAAATAAAACTTTTTCATAACTTGAAGATGTGGCTGCAACATTTAATATTGGCAATCGTTTCGTTTCACCAAGGTCCATCCCCAAGGTGTCGTTAAAAAAATTACCAAGGTTATTCACCAAGGCGTCGTTAAAATGGTCATCTCTAGAGATTAAGTCTTTACCCAATGCATTGGAGCGCTATCAGGGCACACCCTTAAATTTGCCTTTATTATCATGTGAGCCACATATATCATCATCAAACATTTCATAAATAACCCATATAGCATAAAATAAATGGGTTTCATTTCATAATCATAACGTTTTAAAAACTGCTTTAAAGACATGATCTTTACGTCACATTAAACCCACGGAAAGGGAAAGAGGGTTTCAGGTATGTAAATCCCAGAATTTAAAATAGAACATTTTGATATATATGTGAATACCCCTGTAGAAATTAGAGCTTTGAGTATTCACTTTATAACATAAAATAATTTTTAGAAAAGAGAGAGAGGCACTTTGAGATGAAAATTCGGCAGCATAACGGCTATGTTACAAGGTTTTAGAAAACATTGAGAAGAGAGGGGACATGGGTCAAACATTCATAAATGACCCATAAAACAGTAGAGGGAAAAAATATAAGGGATTTAAGAACATGGTAATCAAATTTGAAAATATACCATATGAAATGAAGAACACGAAAGGAAGAAAAAAAAACAAGATTTCTCTTGTGAAAATTCGGCAGCCTAACGACGTCACTTAAACTTCAACAAAATTGAATTGACAAGGTCAAATAGGGTCTCTCATAAAATGAACATAAGAGTCCAGTATGATAGATATAGAGATCATACCCCAACATAATATAAAGGAACTTGAAATAATTGACATGAAAGTAGAACTTCAAAACGAGAAGGGTGAAAAACCACTTAAAAATTCGGCAGCCTAACGGCGCCACTTAAAACTTAAAAATACTGAATTGAAGAGATCAAATGGGGTCTCTCATCATATGATCATAAAAGATCAGTATGATAAATTTAGAGATCATACCCCAACATAATAAAAAAAGGTACTTGAAAGAATTGACATGGAAGTAGAACTTCAAAACGAGGAGGGTGAAGAACCACTTAAAAATTCGGCAGCCTAACGGCGCCACTTAAAACTTCAAAATACTGAATTGAAGAGATAAAATGGGTTCTCTCATCATATGATCATAAAATTTCAGTATGATAAATTTAGAGATCATACCCCAACATAATAAAAATGAACTTGAAATACTTGACATGAAAGTAGAACTTTGAAAAAGAGAAAGGTGAATGAATCCCTTGAAAATTCGGCAGCCTAACGGCGCCACTTAAACATTCTTAAAACGAAATGATGAGAGTATGAGGGGGTCTCTCATCATATGAACATAAAAAGGGCAGTAAGAGGAGTATAAAATAACATCCTCCAACATAAGAACATGGAGCATAAAAGGAATGACATAAAAGAGATCACTTGAAAAGAAAGAGAGGGTTCGGATCCCTTACCTTAAAATGTAACTCTTAAACCTCAAAGGTTGGGACCCTGAGGGATTGGGGGCACCTTGGGAGGACTCCTTGGGAGGTAATGAGACCAGAACTTCGTTGGGGAAGAGTGGGGAGTCGAATGGATGAGAGGATGGCTTGGTATTTATAGGGAAAGTGAGGGGACAAGGCATTAATGGCAAAGGGACACCTCATTAGTGGTTTTGGCAAAACCATGGGCTTGCCCATGGTATTTTCCCATGGTATTGGCCACTTGGGACACCTCATACCTTATCTCACTATTCATAATTCGAACATATTGATTACAAACTTAATACATCATTTAATGATGTCATTAAACACCCGTAACTTAAAAATTGTATTTTCACTATTCATCAAAAATTCAACTTTCTCAGAATAATCCCAAAATTTCACCTTAAACAAATATCAACGCTCTGATTACAAATATGAACTCCATTTTATAAAAATAATTTTCTAAATATTTTTAATTTAATTTTTAAATAAAAACACTATTCATCAAAAATTCATTTTTTTCAGAGAAAACTCCAAAAATTACCATAACATAATATCGATGCTCTGAGTTCAAAAATAAAGTCATTTTTATAAAAATAATTTTCTAATTATTTTTAATTAAATTTTTAATTAAAAAACACTATTCACCCGAAAAAACTAATACTTTAATAATAATTAATGAAACCGTTATTTAACTATTTTATTGAATAACATTAATTAATCAAGGTGCCTAGATTATTTTAAAACTTTTTTTAAGTGAGATTACTAATCCATTTGGTCATATTACTAATCCTAATCATAAAATCACTATTCATAATTTACTATTCATCAAAAATCAAGTTGATCTTATTAGACTCTAAATTTCGTACTGAACATAATTGTAGAAGACCATTTTTCGAAAATCATTACACATTTTTAATTATTTAAGGTTTACACAACCATTTATAAAATATCCTTTTTCTAAAATTCATCAAAAATATGCATACAATATTTATCCGGTCATTTGAAAATTCATAAACATCATCATAAGAAGAAATCCAAATTTTTATTTAAAAAAAAGATTACACAAGGCAATTACGGTCTCGTTACATAACCCCTTATAATACCAGCATAGGACCTAAGAGTAAGGTGTGCTAGGGTGATAGAATTTTGGGGCGGCTCAGTCAACATTGCCCGAGTAGTAATTTCTATAAGTTTGAACTTCTCGCGAAGGCGATTCCGTTCTAGATTCACATGATGAAGTTTGGCTTGGATTTGGTCCATAGCAAAGCCCAATGGTGCTACCTCCTTCCCAATCTCTGTTAGATGGGCTTCGATCGGCCCAAGGCTACTATGTGAGGCCATCAAATCTTCTTTCTATAATAATTAACCAAGATTACTTAAATATAGAGACAATAATCAAAACATTTTGTTCATGGTGGTCATATTGACCGATGGTCATATAACACTCAAAAACCAATGGTCTCATTTTATTTATAATCATGTTTATCAAATAAAACATTTTTTTTGAGTATAAAAAATAACACAGGAAATTAGGAAACAAAATTTATTCAAAATTTCGGGTCGTTACAACTAACATACTCAAAACCGATCAAAAACATTCATATCATTTTGATACATTAGGAAAATTATAAACATTTCATTTGAGATGCTTTAGAATAAGTCTCTCTTATATTCAATGAATGGTATGACCGGTATAACACCAAGTGCATCCTTTTATTTAAAATTGACATCAATTTTAGTAAAATTAACAATTTAATTTATTTTCTTTATTTAAATTATTAATAAAATAATAATTTCTTTCTTCCATAGGTGTGTTATTTTTCTCAATTAGGGTTGGTTTGATTAGAAATAGCATGATTCGGGTCAAGAAAAAAAGAAAAGGGAACATTGATGTTTTTGAATGTGTGTAATAATTTTTATTTATGTAATTTTATAAACCAATGTTTAAAATGTATATAAAATTTTGTTTTTCCTTGTGTTTTTGTTTAAAATTTCATTTCATTTAAATCCTATATTGGTAATTGTTCTTTATTTATATCTGGTGTGTTTTTGGTGTTGTGGTGTGCTGTTACAACATGTTGCAGTAAAGTTGCAGTGTGTTGTTGCAGAACACTACAGTATGGCCCTTTATCGGTGATTTTAAAAGAATTGATAAAGGGAAAATTTATCAATTCATTTAAAATCAATAATAAGGGGATAATTTATAAATTCTTCTATTAGTTCTAATAAAAGATCATTTATAAGTTCATCTATAAGCAGTGATAAACTAACTTTCTCAGTTCTTATAAAAGCAATGACAAATGGTGCCCTTAGTGGTGGTAAATAAAAGAAATAATAAATGTTCCCATTATCGGTTCATTTAAAAACATTGATAAACGGTACCTTTATCAGTGATTTTAAAAATAATTGATAAAAGACCAGGTATTTTAACCTCAAACATGTATTTAGTTCTTTTCTAGAACTAATAAAGGACATTTCTATCACTATTAAATGCCTATTTTGTAGTAGTGCATACACAGAAATAGTATATTAGTTATACATTAGATTAAAGTGTGTTTTTTTAGGTTAAACCCTTATCATAACAACATTATTTTATATGAGTACAATGTTTTTTTATATAATATTGAAATAGGGATATTTTAGGGGTGGATAATGGAAATTAAACTATAGAGCTTAAGAGAAGACATTACCTCTTAATCAACAATCTTTTTTTGTACAATAAGGCTACCTTGGAAGGATTTCTACCAAAAGGGATGATTCAAGGCCTTGTTTAGGGATTTTGGTTAGCTATGTAGTAGGTTATTACCCGAACCTAAGTGTTTTGGGAGATGTTAGGATAGCGAATAATTGGTGTCCTTTTATAATCGAGGAAAAGGACTCACTTGGTATTTTGAAAATAAGTTAGGTGTACCAAGATTTGATCCTAAAAAATTAATCCAAAACAAACTAAACATAGTAATTTAAGGTCAATTGATCAATAATGTCCATACAATGGGTTTTTGAAAAGTTTCTAGGTCATTTGGGCCCCTATGTTAAGGGTTCAATCTTTATTAAGCATAATCTTTCCTTAATAATTATAAATAATTTTCATCACATTCACAAATTTTTTTTGTCAAACAAAAGTTAATATTATTAGAAATTAATATTTATGATTATTCAAAATATTTAATCCAATTTTCCAATTTCCAATAACATAAGTGGAAGAAATCAATTTAAACGTAATCCCCCAAGTAGGACGACAACGCGGGTTTTTAAAATGGAATCATCTGAAAGTTTCCTATGTTTTTATAATAAATTTCAAAGTGAAATTGATTCCAATAAACAACATTAGATTGATTGATTAAAATAATTTATAATTAAACATTAAAAATAATTAAAAATATAATTTAACCTTATAAATAAATTACATGAGAAAAGAAGTTATGAACTAAAATTCTATATTTTTAACTGTTTATTAAAAAATGAAATGATACAGAAAAAATATCAAAAATTTACCCTATCCATATTATTATGATTATATTTTAAATATAATGTTTTTTAAAAATATTATATCAATTAAAGTTTCAAAATTCAAATTTAAAATGTGTTCTCCCATGAAAGGTGATAAAATTACCTTTATAAAAATATATGTTTTATCTGTAGAATAGTGTTTGTTCTTATCTTATGCATATTAAACCTAATGGATTAAAATAGAAAATATTATATCGAATATATATTATATATATTACAATAATATCATTCATTAATTATAATTAATTTAATTTATTAGAGTAAAATATGTTTTTGAGAATATAAAATAGTTTTCTATCAAAATATTCCCTTTATATTCTATCAGTTCTTATACTCATTTATATTTACTTTTTAACCAATTAATTAGTTGTTTAAACTATATATATTCATTAGTTATTTAATGTTATTTATAACATCTAGTTTATATCTTGTTATATTCAAAAATAATATTTTAATAATATGTTATTGTTTGGTAAAACTCGATTTATCTGTTAATGAAAGCCATAAAAGAAGGTTTCTCTTGTGTGTAACCCAAGCTAACTCGGTGTTCCATGTATTAAAAAATATAAAATATATTAAATAACTTTAAAATATTAAATATATTTTAATTTATCATTGTATTATATCCCCTTAAATTCTTGGTGTCATGTGTCATGCACGTTATCGAATATAAGGTTCTTAATTTAGAATTTTAGTGTGTTACATATCCTGCCCATTCCTAGTATAGAATGGAATACAAAAAATAAATGCTTGATAAGGTTTTTATATAGGTTCCTAAAAAATTTACCAGAGATGTATTATATGATTTAGATTCCAAAATTAAATAATTTTATGTTCCATTGATAATTCATCCTCTTTTAATTATGGGGGTGCAAGAATAGTTCTACTAAATATTCATGATGTAAATAAATTCATATTTGGGAAATTTATTAGTACATTTTATATAATTGAATGAATAAAAAGTGTAATTATCACTGCATCCCTATCTTTATCCACCTCGGTTTTGGTAATAGCATAATACCATCACTTATCTCCTTTACTAGGAGATTATTATTGTTTATTATCATTAATAACCCTTGGATCAGTGTGTCAATTTTCAAAGTGTCCATATTCCTTACAGTGGATAAATTGGACCATCGGATGATGATTAATTAAGAAATTACATTCCTCTATTTTATTTTTATACTTAATCATCTCATTTATATATATTTTCCTCTATTCAGTAATTGAAACATTTACCAGTCCCCTCGAGATAGTTTTTAGGGTACAACATTTAATAATTTTAACCTGTGTGATATTGGATCTTAATGGAACTATGAGATTTATCTAGTAATACCCCATAATTAAAATGCATTCTTCACTTGTTATATATAATCCCTTGAGGCCACAAATAATTATGATTATCCATCTGGACTTTTAGAGAACATCTTAAAACATCAACATAAATTTAAAAATACTAAATTTTTTAAGCACTTAAAAAAGATAGCTATTCCTACTAAATAAATGGTCAATTTTAGATTTGGTGTTAATGTTGAAACCTCAGTAATACCATGAAATACTTGTGAATTTTTCTTCATTAGACTCAATAAATTCATGTTCCTTTTATTTAGTGAACATAAAATCCTCTCTATTTTAAAATAGAGAGTGTGTGGGAAATATTAATTGATAAATGTGGTCTTAAATTCTTCCCACTTAATATCATCTATGTCTTATTTGGAATTTCTACTCTTGAATACTATCCACCATTGATTTACTTATCCCTCAAGGATATGAACTACCAATATGAACTTCTCTTATTATAGAATTTTTGGATAGAAAATAAATTCCCACTAGAGTTGATAAATTATTCTGGGATTATGGAATGAGAATATCCAGTAAAACATTGATTCAAGTTATTATTCATAACTTCTGTTAGTTTTCCCAATAATTACATTATTTCAAAGACTCACACTCTAATTATTTTTGGTATTTCATTATGGTAATCATTGTATTTCCCATTTCTTATATATTTTCCTTGTTTCCCCCTATTTCCAAAAATTTTCAAGATTAAAGTAATTTTATTGATGATAGTTTTCAAACCAATTGGAATATAAAGTGGAAAAAATTAACTTAGAAGGAATAAATCATAAATGAAATATACACCCTATATAATGAATTTAAATGTTCCAATCCAGTTTATCCATGGTATATTTCCTACTAGGTTCTAAAATATGACATTATATTCAAATAAATAATATTTATTTATAAATATATTACTAATTATCCAAAGAATATCATTTGGGGATTGAAAGCATGGTGTACTATTTTTGGCCCACACATTATACACTAACTGATGATCAAGTTAATACTCAACCAGAATTTTTTTGGGCAATTACCCCAAGGTTAATGTTTATCACATCCACATCTACATCCACTTACCAGTATCCATACTAGGAATTAATAACTAGATAAAACCACAAAATATATACTTTACCAAAATTTCAGGATTTTATTCGATATATTGACTTTCCCCTAGGGTTTTCACCAATATTATCTCATATTAATATCCAAAAATAACTTTATTTTCCACTAATACTAATTATAGAAACTAAATACTTAATAAATTTTATTTTTTTATATTTAAAAAGTTTTTTCAAAGAATAAAATACAATGATTTAGAGTTTTAGTTTTTTTGGGTGATTAGAAACATGAGTATATAATATTAATCTTGTATTGCATCATATTTTTTTAAAAGACCATATGGTGATCCTAAATACCATAGGTCTTTAAAAACTGTATAGGATTCCATAGATAAATACATAAAGGAAAATGGTGAGTAAGAAATCCTCATTAGAAAATAATAAGAGTAAATAGTAATGGTGAGACGACAAGTATAAGTTAGGAGGCATAACATAGGATCATAAATAGAGTGATTGTATGAATGGAATCATAGAATAAATAAATGATATCATAAGATTTTTTAATCTTATATATGTGATAAAAACATAAATAATTCAATTATAAAAATAATTCAAGGCTCGCTATAGTGTGCTTAGGATAACTTCTCATGAACCATACAAGTTATCTCGTGAGATGAAATAATTAACAATAGAATTGGAGTACTATCTAGGAGAACCCTTTATATTCATAACATGTATATGAATACATCTTCCAAAAAAGAAAAATAAACTATATTTATATCCTAATCATGTTCAAACCTATGAGTATGGAGTGGGTTAGATTATATTGTCATAATGAATAATTGAAGGATATATCATAACGAACCTCAAGAGATGAATAAATTTTATTATTCTATATTTTTAGATTCCAAAAATAAGCATAATAATTTAATAGTGAGTTATAATATATATAAATTCAATGGAATAATTTGATATTTAATAAAAAATGATCCACTTAGTTGATGCTTTGTGAAATGACTTGTGGATTATTTTAAAGAATTAATGAACTTATTATATTTTATTAAACCATAATTGATCCAGGACAGTTTTCCCTAGAATAATGAGGGATTTATAAAACTACTCATGGTTATAAATAAATTTTATATAGGTGGTTCTAGACATGAATTAATAAATCGGGGTGTTCTTTTAAATCAAGTTCACGAAAAGAAGATAATTTCAAAAGGAACATAAAACATGTATTATACCAAAAAATGAGAGGTAAATTAAACATGGAATAAATTTAAGGAAAATATATACATAATATTTAATAATTACATGATAATAATATATATTAGAAGTTATAAAAATAAAAAGAACACATAACCCAAAAGTAATTAGGGTGGTTTAGACAATCCCCTAATTCATGTGTTGATTCATATTGCATGTGTTCATAACATCATAAATAATAAAATTTTGTTTTTTTAATAATTATTTTATAAAAAAAATTACTCTATAATTCTGTTGATAAGGTCTATTTATATTATTATTTTTCTCATTTATTAAATAGTTTTGTCCTATTTTTTTATATGAGGTGGTTGAGTAAATTTATCTATAACATATTTGGTAGATTGATCGTGGTTAAAAATGTTCAAAAATAGATTAATAATGTAAATATATGTATATTTTTTTATATAATTATTATATTATATAATTAGTTATAAAGTTTCATTGGATTTCTCTAATTGGATTCAAATTAATAAAGGTTTCATGATATGTTCATTTAAGATTGTTAAATTTACAATGACCATTTATTGTTAATATCACATATAAAATGTCAAATGTTATCATTAAATAATATTAATAGTATGATAAATATAATTTTTATAACTTAATTATATTTTTAAATAAATCCATGTTACGTGGTGTTGGAAAACAAAACAAGTTATTCATATAGGTTGTAGTCTGCACGTACGCATGAAAACATCTTAATTTTTCAAATTGTTTCGGAGCAAGGTAGAAAATGGATATTCCACTAGTATAATAAAAATTCATAATATGATTAATACTGATATTATCCTTCGATAAAGGATATATTATATTTAAGGGGGTAGAATATTAAATCAATTAAGAGAGTTTGGTTGAGGAAATTACCTCTCTAATTTGGTGTTCTCACTTGGGTAATACCTTAAGGAACATAGACATTGTATTTTTGTAGTACAGGGTAATATGATATGGTAAGGGGATTCAGGAGATACTGGTTCGAGTTATAATTAAATTAATAAATTATAATGAGTTGGGAAACTATAGTAACACAAACCTTATACACATGTCAGTACAACATTTTAAACATAAATATCCAATAAATACTTCCAAAAGATCCTGAGGACTATTGTAGTTAGAGAACTAGATTAATAATACATCAAACGAAACTAAAACACATTATATTTATTTTATTCTAGTTAATTATCTCCTAAATCACTTAAACTCCTAAAATTTCATAGGATAACCTCGGAAAAAAAGTAGAAGAAATGAGTCTTTTATAAATCTCAATAAGGGAATAAACATGATAATAATGAATAACATGTGATTCAAACAACATAACATGATATCATGATAGGGAATGTATTATGAATAATCACATGGGATCATAATCTAAATAAATATATTCAGAATATCATGGAAATATAGGATTGTGGTAGAAATATAAAATATGACATATGTATAAGTCATGGCTAACTGTGAACACAACATCAAAAGTTGGAAGGAGTCTGATCATGTATTAAGTTCACTCCCTAATCCCATATATAATATATCATGATCAAAAAAACTTTTCCCAATGAATTATAAAACTATCTAGGTGAACTCTTCATAAAATGTACATGATTATGTGTTCTATAAAATGAAATCAATCATAAGGCATAAACAGAAGAATTACCCTTAGAAAGAAATGGGTTGCATGATTTTTCCTCATATCATTATCAAAGGATATTTTTTAAATATTAAAAACAAATTAAGGGAATAGATAATTTGGATATACATTTATTATTACATAACAATAGGTCTCAAAATATAGTGTTCTGTTTGAAATAATTTCATGAGGAATGGTATAAAATGGGGTATAAAAATATACTTTCAAAATGACATTTTAAAGAAAGAATAAGGATGGAATTTTAATCTAATACTAGAGTTAAATCATATTTTTATACCTAAAATATTAATTTATTTTATTAAATCATAAATGGTATTAAATAATTTAAATTGGTGTTACATAAAAGGATTAAGGAATAGAAAAGTTCCCCTTAATCAAATTTTATTTTAAAGACTAATTTTAGAAATGAACATAAGGAATATATTACACCGTAAAAGTAAGAGATAATAGATAGGTCTATATGTAAGGAACACATATAAAAAATTTATAATCATTCCTTAATATCAAAATGATCGAAAAAGTGAGTTAAACAGAGAACATTACTAACCCAATGAAATAGGTTAGTTCAAAGAGATCCCATACTTTATGTTCCTTAATAGTTCTATACTTTCACTTAACATCATGGAAAATAAAATTAAATTCATTAAGTACTTAATTCATAAACATTTTCATCTATATTTTATTTATTATAATTTTATTATGTTCACTTATAACAATTTCAATGAGATATAAATTTTAATTTTGTTATTCTATGGATGTTTGTTACATGGTTCCAGGGTTGGATCACTTGTGTAAAACTTTATGGAAGTTCTTATAAAATGGGACTACAGCTCCAAAATTAAAATGAATTGTATTTAGTTACATATATAAATTTAAATGTTCCCAAATACCAATATTTTTTCAAACTAGGGATAATTATTTTAGTTAGAATGTACACATTATATGGTTATTTCATTTAGACCATTTTATTGATCGACACAAACTAGATTTTTTTATTAAATTATATGATTATTAAAACATTAAATGACTTAAAATAAGATAAAATATAATTATTATTATTATTAACATATTTCGCAATAATATATTTTCTATAACAATCATTGAAGATGGTGGTGAAAAATAAAGTATGTTGTTAATAGAGGTGGTGAACCGACCTTTTTGTAAACAACATTTTCATTTTTGAATCAATTGAGGGAACTATAAGAGGATATATGGTAGATACTCCATTAATAGGATAAAATTATACTACATCTATGATATTGGATTTATTATTCTATATTTTATTAAAAAAAATCAGATGATGAGGAGGAATGAATATTAAAAGTACCAGTTGAGGGAATTTCCTTATCTTTTGGATGTCTCATCCTAGGATTACACCTAAGTTACATTAGAATGGTATTTTAGAGGTATCATCATCACTAGTATATTGTATAGAATATTTGGAAGGTAATTGGGTATAAATTTTGGAATCTTCAAGGTGTAGAATTGGTTAGGATAATGGGTGGTGGGGGTGGTGATTTTAAGAGGAGAAGAGGGGTACTTATTAATGTTATAATCATTTGATTATTATTTTTGGATCAATACAACCTATAGTATTTATTATTGTCACTATATAATATAAATTAATAATTTCATTCCAAAATACAGTGTTCTTACATCATCCATGAATAAAAAATTCATGTACTAAGCTTATAATGTTAAATATCACATTTTGTTGTATATCACAATTCAGCAAAAAAATAAACTATTTAAAAAAATAATAAAAAACAAACAAACAATTTGACAATTTGTATATACATAATTAAAGTCTATTTTTTGAAGATAATTTATTAAATATGATAAATTTAATTTTTTAATATAATCCTAATTTATTTAGAAAAATACAAATTTTAATATTATTATCATTTTTGTAACCCATTTAAAAAATCTCTTATGGTCTAATAAAATTATCTTATCATTTTAATAAAAAATAATAACAAATTATAAATAAATTATATGAAAAGAAAATTAATTTTTAATTTTTATATTTGTTATAAAAATGAATATAAATCGTATATGTTTTACAAAAAAAATGACCCCTTATCTTATCGTTATTGAAACATTTATTTACTTTTAACATAGTATAAATCTATTTTATTCTCATTTTATAAGTTTCCTAAATATTATTCTATAATTTCATGGGTTAATATAATAATCTAATAGCCAGTTTACTACTTGTAATTGTCATAATACTATTCAAATGGTTATATTACTATTCTAATGGTCAGATTTGTAAAACTCATATGGGTTCCTTACTTTTTATAAATACCTCATAATTTATTCATTCTTCATTCACTTATATTTTATATCAAGTTAATATTTTCTTCATTTTTAACATTTATATTAAATCATTAATATTATACTTAATTTCTACATGTTTTTTCTTTAGTATGATTTTTAGGTTGATTGAGCATACCCAAATATTATAATTATTAGTATATTTTTTATTTATTGTCCAATTATAATACATTCAATTATTATGGAAATTTTTAGTATTTATATATAATGTATAAATTAATATAATAAAATGTATTTAGTTTTATCTTGTTTTACTTGTTCATTATATAATATTATATTACAAAATTTTACACAATTATATATTCTAAAGGGAAATTGAATTCAAAAAAATTGGTTCCTTACATTCTTCCCCCCTTAAAAAAATTTCCCATGAAATTTCATTTTAAATACTAATGTAAAAATAAAAGAGATTAATTATTCTTTATTGAATCCTATAGTTCCTATTTCATATCCATGTACTTATGGTTACACCATTGTACTTTGACTAGGTGATTTGTCTTATTACGTAGAACTTTATTTGTATTGCATAAGATCTTCACCAGATGCTACTCATAAGAGATATCATTTTCCCGCTATACCACCTCAAAATTCAATATATTTTAGGGAACTGATATATATGTTTTCAATATGGATAAGTTGAATACATCCATAACTTTATAAATGGTTTTTGGGAGTTTCCGTGGATAGACCACAACTCTTATGAAATCAAGAATCTCAAAGAGGTCGATGTACCTAGGACTTAGCATTCCATTCATCCCAGATCTCATGACTCTCTTACATGTGGATATATTGAGGAACTATTTATCTCCATCCTCAAACTATATGTCTCTTTGATGATTGTTAGTTTATTTATTTTTCTGATGATGAGAGCCATGATGTGCTTCTAAATAGTCTTGAAATTTTCTATCATTTCATTAAATAATTATATTTTTAAATTCTTGTGTTAAAAAGATTAATCCAAACACACATGTGTTCTATATCACTTCCTATAAATGAATTCATATGGATACATTTTCATTCTTTAGAGGAAACTATTATTATATGAGAACTTGACCAGAATAATGATTTATCTCATCTATCATCAAAGCCCATAGAGTATGCTCTCAACACGTATTAATATTTCTGAATAGTCAAATCATATTGGAAATCAATTTGGGGGTAATTAGTTGAAGATAATATTAACTCAGTGTTTATATATTTTTGTATACTCTTCCAAAACATAGTGGTAAATCACAGATCTTGATCAAATATAATTGATAGTAGTGTTCAATGAATCCTTGCCACTTCTATTATGTATATCCATGCAAGATGACATAGTAATAAGTCCTCTTGAATGGAAACAAATTGATTAATATTTGTAAGATGATAAACCAAAACCCATATATCATTATTTATTCATAATGTATTTAGAATTCTAGTGACAAATTCCATGGTGATATTTTCCCATTTTCATGTTGGTATGGTTAATTATTTCTGCATACCCATAAACATTTTTCTTTAATTCTTCACATGATAACATACCTTGAATTATTATGACTATTATTCGGTATCTTTATTTATATTTTCCCACTAATAGTGATATTTGAGATCTTGATACATCTTCATGCTCCATGATCAGATGGATAAGATTGATATATATATATATGAATCATTCAATAGATTCTTTTTTATTTTATGATTTTATGGTAAACATAGTCAGGAACCAAATCTTACACCTCCTTCTTCATCAATTTTTAGCTCTGGGGATTTCCCTTTTTTTATTGCTTCCACCTTTTATAGTATTTTCATATCATCTCTTTGAGAATACTTTATCTTCTTTAGAAGAGATGGTAGAGTATTCAATTGTGAAATGAATGATGGTTTTATTTCATTTATTATTTACACATCCATATTATTAAGTCTAAGAAGATTGAATCCTTCTCAATTATCTTCATTGATAAGTTTATTAGATACTTTAAGGAGTTTCATCCACAATATTTATTTTCCTAGGATAGCAGGGGATTGATTATTCATAGTCCTTGATCATATATAAACATATTCATTGGGAGAAATTATGATCATTCTATGTGAATATATAATTAAGGCTCTTACAATCTATATATATCTCACACTTCTCACCATAGGGATAATATCACCATATTTTCAGTGTGAATATTTCTATTTCCAAATCCAGATCATGTTTGGGATAATTCTTCTCCTAAACATTCAACTCTCATGAGGTGTAGGATATAAATTTTTTATTTTTAATCAATACATATCTAGATTCATTCCTTTGTGTAGAATTTTATACAATATAATATACTCACTTGAGGGTTGTGTGAGGATTGGTGCATTGAGGAGCCTCTTTTTAAATTCCTTGAACATCTCTTAACATTTACTATTCCACATGAAATTTACTCCTTTTTGTTTCATCATGGTAAATGGGTTCAAAAATAGTGATAGTATTTTCATAAATCATCGATAATACCCACCTAGTACAAGGAAACTATCGATCTTCATTATAGATATTGGTATCGGTCACTCCAGAATTCCATTTATCATAGAAAGGAATATAGATATTCCTTTATTATTGATAACATGTCCCAAAAAACTACTTCATCCATCTAGAACTCATAATTACTATACTTTTCTTATATATTCTCCTTTCTCAAAGTCTTTAACCCAGTATTCAAGTTCTCCTCATACTCCTCCTTGATCATGTAGTATATCATAATATCATATATAAAGATTACCATAATATTATTGAGGTAATATCTAGTTTTCTATTCATTAATTATATAAAAAATGTAGGATCATTAGTAACTCCTATAGGAATTACTATGAACTCATCGTGTCTATAACTCATTCAAATGGTAGTTATTGGAATATCTTATTTATTCATTTTTAATTAGTGATATCTTGACCAAAGTTAAACTTTATATAAATATTGGGTCCCACATTATTGATTGAATAAGTTATCTATGAATGTTTTAGGATACTTATTATTTATTGTGATTTTTTGGAGCCATAATAATTAATGCAATGTTATATTGACTGATACTTCCTCTTGATGAAGAGGACATGAGCACCCCATAGTAAAGCACTCTATCATATAAAGACATTTTTTAGATTTTATTCTCACTTATTAGTTAATTATTCCAACATAATGGTGTAAATTTTCTAAGGACACTTGGATATGGGAAAATATCTTAGTACAAGATCAATTGATAACTCAACCTCTCTGTTAAAAGGCCGACCAAGAAACTCTTCAGGGAATACAATAATAAAATCCCTCTTTATAGGAATTTCAATAAGCATGATTCTCTCCTTTTTATCAATCATTTGAGTGAGATATGATTTCTTATAAGGAAATAATATCCATTCTTGAGAATAATATTAAAAATTAAATTCATAATCCTCCTTGCACTTTTACAACATTGGAGGATAACTCAGGATGTGCAGTTTTATCGACCTGTCCAAGAATATGATGTTGGATTTATATAAGGAAATCCAATACATCCCCAATATAGAATCAAACTCCACTAAAGGAAGCATGAATAGATTGTATTTTAGGTTCAGTCCACAAACATTGATTGGGGGGGATTTATATATTTGAGATACAATAATTTCCAAATTTTATATTCTCATATATTACTCAAATCACATGTTTTGAGTTGGTGTCAGAATAGTTCTAAAAAGAATTAAATAAATAAAAGAATGTGTCAAACTAGAATCAAAAGGTAAATTCACTTTTTTTGAAAAAATTACTATTGTACATGTCACTATATTTTTTTAGGATCCACCTTTGAAATATGATAGTATATATAATTATATAATATCTAGGCCTTATAAGTTGTTATCGTTGATTTTATCTATAAACCCTAGTCTTAGGGAATTAGTTTTCATAATATCTGTGTTACTTGTAGTTTAAACACTAAACGATATGCTGGGTATTGATCTAATCTTCTTTTCCTCTGTCACATTAGAGGGCTTCATCACCTCTCTTTATCATTAATTATCTTAATTCCCCTCTTTTCAACATTTTAATCATCTCGTAGTTTTGTGGAGACAAGTTATAAGATGCTTCTCCCCATATTTTTTACACTTGGAAAGTTTTTTTTCTTTCCAATGAGGGGTTCATCCATTGATCTTACTGATGAAAATATTATTTTAGGATTTTTGTCTCCAGGGCCAAAAAACCACAAAGTTTCACTAATCTCTTTCATGGCCTTAATGAAAAAATGAATAGTATATTTATTGTTTTCAAAGTCTTGAATCACTAAATATTTTCATATACTCAAATCTAACACAATAAATAAATGTTCCACCATACATTTTGGGTTGATGAAAAAAAATGAAGGTGTATTGTTCAAGCCTTGTAAAGTTTCTCTAATATGCCCCAATAGACTCATATTCCTTTGTCATAAGTTTGAGGAACTCCATATCTATTTATAATATGAATATTTTTGGGAAATATTTATTTAAAAAAATCTTGAATCCATCCCATTCTATAGAATCAATTTTCATTTTAGACACTTTTTTTAATCATTGTTTAGCAATGATTGGCTTTCCATTCAATATAATAGATAACCAACTTGATTTTATCTTGTTATGAGCATTGGATAATATAGAATATCTTTTCAATAGAGTTTATATTTTATTTCATGATAATGGGATAAATATATCCACTAAAGGTTGGAGACCTTTTCTATATAATGAACTCAACAACAACATTCCATTTCGTTGGTAATAGTGGGAATTCTATACAATTAAATTTATTATTCATAACATGGGTCAGTTGAGCCAAACCTACCATGAAGTTCTAATATCCTACACCCATAATGTTAGTAATCTCATTAGGTAAATCATAAAATCGCCTATCATGTTGGTTAGTGGCACGGTTCCTCCTATTTCCCTCAATTAACTAAAATAAATGGGATAAGGTATGGTATTATTTTAAATAATAAACATATAAAATGGAATCTATAAACATAAAAGGAATAACATATAAATGAAGAGTATATGCTAACTTATTATTCTCTAGCTTTCATTATAGGTTATATATGGTAATGATTCTAATTATATTTACTAACGTAACAATATATTCAAGATCTACATAATGGATAATAAAATATTTTTTAATTTTCCAAATTATATCCCTTGGGAGTGCCACACTATGTGTGTAGAAAGGCGTCTTTATCGGGTATCAAGTAAAAACTAAGTTAATACCCAATGCACCATTTTTGTTTTTATTAACTGTATGTAAAATTTCTCTAGAGACACATCCACTTATAGTATCTAGACATGGATGTAATTTCTTGGAAACTAATTTCTATAAACTTCACCAAAATTCCTAGGTACTTTCCTATACATAGACTTATCCCTTCGGTTCTTACTGTAGTATTCTGGTCCTAATCAACAAAAATAAAGAGACCCTTCTTTGATACCAACTATTGAAACCCCATCCTTTTTAACATGTTAATATTAAATCTTAACTATAAATATCCAATAAATAAATCCCAAAAATCATGAAGCCTACATATCTTTGAAAGACTAGGGTCAAAATACATAAAAATAAACAAAAGATTCAAATTTATTTTATTATATATAATTATCTTTTAAATCATTTTAATCTCCTAAAATTTAGTAAGATGACATGGGGAGTCGATAGAATAATGGGGTGACCTATAAATCTTTGTAATGGAATAAACATGATAACATGTCATAACCTGTGAGTTAAATGGCATAACATGATATCATAAAAGAAATGGATCATGATTAATCAAATGGGATCATAACATAAATAACCTAGAATCATAATATCAAAGAAACATATGAATGTTGTGGAAATATAAAACTAGACCTAATCATAAGTAAAGGATACCTGCTAAGATATCATAAGGTGGAAAAATTCCCATCGTGGTTTAGGTTTACTCCCTAATATCATATATACCATATAATGAAGAAAAACTTTAAAAATGAACTATAATTATATCTAGGTGCACCCATTATAACATATACATGATTATGTCTGCTAGAAATGGAAATAAATTATAAGTCATAAACATAAGAATTGCTCATGGAAAGAAATGGATTGCATAATGTTTCCTCATATCACAATATAAGGATATAAAAAAATGATTACAAAGAGAAGAAAGAATTAAATATTTTTTAAATTCGTATCTAATTATATAATCATAGGTATCAAAATATAGAGTTCATTAGTAAATAATTTCATGAGAAAGGGAAGATAATTGGGTATAGAAATGAACCTTCATAATGACAATTTAAGGAATTAGTTAAAGAATTTTAGAGAAATAAGAAGTATTGAATTTTCCTTGAAACCCAAAGGTAAACCCGAATCGTTATAACTAAAATATTCATTTATTTAAGAAAATAATTAATGGTAATAAATAATTTAAAAGTTACTTACATAAAATTATTAATAAATAAAAAACATCCCCTTAACCTTATTTTATTTTAAAGAAGAAATTTGAAAAAAAATAAACATAAGACATGTATTACATCATCAAAATAAAGGATAATAGATAGGTATATATGTAAAAAAAATATAAATAATTTATAATCACTACATAATATTAAATCATGATATATATATATATATAAAGTGAGTTAGAGATATAATGTTCATAACCCAAAGAAAAAGGTTTGTTCGAAGAGATCTATTACCTTATGTCCTAGAATTGTTCATTACATTCACATAACATCCTATATAATTGAATTAAATTTATTAATTACAAAATTTATAACATTTTAAATATATATTTTATATATTATAGTTTTAGTATCTTCATTTATAACTATTTCAATGATATATAATGTTTACTTTCAATATTTCAAGGGTGGTCATTTAATGGTTCCATGGTCGGAACGTTATGTTTTTGTAAAATGGAAATACAAATCCATAATTGAAATAATATGGTTTTCATGTAATTATAGAAATTTAAATGTTTCCAAATACTTATATGTGTTCTGATATCGGGATGATTTTTTTGGTAAATATTCAAGTGTTATATATTTAGTTAATTTAGTTCATTCTACTCATCATCACAAACTAGGTTAATTTTATTTAATTTAATGATAATTAAAACGTTTAAAACATTAAAAAAAGTTATAATATACTTATTATATTCATATTTAACTATAATATTTTTTAGAACAATCCTTGAAGGTGGTTGTGAAAAATGGATTACGTTGTTCATATAGGCACTAAACCAATAATATTATAAAAATCGTTTTCATTTTAAAATAATTTGAGGAGAAGAGAATATGATGGATTTAAGATATTACATTAACACAATAACATTATAGTATATATAAGATATAGGATTTATTATTCCTTGTTATATAGAGGTTATTTGGAGTATGTGTAGAGACAAAAATTAAAAGAATTTGTTGAGGGAATTACCTTCTCCTTTGGATGTCTCTTCTTAGGATTCCACTTAAGGAACCTAATAATATTCTTTAGGTGACAAAAGTATAACTATGGTATGGGGGAGATGATTGGAAATTTAATTGTGTAGAAATTTGGCAAGAACCAAGGATTATAAGTAGTGAGGTGAAGGGGTGGTTAGGGCTTGAATCTTTAAGGGTGGATATGGGTATTTTTGAATATTATAATCATTAGTTAATTATTTTGGATCAATAATAAAAATATTATTGATTATTCTCACTATAAAGATGAAATGGTTCATTTTCTTTCAAAATATTGGGTTATTAATTCATCTATGACTGAAAAAATAATTTTATTATTTTATAATGTTAAATATTCTATTTTTTCATATTTCACTATACACCAAAAATTAAACTATTATATAAAATTACCAAAAAAATAATCCTATTAATTTTTTGATATGTGGATTCCAAAAATGAATTAAATATTTTGAAAATAATTTTCTAGATATTAGGATTTTAATTTTTAATTATAATCCCCATTTATTTGAAAAATAATAATTTTAATATTGTGATCAATTTTTTGACCCTTTTGAAATATTACATAAGGAATCATAAAATTCTAGTACCATTATAATCAAAATTAATATTAATTTGTAAATATATTTTATCAAAATAAAATTCCTTTTAAATCGATATATTTTTTATAAAAATGAAAATAAATCAAACCTGTTTTTCAAATATACAAACACATACTTTATCCTATTTAAAATATTTATTTACATGTACCAAATTATAAATATATCTATTTTTATTTTATAAGATACCTAAATATTATTTACACATTCATAGGTGAGGATACTATTCTAATGGCCAGGTAACTACTCGTAAGGGCTAGATTACTATTTCAACTGTCAGATTAATATTCCAACAATCATATTTGTAACAATCATATTGGTTCCCTAATTTCTATAAATATATCATATTTCATTCATTATTCATTCACATAATTTTTTAACTCGTGGTTATATATTTTAATTTTAAAAATTCATATTACAGTACTAATATTCAGTTCTATTTTTATAGTGTTGTTAATGAGTATAATTATTTTTGGGGAGCGAGAAGATAAAAAATTTCTTATTATTATTATCTTGTTTTATATTTTTTGTACCATTTTAATAATTTATATTTTAATTTCTATTTTTATTTAAATTTAATATAAAAATCATTATAATAAACTAATTTATTTTATCATCTGGTGCATGTTCATTAAATTATATTATATTACCAAATATTATAAATTTATATATTTAGAAGGGAAATTTAATTGATAAAATTCCGAGTCGTTACATAAATAGGTTGGACTTAAGCTTATTTTATTAGTGAAGATAAGGTAATTTTTATAATATTAATTTTAATATAAATAGAACACTTGCTTCACATGCCATGAGAAGCGAAAGTGGACAATAATGGATCCGTGAATAAGGTGAGGTCAATTATCCCTCACCCATTCATTTTAAAACATGTTGTATCAACGGTTTTAGGTTTTTTACTCATTTATTTATTATTTTTTCCATTTTAACCATTATTTCAGTAATTGGTTTTTACCTAGGAAATTTATTTTTTATGCTTAAAAATAAAATTTCCATCGTTATATAAATTTGACTTACTAATTTAAAATATTAAATACATTTTATTTTATATTAAATATAAAAGTGAAAAATCAAATTTAATTTTAATTTTCAAATATCACATTTAAAATAGTTCTTTTATAAAAAAATATTTCCAAGAACAAAATTGATTATTGGATTAAATTTTGAACTTTTTTTATTCTTATGACATTAATTATTTAATTATTATCTATATAATAGTTATGTGTCTCTATAAATAGGCATATAAAAATACAACATATGAAAAATTAATTAATATAAAATGAGTAAATTTTTTTCTTATTAAAATAAAATATTACTTATTTTCTAAAATGATCAATTTGTGTTTTCTAAATCCAAAATTGTATTTTTAAATGCATCATTACACTCCCTAAATAAATTATTGATCCTGAAATTTTTTTAAATGGTTTTAAATTATTATTAGTTTGTTATAATATTATAAAGACAATAATAATATAAAATAATATAGTTTTTTATTATTCACATAAAAATCAATTATTTTAGAAATATTATGAAAATTATTCCAAATCTAATTTTGACATAATGAATCAAAAATGAATATAATTCGATTATGTTAAATTATAATTAGTGGTAAACCATAATTTTTATGTATGTCTCACAATTTCAAAAAAAATATTTGATAGATGTATTTTAAAACATGACCTGAATTTATTATTATTAGTATATCATAAGATAATTTTCTTTTATAAATGGGAAGATACTTTCCCTATTGTCATGTTATAGACATGTAATGTTCCTAATAAATTTATGAATTCTGTTAGCCTTAATTATATATTATTTCATAATATGACACGCATATATACTTAGAAGGGAATTAACAGTATATAACTTTTGGTTTGTTATAGTTACCATCAATGAAACATCTTGATGCTTTAATGGAACACCTTAGACACTCATAAACTCTTTGGATAGACTCCTCGTGGGATTAGAGGATAATCATGATCAATAATTCCATAATGAAGAGGATTGGGTGGGTAATTATAAAAAATGTGGGGAATTGATTATTTATTTTTTAACATATACCTTCGAAATCAAGTTAGTAGAAAATGAAAAAAAAAATATTCACTTTCCAAAGTTTTCTACCAAGGTTTTCAAATATTAATAATTTTTTAAATCTATACATTTGAGAACTATACTATATTATTTAATAATATTTTAGCATTAGAAATATCATTTTTCCATAAATTATTGTTTTATAACATTAATTTACATTTTAGACATTTCAATGGTTTATATAGTGATAGATAATAATTATAATTCATTAAATTATAATATATTAATAAAATAAAAATATTGTTTCTAATTAACATATATTAAAAATTAATTCATTTTTGCATCATAATTATGCAAAAAATACTTATTTTATATCCTTAATATATTCTATTTTTTACTAAAAAAATGTGTCTATCTAAAAAAAATTATAAAAAATTCAACATTTATTAATTTTTAGGTTTTGGTTCAAAATTTAAACACCTTTTTATAAGGACGTTTTAAATTTTTAGTTTTTAATTATTAATTTATATTATTTTTTTATTTAAAAATAAACTCTTTGGTATAATTTTTTTTGAAAATTCTTCCTTATATTAGATATGATTTTTTTCTATAGAACTTGTATTAAATTATAGAACAATTTATTAATTAAAATAAAATTTAAATAATTATTAATTATTTTATTATCAAATTATTTTATGTAATTTATTGAACACTTTTATGAATAACAATTAGATTACTATTACAATGGTATTATTCCCAGCTTTGAGATTCTAACAGTCATATTACAATATTTATATACACATCATTCAAACATCTTGAAAATCATTCATATCATATTCAAAGCTGTTATACCATGTCTATTCTAAATATTTTTTTTCATAATTGAAATTTATATTATATATTTATTCATTTTTAGTTTTTTACCCTCCATATTTCAATATTGTGTTCTAAATTAATAAATTTATGTGTTCAAATGAACTTTATTTGGTCTTTATTATGATTAAAATATTATAAATTTTTCTTGTACTAATATGTGTGGTACCATTGAGATTAAATAACATATTTTACATTATGAAATAGTATTTCTTGATTAAGGTTTTATTTATTATAACATAATCTTTGGTTTTTAAATTCATGAAAATAATTCCAAAAATAAAAATCACCCTGGGTTGAAAAAAATCAAAAAAACATCAATCCTAAATTGAATGCTAAAAAAATACTACATATTGATTTGTTTCAAGACAGTGATGAATCCAAAACCACCAAGAAAACATGATATATGGATCATAAGATCAAATACTTTCTATTCACCTTTATTGGTTTAGCTCTTCGTATTTTTGATTCTTTCTTCTTCAATATCTTCAAGGATTCATGATTATTTCTTCACCCATTTTGACTTCAAATACAAATAAATATCTTATTTATTGATAAAATATATATAATTATTGAAATACCATTAACCTCGGTGATAAGGGAAATGTATTAAACACTTGTTAGACTTAATACCACTATTTTCCTGGAAATATTATTTCTTATATATGATGATCATTATTAAATCACAAGTGATATTCGCCCCATTTTTTAATATAATCCTTGTATTAAATAAGAGTTAATAGGATCCCTATCTTGTAATACACTTTGAGAAACATAAAATTTACTACTCATTCTTCACCATATTTCCAATTACTAATAATAATTCTATATTTGACATTTAGAATCAATAAAAACTTTTAACTATTTTTATATCCTCAAATTAGTTCAGTTAGTAATCTTAATACTTAACAATGAGTTATAAAAATATTATAATTTTACATAGATGAATATATGTTCAGTAAAAAAGAATAAATTTATTATATCACTATTTTCTACTTCACCCACATTCTTTAATAAGTTTCAATAACTCAGAACACTAATATTATACCAACTCCTCCCATGGTAACAATCAAACATTCACAAAGACATTACCATATAAACCATGAATTAAATAATGTGTAACTAAAAAATTATTGTTATTTAAATTTAATATTTTTGGTACTAATTATAATACCAATTCTTAATCAATGATTTCTTCACTTATCCACTTTTAAAAAAAAGATTACTCCAATGCCTCACTGAGTGCCACTATTTGGTTGATGGGGATTCAAAAACATGAATCTGCATATCCAAATCAGTACATGACATTCTCAATATTATTCCCTGATCAAAAATTAAATTCACCATTATATGCATCAATTTATAGTAGATTATGATAACCTTAAAACTGTCAAATGATATAACCAGATAGTTTAGGAAAAATAAAACATTAAAATAATCTTTTTCATGTTTCTTCATTAAGGGTTTCATATTCTATATTCAGGGTGTCATGAAATTTGATAATACATTCTGTTAACACTAACATTTCAATTATGCTCTGATACCACTTTAGATATAACTTTTAATTGATCATAATAAACTTTGTATAGTCATATACTCACAAGTCCAAATTCAAAAAGACGACATGTGTAATTCTATAGTCATTGATTGGAACATTGGAGCATTCTTTGATCATAATTATATCATTTTATAAAGTATCTCTGTAGATTGTATGTCCCCAAATTCCTATAACTCTTCAACAATATTTATATAAATTAAATACATAGAGATTAAGGACTCTGGTTTTGGTTTTATGGATCCTTTGAGATTTATTGGTGATTCCTTCTTTTTTTTTATAGAATAAAAATATTATAGCATGTTTCCTAGTTTTTTTGGGTTTAGGGGTTCCTAGAGGGATTTTGAGAAGGATAATGATTTCCATAAGATATTTTCATCTCAATGTGGTAATTCAAAGTGTGAATACATAAATTACAACTTGTATTTTTTGGGATATTTTTTAGGGGTGATGGATTCAAAGGATTTATGGTGTGAATAACTTTTTTCATGGCATGAAATACTTCAAGATATTGTGGATTTGCGGATGTATTTTTTTGTGGCTGTAAAATTTTTTAGGTTTATAATGTGAACCAAGGATTCACATCATGACTGTATCGATCGATATCTTGTCTATAAATACCCAAGACCTATGATTATCTTCATTTTATCTGCAATCCCATTGAACTCCATGTATTTCCTTAGATATTTTGGGAGATATTCTTACCCTCAATTATTCTCTTTCATTACTATCATCCAAATAATAGGTTTTGGTGATCTTAAGTTATTTAGTCTCTTTAACAAAAATGAAATTCAAGTATATAAATAATGACATCATTAAGGATTCATTATTTATCAATGATCAATCCAACAATGAGGGATGACTTGTTATTTACACATTCTACTCTGCTCTTATTATTCTAATAATGTATTAATTTCTTAGTTTTGATACCTTAGAGGATATATTTGTATGTACATGGTAATGTTTTCCATTAAGTTATTTGTTGTGTCAATTTCTCAGATTTATTTATAATTTCCAACAAAGTTATTGTTGTCCAATTCGTTTTGGACATTTTTTATTCTCAAATTGATGTTCAATGTAAATATTATTATGTTCTTCATTATCTTCATTGTTGACTCATGTGTTTGTTTAGTTAACTATTGGTAGATTGAATCGAACATGATATGACCTCTAGATATGAACATCAAATATGTTGATGTTGGGGGAAACTCAATCGATGTGGGGTTCATACACTGGTGATGATCTCAGGTAATGTATTTTTGATATTTTGGAATTATTCTAATAACATTTTGATTCTTGAGTGTGTGATTAAAGAAAGATGATGAATGGAAATGCAGATGACTAGAGAATATATATCCTGATGACAGGTGACTGGAATTGGGTGTCCAATGAGGTGATGTTTTTTATCAATGTATCTTGAGTGGACTGCATTGAAAAATTACTATAGGAGTAGTGACTATATTGAATACATCTTGAAACTCACGGTTTTGGATGTCATGTTCTTGGCATGAATAACTATATCACATAGGGAATATTCTATACCAAATTATCAGAATTATCCATGATTTAATTGTATCCATTAATGAGACATTAGTAATGTTTGTTATATATTCACACTAGAGTCTAAGACTTTTAGGGGTGTTATGGTCATTTTTTTTCTATCATGATCCATTGGACCAACCTTAGTCACTAACTCGATATGGGGTGATGGTGTTCGATACTATGACACCATTTAAACAGAATATGGGGTTCAATTTTGATCATCAGAGTGATTTTATGGTCAGTACTCACCTAAATGTTGGGATAATAGGTTAATGGTCCCCCATATCGCATATAATAGTAGTGTTGGTACCTACCCACAATATAGGGTGTGTTTATTCTATCTACAGATTTCGTACCCCCTTCCATTGGGCTCTATATGGAAGTAGGTCTTCCACTATATTCAATGCTCCATCATCTAGGTATCCATCAGCGATGAGTGGTTCCTCTATTTGGATTTTCATGTTTTTTTTCATTGTTCTTTTAATCATATATGGGACCATTAGAGAAATATGAAGGCTCATATTTCTTATATGGTTGGGGAAAATAAGATTCCACTCTATTCAACTTTGTTTTTCCTTATTATCATATCTAATATTTGGTTCCATTTAACATCTTGATATATTAGTTTATATTTCTGTTTTATTATATTTATCCCCTCATGATTATTTGGGGAATCTTACTGAGTATGATTATACTCACTTATGTATGGATAGTTCACACATGTAATGTGTCATATGAAGTTGATAGATAGATTATTAGTGACTTTGGTTAACTTGGTATTAGTAGAGCATAATACCGCATAGTGGTGATGATTATGTTCTGTGGGGAAGTATGGGGTCAAGAAATTAACTCTCCTTTATATTTCACATTTTTTGTTGTTTCTAGGTAGGTACTTTTTACTTCTTCATTGTTGGGCATGTATTAATCCACTTTATATTTCATTATTATTCAGCTATTCCAAATTAATATATCTCTTGGAGGTTATTGAATGCATTATTTACACTCTAGAGGTTTTTTTTTTGTTATTACTCTTCATTGCTTCATATATTTGTGTGGGTGGGTGAGTAAGTATATTAATTTAAGGCCTCCTATTTCAATTATATTCATACACAGTGATAATCTCCTACACTTGGCCTATTAGAGGTCTACATGGGTTTTCAATCTTGTCTTATAATCATCCTCAAAGGGACCCTAATAAGTCTATTCATTATAGAGTTGTATCAAAGGAGGTCTATCCTCTGGATCGTTTTGGGGATATATTTGTCATTAGGATTGATTTTTGAATTTAGTGAAATGGTGTTTAAGTGTCTCAGATTTGGTTCCCATGATAGGGAAGTGAGTGATTGTGTAGTGGTGGGCATATCTATTCACCAAGACCCTAACCACATGCTTGTCGACTCGACATGCTTAGGCATCGGTTTTGGGGAAACCAGTGGTACATTAATTGAATATAATTGGTTATTTGACATTTATATCTTTCTTGATTCATCTCCCCATATATTGTCATTTGACCAAGTTATGTGTTATTTATTTCTAGTATACATATCTGATGATTTCTAGCTTGGGTATTAAGACAGAGATGTGATGATGACATGTTGAGTGATGAGTCCTTAGTGTTGGGAAATGTTCGTGATCTGTTCCTTCAGGGTGTGTAGAAATCCGGGCACCCAACAGATGAATGGTTTTCAGACCCACCTACAAAAATTCAATCTATTTTTTGTATAAATATAGAGCCGTTGAATTTTTTATTGGTTCAAGATGATAATGTTCTTAGTATTTTTATGTTTCATGTGTTTCAACAACAGAGAATCCTTGGGTTTTTTAGTGATCCGACTCTCATATAGAAGAGATTTTGATTGATTATTTGTTATGAGTATTCTAGATTGTATGATTCCCAACCGATCGTATGGTTGTGCTCATAACCAATCTTCTCCATGGAGCATTTGGGTGTTGGTGGAGTCTAGTCACTCAAACCCATTACTAGATGATTATCTTAGGGATACACTATCACTTCTTTCTCTATGATGACTATTATCTTTCGAGCTAGTACTCTAGACCGATCCATGAGCTTCTTCATTTAAAGAAGAATTCTATTTCAATTACTGACTATACATCTAGGTTTACTAATATCACATTATACTATCTCTATATGGTGAGAGATGGATACTTATAATCCCATATGTTAGAGAAGGGTCTTTATAGGTATATCTAAGATATAGTGGTCTCTTTATATATTCCCACTTATACCGAAGTTCTAGAATGGCCTTGGTGATAGGGAGATTCCTAGTATAGGGGAGTCAAGAAGATAGAGTAGGTAGTGGTCATCATATAGATGAGTATCCTATAATAGCTATAAGACGCCATTCGTCAGGGTTTCAGTGTAGGAGGCATACTCATTCTTAAACATAGACATTAGGATCCATGGAAAATGGGTTTCATAAGGAATATAGTCAGCCTGAAGATAGTCTATAATATACTTGTGATGGGTGAGGTCACATGGCTCGTGGAAACCCAACCAATAAAGCTATAAATGGTGAGAGGATAATGTAAAAACCTCTATGATAGACGAAGTGTTCTGATTTGGGATCTCTCAGGTGTGGTCAAGGTGGCCCCAGTGAGGCATAGCTAACATAGGAAAATGAGGATTTCCACGAGGAGGAGGAGTAGGAGGATGATGACACTATGACATACCAACGCCACAGTTATGGGGCATGCATTATGATCAAGGGTAAGGGATGAGGTAATTATCAATCACAAGTAATATATGGATATGACCATACTATGAATGGCATGATTTTGGATTTGAATATTTCATTCCGTACATTGTCACTAGCACTTATAGACAAGGTCATGAGTAATTCATTAATTTCCATTTTCATAATACAAGATCTAGATATCAATGTTGAGTCTAGAGTGTAATTTGTGTATATATGTTTATATATTGAGTGATTGTATTAATTATCATGTTTGTTAGTAAATTGATATGGAACTTATTGGGGAGTGTTTCTCATGGGATATCATGGTTATTTCAATAAATTCATATGGGTCATGGACTGGTTATCTATAGTGCATTCCCAAATTGTCTTCCATTGTACGAGTGTTATAAAACTATGAGATGATATGATGAGACTCTCCTTAAATATATTGAAGTACCATTTGGTAGAATCAGTAGGGAATGTTTCCAGGAATCAAGAACCCATATCCCATTAGTTGGAATATTTTTCATTAGTTTAATTGTATATTCAGACATCAGGATTCCAATAATAGTACATGATTATATGGATAGTGTTCCTAAGATGATTTGGGTCTACCTTTGATAATGGATATTTACATATTCATACACATTCACCCTAGGACCACACCAATATCCTCTGTCACATATTGGATTTATCCTACTGAGAGATGAGGGAACCATTTGATAACCTGCATAAGAAGGAATGCATCATACCTAGTTTGTCTCCTAGGTGACATTGGTGTAGTTCTTTAAGTAGGAATATAGACTATTGAGTTTTTTAATTGATTAATTTAATCAGAATTAGGTGATGATCAAGAATAATTTTCCATTTCGGAGGATCTATGATATCTTCAACAAATTGAAATGAGAATGAAGATTCTCAAAAATTCATCTTCTTTATGGTTATGACTAGTTGAGTTTTCTCTTGTATTATGTTCCAAAGACAATGTTTTAAGGTCACTATGAGTATTATGAGATCCTATAGGTCCCCTTTGGTTTTATGAATTCCCCAACTATGTTTTTTATGCTCATAAACTCGATATTTCATCCTTTATTTGACCAGTTCATGGTTTTATTTATCAATGGTATTCTCATTTACCCTATGTCAAAGGTGAAAAACATAGAGCATATGAGGATGCCCTTAGAATCACTCAAGGATCACCGGTTGTATAGTAAGATCCTGAAGTGTTAGTTCTATATTCTAAATATTCACTTTCTAGGTAATTCCTCTCTAATCATGGTATAGATTTGGATCCTAAAATGGATGAAGTACTTCTCACTTAAAATCCAATCTAGAGCATGTTATAAGTTAAGAGTTTTCTTATATTGTTATTATACTATCTTAGGTTTATATATTCTTTTTATATTATTGTGTACCCTTTGAATGCCTTTAAATGAAAAGGCTAGTAATTTTCAAGGACTAAAAAATGTAAGAATTATTTCAAGGATCTTTGGAAAAGGTTGACCAGTGAACCATTTTTGAGACTACTAGAAGAGGGTGTTGAGTAAGTGGTAATTTTTTATGCCTATAGATCTATGTTCAAATGTGTTTCAATATAGAAGTGGTAAGTAAATAAATATTTTTCAATCTATTTGACACATTATGAGAGGAACCATGTGACCCATGACTTGGAATTGGAAGTATTATTCACCATCTTGATGATATGGGGGCCTAATCTTAGGGTTGAGTGCTTTGTGATTTGTAAAAATCACTTATGTCGTAGGTATTTCTTTACCAAAAGGGGCCTTAATATGAGAAAAAAGTAATTTAGTGTAACTCTTGTAGATAAATGACTTTGAGGTAGTATATACTCAATGAAAAGAAAACATGGTTGAAGATCCCCTTAGTAAGAAATCCCTTTCACACTTTGTGGAATTGGGTTATGAGAAATTGGTCTACTTATAGCTAAACCTATTGGAAGAGATGGGGTATCCTATATACAATCGATGGTGGAGACACCCTTCTCATTAGGTGTGAGAGATAGTATCATTTGGGATACATCAATTAAAATTTTTTGTGACTAGATAATCTCAGGAGAATCACCATATGGATTCTTTGAATTTCTAGTGTAATTTATCATTTTCCCTATATGAAGGCTAGTTCCAGTCACATTGTATTAGTAGGTGTTGAGAGAGATTCATACCTCTCCCTTGGTGGTACATAAAAAAGTTATAAATATGTACCATGACCTCAAGGGATAGTTTTAGCAGACTCGAATGATTTGTAGGGATTCTATGTATGTTTCATGATGGCTCATGTATCATCTGGTTAAGAAAGAATGTCAGGGTCTAGCTAGCCTGACTCAACCCCTTAAGATCCCAGAATGGATGAGGGGTGTAATATCAATAGATTATTTAACTGATATTCTATATATAGTGATTTTGAATGATTCTATATAGGTGTTTTTTTATAATCTTACCATGTTAGACCACTTCCTTTAAATCGGTTTGTAGTTTTTAATTGATATTTGGGGTGCTTATTGTGTATTATATCATCTAGATTCATGGGGAATATTTGAATGTTTTCTCTAACCATGATTCCAAGTTCACTTAATTGTTTTTTAAGAGGTTGTAGAAATATTTTGGGACTCATTTAAGGATAATCATGTTGTTTCACCCATAGATTCATGGAAATAATGAGCAAACCAACCATATTTTGGAGGATATGTTGTGATTTTATTTGCTAATCACTAGTTAGAGTTTAGAGGATCACTTCAAATTGGTGTAGTTTTCTTAAAATAATAGATATCAATCCACTATTATAATTAAATCATTATAAAATCTATATAGAAGACCCTACAAGTCACAATTATTCTAGACTAAGATTATTGAGGCATCTTTTGTTGAGATAAAACTAGTGTAGGGAAAGATAGATAAGGTTTAGGTGATTTAACATTAAATAAAGGAATATCAAAGTTGCCATAAATATTATGCCTGCCAATGTCATATACCCTTGAAGATTGAGTAGGGATAAAATGTATTCCTAAAAGTACCTCCATGATGAGGTTTGTGAAGGTTTAATAAGGCTATTAATTTTTTTATAAGGTTCATTAGGCCATTATAGATACTGAATAGATTTGGTGGGGCTTCCAGCCACTTGTATTTACACCCCCACCTCCATAAAAACACATAGTTGGTCTGAGTTTGGATTATTTACATGTTTCATATATAAAGAGATACATTCATGAGAAATTGTACATTATCAACTAGGGAGATCTACACATAGAGTACTAATCCATTTTTACAAAAAAAATGGGGTGGTGATCATGTGTCAGCAGGAGAGGAACATTCATGGGTGGATGGTAGCTTAGGGGTTTTCAGGATAGTTTATTAGAGTGAGACATATAGATATGAACTCATTATCCTCACCTCTTTGAGTAGGTTTTTCTTTTTGGTGTGAAAATACTTGAAGCTTGGGAGAATATAAAGACTCTGGTTTTTATTGTGTATATCCTTTGATATTTATTGATGTTCCCTTCCTTTTTTTGGTATCCTGGAATCATTCAACAACATTTCCTAATGTGTGTTTGATTTTGGGGGTTCCTAGAGGTTTTTTATTAGTATATGTTTTGAATTGATCTATTTTCATCTATAAGTGTTAATTCGTGGTGTGAATACATAACCCAAGGTGTGAATTTTTAAGGATGAGTTTCATGGGGTACTGGCTTCAAAGAGTTCATGTTCTGAATAAATTTTCTCGTGAAATGAAATCCTTCTATGAATTTTTTATATTTGAGAGGTTTCTTGGTGGATGTAAATTTAATTAGGTTCCCAATGTGATCCAGGGATTCACATAATGAATGGGTCGATCCCCATCCTGTCTATAAGTACCTTAATCCTATATTTTTCTTCATTTGACCTCCAATCCTATCAAACTCTCCAAATTTACCTATCCATTATTGGATATCCTCTATCCCACAATTATATTTATTGATATATAATATCTAGAGATCATTTTTTATCATTTTTATGTTTTTTGGGCTCATCATAAACAACAAAATTCAAGGAAATCTCCAAAAAAGTCATTGAGGGTCCATTAACAATCAATGATCGATCAAATGATGTGTTAAGGATTTTTTGTTTTTTAAATATTCTATACTATTATTTTTTCAAGAATATAATGATTATATTATTTTTAAACCATATATATTAGCTATGTATGACCCCACAAGGATCTCATGGTAGGTAATGGTGATAGTTCGGTATGCAAGGGCATGATATATGGAGTTTTTAGCCAAATATTAGTGGTGGATGAATAATAGGTTATGTGGATGACCATATATTGTTGATTACAATGAAGGATAACTATAAATGGGTTTAATATAAGGGGATTTTTCTAGTTTATGAAGCATTAGTGGTCTTCTATAGAAATCGCAGTTGAAGAAGTGGTTGTGTCGATGACTAAGGGGTACTCATGGTTTTGGAGGTCATGTTCACTACATAAACAACTATGTCACACTGTCAATATTTAGGAAATATTTTCCTTAAGTATACAGAAGTAAATCTTTAGTGTGAAAATATATTTCTTGAATTCAATTACAAATTTACATTGTGATCTATGCTTTCCAGAGGTGTTCTTGAAGCGTTATTTTCTTTTGTGATATGCTGGCCCAACATCAGTAACATACTCCATATGTGGACCATGTTATTGATAATAGGAATATATTTAAGATAATGATAGGGTTAGTGTGTGATCATCAGAGTGATTTTGGGGTTGATACTCCCATGACTATTGGGATTTCAAGGGAATGGATCCCCCAGAACATATATACTTGTTGGGTCAGTACTCCCACGCCTTACTAGGATGTTACTACTCTATCTATGGAGTTAGTAATCCCCCATCATCGAGCACTTTTAGTGAGTGGTTGATCCACTAGAATAAGTACTCACTCATCTGGGTACCCATTAGTGAGGAGTAGGTCCTGCATTCTAATATTCCAGAGGTTGTACATCGGGTTTGGAATCAAATATGGGACCTTTAGAGTAACAAGATGACTAATATTTTCTTAGTCAGTTGTGGAAATCAAGATCACTCTATCTTCAACTAGGTTTTACTTATGAGAATATTTATTTTTGGGTTTCTATTCCCTTATTGACTTGGGTGTTGAACTTCTTATTTTATTTAATATTTTCTATCATAGTTTTTTACTGCATCTTAATAAGTATGTTTGTACTCACCCCTATATGGGATTTACCTACATATGTCATGTATTATATAAATAGAATATGGATTATAGATAAATTTCATAGATATTTTATTACTGGATAATAGATGTTCATAGTGCAATTGAACATGATTGGTGGTTAGACTCAGGGATCGTGATCTAGGCTCTCTTAATTATTTTAATTTTTTTGTTACAACTATGTATTAACTTTTTCATTATAACTTGTTAAGAATTTATATTCATCATTTATTTTTATTGAAAATTATCTATTTTACTCAAATATATTTCTTATAGTTTATTTTATATATTATTTACACTCTATAGGTTTCTATTTATTATTAATCTATATTTTTTATGGGTCTTGATGTGTGAATGTGTACAGGTACATTAGGATAATGCCTTCTATTTTAGTGATATGCGTACTAATCACTATTATCCATCCCATAGCCTATTTAATGTGATATTAGGGTAACATTATCAAAATAATTCTAAACTATTTTGGTGATTGGTGGGTTGATTCATTACTTTGGGAGAGGGGACCATCAACTTTCATCAAGTTATGGAAGATGGTGCACCCATAGGGATGGATGATTATCCTTTATAGATTAATTTAGAATCCATATTAAGATCATATGTTATTTTTATATATTCCAACTTCTCCTTATCATCCTTTGTATTATTATTTTCCCATGGTCCATTTCACAAGATCTTCCTCCCTTGGTATTCTGGAAAACAAGGATCTCATGACATGTAACTATTTATTCTCTAATTTTCAAAAATTTCATACATTATTTTTTATAATTATTAGATTAATTAGGTTTCTAAATACATAAATTACCCTAGGATAATTCTTTCACAAGATATTTTTTATAATTTGAACTTCTTTCTCGCATAAAAATATTTTTCGTGTATTTTAATGAAACATTTTATTCACTAAAATATTTTAACACTAATCTAAAATACATTCACCGTGGTGACCTTCTTCATCCAGTCCCTATTATCAATTTTGTTACATAATATATTTATCATTGAATTAATAATTTTTTCTCCTTTAATTCTATTTTAACTTATCATGTGATCTCTACATGATGCTGGATTATCCTGGAAGTAATTATTGGAATAATACAAATACACACATTGCTATGGTTTTTAATTCCATTTTTCATTGAATCTATCAAATTCACAACATGAATATATTATGAATCATCATAGAAAATCCTAAAATATACCAATTCAATACATATTAAAAGAACATTTCTCTATACCTTATTCTAAGACTCATTAATTTCATCATATTTAATGAAGGTGCCTTCCTGATTTGGTTTACAGTACATCCATTATTTTCCATTTTCATTGAAATGGTCATAGGTATATTCTTCGTTTGAATTGGATAGGATCCATCATGACCATGTATAGTTTTTTTAATAGAACAATACCTTTATATCATAAAAATATTTCATTATTATACTTTTAAAAAGATAAGGTATTCTTTATTTCAATATTTCTTTTTGAAGGGTAATTAAATAACAACTGTAATACAACTTTTAGAATTAGCTTTACGTTAGCATTTGACTCTTCCACTTTCTTCCTAAACATTATTAATTATTTCTTATGTTGTTGGAAATATTTAGTCCATGTCTCATGTTGAGAATTAATTTCTTCCTTGAAAAAAATATTCTTATACTTCTCTCACTCCAATTCCAAGAAATGATTATTCATCATGTCACTTTTCTCATTCATCTTGTTATAATCTGAGTAATTGAATTGTTATGGAATATTATTTCTTCTTGAAACCATATTTATCCTTTCTTAGCTCTTTCATGTTTGTTAGAAATTCATACTTTAAGAAATTTTTGGTTGGAATATCCTTTAAGTCATGTTTCATTTCCATAGAACCAAAATTAATCATTATACTCTTGATGAAATTTCCATCATTTATAATGATTGAGATTCATTCTATTTAAATAGATTCATATATACTTATCTAGTATTTGGTTCATGTTTTTTAATTTTTTAGCACTAATCATTAACACTCAAACATAGATATCATGATACATATTCTCTTAATTCAACTTATTTTTTCCTCTTTTATCTTCAAATCAAGATCCTTCGATAAATAGAAGTATTACAATTTTTGATTTTCTTGATATATCGTCATCATCTATAATTTTAACATCATTTTTGAAATTGGTATCCTCATGTAATCCAGGGAAAACATTAAATTAATTAATAAATTCACAATTTTGTTCTCTCTTACCGTTTATTTGAAATAAATGGGAGTCATCCATTGAAATTTCACTATCCTTTTAACTATTAAATTATTTTGAATTACCTTGTATTTTGGATTCATCAAAAAATAATTACCAATATTATAGTCCCCAACATAATTTTAGGGTATAATATAACTTAATTTAAATAGCTAATCAGATTAATTTAGAGTAAAACAAATGATACAAAAACTAACTGATTCCTTGATACAACATGTTGGGATAAAATGGGTCTTTAGTAGGAGATATCATGTTATGGGGGATGAATAAAGGTACAAAAATTCTTCAAAATCAAAAAATTACACCTTAAACTAACACACCATATCATAAATTGAAGTCATAGATTTTAGGGTCATATATTGGATATCTCTTCAATGAAGATCTGATTGTTATATCTCATGTCATCAAAATTTAACCAATTTTTCAAGTTATAACTTATCCTTTACTTGCCATTTTTTTCATGTAGCATATAAACAAAGAATTTAAATAGAACATAATTACTTTACATAGTTAACCGGCACTCGAAAATTCCATGGAGCATACCATGCCAATGTGAAAATATGATGGAATCCAAAAAATTCATTATTTGGTGGTGGGTTTAACATATACCTTGTTCAATTCCCCTTAAAACGTTTAGGGAGAATTCCCTCTCATATTATTGGTTATTCCCTTAACTCATTTATCTATCACTATTAAAAAATAGTGAAACAACTTAATTTTTAATGATAATGAAAAATAAATTCAATTTTTTTTAAAAAAAGAACATTAGTTGGTGCTATGTGATCTCTACTCTACTTCTTCATAGATTAGATATGAATAAAAATACAAATATCAACTTTTATTTTAAATTAATCATCATGTAATATCAATAATTATTCAATGGAGGTATTTTTAAGGTTTTTATATCATCCTTATTATTACATAATCATTTAAACCTCTAATTCAGAACAAATCTCCAAATATTTAATTATTCTAACATTGATATGTAAATATTACTTTCCATCTATTTGTTCATATAGTAAATTATTTTCTGAGATGTATTTCCATAATACCAATTTCATTGACATTCCATTTTCTCCAATTGATAGAGAACTCCTCCATATTTTCTATAATAAACATATAAATTCCATATTAGTATGATGAAAATGTACATCCAATATTCTTATTTCAAACTAAGTAAAAACTATATGTTTATCTCTGATTTCTTTTCTAAATTATTGGATAATAGAATATTGGAATTTAGTTAAATCAAATTTATCACTGTATGAGTATTATCATCATGGCCTGATATTAATATTCTTCTAAAACTATATCTATAAAATTAGTCATCTATGGGCACCTCAATGGAATATAATTCAACATTGCAGTTTATAATTCATAATATCTATATTTCACAGTTCACGCCATAAGACCACATCAGGGAGATAAATTATGCTATCTTTCTAAGATAGGTGCATTTCTTTGTAACATCCCCAATTATGATATAAACCAATATACCTTCTCCAAATGACCATGCACCAAATATTATTGGGTTCCCATGAAATGCATGACATCTTTTTTGATGTTCGTAGATACCATACTATATCATGACCTTAATTCCACTAGAAGGTTATCTATGAGTTACCAGAACCACTAAATCATGCCTAAGATTCTTCAAGGTATGACCAATGTTCCCTTGGCATAATAACATCTAAGGCACAAAACATTATCAATCATCTATTTTGATATATTATGTATTGTAAAATAGTGGGTTTACATGTAATCAGTCTTATTCTAGGACATGATGTGGATAATAATCTTATAGTTTGTCACTATATAATTCATATTTTATGATTCTTACCCATTTATATATTCTCTTCATGGCATGAGAACTACTCCCATGGTGTGATCATATTTCTCATTATTCTAGTGGTAAAGTATAAGCCCTAATATTATTGAAGAACTCTATAATTTATTTAAAATAATCATATATATATATAATGAAATTTTTGTTCATTGTTTGAAATTAAAACCTTCTTGGAATATCATATATCACATTGATAAGATTTACCATTTTCATTTTCAGCATTTTTGGAAATATTATGCTTCATATCAAAATACCATGCATTGGGATTTAACATTTTTAGGAACTCTATTTTCCATTATGGGACCTCATTACTCATGTCATGGACTCTTACTATATCATATAGATAAAACATTATGGAATCCATAATAAATAATAGATTTATTCTTCTAAAACACCCAATTATATAATAACTCACATCAGTTACTCTAATTCTACAATTATACATCTATAAATTTCTAGATCATCTATCAAAAGACCTTAATAACAACTGGAGTATCAAATTCTATAGAAATTATTGAATATCTCTATCTCCTCGTAACTTTTGAAACTCTATATCTTCATAATGTTTGTAAAAACTCCAAATTTAGAACATCATTTAGGCCTTCATTACATATATCTTAACACCCTAAAAAATATCAATTTTTTTTTAAATTAATCCAAATCCAAAAAATCACAATATATTAAAAATAAATCCAAATAAAAAAAAATATTAAATTTTTTATTAACACCATTCTAAAAATATCCCCTAGATCCCATGATCTTTACTCCCCTGTCATTATCAAATAAAATTAAATATTTCTTACTGTATTTCCTGAATTTGACTATATCATCATTTAATATTATATAATATGTATACCTTATATTAAAAATACACAAAACAATTCCTATATGAATTATTAAAACAAATAATTACTATAACTTTTATACTAGTAATGAATAAGGAAAGAATCCCAGAGGCGAAAGAGGAAGCCTCGAAGTGGCAAGTCCTCTTCCCCTTCGGCACTTCTAAGGTTTCATCTCGTGTGTTTCTTCCTCCCCCTCCAGTGTGGCTTGGCGTTCGGTGTTGGTGTCTTCTTGATTTGTGGCATTCTGGGTGGCGGCTTGGATCTTGTCTCGGTCCCATAGGTGGTCGGCATCGGTTTTAGCATGTCCGGATGTGGCTCGGGCTTCTCTAGCACGTTCCAACGTCGTCTTCAGCGTGTCCCATTGTGGCTCCGGCTATCTCTGGCGTGTTCCCGGTGTCGTCCTCGACCCATTGTTGGCTATCCAGTGCTTAGTTTTTCATATCTGGCATGAGTTTCTATGATGGTCTAGTGATTTTGGTGGGGTCAGAGTTTTTTGGAAAGGTGTCGGATCTGGTGTGATTCTGAGCTCAGGCATCAGCCCTGGTAGAGGTTTGGCATTGGCGAAGTCCGCGACGGCCCTGGTGTGCCTCAGCACATCAACTATTTTTGAAGGGTTGTTTGGCTTCGTCTCTAACATGACTCGGATGGGGGAGTTTTTAGTCCATGTTTGACTATGGGGTTTTTCATATTGAGGATGGGTGTTTCTTATGAAGCTTTTGAATTTTTTTGGTGTGGATGGTGTTCTTGCAGTGTCTTCGCTATAGGTGAACCCCCTCTTTGTTGATTCTTTCTCTTCCCATAGTTCGACCGGTTTGGAATCTTGTGAGGGTTATTCTAGAGTTTGGAGAAGACCAACTTCATGGCCAGAGTGGCACTGTTGGCTCTATTCAGCTCAGACCCCCTCAACGGAGACAATTCATTAATGTGTTGTTGGGTCCTCCAGTCCTGGGTGAAAAAGACTCGTGTTTGCATTCCTGGTTTTTCATCCACTCCTGGTTGCTACATATGGTGTTTGAGGATCCATTTGGATTGGTGGGTTTCTAGGGATTTAATTCCATCATTTTGTTTCTCATTTCACTTTTGATGATATTTTGTCTGCAGTGGTTCTATATAAGGTCTGTTGGAATAGAAATGCACCCGAGCCAGACCTCATGGTGCATCCTTGAGGAGGTTTCAGAGCTTACCTTTCATAATTACAGTGATTTATGGATTTTGAAGTTGAGAGGGTATGGAATCAGCCATCAGATCGGGCATGTGCTTAGACACAGGACACTGGCTTGCTGTGTAGCGATGTGATAGTGGAGGGCTTCTCACGGTCAAATTCTAGGAAGGGGTAACTTCATTTTGTTAAGTTGGGTTATGTCTCCTGACCTTCGTGTCATGATTTTCCTATGTCATTAAAGTCTATTTGGGTTTCTCCCTTCACCCCTTAAAAGGGGGTTTTGTTTAAAATAAAAATTTGAAGGCTTTCGGGCTGTTGGATTGTAATTACTATAACTTCGTTTCTATAAAATTTCTTATTTAAACAATATTATTTATTTAGATCCCCTATATCTTGGTATAATTTTTAATCTGGTAGATATAATGGGTTATCCATATATTTTAAAGTCTCAAAACTATTATGGGTAATTATCTTTCTTGATAACCCCTTGAGATTATATACTCTACCACCTTGATTCTCTCTTTGAACATTAATTCTCAATTTAAATGAGAAAAAAATATATCTTCGTATCAATATCCATTATCCCAAAAATAACATTGAAAACATTCTAATAATGTTGATTTATATCTTCTATCATTATTCCTCTTATAAAATAAATTATTTTTCTAATAATCAATATATATTTTGGGTATATCTAATCATTCTATATCAATATCACCTTTTCTTGTGATTACTTATGATTTTTCTGTACTTCACTAATGGGAGTTTGAATTTCTCAAAAATTATTCTTTTATAAAGGAGTGTATTTTTGTCTCTTCACCACAACCATTATCAAGTATTTTTTTATAATCTAGCTTGGCACAAAATTTTTCTTTTAAAATTAGAATTTACTTTTTTAGAAAATATTATAATTTATTTGTTATCTCATTTAATATTTATTAATTACCCTATAATCTACACAATCCAACATCTCAATGTTATCTAAAGATTAATGGATCTTTCAAAATCATTAAACATTCTACTTAATTTTATATTTTATTAATCAATATCCATGATCCTTTTGATATTATATCTTACTTTTTTATAAAATACATCATTGATCTTAAAGATAAAATCCATTTTGAACATAATTATAACAACTTTCATTGAGTGTTTAATAATCATTTATTTATTTATTTTTAAGAAGCCTTGATCTCTACCATTTTCACATATTTTTTATGCATATGGATTTTGTAATTAAATAAAAAAACATTATATTTATTTATTTTTTATCTCCAAAAATATATTTCTATAAGTAAAATATGTAACTCCACATAGTGATCAACTACCCCCTGAAAATCTACTTCATCACCATTTTTTTACTCTTAGTATTATTTTTTTTATGATATCCATTGAAATATACTCATTAAGGTTTTTGAAATCCCAAATCCTCTCAGATTATATTTCATTCATGATGATTACGTAATGTTATAAACATTTTATCTTTAGAATGAAATTTTACCAGGTAATCCTCTTATGTTTCTCCTGTATAGATGATTATTCATCGGTGCACCATGTTTTCTTTATCATAGAACTTCTTGGGACACTTTGGCTTAGTGAATCAAACCATTCCATAAAAAAATATAAGAGAGTGGAATTTTCCCATAAAATAATCTTGCCCCATTTCAAATTTAATTAAATAAATAACATAAATTCTTTATTCTTATTTTCATTATGATAATACTTTACTAAATGCTACTTTCAAGCCTTGAATGAAAATTCTATAAATGCATAAATTTTATCTGGATTATTATCATTATCCATAAACTAATCTGAAATTTGGGTAGTATAAATACTATCCAATATAACATCCTTTGGATCCTTTTACACAATCATTAAAGTTGTCTCATTGAAATTAGTTGAAAAATCTTCTCAAGATATAGTTAACAATTTGGATATCATCTATTATTTCTTTGAGTCTTTCCAATTCCTCCACAACTAAACTAAATAAATCATTGACCATAAAATATTATTCATTTTCTTATATCATCAATAATCAAAAAATATTTATTAATTTTTAATTTATATTGTGTTACAATTATAATTTAATCATATATATTATTAAAATTCACTAATTTCATGATCTTACTAGAATGGAACCCACCTTGGACAATGGTAAGTTGATTGTTCCATCATAATCTAGACATTGACATATCAAGGGCTAGTAAATAACACCCAGAAGGAATATCTCACACATTAGAGGCCTTATACTGATATTCATATACATTTCCTCACATTTCATGATTATAAAATAACATTATATAACTTGAAACAAATCTATTGTAATATAAAATTCATGCGATACAAAATAATTATTCATAATAGAATAAAAAATGAAACACATTAATTTAGGTTAAAACATTATAGATAAACATAAAAAATTAAATATAAACCTTAAATAACTATAATGGTAATAATTCCATGACACATAATAGCACAATTCATGAAAATATGCAACTATTAGGAACATCAAGTATCTAAACACTCTGTCTCTATGAGATCCACATAACAATTAAATCACTAATGAATTCTCCATCATCTATATAGACACAACACCAATGGGAAAAAGTCCTCTCTTGAAATGAGTATAATAATTAGTAATAGGAAATCCTAAAAATTAATTTGAGGATATAAAAATGTGTCATCACAATAATAATATATGATAAAAAGATGAATTGTTCTATAAATGCATTAATTATTATGAAAAATTATAAGGAATACCCACGTTAATAACCTAGTTGTTAGTTGTATCATGAATTCCACAAAAACACCCAATCCTAAATCACTCAGTCTATGTTGGAGTAGCACATGATCTCATTCAAATATCCACACATGCAATAATTTTTTGACTAGTAGTTAGATTATAAGATTGTGGTGGGTGACTATACCCTCATTAATTACTACCATATATTGTAAAAATAAATAACAAATTAAAACCCATAGTATCATGTGGATGATTAAATAAACATGATGTAATAAAAAAATATCACTCATTACATATATATAAATAATTCAGGCTCCCAGTGTATAAAAAACCATAGTATGAAATTTTTAATAATATTAATGTGGAAACACTATATAATCACTCTTGAGTCTATCCTGGTTCAACTACCAACCCCATGATCCATATATTTTTTATCATATTTGTTTCACATTACCTTACCAGGATCTTGAATCATTAATTCTACATGTGCATCAAGATTATCATATTGGGTGTGAGAAATAATACATAGTATGAAACCACCGATGTTTCCATAACATGTGTTTACTAGTATAAGATTTGTGTGTAATGATAATAATAAATTTACATGTAATAATAAACAATCAGATTTTTACTGGCTTTCTGCTAAAAAATCCACCCCATGACATAATTGTACCAACTTCAGCTCCTTTCTAGGAGGATACTCACCAAGGATATCGAATGTGAGCAAAGTTTTTCAAAAGGTTGGAGAATGTGTCTCTCAGAAATATTAAGGATTCAATTTAGTTTGGGCCACAAGGACGTCACATTTCTATAAAATAATGAGTAATGCATAAAGAACATCAAAACACATACCATTCATAGGCAGATAATCGATATCTTTGTTTCTTTTCCATTTCCTGGGTCATACCATAAGGAATTCGAACCCCAACTATTTCTACCATATGTCTATCCTCAAGGATTTTATTCCCCAAACCTATGTTCTGGTCTTTCTTCATCATTGGTTTATGTCTTCTGCACTCCCCCTCTAAGGGATAACCATATCTCGATGGTCCACATATACCAGGTATCATAATTAACACCTCCAAAGGAAAAGTAATTATACTCAATAGGGTAGATTATGTAAAGGGAAAGATATATTGTTATTATGATAATCATTTGAAAAATACAATACATGTTATCCTTATCAATATGGTCCAACAACATACATAATAATACTTATGGGATCAATCTTCATATATGGATCTCATGACCCACACACACATGATATCACTATCAAGTATGATCAATAATTATATCCAAAAAAGAATCACATCATGTTAATAATAGAATATCGAGGCCCCAAATGGTAAATCAATTTTGACCGTTATATTGTTCATGATAACACTAAATTCTTGACTAGAGATTATTCCTAAAAAGCATAATAATTTCAACCAGATCAATCCCAAACACTAAAGCCCCTATAACCAATACCAAATAAATCACATCAATTTTTAGAACAAAATTTAGTATAATTATTGTTCAAATGGATTGATTCCATATTGACGTGACACTCGAGATCCTTTAACATCTCTATATCTAAATTGGATGAAAGGACAACCACCTACACACTAGATTTGTAACTAATCTAGTAACAATCAAAAAATTACTTGTTAAAAGGTATCAGAATGCATAGATATGGAAATGTAATGATGGATATATGGTTCATTTTGAGGGGTAATGGTAGATTGTTAAGAACATGTAGAATAGAGGTTTAAAGATCACATTCCTAAATTTCTTAATCTCTAACATGACTAGATCTGCTAGAATTGATCTCGTAAGGGAAAGTAAAATTTAAGATGATCTTGTGTAGTCTCTTGATTATAGAGGAATTAAATTAGTAATAATAATTAGTAAATTTTTTGTGATTAATATCCACTAAAATAGAGTACCATATCATAAATTTCATGCACACACAGTTTGGACACATGGTTTTTCAAACTATGTGCCAACCATGATTTTACACTGTAATGAGTTTCTTGGTTACCTGGTAGAATGATATAAATATTATAAAACCATAAACCTTTACCATTCTGGGATTCATTTTTTCTTCATGGTTTGTAAAACTTTTCCCCAAATCTATGAATGGGATACATGGTTTCAGGATGGTTTATCAAACCCCATTCCATAAATATGATTGGTATACATTGTTGTTGTATGGTTATTCACATAATATACCAAAACCATTCCTGGGTTCTGTATTTTTTTAATGGTTTTTTAAATAGTAAACCACATCCATGCATAGGCTGCATATTTTCTATATATATTCTAGATGGTTTTTCAAACTTCATTTCTTAACCTTGGTTGGGATACATGATTACCTGGAGAATCGACATAGTTTGGAGAAAAGGTGATCCAAACATATTCTCCTTAAAAAGGCCTAAAAAACTCATTGGAACTAACCAGAAACCCTTTTAACTCATCCTAAATGATTCATATTTCAAAAAAAATGAACACTGAATATAACTTGTAACAAACCTAAAAAACTCCAATTCCATTATAATATACACCTATAAATACATCTCATCACTAAATAGAATCTCGAGAAATAATTCTTGAATAATTCCTACCACAAATATTGAATATTAAATTTAGGCTCCCATGATTCCTCCTAGATCTATCCACAAAACCATAGGATCTAAAATTGTGGAACTATCTTCCCCTCAATATATAATCACTCAGGTCAACAAACTACACCAGGAAGTCCACATACGATGTATTAGACTCCATCTCTACATCATCATAGTCAACTAAATGCATAGATCAGTCATATACCTCCAATGTTGTGAAACATGAAGCATATCATGCATACCTCAGTAATAAGGAGGAAGGATTAAATAGTATGACATAGTTTTGATATGTGTATAAATATCAAATGGTCTAATGAATCTTGGATTTATCTTTCATTACAAAAATATAAATACCCTAACAAAGTAGTAGCCTATAAGAAAAAACTTTTTCTAAATGTGAATCCAAAGTTTGCATCCTCTAGTTGGAATATGATTATTTCCTTCTCATATTTGTGTTCAATAGCCTCTTGAGCAGTTGCACTCTCTCTGAGGTATCAAGTACCAAGTTCGTCCCTACCAGAGTTGTCTCGCCTACCTCATTCCCATATGTTCGTCCATATAGATCTTAGAATGTTTCTATTTGAATATAATTGTGGAATTTGTTTCTGAATAAGAATAAAACCAAGACTATATGATCATACCTAGCTCCACTAAAATCTAGGATGCATTCCAAAATAATATCCTCCAATATCTAGATCGTATTCTCTTGTTGTACATTGGTCTTTAGACAATACATTATACACATCATTAGTTATGTACCAAAATCTTTATATAATACATAGGAATGAAGTGATGTAAAATGCATGTATCATTCAGATAAAATGATCAAGGGAACTCCATAAAACATTCAATCTTCCAAAAATACATCTTTCCTAGCTCAAATGTGAAATTATTTTCACTGATCAATAAGAAATAATAATCTTTCATCATCCAATCAATTATCACCATAACTATATTATGCTCTTTTGGGGTTTAGGGTAACCCATTAATAATTAAATCATCCCACCATCCCAATTTTACATTATCCCTAAAAGTGTCTTAATCAAACCTCCAAGATGTTGATTCATGGTTTTTACCCTTTGAAAGTTAAATAATTAAAAAACAAAACTAGTGATGTCCCTCTTCATACTAAACCACCAGAACTGTTGTTAGATGTCATAGTTCATATTTATATAAATTGGATTCACTACCAATCTTTTATGCATTAGATTATATCATAAACTCATCCCTCAAATATATTAGCATGAAAATATGTTATTTTTCACTAATCACTTCATCCTCATCAATTTTAACTCTAATACTGGGTCACTACTTGCCAAATGTTCCCACATCACCACAAATATGAGATCTAAATCTTGGATAGTCTTCGCCTAGTCCACAAACGATGCAATGATGACCAATTTCACACATTATATGAATCCATTGTACTCAAATTCATTAATAATCCATTCTTCCATCAAAATTATCAAACATTTTTCCTGTAACGATTTTCTCTCCCCAAGATCCTATATATTTTTTATTTTCCTATTAAGAGAATATATATTGAACTTCACATTTCCTATAAAATATGTTATATCAATTTCTAAAGTCTTTAGATACTCTACCCAATACGTCTTCTTCAAATTGACATCACAATGAGAGAAGATACATCAGTGGCTCTTATTATCCATGTAACCAACAAATTCCTTGCTAAAAAGATAATATCTCCAACAATTTAGAGCATGAACCATATCCACCAACACTATGTATTGTTTTAGTTAGTTCCACTCATGTGGTCTTATATGACATGGCCCATAAAAAACTACACGATCCCTCTTCATCAGCACATCTCCTTTCCCAATACCAGAGGCACCACAGAAGACGACATATCTGATCTCAAGTTGTATAAGAATCAAAAATGGGTTTTCCTCCAATATCATCATAAACTCAAGAAAAATCTCATCACAGTAATCGTTTTATTCAAACATCATCTCTTGCATGGTAAGCCTCATCATTGTTGATGCTAAAATGAATAAATCTTGAATAAATCGTTAATATTATCTAGACAAAATGAGAAAAATATTGATCTCACAAACATTTTCAGTGTGAGTCAAATAATTCACCACTTCTACATTCTCTGGATTCACATAAATTATTATCTCAAATATCACATTACCTATAAAGAATAACTCTCATATCTAGATTTATCAATTTTAAATCTTGGAATAAAGTCAATACACTCAGAGTTTACTCAACATGGACTCAATATGTATAACTTGTAACTAAAATATCAATGAATATATGAGGATATAGACAAAAAATACCATAAAAAGAGTCAAGATACAGATTTCAGTCTTGTTAATGATAGAAATGACCACTCCATGTGAATTTGTCAAACCAAAAGTCATGGTGAGGTACTCTTAAAAGACATATCTATTCCTAAATTCCATCTTAGGAATATCCTCATCTATGGCCCACAATTGATGGTAGCTCGAATAAATATCAACATTTTAGAACCATTAGGATCCTCTTAACTAATCATATAGATATTAAATACTAGGTAAATGATAATTTTTCTTCACCATCATTGGACTTAGCTTCCTATAGTCCAAATATAGTAGTAGACTACCATATTATTTCTTGGAAAAAAATGGGAGCACCCCAAAATGATGCACCTAGTTTGATGAATCCCTTGGTATATAATACCTCAAACTAAATATAAATCTCCCTCAACATGATCAGAAGAATATTATATGAAGGAATCAAAATAGGTTGTGATTTTTTCATGAGTTTAAACTTCATCTCCACTTCTTGTTCATCAAGAGGACAGGAAAGATAATATTCAAATACATCACAATAAAGATCAATACTAGGAGGAAAGTAATAGGACCTATAATTTGGTTCCACAATGAGAGATAAGACTGCTACATGGGCTTTGATTTCTCCAATCTATCTCAAATAAGGCCCCTCTCAACAATCTTCAATATCCCACCCACTATTCATCACACACTTTTCTCCCCTATGTGAGAATAAAGGATACCCACCTCCAATAATAGTCAATGTGAGAATGAATGTTGGTCATAGATTCCATTACATTGATCACATCCAAGATATTTATCTCAAGGATTGTGAAATGCCATAAATTGTTTTTTCTTGAAAAAAAATATATGTTACTCTGGACATCTCTTGAAGTGATTAACTTTATTTCACATGGGTGTGTTGAGAGAAAGAAACATAGAAGTAAACATATTCTATAATTCAATAGAAAAACAAATTATTAAGATATAAAATATTTGGAAGAACAAATATCAAAAAACAATGGTGGAATGAGAATAGGTGATCAAGACTATACCAAAAATGGTCCTTTCTACATGTCTTCTGTTATCTAGAACCTATTTAATCATGTAAACTTAGCCTTTCTCATCTCCACAACCCTAGCCGGATGGCACATGAGTCTTATAATTCAACATCATGTGAGAATGTGAACCCACTACTGAGGACCTTGTCTAGATCCCTCGGTTTTAGTTCTTTCATATCCTACTCCCCTATTAGAACAAAACATCTAAGATTTTTTGAAGATATTCTAGAGATGAACAAAATTTATACATTGTAAACACATTCTATAATGTTTTGTGTATAACCTTTGTTAATGTATGAACTTCCTATAGATAAATAACTGTGAAACTCATCCTTATAGGGTGAAGAATCCATACTCTACTCAATATACTAACCACTAACCTTCTATGTGTGCTCGATCTTCCTATTCTGGCTACTATAAGAGACACTCACTAAAGCCGTATGAGGTCCAAATTCCAGAGAACTAAAGGAAGGAATAATAATAACAACATGGTCTTAATTTAGACCCATATCAATAGTAAAATCCAAGAACTGAACCATTGAGTATGTTGTTATGTCAAAATAAGTAACCTTCTGTCTGATATTAGGAAGAATATGGATCTCAAAAATCTCAGCATTTTGTGCCTCATTTCCGTGAAATAGATAAAAAATATGAATTGGTTAATTGAAATGTGTATAATACACAAATAAAAACATACGTCCCTACAGAATCTCCAAGAATTCACAAAAACAATCTAGATTCAGTGTGATAAGAAATAATTCCCTTGTGAAAAGGTTCTCGAAGGCCTCCAAAGAAAACCATCATATCTTCTAGCTTAACACATAACACCCCACCATCTCTTGGTAGGTACCAGTAGAATTAACATTACAATATTAACCCATCATTCCTCTGATGTATCGATGGTTAAATATGAACTCAATTATGTATATCTAATATTATGTATCTTGTGGTCCTCTAGTTCCCTATAATTATATAGGATGTTGCATATAGATTTCACAGTCTTAATCATCTATATTACATGGAACTCTACCAATATTGTAATGTAAAATTAAAAATACTCCATATTAGAGTCGATTTAATGAATAAACCACTAAAGTAGGTGTACGATAATTCTATGGTGAATCCTCTTACATAGCATGGGGTGAAACTAGTGCATCCTGCCTAGGGGTAGAATTTAGGTATCTTCGTGGATGCATTTTTCTAAAAATTCAAATGAACATTTTAATCACCTATAACAAATTACTTATAAGAAAAAACTTAAATAGTTATAAGTTTCACTTTGCGGAATTATATCAGAAGATATATTCTAGGAGATACTCGCACATCATATAACCCCCCTAGTTCTACCCAAGGCTCACAATTTGTTATTTATGATTATATGTTAATCACAATCATATATTTACAAAACGTAATATTTTTATCAAATTAAAATAGTTAATGCTAGTAAAAATATATCAAAATATCACAACACAGATATATCACTCAAAATAGAAAAAATTTCTACCTTAAACAGATAGTAAAAAATAAGGAATTAAATTATATAACTACTCCTAAACACACAACAGTTATATATATGATATGTTATCCTACGTTCCAATTCATGATTCATGAACATACCCAAATCTCATAAAATTATAACTAAAATCTTATCAATTGTAACCAGGATGTTCGTAACACGTGAGTAAGATAGGCACTTGGTAACTCCACTATAGGAGTTCCATGAAACCTATATCCATTATACCATGTATTATAATACCAAAAAGTAAAAGAAAAAAATCTACTTTGATACAATTTGGAAATTCCCCAACCTAAATCACCCTTTTTGGGTAGGATTACCACATGACTATGTGCATGCCTTATGATAAACCATGCATTTCGTACACTTTACTTCATGATATATTGCTTAAAGGTCCTCCTAATACAAAACAAAAAGACCATTGGGCCTTGTATCTTTGGGTAATTACGTATATACCATAACCAATTTAAATAAAAAAACAAATACATAAACTAAAACTCTTTAGCATGCCCTTAAATTTTCATAATCTTCTAAAACTACATGGGATAACCTAAGTACATGCATAAGAATGGGGTCAGTTATAAATATGAGTAAGGGAATAATCATAGCATAACATGAAGAAAGTAATACATGTGATTAAATAGTAATATCAATGTAACAGAAGATGGGACATAATCATAAACATTAACATTGAATCATGATTAAGATGATCACATAAAGGTAACATGGGAATGTGGAAACAACATAAAATATGAAATCATAAGAAAAAAGTCAAGGATAATAGACAAGAAATCATAACACATAGTGTTTAGGATAACCTCACATTCACCATACATAGAATCTCATAAGATAAAAACATTACACCATGCATTGTAGGGCTATATAATTTCAGGCCCATCCATCATATTCTTATCATGTACATATAAAAGTGTTACACATAGTTCATACAATATAAGTCTATATTTCATCACTTTTAATAACATGATTATGGTGTGCGTGTTAGATTAATTTAATTCAAGGTAAATGAATTATGGTTACATCTAGCATAATACCCTTGAGTAGAAATTTGGATGGTTATTCCCTACACAAATGATTGTCATTGATAATCATAGGATAATTTCTCCAACATAACGGGGTACATAAAGATTCATAGAAGGTGTTACTGAGAGAAAAAGAGGACTAACATCACTTGGAGATTTAAATGATCATAATAGGGAAGTGTAAAAACATATTCCCACAAGAAAAATTTAAAATTTTATGGTACAATAAAAAGGGGGTTCTTGAATAAAGTGGAGAAGGAGAGGATCCCTTTCCTTGAGAGGGAACTTTTAAAAGATTTTTAAAATATTATTAAGATCACCAATACACCCAGGGAGTGATCTATATATGGAAGGGTAGAGTAACTTCATAGTCCAAAGGTTTTTAGTGAATAGGAATGGAAATATGGGTGGGTATTTATAGAATAATATTAGAAAATTCCTTATTAGTTTCTAGACATAGGTTTTGAACTCTAAATGATAATTTCTTCAAATCCACAAATAAAATCATTTTTCTATGGTTTATACCAAATAAGAGTATATTTAATTATCTTATATTGATAAAAACCAAAATATTAAAAATAATTCCCTTGGTGATGTTAAAGTGAACCATGTTTGTTAGTAATTGATTTTTAAACCTTAATATATAGTATAGGTTTATCAGGATTCATTGAGGGTTTATTAAAAAATCAAATAACCTCAAAACGCATTATTTTAAATGGTAAACATAATTTTGGTTTTGGATACTCTTTATAGTATTTATTATATCACCTGTAGGCTTTTATGATGTCATAATATATAATATAAAATTTTATTATATTTATTTTTTACCTAAAAATTATACTATCATAGAAAATTATTAAAAAAATCACCATTAGATAATTTTCACATACTAATTTCAAAAATAATACTTATTTTATCAAAATAATTCTCTATGTATGATAATTTACAGTATTAATTCAAAGATATCAATTTATTCAGAAATACTAATTTTTTTGAACCTTATAAAAATTACTTTTAACTTCGTAAAATTATATTATTGTTTAGACTTAATAAATATTATTTAATTATAATATTTTGTTAAAATATAATTTATTTTAAAAATTATTTAATTCATCCAAAACAGTGTCTTGATTGAAACTATATATTTTCCAAACATATAATTTGTTCTTCATCATATCAAAATAATGTTTTTATAAAATATCTTATTTAATCATTAGAAAGTAATAATAAAATACAATATTAATTTTAATATATATAAAAAAATATACAAATTCACACTCTTAGGTCCTCGATACAGATCCCTTTGTTACACTGGTGAATGCCCAAAGGGTAAGGTGTGTTGCGGTGAGACTTTCTTAGTTTGTCTTGGTGGACATAGTTTGGGATGTGATCTCGATGAGCTCAAAAATACCCTATAAAAAATTTGCCTCATGATTTAGTTGCTTAATATCATCTTATAATTGGTTACTGAAAAATATTATTGATTCTATATCCCTCCTAATCTCTGATAAATGGGCTTTATAGGATAAAATCCAACGGGTCAAGGATATCACTTCCTTTTTCTGTGTCAATTGGATTTATCATGACCCTATATATATTAATCTTATAACTTTTGTATAATGGATATACTATCCACATTTATGATTCATAATATTATTTTAATTCCAAAAGTCTTTGAATTATAATGGTCCAAAAAAACCAAAGTAGTGCATGTATTTTCTATAATTTTATATCATTATAAAGTATTTACTTATTTAAAAAATAAAATTTATTTATGAAATTTTAAGTGATTAGATTATTCCACCCTTTAGAAATTTCACCCTTGAGATTTCATTCATACACTAAAATTGATAATGGTAATTCTATTTCATCGCCTCTTTCAGTTACCAAGCAACTTCCTCAAACATGTAGTTCCTCCAAAGCACTTTGACCAGGTTATTTGTCCTCTTTTTTAGAACCTTGTCTCTATATTATAATATCTTCACCAGTTTTTACACATATAAAAGATAATTATACAATAGTAATACCTATTATTTTAGTACATGTGAGGGTTTTAGTTTGTACTTCCTCAGAATGGATACATGGAAACCATCTGTACCTTAGAAAGGTTATGTTGGACTTCTAGTTAATAGGCTTCCACACCAATGTGATCAAGTATCTCTAAGGGGTTAATGTATCTTGGATTAATATTTCCATTATTTCTTAACCTCATGAAATTATTCCAAGATGATATATGAAGTAACACTTTATATCTAACCTTCATGGTCTTATTAATTATTTTCATCATAGAGTTTACGTCAACTTTGTGAAGATATCATATAACGCAGAATCGTTCGAACATTATCTGTGATTTATTAGATAAGATATGGTCCCTTCATCCTCTACTCAATAACAACATCTATTTATGTTATACATGGTATTTTTATCAACTACCACCAATATAGATTTATTTCCTTTATTAATCTTGGGTATTCCAATGTTGAAATCCATGGTTTTTTTCATTTCCTTAATGGTATGGGAAATTGTTGTATCACACCCTTAGAATGATCTCATTCAGTCTTTACTTGTTAGAATACTATGAATTTTTATACAAATTCTACAATTAACCTCTTTATGTTATCCAACCATAATTGTTTTTTTCAAATCTCTTTTCATCTTAGTGAGCTGATATGAATAGATAATCATGAGATATGTGCATTATCTAGAAGTTCCCTCTTTAGTTATAGTTTTTATGGGACACATATCCAGGTTTTAAACCTTATAACTCCATATTTATCAATGTTGAAATTTTAAATATTATCTATATTTTACTATAGTATCACATCATTATTTTGAGCCTCCGTGATCTGTATAAGAATATATGGTTGAGCAATCATTTGAGCAAGGTAGGATGAATATCCTTTCATTATTACAATATCGATCCTCTTTATGTCTAAGAAGACTGGATGCCTTAAAATTCTAATCATATATAAGGTTTTAGGATCCTTTTCACTCATAGAATCTGCCACTTTTTTTCCTTCCTAGTATGGTAATGGATTGAAAAATAATAATCCTTAATCAGTTCTAAATATCATCATTAGTTCATTTCAATATCATTTTTTGTGAATATATACTTGAGTATTTTATGATCAATATACATGTAAAATTTCTCCCCATTGAGATAATGTCACCAAGTATTTAGTAGAAGATCACTTCTACCAATTCTAGATTATGTGTTAGGTAGTTCTTCTCATGTATTTTTTAATTATCATGAGACATTAGCTATTTATTATTCATCTTATATGAGTACACAACCCAAGTCCTTTTTGTACGAATCATTATAGATAAAAAGTCCTTTATATTTGTTGGTTAATATGAGCACATGTGTAGTGATTATCCTTTTTTCACCTCTTTAAGGATTTCTTAACATTAGTTATTCTAGAAAAATGTTCCCCCTTTTCAGTTATCTTGGTTAGTGGGCTTGAAAATCATGAGAAATTTCTCAAAATTTGACAATAGTACCTATCTAATCCATAAAAACAATGTATTATTTTGACAAAAATTTCTCTATTCTATCTTTTAGTTGCCTTGTTTTTTATTTGTATATAAATATCCATTTTCTAGTGATGAAATTCCCTAATATTGTTACATTCTCTATCCAAAACTCACATTTACTATACTTTCCATACATCCTTTCTTTATTCAAGGTCTTCAGTATTGAATCCAAATTTTTGTCATGACCCTCCTTAATTTAAGATTAAATAAGAATATCATCTATAAATACTACCAATAACTTATTAAGGTAATATATAAAAACTCTATTCATTAAGTCTATAAATATTTGTAGTGAATTAATGATCCCAAAATAAATTACTATGAAATCTTAGTGCTCGTACCTTAAATGTATTGTATTCTTAGGGATATCATATTTCTTCACCTTTACTTGATAATATCCTAAATAAATATCCCACTTATATAGGTATTGATCTTTAGGTAGTTTCTTAACTACTCATCAATCTGTGAAAAATAACTTTTAATTTATCATGATTTTTTTTGATTTAATGATAATCAATGCAGAGGTTCATTAACCCATCCTCCTTATTTATGAAGAGGATTTGTCCACCCCACTTTGAATTACAAGGGAATATAAAACCTTTATCTTAATTATCTTGTAGTTGTTTCTTTATCTCCTCAATTTAAACAATGTCCATTATATATATATTCTTGGATATTGTAAAATATTTAGATATAAGCCTAATTTAGAACTCAACCTCATGGATTGGTGGAAGATGAGGAAATTCTTCTAGAAACACATGATCATATTCTCTTATAATGGAAATTTCATCAAAGATAATACTTTCCTTAGTCTCAATCATTTTACCATGATTATATTTCTCAAAAGGAAATATTATCCATTCTTGATATGATGATACCAAAAGAGGTTCATCCTCCACCTCTATTTTTTTTAGAGTCAAAGGGTGATTTGAAAAAAAGAGGGTAATTTATTTCTCTAAAAAAATTTATTGGTTACATGAAAGAAAGTCAAATTTTTTTAATAGCAATGAATTCTGATAAAATTAGTATCATAAGGTTTATTAGGAAAATAATCAAACAATGTTTTATTGGGGATGAGTTATATACATGGGATACAATAGTTTCCCAATTTTATGTTTTCACAGATAGCTTAACTTCCATTTTTTTGCAGTGGTAATTGAATAGTTATACTTAAATTAAATGATATGAAGGAAAGAATAAATCAATAATAAAATAGTATGTTCCCTATCCTTGAATGAATAATTATCATATATATCACTATATTTTTTAGGATCAACCTTATTAGTAATGATGGAATAACCTCAACCTTTCTCCCTTGGCCTTAGAGGTTATTATTGTTGAGTTTTTTCAACTTACCAAGGAATAGTGAATTGATTCACACAGTTTCATTGTTCCTTGTAATTGATAAATTGGATAAAAATCTATGTTTTGACTACATCATTCCCTTATTCCATAACATTGGTTGTTTTTTTCCATTGGAAATCATTAGCAAGGATCCCTTCTTTCCAACGCCTAAACAATTTCCTTATCCCCTTCAAGTAATTTTTGGGATACATATTCACACACTTTTGAAAAATGGTTTGGTTTAAATTCTTCCCCCATAATAATTTTCCATCGCACAACTATAATTAAAATATATACTATACTTATTATCTCTATACACATGAGACTCTTATGATTTACTAATATCTATTTTTAATTTTAGAGTGTGTCGAATAATTTCTTCAGAGCTATCAAAGTCTCAAATCACCAAATATTTTTATAGACATAGCTTTAACCCACAAAATAAGTGTTCAACTTTAATTTTATGGGAAATGATAATTCTAAGGGAATATCATGAAAGGATATTTAATTTATCCTAGTATGCTCCAATATATTCAACTTCTTTTTTCTTAAGACTATGGAAATCCCTATTTATTTTAAGTAAGAGAGTGTGAGTAAAATATTTATGAAAAAATATTTTCTGAAATTATTTCCACTCTATGATTTTTACATTTTTCTTGGATACCTATTTTTTATCAACATCTACCCTTGATAATATTCTCTCTATATACATTAAACATCTAGTACATCATTCTCTTTTTTGTAGAATTGAAGGTTTGAAAAGATCATTTCAATGAAGTTAATCATTTTTCCATGATTATAGGATTAGAAGAACCACTGAGAGTCAGAGGCCTCCATCATATAAAGGTCTCAATTGCATTATATTCCTTATTAGGGGGGCGGGTTTTCCACATGATTCATTTTTATTTTAGAAACTTGAGTTAATTGAGAAATTATTTCCATGATGTTTTGAACTCATACTCCCACCAGGTTGGGCATCTCACTTGGTAAGTAAACACATTTCTCATTACACTATTTGTTGATTTGGTTCCTCCTTTTTCCAACGATTTATTAAAATAAGCGGAAAATTAGGAATGAAAATTTTTAATCTATTAAACACATGAATGGAAAAAATTAACAACAAAGGGATAACTCATAAATTAAATAGATTCCTTGACCAATGAATTTATATGTTTTAATATAAGTTATCCATGATATTTTTCCTAACATAATGTATAATGGGGATTTCTATCCTCTTAATAACGGTTCATATTGAGATTTTTAGTTTACCGAATCATATCCCCAAGAAGTTTCAAACAATGTGTGTATAGATGCATCTTTGGCATGCACCAGGTGAAAATTGAGTCCAGCTTAATGCACCCTTTTTAGTGTAATAACCCCTAGGTACATCTTTGATAAATCCATTTCCACTTGTAGTATCTAGACAGGGATGTATTTTCATGGAAACAACTTACTATATTCTTTACCTAAATTTAGGGATGTTTTCCTTTGTATATTATTATCCCTACAGATATTTATAGAGTTTTATAATCCAAAAAAACCAATAAATATCTACAATTTTCTCTGATACGAGCTATGACAACACATATATTTTATACACTTTATTTAATGAATATGTACTAAAATATACACATGATACAGCCCCAATAGAACATTAGGTCTACTATATTTGGGTAATTCGGTACATAGAATAATAAATTGAAACATAAATACAAATTCGTAAACTAGAACTCCATAACGTTCCCTTAAATTTCCTTGATCTTTTAAAAGCGTGTGGAATAACCTGGGGAAGTATATATGGAAGGGGTGGGACATTAATAATAGTGAGGGAATAATAAAATAATAAATTAAATAAATTAATACATGCGATACAATATGTATATCAAGGTAACATAAAAGTGGAGATAATTATAAACTTTAACATCTAATCATAGTTAATATGATAACATAAAGGCAACATGGTAATGTGGATACAACATAAAACAAGATATCATAAGAATAAGTCAAGGATAACCACTGATACATCTTAACATAGTGTGATTAGGATAACATAACATTCTACATACATGGAATCTCATGAGATAAAAACATTACCTAGTTCATTTTATGGATATATAATTTTTTCCCGCTCATCACATTCATATCATGTTCATACATAAGTGTGCCATATAGATCATTCAAAATAATTTTTTATTTCTAAAATTTTAATACCATGATTTTGTATTGTGGGTGAAATAAATATAATTTCCCAATAAATTAATGATGCGTACATATGGGTTAATTTCTATGAGTGAAAATGGGGATGGTTATTCATTAAACAAGTGTTTGGTAATGAAAATCACAAGATAACCATTGCAAAATAACAGGGGTACATAATATTCATGGAATGGATTAATTATAATGAAAGGGATCTATAATCATTCATAAATAATAAATATATGAGGAGGGTTTTGTAAAAACAAATTCCAACATTAATAATTGGAAATAAAAAAGGAATAATATAAACAAGTCACTTGAATAAAGATGAAAAGGAGAGGTTCCCTTACCCTTATAGGGAATATATAAATTCTTAAGAGGATATTATTAAGACCTTGGGTAGACTTTGGTATAGATATATAGAGGTAATGGAAGGCATAATCCATGCACTAAGGGTTTTCAATGAAGGAGAAAGGATGTTTGGGTGGGTTTTCTTTTCAAAATAGTGGATAATTATTCATTAATTTTTAAACTTAGGTTTTGGAATCTACATGATAAATTAATACAAAACAAAAACTATCCCATTTTTTCCAATGTTTTATACCAAATAGAATAGTATTTTATTATTTTATAAAGATAAGAACATAACTAATTAATATAATACCCTTGGTGATGTGGATGTGAGTCATGTTTAAAAATAATTTATTTTAAAACCTTAAAATTTAATATAGGTTTTGGAGGATTAATTAAGGGTTTATATAATTAATAAAATAACAAAAAAACATTATTTTAAATGGGAAACATTATTTTGGTCTTGGATACTCCTTATAGTATTTATTAATTCACTTTTTTCGATTTTATGATTTTTTTATACATATCATGTAATTATACCAATTTAGTTTTTAACCAAAAAATTGGTTGTCTTAGAAAATTTTGAGAAATTAAATATTGGATAATTTCAATGTGTTTATTTAAAAAATAATATTTATTTTATTGAAATTTTTCTCTATATTTGATAATTTAAAATTTTCAATCAAAATCCTAATTTATTGAGCTATTCTAGTTTTTTAAACATTAACAGTTTTTGGACCCTTATAAAAATTACATTTGATTTAAAAAAATTATATTATCAGTTATATTAAATAAATATTATTTAATAATAATATTTTATTAAAATATAATTTATTTAATTTTATTTTGAATTCATCAAAAAGAGTTTCTTAATTGATACATGTATTTCCCAAAAATATAATTTGTGTTTCATCGTATCAAAATTTAATTTTTTACAAAATTTGTTTTTAATCATTATAATGAATTAATAAAAGATAAATATATTCATTAATTTATATAAAAAAGTATTCAAATTCTTATTTTTTTGGTCCTAGATACATATCCCTATATTTCACTACAGAATTTCCTAAGGGTAAGATGTGTGATGGTGTGATTTTCTTGGGTGGTTTGGAAAACATAGTTTGGGTATATATCTCAGTGAAATTGAACTTCTCCCATAAATGATTTCAATTGTACTTTAATTATTAAATATCATCTTGGGATTAGTCAAGGGTAAATCACACCGATGTTATCTTCTTTGAAAGCTCTCATAAATGGGATTTATATAGTATAATCCTACTGTTCGATACCATCCCTTATTTTGTTTTTGGAAATTAGATTTATAGTAACCCAATATATATTAATCATAAAATAATATTATAATGGTTATAATATCAACATGAGTGATTACTAAAAATCATTTAAGTCTAATAGGATATAACTTATAATGGTCCAAAATAACCAAATTAGTGAATATTTTTTCTATAATTTATTTTCTTAATAAGTTATTTAATTATTCAAAATTAATTTCATTTATAAAGGTTTGGTTTGGTATGTGCCTCCCTCTATGCAAGAGGGTACAGACTAGTTGTGAGGGTCTTTGTGTGTAGTGGGTATAACATACCCTTGGTAATCACAATCATACATGATAAACATAAATAAAAAATAAAAATCTAGAGTATCTCACAAAAGATAAAATAAATATGAGGAAATAATAAATGTCACCCATGTCATACATATATTTAATCCAATATACAAATGTATAAAGACATTCCTGAGAATTAAAGGTAGAATTATATAAGTGAAAAATGCTATAAAATCCCTTTGGAGTCTATCATAGAAAAAACCACTAACTCCTGGATCCATAGATCATTTATATATTGTGGACTCTATTCCCTTACATGAATCCTAAATAATTATGTTTTCACATGAATCGAGATGTTATTGCAGGCTGTGAGTAATTAAACCTAGTATGACACCACAAATGTGCCCTCAACTAGTTTTAAAAGTATAATAGGTTTATTCCAAGATAAATAATAGATGCATAGGCAAGTATAAATAATAATATGTCATGAATTATTGTTCGAGAAAAGCCACCATAATCCCCGACCATACCTTATAGGGATATGTACCATAAGGAAAGTCATAAAGGATGTCACAAGTGGTAAAAGATAACCAAAAGTATGGTGAACATGTCTCTTAGGAATCTTAACGAATCTATTCATATCAGGCTATAAGTTCATCACATCTCAACTCTATCACTGGTTATGTATCAAGACCATCAAACCCAATCCTAATCACCATTACAGCCTTAAGGTCATAATATCATTTTCATGAATTGGGCCATTCCATAGGGTTGTCATACCACCAATTTCACTTCCATGGATCTAGTCTAAAGGTCAATATTCTCCTACCCTATGTTTAGGTCTGTTGTCTTCAACATCACATGTTTGGAACATTACCTCTCTAATGTATACTCTTATCTTGATGGTCTTGTTATTCTAAGTACAAAATTATATACCAATAAAGGCATGGTAATTACACATAATAGGGTAGGGAATTTAATGTAAGAACATATCATGCCATCATGAAAATCATTAGTGACATACAATACATGTGATCATTATAATACTTGGTCTAATGTGCTACATAAGAATACTCATGGAATAAAGAATCATATATGGGTAACATGGGATAAACACCCACATGTTATCACTACAAATCATTTTTAATCATGTTATTCTAGAAAAAGTATCACATTATAGAAAAAACAGTATATAAGGGTCCCAAATAATAAGGAACTTCATACATTTATCTTCTTCATGAAAACCCCAATGCTCATCCATAGATGGAACCCAAGTCACACTTGAATTCCAACTAATTTGATCTTGTATACCAAGAACCACTAGAACCAATCAAAACAAAATAATATCAAGGTTATAGAATAAGATTCAAGATAAATCTTGGAAAAGGGATTGAACCCATATCAATATACCTATCATGATCGGCTAACATCTCTAAATATGAATTAGATTAAATGTTCCACCAACACACTTGATATGTCATCGATCTATAAACATTCTATGATTTCATAATTATATGGCATTATAATCCATATATCTATAAATGGAATTATATACCTATGATTCATTATAAGGTTATAAGGTTATACCATTAGGAACATGAAGAAATGATGTTTTTAGATCTCATAGCTCAATTTCCCATTCACTAATATGCTTGGATAAACCAAAATCAAACACGGAAGGGAGAAGAATTGTTAAGTAGAACTTGTAGTGTCTCTATTTCAAGATTTATTCAGTTAGGAATAATAATGTGTCAATTAGAGTGAGTAATTTACATTAAAGTGTAGTGAAATATCATTAATTTCCTGTACACATGGTTTAGTCACATGGTTAGTCAAATCATGCACTAACCATGATTTTTTCATAGGAATGTGTTTCATGGTTACCTATAAAAATATTGTGTAGTTTTTCAAACCATTCACTTTAATAATTTTTATTCTACATGATTTATACATGGTTGTTTCATGGTTTTTCAATCTATGTGCCTTAACGAAGCTTGGGCAACATGGTTGTTGCATGGTTTTTCATATCACACACAAAAAATATTTTTAGTTATCATGTTTATGGTGTAGATTTTAAAACTATGATATTTAATTTTTCTTGGGATATAAGTTTATTTCATGATTTATGTATGTATTTACAAATAATTCACCTTAACTATTCTTGGGCTTATTGGATGCTCCATTTTTGTTGCATGGTTTTTTAAACTATGCACCTTAACCATACTTGGGTTTTGTGGTTACCTAAATAATCAGAATGTTATTGGAAAACCATGATCCAACCATGAACCATTAAAAATTCCTCATAAACTCCTCATAACTAACCAATAACCTCTGGAACACATATTAAATAATTCATTATTCAAAACACATGAAAAATAGTTGAAATTATCTAGTGACACACATAAAAAAATATAATTCTATTACAGTAAAATCAAATTATAAATTTAATATTTAACCAAATATAAGAAAAATAAAACATTAGTGATCTTACATTCCACTTCTTAGTAACATTAGTGGCGTATAACACCTTATCAAGGGATATTTTCATTAAAAAATGGTGTACATGATCCCTGTAGATGACCAATTCCTGAAAAATGGGGGATTATTGATCCATTCTGGGAAGAACATTTCCATTAATTTAGGTAGTACTTGAACTCTATATATCATATGGGGGGCCACAAACTATAATTATTTTTTCCCTAGAGAGTACATATGCCTCATTCAAAGAAGCTGACACCATGAAACACATTAGAGTTTTGAATCTATGTCTACTATATACATGACACTCGAATCCTATTGAAATATCTACTGAGCTAAGATCCTAAAACTACTAAATCTGCCTCAATAACAGCCTATGATGATAAATATGATTGAACATTATCAAAATTTTGGGAAAAATTATAATGGTTTATTTTGTATCTAATTCTTACACATGGGTTAAAACATATGAAAAATTCCACATGTGACTTAGTATAGGGAATGTACAATGATAAATATTGTACGTCATCCTTGTAAAGAGTATGGATTTTACTACTAATATTATTACATGGGTTGGTTTCATCAAGCATAATTTACCTATTTTTTGATGTGGTGTTTAGTACCCTAGATATGGCTGGGTGTCAATGCCAGATTCATGGAGTAATATTTCTTACTATTATATGCCATGTCCCCAAAGCCACACAGTGTGTGTGGATAGAGAGATAGTACATCATGTATAACTACATATCCCATGTTGGGTAACCTAAAAATACATGGTGTGTTATAGATAAGTATAAACAATATGATATTTAGTATAGTCATGAGAATATTGTTCTTTTAATTGTACTATACATGATGTGTTCTTCAACAATCACTTGTCATTAGATCGTAAACATGTTTTTTAAAAAACTCGGATTCCCACTATTTTGTTAATTTCTACCCCATATATTAGTATTAGTCAATCTTTCACACCAACTGTGGTGAAAAATATTGATCTCCTAACCTCTAGAGGCCTTCCACATTATGACCATCACTACTGTCACCCTCAAGCCAGTCTATCATGCATGAGATAAGTTTCTAAAATGACCAATGATAGATCCATTTCTCATGGATCTTTCATCATTCACTTTCCAATTCAATAGTACCATAAACATAAACCATACTAGATTATGTGTGGATCTCTCCATCATATATCTCCCCATTAATAAATTTAATAATAAAACCACTAAATTTTTATAAGTAAATAGGAGATACATTAACATGATATTAATGGATAATGGGGGATGATTATGTGGTACATATCTGGAAGTCTTCCCAGCCTCATATCATTGATATTGTGATTGATTCCATCAAAATAAATTATGTGTTTTTTGGAATTCATAAAGAAATTTATTTTTGAGAAATCAAATAAAAATATTAATGTCAATGATAAATTTGGAATTTAATCTAGATGATCCACATAAAATTAAATAAAATATACCTTTAGAAATCATATGAAGACTATAATAAAAATTTAGGAAATAAATCACGTTATTTGGCATCAAAAAAACAATATCAAAATGGGGGTTAATAAGGCATAAAGGATAAAGAATTATGAAAGTAAAAAATGTATAATCCATACCTCAATAGTTAATGACCAATGCTTATGCCTTGAACCTTAATTCACCATCACCGTTTTCTAATAATGGTTCCTCCTCTAGAAATGAAAGAATTTATCTCTAGGTTTTTATATAAGTGTGGATAAAAAAATCTAATGAATATTAGTGACAAAAATATATGAAATAGTTATGGTTACTAGTGTCAATATCATAACAATTTGATGAATTATAGAAATGGATATAAATTTAGGATCAAAACCCCTTTGGAAATTACACAAATCCTTGGAATAAATCTACATTATAGATATATCTATGGTGTTTAAATTTTCATTCCTGTTTTTTTATGATATAATAGTTTTTTTACACACAATGCTAAAAAGTAATATTTATATTATTAAATATTTTTCAAAGGAATGAAATTGTTATAAAAATGAACCATCCACATGAATTCCTTAATATAAATTAACAATAATACTCAAACTGATTAAAAGAAAAATCTAGGTCACTATATCTTCCCCAAAATTATATATATTTTTCTTTTAAATCATAAAAACTCATTGTGTTGAGGTTATTGGGATAAAATTAGTAACTTGTGCTCCCTTAATCTATCTTGGAGACTCTTATTATACTAAAATATGAATAACAAGAGAATCACTCTCCCCTAAAGGGAATGATCTTACTAATCATCAATATTTACCAAATACTTAGTAATTTTAGTATCATCCTCAACATATAGTAATAAATATTTGTTTTGAACCTCAGTAGAGTGAAATTTAAATACCAATGTTATAGCCTGTGGAAGACAAGGATCACGTTTTAATGATTTAAACTCTTACCTACTATATGTATTTTCAATTATTATTATCTATGAATTATTACTCATAAAAAATTTGTTGGTTGGGTATGAACAATTGGAATGTAAATATACATATACAAAATATAAATAGAATTTGTTTGGAAGAAAATTGAAATTATAAAAGAGATTCCCCTCCATGTCATATCATTATCAATTTAGTTTTTATTTCTTACACTGTATAATCACTAGTAACATTTTTTATTCAATCATCATATAAAACATAATGATTTCAACCTACTTTGTTATAAACAATCTTAAAGTAACCTACACATAGGAATCCAATATGTTTGGGATATTATAGACCTATTCATTTAAAATAACTCCCAAACAAACCTCTATTGTATATAATATGACACATTAATACCAAAATAATTGTACATTAATTTTACACCAAGACATAAATTTTTAATGGATAGAGAGAAATCTCCCGATTTAGAAATTCAAATATGATTAGTTATTGTGAAATCACTATCCCTAACCCTTACAATTGAATAACCTTGGAAAGAGTTTGAGTAAAAGTATTATAATAAAATATAATTGAGAAAAAACTACATAAAATCAAAAACATAATCAACCTTGAGTTATTTCTCCACCACTATATAGTATGATATAATAGTGACACACAAAAAAGGGATTGAATAAGATAACACTAGTATAATATTTAAACAAAATCAGAATGAAAAAAATCCTTATAATGTAACAATTATAATCCCTTGATTTGGAATCCTCTCGATAGTTAACTCCCCCTTCTATTTATTCATATATCCTCATTCTGTCTTTATTAATCAGTAGGAATAATAAATGTCACCACCCATAATCATGATCACCTTGTATTCATGATTGATATCTATTTGTCTATATTTTTAGTTGATTACCTGATTTAGGTAGGAAATGGGTATAGGGATTAATTGATGGTCACATTAGGTGATTATATTATACATATGGTACTCACAAAAGATGCAGAACTACTATGATTCAACCTTCAATTCCATTATAGTTGTGTTTTTTAATCTTCATAAGGCACCATTAGATTGACAGTGTTCTCCCTATATTGTTGGCTTTGTTGGCCTTATTACAAAGTTTTGAATTTAGAGTGTTACATTATTTATTGTATTAATATATAATTTTTGTGACAGCATGACTCCCATATCCGATAAAAAGTAATAATTTTATTATATTTTTATTGAATACATGTTATCATATTGATCAAGACCAAATATTTTAGTATTCTTAAGAGACTAGATATATATATGATACTTACTTTATTTTTGAAAAAATAAAAATAATTCATTGTGATTTAATGAAATAATTAATATCCCTTCTGTAATTATATTTTATAATTCATCATACTCTTGTTGGTTCCGATTATAAAATAGATACAAAATAATGATGTTATCTCAAAGGATCAGTTTTGGGTAACTTACAATAAAATAAATCATGAAATAAAAAAGTCAAGGATAATATGCCAAGAATAAGTAATTATCAAATGATTTGATATAATGAATAACATGATCATAAAATATGTCCATAGATAACGTAAAATTGGAAATAAATAATCACATTGATAACATTATATTATTTCATAGTGATATAATACATAATATAAAACATTATAAATAACATTCAAGGACCCATTCCAAGACATCATACATAAATGTGTAAGGAAAACACCAAATACCCAGTTAATTAGCCTCACGATTCCTACCATTACATCAAGGTTCTATGAAATTTTAGTTCCACATCCATCACATTATAAGTCAAATACATCCGTAATATGAAATCATTTAGATAAAAATACATAATTGTTGGTCGGAGTGGAAACTCAAGAGGGGGGTGAATTGAGTTCTTATTAAAATTTCTGTTAAAATATTGTCTAGTTAAAATCCCCCGATTTATAAAATAAGTTAAACTGTAGTGAATTTATACAGATTGTAAAAGTTCACATAGCTTCTCAAAGATTGATTAGGTCTCAGTTAATTTAACCACAAGGTCAAACTAACTTTTGAAGCTAACCTATTGATTTACAATAAGTGTAAACACTTACTAATTTAACTATCAAAGTAGCTTCAAAATAGTTGTGTATTTCAATGTAATAGTAGTGGAATAAATAAGATATATGTAGTATACTTTAATCTTAAATAAAAGATGCACAGCAGATATAAAAAGAGGTTCAGTCTCAAGTCGAGACTTAGTCCTCTCAAATATATATATAAATTTGATCCACACCCTGGATCGGGGTTAACAACTATTTTACAAAACTGTCCAGGCCACGCAGGGACCTCTAACACTATTCTTCGTGGGAAACAAGACAAAGACCAGGTCACACAAGGACCTCTTCCACAGTTGACGTGGGTAAACATAAGTTAAGATAATTTGAGTGAGGATTTTGATATCCTCCAGTTCAGTGCAAGAGAAAGTGTGTGTAAAGATATACAGAGTACACCACAATGCTCGAATGTTAATAAATAAATCACGTAGAGAAGATATATGAGAGTTTAGAAATCTCTAGTTATTATCAATTTAGCTCTGGACTCATTGGATTCTGCAGAAATGCTTCTGAGTTCTTCTCTGGTTTTTCTGTTGAAAAAACAGAGTGTCGTAGTTCATCTTGTCTTCTTCAGGAGTGAGAAAGATCTCTTGATTTTTCATGTGTTCATTGAAGGTATTGCAATCTCCTTCTTGTTCATGATTGTTCTTCTTGTTCAGCACAGTGCACTCGGGTGTATGTAAGTTCTTCATGTTGTATATTCACACTTGCACATCGCTTCTCTTCTTGTTTCGTTGTTTCTTGTAGCGTTTTTTCTTGTTGCGTTTTTTGTGTACTGCATATCAGTCTTTCTTATATTCCACGAGTTCTGGTAGTAGGAATGATTCCCTTCTCATAGGTATGAGATACGGTTTCCTGTCATGTAAACAACTATCATTAAATAACAGTAATTACATTAAAAACAACAAATATGACCGTTAGCATTATTTAAAATAATATTGACAAAATCTTAAGAAACGATGTCACAGTGATTATGGAAACGGTGTATTCTTCACGGTATGTGGTTCACAGTATGAGCTTCACGGTGTGTCCTTCACGGTGTCTAGTCACGGTGTCTGGTCACGGTGAGCGGTCACGGTGTCTGGTTCACAGTGTCTGGTTCATGGTGTCTGGTCACGGTGAGTGGTCACGGTGTCTGTTTCACGGTGTCTGCATACTTAGAAAAATATTTGTATTTGGACTAAGACAGTGATATGCAGAATATGGATATTGGTTAATCATTAAAGAGTAAGAGAATGTGAATCATAAATATAAAGGTGTGATAAAATATGTGAGAATAGTGATCATGTATGAGACCTGTAAATAATAAAGAGAGTAATTAACATCATAAGATTTGTTATCATAAAAACATGATGTGCATCTATTATTGAGATTGAAGAGCATCAGCAAGATGTGAAATGAAGATCGAGATTAATTAACAGTAATGAGATTTGTGATCAGTAAAACATGATTAACACCTGAGGAGTCCAACAATATCCCCCTTTTTGATGATCACAAATCATATATAGGAAGAATATAAATGACATGTAATATTAAAGATACTAGCATAGAAAAAACATTATAGAACTGATACTTGTATTTTTTCTCCCCCATTTATACTATTATAGAACTGACACCTGTAGTTTTTCTCCCCCTTTTGGGATTATCAAAAATTAGAGGAAATGAAACACTACATTTGGCATTAAACAAAGGGTTCAGAATACAATAAAACATGAAACGACAAAAGACATCCCATCAAAAAGAAAAACAGTCCACAGACACTTCAGGGATCCACCTTGGATTTTCCTTTATCAGCAGCAGGAGTTGGTGCTGAAGTAGAAGAATTCATAGATGTTGTAGACAACGAGGGTAAGGGTAGACCTTCAAAAACAGATGGAGCCAATGTAGGAGCAGTAGAAGATCTAGGCTGTGGTTGGTCAAGAATGATTGGTCAGATCTGAGAAAGAGCTTGGCTGACTATCATGGCAGTTGAGGCTAAGGCAGGTAGACCAGGTCTAAAGGGTGCAGCAGCTGGAGAAACTACAGCAGAACTCTGCACATGAAGATACGGCTTCAAAAGATTGAAGAAATCAGTAATTATTTCACCACCATATTGCATAGCCTTTTCAAAATCATCCTTATTCTCCAGAAATCTGTCCAACAATCTGGTGAACTCTAAAAGTTTCTGAACTTGAGATTTAAAAGCTTGATTCACCGGAGGGATTCTCATATTTTCCACAAGATATCTAAAGTGATCTGTCATATCAATTTTAGAGAAAATCGGGGAAAGATACAAATCTATTTTCTTGGAGATCTTTTGTTGAGCATCATTGGCTATCTTAGAATGAATTCTAACCAAGTCCAATGCTCTATCACTGTTCTGAAACCCTGCTGAAAAAGAAGGTAGATCCAAGACACTGAAGGCATTCTGAAATTCTTCTTTTATTATGGATCTTAGCATAGAATCATCCAAAGAAGGTGTGGAGGTCTAAACAGAAACAGGTGAATCCTTGACATCTACGGTTAGAACTTTGAACTGTTTCAGAACTTTTTGTAGGCATCCAGTGTATTCATCTGTAAGCTTATTCAGATTTTCCACAAGATCTCTCATGCGTTCCAGCATCTTGATGTGCCTTTTTCCAATCTTTTCATCAAAATAAAGTAGGTAAGGATGAACTTGAGACCCAATCTCCCTAGAAAGGAAGGAATCATAAGAATCAAGAGAAACATCAACAGGTGCAGGGGCAGAAACAGGAGCAGGCTCTGATCTCAAAGACAAATCACTCTGCAGACTTGCTACCATACATTTCAGATTTGCAACATCAGCACTCAGCAGCTTATTCTCTACTCTGACTTCTTGAATTTCTCGGATCATCCTTAATTGAATATGAAAAATAATATTTTCCAAGAGAATTGATGCATCTTCTTGACTTAACTGAGTCACTGGGCGAGGTTGAGTGCAGACAATTTTGTCAACACCAGCTAACAAAGTCTCTCCAAAAACATTCAACTCATCTTCGGTCACAAAGGAGTGAGGCTCAGGTAAGGATGCAGGTAAAGGTAGACGTTCAGATTCTTGCTGAGGTTCAGAGTCATCTTCAGACTCAGATTCTGATTCAGATTGAGGTTGGGGCTCCGATTTTGGTTCTGAATGAGCTAAGGACTTCAGTTGATACAGAGAAGAAAGATCCATTCCAGTTGCAGTCACTTGATGTGACTCGTTCACATCATAATATCTTGGTAACTCATATCAGGAGTGCACAGAGTAAGTGATAGAAGGTTGAGAAGTTTCAGCAGATCTGGCTTCTGTAATATCAACGTTTTGAGGTTCCACCCCCTAAACTTGTTCTTCCCTTCCAGAATCTTGAGGTTCAGGAACATGCACAGGATCCACAGGATCATCCCTAACCACTTCAGCAAACTCTTGCCTTCCCAGCTGAAAGGAAATTTCCATTCTTTCTTCAGTAGATGGAATAATCTCAGGAACTGATTGTTCCACTAGATAAGCTTCCAGACTTACTTCTTTCTCAACAAAAAGATACTCTTCAACAGGATCTTCCTCTAAGGTTGCTTGGTGTTCTGAAACAGGAAAAACCAATTTCCTTGTAGCATTGGGATGAGCTTCTTCCTCATGAATAACAACTGAAGGATCCATAGACCTTTCCTTTTCAAAAACAACTTCCTCTCCTTGAGGTATTTCAGTAGGGATAAAAGCAGGGACAACAGCCATTTCCTCTTCAACCGGAACTATTTCCATTGGAGGTATTACAGGTTCTTCTCTAGGTGGTACTTCAGCTGTTACTTCTTCTTGTTCTTCTTCTTCTGAATACTCACCCACTTCATTTGGTTCCAAACCAAGATCAGCTAGGTTCTTAGGCCTTCTCGGATAGTCAACATGATTAAACTTTTTATACAGTTGATCACTATCCTCAGCCCACTGATTCTTCCAGGGATTCCATCTTATCTTCATCCTTCTGATGATAGGCATGGATAGGCAGAAATCAAGGTCCTCTAACTTTTCTTCATTCAGTCCAACCATCCCTTTTGCAACTAACATAGCTGAAATCATCCTTGAATAAAACAGGGAGGTGGATTTGGAAGTTACTTTGATCAGCTCACAGATATGGTTGATAACACACTTACATAGATTGATCTTATGGACATTCTTCAACAAGTGAATCAGGAACACATCCTGATACTTCATCACAGAAAAATCCCCTTTTCTTGGACTAACCAAATTCTGAACAAACTTGAACAGAAGTCTTGTCTCCCTATCTAGTTCAATAGCTATGGCCCTTCGCTTGGTTCCATTTCCAGTTAGACTTTCCAAAGCAGTCTCCAAGTCAAAGATGTTGGTTGTTGGAGGAGGGTCTCTCTGGTAATCTTTACAAACTCCTTCATGGGGAATTATTAGGCATGAAGCCCACAGCCTTGAAGAGAAAGAGAACTTCTGACCGTCGATCCAGCTAGTCACCATAAAGCTTTCTCCAAACTCAAAAGAGAACTTCACATACTGATAGAATTGAGATACCAGTCTCGGGTAAATCGATCTATTCTGTCCAGTGAACCATTCAAGCCATCCTTGTTCTATTAAAACTTTTAACACCAACTATCTGATAGACAGTAACCACTCAGGGCATACCTACTTTTCAGGTACAATGGTATGGCTTACCAGGTTTGGGTTTAGCGGTCCTTCGGGAGCTATCCTCGGTATCCTCTTTTGTTTCTTAGAGCGGCGCTTCTCAGACGAGGGTGAAGATGGACGCTTCATCCTTGGAATTCACTAAAGGTTCGAGCGAGAGGGAAGAGAAGGTTCAGAAGAGAGTTCAGGTAAGGAATCGAATGAAACCCTTAAGTTTTATCATTTGGGAATGTCAAACATCATAAAAACAAAAACGCGGGAAATCAAATAGCGGTGTAATAAAAATTACTGTGATACGGGTTAAAAAATAAGAATAAAAATAACTCTTCACGGTGAGACCGTGAGTAGGTATTACGGTGAGATGAAAACTAGTCATCACGGTGAGACATTTTATAGTCTTCACGGTGAGACAGTGAGCATTTTATATAGTCACGGTGAGACAGTGAGTTATCAGACCGTGAGCATAAAACAGTAACTTTGAAATAGTGAGTAAGAAACCGTAAGGTAAAGTAAAATAAAGTATTAAACATTAAGATCAGTAAGATATTCATTTATGATTAATCATACCAAGATCATGTATGATGTAGTCTAATCTTTCATAATTTAATGGTTTAGTGAATATATCAGCAAGTTGATATTCTGTACCAATGAATTCCAAAGTGATATCACCTTTTTTGATAATGATCCCTCAAAAAGTGATGTCTTACATCAATATGTTTTGTCCTATAATGTGAAACAGGATTCTTAGAATTATTAATATCACTTGTGTTGTCACAATTTATTGAGACATGTCTGAATTGATATCCATAGTCTAGTAATGTGTGTTTCATCCACAAAATTTGTGCACAATAGCTGCATGCAGCTATGCATTCAGCTTTTTCAGTAGATAATGCTCCCGAATTTTTTTTCTACACCATGATACTAGTGACTTGCCTAAAAGGTGACATGTTCTAGAGGTGCTTTTTCTATCTAGCTTACATCCAGAAAAGTCAGCATCATAATAACTAACTAATTCAAATGATTATCCTTTGGGATAGAACAGTCCTAAATTGGGAGTAATCTTGATTTATTTGAAAATTCTATTTACAGCATTTAAATGTGACTCTTTAGGGTTTGCTTGAAAACAAGCACACATACACACACTAAACATAATATCAGGATGACTAGCAGTCAGGTAGAGTAGACTTCCAATCATTCCTCTATAAGTGGTTTGATCAATAGATTTACCATTTTCATCAAGATCCATCTTACAGGTGGTACTCATGGGAGTGTCATTACTTTTTGTGTTATCCAATCCTAAACGTTTGAAAAGATCTCTAGTATATTTACTTTGAGTTAAAATAATTCCATCATCATTTTGAATGATTTGAAAACCAATAAAGAATTTAAGTTCACCCATTAAACTCATTTAAAATTCATTTTGCATCATTTTAGAAAAATGAGTGCATAATGTAGTTTTTGAAGATCCAAAAATAATATCATCTACATAAATTTGTACAACTAAAAAATCTTTAGAAATTCGTTTTATAAATAGAGTATGATTAGCTATTCCTTTTGTAAAACCTTTAGAAATTAGAAATGTACTTAATATATCATTCCAAGCTCTTGGAGCTTGCTTTAAACCATATAAAGCTTTTGATAATTTGAAAATATGATTTGGAAAATGAGGGTTTGAAAATCCAGGTGGTTGTTCAACAAAAACATCCTCAGTAATATATCCATTTAAGAATACACTCTTGACATCCATTTGATATATTTTGAAATTTAGATGTGCAGCATAAGCAAGTAAAATCCTAATGGATTCTAATCTGTCTACTGGAGAAAAAGTATCCTCATAGTCAATACCTTCTTCTTGACTATAGCCTTGTGCAAATAGTCTATCTTTATTTCTAACTATGTTTCCGGATTCATCTACTTTATTTCTAAACACCCATTTAGTGCCTATTGTGAAAGTTTCCTTAGATCTTTCAACAAGATTCTAAACTTTATTTCTTTCAAACTGATTGAGTTCTTCTTGCATAACAATTACCCAAAATTCATCATTAATAGAATCATAAATATTTTTAGGTTCAAGTTGTGAAAAGAAGGCTTGATGTTCAACCTGATTTCTAAGAGAAGCTCTAGTCTGTGTCCCTCTATCAAGATTTCCAACAACAGCATCTAAAGGATGATTCTTTAGAATTCTAGTTGATCTAGTAAAGGTAGGACTAGAAATTCCAGGTTCATCAACAGGATAGGAATCAACAAGAGCAGGTTCTGGAAAATTTCCAGAACTGGTTGTCTTTATAGTAGGTTCATTTGATTTGTCATTAAGGTCCAGAACAGATAAGTCTTCTTCAAGATTTTCAAGAGAGGTTTTAGGCTCATGGGGAACAGTTTCATCAAACTTGATGTGAACAGATTCTTCCACACACTTGGTTCTTTTATTGAAAACTCTGTAGGCTTTACTAGAAATAGAATAACCTAGGAAAATTCCTTCATCACTCTTGGATGCAAACTTCTCAAGATTATATTTGGTATTAAGAATAAATACTTTGCAGCCAAATACTCTGAAGTAGTTAACCTTAGGTTTCCTATGGTTCCACAACTCATAAGGGGTCCTCTTAAGAATAGGTCTGATCAAGACTCTATTGATCATATAACAAGCTGTATTTACAAATTCAGCCTAAAAATAAACAGATAGGTCATACTCATTGAGCATGGTTCTGGAAATTTCTTGAAGGGTTATATTCCTCCTTTATACTACACCATTTTTCCGAGGTGTCCTAGCGGCAGAAAAGTTTTGACTATATCCATTTTGTGATAAATAGGATTCAAATTCATGATTCTCAAACTCACATCCATGATCACTTCTTAGAGTTTTAATCTTAAGTCCACTATGGTTCTCTACAGACATGGAATATTTAACAAAGTAAGAACAAGCTTCACTTTTGTGAGCTAGAAAATATACCAAAGTATACATAGAATAGTCATCTACTAAGACATAGACATAGTGCTTCCCATTTAATCTAGAAACTCTAGATGGTCCAAACCAATCCATGTAAACCAACTCGAGAGGTTGAGAATTTGAAACTTCTTTCTTTGGTTTGAAAGAGATTTTGTGTTGCTTTCCCTTTTGACAGGGATTACACACTTTGTCATTTGGAAACTCAAGTTTGGGTAGGTCTCTCATTATGTTCTTCCTAGTAAGTTTTATAAGTGAGTGTATATTGTAGTGTCCTAATATTATGTGCCAAATCCAAGACTCTTTATGAAAATCATTTAAACAGGTAATATTTTTCATGGCTAAAGAATTTAAGTCAACAGCATAAACATTTTCATTTTGTAGGGAAGAAAATACTAAAGCATTTTTAGAATTAAAAACATTGCAAGAATCATTTTTAAATTTAACATTAAAACCATCATCACATAAATGAGAAATACTTAAAATATTATATTTTAGTCCATCAACGAATAAAACCTTAGAAATTAATAATGAGTCAGTGTTACAAATCTGGCCTAAGCCGATGATTTCCCCTTTAGAATTATCACCAAAGGTGAAAAATCCTCTATCAATTCTGACTAAGATTTTAAAGCATGAGAAATCTCCTGACATATGTCTTGAACATCCACTGTCCAAGTACCATGTCTTCCTACAAGATCTCTTCAAGCAGGTTTCATACAAAACAGATTTAGATAGGAAATGATTTTGGTGCCCAGATCTTCTTGGGTCCAGACAGGTTAGCAATCAAAGCTTTCGGTACCAAAATTTGTCTTATGGGTCTCATAAAATTTGTAGAATCAACATATTTTGAAAGATAAACCTTATTAGATCTGTAACTATTAATATAACTAGTTGAAGCATATAAATGTCCAGAACTAGAACTAGCAATATTCTGTCAAGATTTAGGAAAAAATCTATTCTTAGTAAAATGTCTCTGTCTAGGTTTGTAGCCTATTCCAGTAGTGTATTTTGGTGCAACTTTCTTTCCTAGCATTTGAGTTAGTGTATCCTTTCCATTTGTGAATTTCTCTAAATCCTTTCTGAGTTTCTCATTAGACAATTTCATTTCAGTGTTCTCCTTTAACAGTTGAGCATTTTTCTCTTTTTCAATAGTAAGTTCAGTTTTAAAAGTAGTAGTGAGAGCATGTTGTTTATTTAATGATTTTTATTTATCCTTATGTTCATTTCATGTCTCTTCCAGCATATTACAATATTCAAACAATTCCTCACTAGTCATGTTTTCAGAATCAGAATCATATTCTGCACTATCTTCAGATTAATAAGAATTTAAAGCAGGAGTATCTTGGGTTACCTCAGATGTGTTTGTCATAAAACACATGTTTTCCTTATTTCTATTTTCAGTCTCAGAAGCTTCTGATTCACTGGATCTATCCTCAGAAGTGCTCCAAGTAGCCTTCATAGCCTTTTTGTACTTATTGTCCTTGTAATCACATTTCTTCTTGAATTTGAGCTTTGGGTAGTCTACTTTAATATGTCCTTTTCTTTTTCACTCATAACAGACAACTTCATCACTTTTATCTGACTTTTTCCAATCCTTCTTCCAATGTCCCTTATTGTCATACATTCCTTTGTAATTTTATTTTCTGAAGAATTTATTCTTCCTGTAAAATTTCTTAAACCTTCTGGCTATCTGAGCCATTTCATCATCACTATCAGAGTCTTAATTTTCACTGGTTGAACTATCAGTAGGTAGTTGAGCTTTATCTTTGTCCTTTCTCTTTGAAGCAGTAGTCTTGAAAGCCACTGATTTTCTCTTAGGTTCATCATCTTCTTCTTTATTCACCTTGAGTTCTTCCTCATACATCATAATCTTACCAATGAGTTCTTTGATAGGTAGAGCAGCAATGTCACATGACTCTCTAATTGAGACAGATGTGCCTCTCCATTGGTCCGGTAAACATCTCAAGATTCTCACAATTTTTTCTTTTGATGGAACAGCCTTTCCAAGTGAATTCATTGTATTGACTATCTCATTAAACCTAACATACATATCAGAAATAGGTTCATCAGTCTTCATTTTAAAATTATCATATTTAATAGAATAAGTATTTAATCTCATTTCTTTAACATTGGTTGTTCCTTCATGAGAAACACCCAGAGTATCCCAAATAACAAAATCAGTTTTACAAGAAGAAATTCTGTTAAACTCTTCATCTCCTAAATCACAGTACAAGGAATTCATAGCTTTACAGTTATTATTGTAATCCATCTTTTTAGGTTCATCACAAGTGGATCTAGCAGTAGTGGGTAGTTTATATTCTGATTCTATGGCATTAAAAATTTCAAAACCTATGCTTTCTAAATGAATTTTTATTTTAAGTTTCCACTGAGCATAGTTTGTACCATTGAAGAAAGGTGGCATGTTAGTAGTAGCACCCTCTAGTCAATTATCCATAACTAGTTTTTAAAAAGATAATTTAAAGAGATAAAAATTTAGAACTAATAGAAATTTAAGATCTTTAAAGATGCAACCAAAATCATAGTTGAAAAACAGAGTATTTCAAAAATCTTTGAACAAAAACAAAATCCTATGATACCAAATGTTGGTCGGAGTGGACACTCAAGAGGGGGGTTAATTGAGTTTCAATTAAAATTTCTGTTAAAATATTGTCTAGTTAAAATCCTCTGATTTATAAAATAAGTTAAACTGTAGTGAATTTATATAGATTGTAAATGTTCACTAAGCTTCTAAAAGATTGATTAGGTCTCAGTTAATTTGACCACAAGGTCAAACTAACTTTTGAAGCTAACCTATTGATTTACAATAAGTGTAAACACTTGCTAATTTAACTATCAAAGTAGCTTCAAAATAGTTGTGTATTTCAATGTAATAGCAGCGGAAGAAATAAGATATATGTAGTATACTTTAAACTTAAATAAAATATGCACAGCATATATAACAAGAGGTTCAGTCTCAAGCCGACACTTATTCCTCCAAAATATATATATAAATTTGATCCACACCCTGGATCGGGGTTAAAAACAGTTTTACAAAACTTTCCAGGCCACGTAGGGACCTCTACCACTGTTCTTCGTGGGAAACAAGATAAAGACCAGGTCACACAAGGACCACTTCTACAGTTGACGTGGGTAAATAGAAGGTAAGAGAATTTGAGTGAGTATTTTGATATCCTCCAGTTCAGTGTAAGAGACAGTGTGTGTAAAGATATACAGAGTACACCACACTACTCGAAAGTTAATAAATATATCATGTAGAGAATATAGATGAGAGTTTAGAAATATCTAGTGATTATCAATGTAGCTCTGGACTCGTTGGATTCAGCAAGAATGCTTCTGAGTTCTTCTCTGGTTTTTCTGTTGAAAAAATATTGTCGTAGTTTAGATTGTCTTCTTCAGGAGTGAGAAATATCTCTTGATTCGTTGTGTGTTCTTTGAAGGTCTTGAAATCTCCTTCTTGTTCAGGATTGTTCTTCTTGTTTAGAACAGTGCACTCGGGTGTATGTAAGTTCTTCGTGTTGTATATTCACACTTTCACACCGCTTCTCTTCTTGTTTCATTGTTGCTTGTTGCCTTTTTGCTTTTTGTGTTTTTTATGTACTGCATCTCAGTATTTCTTATATTCCACGAGTTCTGGTAGTAGGAATGATTCCCTTCTCATACGTACGAGATGCAGTTTCCTTTCATGCCAACAACTATCATTAAATAACATTAATTGCATTAAAAATAAAAAATATGACCGTTATCATTATTTAAAATAATATTGACAAAAGCTTAAGAAACGGTGTCACATTGATTATGGAAACGGTGTCTTCTTCACGGTATGTGGTTCACGGTATGAGCTTCACAGTGTGTCCTTCACGGTGTATGGTCATGGTGTCTGGTCACGGTGAGTGGTCACGGTGTCTGGTTCACAGTGTCTGGTTCACAGTGTCTGGTCACGGTGAGTGGTCACGGTGTCTGGTTCATGGTATCTGGTTCATGGTGTCTTGTCACGGTGAGTGGTCATGGTGTCTGGGTCACAGTGTCTGGTCACGGTGAGTGGTCACGATGAGTGGTCACGGTGTCTGGGTCACGGTGTCTGGTTCATGGTGTCTGCATACATAGACAAATATCTGTATTTGGACTAAGACAATGATATGCAGAATATGGATTAAGGTTAATCATTAGAGATTAAGATAATGTGAATCATAAATATAAAGGTGTGATAAAATATGTGAGAATTGTGATCATGTATGATACTTGTAAATAAAAAAGAGAGTAATTAACATCATAAGATTTGTTATCATAAAAACATGATGTATAGATATTATTGAGATTGAAGAGTATTAGCAAGATGTGCAATGTTGATCGAGATTAATTAACAGTAATGAGATTTGTGATCAGTAAAACATGATTAACACATGAGGAGTCCAACCATAATATTCTAAAATAAACGATATGACTTTGTAATCAAAACTTATCTTCATAGAAGGAGTGGGAATAAAGATCGTAATGTTTCCCCAATCAATTGAATTACAAGTATATCGAGGTGAATATCCACCAAATTAGTATAAAATAATTTATAATTACTATGAAATAGAAATTTCCCTTGATAATTATATAAAAGGAAAGGGGCCTTTCATCATGTAACAGTGTTAATAGGTATATAATATTGTAATGGATGGAGACCAAAGAAATTAAAAAAATTGTTGTTATAGTATAAAAATAATTTTATATATTTTAATATACTATAATCTTTTTATAAAATGAATAAAATAAAATTCATATTCATAATATAATCATGGAGTTGTAATAATGAAATAAAACATTATTAAAATTAGATATATAATGGATTCTAAATGACTTTTGAAAGATAAATGATGAAATATTTATGGAAACCCATAACTTTTTATGAACCATTAGAAAACTTTAGAATAAAAACCTATTATATTTAAATTTTTTTCTCTAAATGAAGATATTTTGATAAGGTTTTTAGAACCTTTATCTTTTAAAATATTTTAAGAAAAAATATTTGATTTTTATCAAGATATATATATATATATATATATATATATAGATTTTAGAACTCGTATCTACCTTAGTCTCTTGCTAATTTATCTTGATATGGAAAATGAGTGAAAATTCATGCTAAATGGGTTTGTATTGGAAAACAACTGGGATGAAATATTTTTATTTATAACAATGAAGGGTTAATTGTTTATTAATTTGAAAAAATAGGACAAAAAATTTAATTTGTAGAAAATTTGAAAAATAATTATCATTACAAGGGTTTTAAACCATGGTATTTGATTTTTAGGTATTTTTTTATTTTATAAGAATTATAATGAAAACCTTTTATATTATTATATATTAGACATATAATGTTATTTATTCATAAATTAGTGATTTTAAGTCATAAAATATAATTTATTCATTTGAATATTCCTTATATGAGTGAATTTTATTTATTATTTTCAAAAAAAATTAAAGAGGAAACATATATTTGTTTAGGAATCCCTTAATGTTATTTTTTACATCATTTTTTATTCATTATGATGTAAAAAATATTTACCATGTATTCATACTATATTTTAATATTTATGAAAATATTCAACAATCCTAGAAAAATTTGAAAAAATATCCTATAGTAAAATTTGACATCCTGATTCTAAATTGGTTTTAATTTTAATGAAAATAATTTCATAAAAGTGATAAATTAAATTTTTAAAATTTAATAATTTTGAATTTTGAATCGATTCATTTAGAAATAAAAATTTAAATGAAATTTTTCAATAAATCTTATATTTATTCAAATAAAAATATTGGTAATTATATTACTATTCATTAATAAATATAAATTATTAATAATTATTAATTATATTATTAATAAAACATTGTATTTCTTTTTTTAGACACTTATATTTATAAGGGTTAAAATATTATTATAATTGACATAGAGTGAATTTATTATTATATTTTTGTAATTTCAATTGGTAACATTAAAAAGGACACATTACACATTATTCATCCCTCATTATAACATCTAAAACCATTTATATCCTCCTTATATTCTATACACCATGTTTATTCCATTACTCATATTTTTTAATCATAATATTAATTTATCTCATGTATATATCATTTTATTTATAGTATAGTTCTATAGAGATTTATATTATAGTGTTTCCAAATATTATTACATGATATAGGGTATTAGTTGATTTTTATATTGATAATGTAATCTTATAGTGTTTTTTGGAACTATTAGGATGAAATAATTGAATGTTAATTTGGTAATATTTCCCATGATAAAGTGTTAATATACTATTGTTAAATCTATAGGATCTAAAGATTATGTATTTACACTACAATAAGGCGACCAATTGTAGTTTATGAAATAAAACTTATAATTTTTATAACCTCCTTATATAGGTTAATAGGATGAAATTTTTACCCAAAATATTTTTTTAGAGTTCAAAAAAGTTTGTAGAGATATAAAATTTTCTTAAGTAATGCACTGTAGAGTAAATATTCTTGGAAAAAAATATAAACAATAATATAAAGAAATAAATAATAACTTATTAAATATAGTTCTTCATATCCCTATAAAACCTTTGATTCAATGATCATAAAAATATAGTTCTTCATATCCCTATAAGCCCTTGATCATCAGGATTATACACACCTCTTTCTTCTAATTATTATAATCCCTTAATCAATAAGATCATACAAATAATTACAAACAAAAAACATTTTAAGGCATTTTTAAAATATCTTATCATAGTTTCCTTTATAAAAAGGTTGTCAAAAAGATAATAGTGAAGTGATATCAAATTAAAAATATGTTAAAAACACTTCCAAACAATATTGGATAGTCTTGGTTACAAAATCTCCCTCCTCCATGAATTCTTCTCTTATTTATAGTAAAATTCCCAATGGTCATATCCATAAATATTAGTGGTGGATACAATAGCCACAGACAAACATCCTCTATAACAAAAATAGATATACTCAAAATATTCATTTAATGATTATAGGTTTCAACTCTATTAAAGTGTGTGTGGATTCTGTTTGGTTGGAAAAAAATTATTCTTCCAGTAAAATGATATTTCATTGTCTCAAAGATTTAAAGAATGTTCATCCACAGATCATTTCTAACTCTATCCGATGAAATTTTTTTTGTCTTTATTTATAGTTTTCTAGTGGAATTCATTAAACATTGACTTACATAATTATATATATCATCATATGATGAAATATTTAATCATTCACCCAATTTTCCAAAACATGTACATATTATTAAATATCTAATCATCAATCTAATTTTTCAAACAAATACAAATGATTAAATATTTAATCATTAGTTGATGTTCTAAAACATGTACATATGATTATTGAAAATAATTATGTCTGATTAATTGATATTTTTATATCTAGAAAAAAAATCATATAAAAACATTCTTAGGCATAGGAAAGTATAAAACATAGTAAAATATAAATTGTTAGTGAAATATATTGTAATTTTCGTAATAATTTTAGAATGTTTGAAATATGTTATTTTTACCCAATAATCTCCCCATTTCTAATAACAAAAAAACATAACTTTTGAAATAAAAAACTAAATAAAGAAAATTTTACTCTCCATATCTCATACAACTTCCCTTTTACCTATTTATGATTAGATTCTTTCTCCCATTTTATATTAAAATTTAGGAACATTCCTTCCATACCATTTAGAATTTTTCTTCAAAATATTTATACCTTTAGTCAAAAATATTTAGAATTATTCTCTTAAAAATTTATATACACTTCACCACCTTTACCATTTTTGAAAACATTATTTAGAGAAAGTATTCCTAAAAGTTTAGGAAAATAAATTTTATACAAAAAAATACTAAAATAATTTATAATGAAATTAATCAAAAATTAATAGATATTCATAAAAAATGAATTTAGAAACATCCATAAAAACTATTAACAATAACATACATGCAGAAATATGCATTTATAGAGAATATTCTTGAGTTTTTACAAAAAAACAATCAATTATTTATAAAAAATATCATTCTTTCTTTGTGAGATTTTTAATTTTCATCTATATATTCTTGAGATCCTCTTGATATTTTTATAAATCTATTATTATTGACCTTAAATTTGAAATATAATATTCAAGAACATAATTATTATTAATTTTATTCTTGACTAAATCGAATTTTTTTATCAAAAAACACTTTTAAGTAAAATTGGGAAACCCCACATTCACACGGAACAGGAATTACAATATAATAAATAGTAATTAAATGATAACTTGGCCATATTGGAATTTATGTCCCTAAGAATATTCTATGAGATAGAGGTTACTGATGTTTCTGGATCAACCATTTTAACATCCTCAAATCGAATCTCCAGCTTGTCCCACATTTATATGTACTCATCTTGGTTGATTTTTTCTTCATTGAAGCCTCTTACTAAGATAATATTCTTCTTATTAAACCAATCAATCTATTTACTATTATTATCGACAAAGTTATTTCTTCCCATTATATTATCACTATCTTCTATTGAGGAATTTATATCAAGGAATTCATCTTCCATTTCTTCTCTGAAATTCAAGTATAGCTCTATCGGTTTCATAGAATCCATGATTGTCTCCTGCAGGCCATCCCTAATGAGAAGTACCCCACAATCCATAGTCTTTTCTTGAACAGTATTTCCATTAATGTTGATATCATCTTCCATCACCTTGACTATAAACTTATGGTAGGATCGTGTCTCATTTGATAATTCTAAATAGGAATAAGCCTTTTGACCATTCTTACTACCTCTCCGAACCTTCCTCCTACTTAGACCGCATGAGTCACTACATTGAAATTGTTGTGCACTTCCTCCTAATAATGGACCATATGATTAATCACTAGACATATCCCTAAGTATTACCTAATCCTCATTGGATTTGTATGCCCAGTCTACCTTCAGGATAGGCCCTTCATTCCCCATTCTCTCAAAGTGGTTACCTAGCTTAATATATCTTCAGGATTCCATCAATCATTTATAAACACATCATCTTGATTCATAATAATTAATTTGACATTATAAATATCCCTTGAATATTATAAAACATCACCAGACATATCTTTTTCTAAATTAATGTCTGTTTAGGATTTTGATCAAACTCTCTCTATTTTTTATCATAAAATTTCAAATATTATTCTATGTTCATTATCCAGTGACTAATCTATTTCAAATTTTTCTATAAGATTTAATCCTTTATATTAAATATTTAAATTTATATTAACTTTTTGATAACAAGTTGAGTAAGTTGTTTTAATGAATTCAATTTTTTTTAATAATTCAAATTTCTCTTTCAAATATTTTTACCTTACTTAAATACATGGAAAAGTTTCCATAATACCATATGACATATGAATTAACTCACTAAAGTAATTTATATAATTTTTTATGAATTAGATATAATTACATGGAGGATAATTAACAGAATCAGAAAAGGTACTTATATGATTTTGTCCTAGTGGACTAGAAGAAAAATAATTCTTAGAATAATAATCTTCTTCTAAAATATCCATAGAATTGTTTTCAACATCACCAACATCAAATAATGGTTTGTATGGAGTATGAACTTTAGAATACTATTCAATTTATTATTTTAATTATTCTTCTCATTATTCATGATTATCTAATGATATATCACTGAATTTAAAAATAAAGAGTTCAAGGGGGTTCTGATAACTTTTCACGATCAGCATGCACTTTTACCTCCTCCATAATTTGATATTTATTCCTCAACTATCTCATTCCTAGTAAAGTAGTTAACTATTTTATAGGGGAAGATATTGTGGTTAATACCTTTTATTTGTAATCTTATTATTAAATAGTTATTAAAGTTCCCAGTGGATAATGAAGATAAAATGAGAGGGGTGAATATGTGTACACTAATGTTTCATTTCTTTTATCTCATCCCTTTTAAATCCAAACCTCCGCACTTTTTTGGTGTGAATGAATCTTCTTGGTTTACTGAAAAAATTATTATACATGAAATATAAAAGTAAATAAATCAAATTAAATTGTATTTTTAAAATTTTTACCCCCTAATACAGGTGACTACATCCTTGTTTTGTTCGGGATGATCTGATATATAAATTTTCCACTAAGAAATTAAACAATAATTACAAGTTGGTTTGTCTTGTATCACCCTAAAACCATGGTGGGTATGTATTAACCTTTTCAAAAATTATAATGGTATCTCACCAATGTTCTTTATACTTTCATTCCACCATTGTTTCATAAATATAATATGAGCACAATGTGAAATATCACAAGAACATCATGTTTCCACTACCACACAAAACTGATCTTCCTCTTCAGGCCACTAAGAATAACCTAATTCAACACTTTCTTAGTTCAATGGAAATTCTAAAAATTCCATTGAATATAATAAAAAATATTTTACTCAAGTAGAATCAGTATAATAATATGAATTACTATAAGTTATCACTTCCACTTAAACACACTTCAATGTCAAAATTAACAACTAAATATTCCTCAATGAACATCAAGTGTTCTTCTTATTTGTTTCACTGAAAAATATCACTTCATATAAACTCATATATTACACACATAAACATAATTTGTTCTTAAATAATGTATTTATCATCTTCGTATACAAATAACAAATTCACAATAATGTGTATTTTTTATCTTTTTTATGCAAGTACACAATTCTACTCACTTTTAATTTCACATGTTCTGTCATGTGCATGTAAATAAAGAATTTTTCAAGCACACATGTAATATAATATTAATTTTCCTCATGCAAGATAAACCGTAAATAAACCACACAATCCATTTTTTTATTCATTTGAATTTATATATATCGAACATTGCATGTACTTCTCACTACCTTTGTGAAATTACACTACATTCATACACACTCACACTATCCACACACATTGTTTTTCAATACTTCATGCACACAAAACCAAACAAACACATACCACTAATACTTTGTGAAACACACTATCTTAAATATTAGTTTGAACCATTCTAAAATTATTCATGAAAACCAGGTTTGCTATTAAAGAACCTTGTTCAATATTGTGATACATTGTCTTCACAGAAGATTAAAGATACAGGGATTCTCAGTAATCATCACGGAAGATAGGAAGACATCCATAATTATATCCTAAATGGATTGGTAGAAACAAGTTTCATTATGAACCACAATGAGTATTCTATTCACATATTGAGTGCCTCATAGATTTCCTTCACATTTGTGAAAATAGAAAAAGTGAAAAACTCATGTATTTTGTGAACCCAATAATTTTCATGGATCTATTCTTCTCTCAGTATTCTCTCATATTATTATTTTACTTCACACATTAAATTATCATGGCTTCATGAATTTATAAGAAACTACACTTCTAACTCTACTCATGTGTACCACTTCTCTTCACAAGTTATGTGACTCTAAAAAATCATTATCACCAAAAATTCATTTTCTTCTACACATTGTAACTAAATGGGTTGATCTTAAATTAATCATTAAAACATCATTACATCATATTTTTATCATATTTAATTAATTATAATGGTGAGATGCTATTTGGAAGGCTCGGACCAATCTTTTAGACGTTGCGGCATGAAAAAAACATGGCACCTATAACTCCTCTGATGGATCAAGGAATAAGGCAATCATGGTGGAGATTAGATAGATAAAAATAATCATATTTAGTGGGTGATTTCAATTATATCATTTTCCTTATAAAGATCAAATGATAAACAGTAGCTCAATTCTATCCATGAACATCGCTGCTTGGAGGAAGCCTGATATTCTGTATGACTCAGATGGTCTCAATGGAGAAGATGATAGACAAAAAAGTATAGATGGATCAGATGTTCATCTATATAACATCCCAGACCTAAATTCCACTCAATAGGGCCCCAATTATGGTGGATCGCATTACCTTAAGTGCATATTCTCAAATTCCAGAGGTAGCTGACTAGAAATGAGGGCCTAGGTGTGTTAGTAGAGAGACTATTCACTCCTCACTAGAGTGTAGCACAATAGATTATCAATATCATACATTTATAGGAAGTAGTATAATAACTATATTATAGAAGTAAATAGAGAAATATAGATATATAAACAAATCTAGAAGTAATCTCTTATGAAAAATGATGATATATTTTATATGTCTCTGATGAATCATCCAAAAACATGTATATAATGCATATGAAAAGTACATGTAGTAAAATTAAAAAAGGCCAAAAGTATCCCAATATCATTACAAGCCTTGTCTTGGTCTCATTCTCTCCAACTCCTAACTATAAAATCAAGAACCAATAGTATATAATTTTTTCCTATCAATACTTATTGTCATATAATATATTTGGGTATACAAAGGTGGCCTAAACTAGGTGTAAGACTAAATCCCAATATGTAACCAACCAATGTCTATTATAATTAGTTAGTGAATATATAGAATATTGTGTGAAACAAAAAATATTAATAAATAAATTATTTATTAAAAAGTAAACATCTTATATGTATAGGTTCTCATTTTAATTCTAATTGAATAAATTAATTTCATTTTAAAGAGAAATTTTTGATTTAATAGTCATACATATGTCTTCTATAACATGATCCACTAAAAATTAAATCTCATTTAGAATATAAGTCATGAGACCCGACACATTGTTTTTTTTCCCCTGTAGCACATATATTCAATGATACCTAAGTAATCCATCCATATAGGTATAAGTCAATACTCTATCCAATATTGTGTTTTCACATTCCTAAGTTAGGATCTATGTGTCACCCCAAGTATAACATAAACCAACACCCTACAATCCCATCTCTAGAGATTCTCTCAAGAACCCATGTATATCTCTAGGTGATGTATAACATCCCTGCCATTCATGTCTTCTCTTGGTGTTCCACTACGGGGGCCCTAGTGTCAGGAATTGATATATAATCAATTACCTTGAATCCATCCATGTCACTCTCATATGAATCCATGTATTACATGGCATATAAGTCAAGACTTAGAGTTCTTACTTGGAAGCCCACTAGGGATTCCATGTATCACTCAAGAATAATAATGGTTCATGCTAATCGAGCCCATTCCTGGAATTATAATGTGAATCCATGTATCACCCAAGTAATATAACAGTTTAACATCATTTAATCAAATCCATTTAATCATGTCAAGTTCAAAACCTAGAATGTCCAATTTAAACTCACCTCAAAGGTAATATAAGAAAGGCCAAGCTTACGAGGCGTCCCTTCCAATTACTCACTAGGGAAATGTGATTTAAATAGGAATATCAAGCTTAATAAGCTACTGTATGGAATATACATCATTTAACTCACGTGATAAAATCCACATTAAGAGTAAGTCTGAATTAATCAAGAAATATCATGGCATAAAAATAATTTACCCACATGGGAAAAGGCATTATAACAAGCAATGCATGATTAACATCTATTACAATTCATTGACTCAATTTAACTCACATATAAATATAAATAAAAGAAAAATTCATGCATACTCAATCATTTACATGGAATGGGCCAAGGACATGGTCAACACCATCCCTTACATTTAATCCATTTCATTTATAATTGATGCCACCATTTAATTCACAAATATTAATTTAATACTCAACATCCCATAATAGGGGGTAAAAGGAAACATCATATGGTTTACATTTCAACATGCCAACCATGGTGGTCCATCCATATAACCAACACACCCAAAATAGTGGTTCAATATAATGCAAGGTTCTCAACCTATAAAAAAACATAAACAAGGCACTCTAACTGAACATGCCATGCATAGAAATTCTAGGATTTTTTTTCATTTTATGGTGAGGCCTAGAAATTTTTCATGTGGAACAATAATATATATAAATATATAGAATTTATGTGAATGTAATGATACCACAAACCGTGGGTCTTTAGTCGATAACTTATCCAGTATCAGCTACTAATTTGGCTCAAACCGGGAGAAAAATGAAGAACAAATGAAGAACCAAATAATAGGTAAAATTATATTGCACCTAAATATCACAACCGGTGTCTAGAATAATGGAGAACCTCTAAAAATTAATTGTGGTCTTAATGTTATGGATCCAAGGAGACAAACAGCCTCTGATTCTAAGCTCAGATTGAAGAGTTACCATAATTACTAGTTTAAACACCAAGAAGGAGCTCTCAATGTTGATCTTGTTCTGTGGGAGGAAGAAAAATTAATTTAAGGTTAAAATAGAATTTAAATTAATTAAAAAATCTAACATTTTCCCAAAATATCAAGGTTTCATAGTTTGACAATCTATGCTCCAACCATGACCAAACCCACAGTCAAGATTGAAGAGATGGTCGCACGGTTTTTCTAAAACCGTGAATCATATTCCTCATCTCTTCCAATGCCTAAAACAGTTGGTTAAATCATGTGTCCTACCCCACACAGTTTAAAATAACCATTCTAGAGGCCATTTTTACCCAAAATGTTGGGTTTCAGGCTCTAAACCAGCCTCGAACACTCCTGAAACCTCTATAGCCTCAAAGGGTTTTCACATTATGTCATATTTAAACATTTAAAATGAGAATTTATAAAAAAAAATATAAGGACTCTTACCTCAAATAATAACGGGGTTCTTACAAACTACCCCCTCCCCCTCCCCCATAAAGAAATTTTTCCCTGAATTTCCTTCACATGGTTGGTCAAGCATGTCTAAGAATAAATTCATCCACTATGATCATAAATTGGCCTCCCTCTCCGAAGTCTCATCTTGTACTTAGACATATATCCATAATAACCATAATAAAAGAATTGATCATCCTTGGATAACGTTTTTATTATGATCCACAATACCTATAGTATGTTTCTCAAGGGAAGCAACACCCTATAACTCAACCCCCTAGGGATGAAAGGAGAGATACAGGTCTTAATAACTATTTCACAACTGAGAGACATGGAAGATGTTGTGAAAGGCTCAGTACCTATGTAGTAACTACAACTGATAGGCTACCATCTTGAATCTCTCCAAAACCTCAAAAATATTAACATATATCCGTGAAATATTACCATGCCTCTTAATTCTCTTATGTCCCAGCCTCGGTGAAAAAGGCAAGAAGACCTGATCCCCAACCTCGAACTGTGGAGGTATTTTACAGTGATCAGCGCATGATTTTTGATGAGAATGTGCAGTAGTCATCTGCTTCTGAATTAACTACACCTTCTTTATGGTTTCCTGAACTGTATGATGTCCAATCATAGCTGTCTCACCTGCCTTTAACCAACATAGGGGTGATCAGCTAGGCCTACCATAAAAATCTACATAAGACGTCATCTGAATTGTTTTTTGATAGAAATTATGGTAGGTGAATTCAACCAAAGGTATATTCCTCACCTAATGGCCCCTAAAATCCAGGACACATGCTCACAGTATGTCCTTAAGCAATTAAATTGTGTTCTATGACTGTCTACTTGTCTAAGGGTGGTAAATCGTACTAAGAATCACCTATATACCTAGTTCCCTCTATAGCCCTTTCCAAAAAAATGAATTGAATGAGGATCCTTCTCTTATATTATGGTATTCGGGACCCCATGAAGTTATACTATCTAACAGATATAAAACCTCCCAAGCTCATCCACACTAAAGGATTCCTTGATTTGCAGGAAAGGTGAAACCTTTGTGATCATGTCAACAACAACCCATATGATATCATTGCCTCAAGGAAACCTCGTTATAACTATAATGAAATACATTTTAATTTCTACCCACTTGAACTAAGGGATGGTTAACTGATGTATAAGTTCATATGGTAATTGGTGTTCCTCGATTACCTACAAACAGGTGTAACATGTCATGAAAAAACAAGATACATCTCTTTTCATACCTGACCACCAGTACTAGAGATGTAAATCCCAATATAATCTTGGTGACCCTTAGGTGTAATTCCCAATATAATTTATGAAAATCCCACATCATCTCCCCATTCTTGTCTTGAGAGACCCTACGTGACCATGAACTCACATAATTTCATCCTCGCCTATGGTCCAACCAGGTTGAGGATCCTCACCTACCACAATCTCACACTGGACTAGGTCTACATAGTTTTATCGTATCCTCATCCTCATTTTATCTAGAAGGATATATTTTATAGATAAGGATTATAGAAAAGTCATTCCCTGACTTTTTTTCACCTCTAAGTGTATCTTAGAGAACAATGATATAATTTTCCACTCACTACTTTTATGTGACACCATCGGTATCTGAGTCCTCCTACTCAGTGCATAGGCCACTGCATTGCCTTTACTAGGAATGAAGAAAAGTTCAAAGTCAAAATACTATAGGTAATCAACCCACCTATTATACCTCATATTCAGATCATGCTATGTAAATATGTACTTGAGTATTTTTTTCGGTCCATGTACACCACAAGACACTCTCCTAGTATGTAATGTCTCTAACTGTAAAATGCATGAACAACTACAGCTAACTCAAGAACATGATTTTGGTAATTCATCCCATGTGGACTCAACTTCCATGATCTATATGCCACAACTCTATCCCCCTTCATAAGAACTACTTTTAGACCGATACCTGATGCACCATAGTACACAATTTAACTCCTTTCTGGCTTTTTAAAAATTAGTATCAGTGAAAAATTCAATATCTCTTTCATCTTCTTAAAGGCTTTCTCTCAAGAATCTGACCATACAAACTTCACACCCTTATTAGTTAATCCCATTAGTGTCACTGCTAAGGGTGAGAAGTATTGTATGAAAAACAAGTAGTAACCATTCATCCATAAGAATATTTGTACCTCAAATACATTCTTGGGATTCTCCCATGAAACTAAAGCTCTCAACTTGTCTGGGTCTATTGATACTCTTTTATTTGTGATGATGTGACCTAGGTATTGAATTTGATTCTTCTATAATAGGTACATTGTTTTCTTAGTATTTAGATGATTCTATTTAAGTATATTAATTATTATCTCATGATGATTCACATGGGCGTGTCAATTTTGATAATACAACAAGATATCATCCCTAAAAATTCCACGAACTAATCAAGATAAGAATGTAAAAAATGGTTCATCAATTATATGAAGATTATTGGTGTGTTCGTGAGGCCAAACGGCATAACAAAATAATAGTTTCGACCATACCTTCTAAAAAAGGATGTGTGAGGTATGTTTGATGGTCTAACACACACCTGATGATAACGAGGACTTAATTCATTCTTTGATAAGACCCGAGATCCTCAAAGTTTGTCAAAGAGATCATCAATATATGGCATAGGATACTGGTTCTTAAACATCATATGGTTCAAATTTTTATAATCCACACATAGAATAAGGGTTCTATCCACTTTTTTCATACAAAAAACTGGCAAACCCCATAGAGATGAAAAGTTCAGATAAAACCTTTTACCTCTAAATCCTCTATATTTTTTTTTGAGCTCTTGCATCTCAGTGGTATCCATCCTGTAAGGAGGAATGGATACAAGTGCATCTCCTAGCACTAGATCGATATAGAACTATACCTCTCTCATTAGAGGTGACACAAAAAATTTATCATTGAAAATGTCCCTAAATAGATCAACCACTATATGGAAATGTTTCTAACGGGTTCCTTGATCATATAGATAAAGAATTGAAATATGGGTTGTCATCCCACCTGTCCCACAATTCTTGGGTCAATATTGGATTTCCTAGATGTCCCATTCACCCTTATAAATGAAATATCTACCCTTGGTGGATGTAAAATTTACCCTTCGGTGATAGAAATAAATGAAATAATGAAATGAAACCAACCAATCCATACCAATAATGATTTGAAAACCATTAATATAGATGGCATAGAGGTCACATACAAATTGAAACCCACCAATATGAGGGGTAACTACCTGCACAGACATACACCCTCTATTCGTAATCCAAATGGAGTGTATAGCATTAAGAAACCATCATAAGTCTGAACACTCAGGCCAAGACTCTCCAGAATGGACGTATATAAATCTATAATAATCCATTGAATCAAACAGTTCATAAGCTAAAGTAGAGGCTACTAGAATAGTACCTATGAAAGAAGATGGTTGGGATCCTAATCATTAGGGGTTAGTTTTACTATGTAAACATGGCCTAATCCAGATACCTATAATACTTCCTGGACACCGCGAGCAGATCCAACTTGTTGTCTCTATGAAACTACAGTATAATTACCACTTCCATGACCACCACCTTATGATAATCAGTCAATTATACTATATCTTCATGCCTAATGAGAATTTGTTGACCATTCTACATAACATGGTGTCAGTACAGACCTGCTCTCACTGGATACTAGCAAAAAATTTCTAGAGAAGCATTATAAATAGATCATCTTTCTAAAAGGTCATCACTCGAATGGATCCCTCATACATTGTGACCTATTATGTCCTAACCTACTACATTGGTAGCACCTCATCCAGCTACTGACATTTTTTCTTAGGCTACAGGTATTATTTCATGGATACTCCAGATGAATCTTACCACTACTAGTTGATCTAGTACCAGATCTAGAAACTGAACCACTCTAGATCGCACCTCCAACCTCTATCCGGTTATGCACTATGATACGTGTTGGATTCAATATCCAAAAAATGGTAGTCTGATGAAAAATATTCACCTGTGATCAGATGTTATACCTGATACCATCCTTGAATCGCCATTATCTTTATAACTCTTCACCCATCAGAATAGGTGCAGATCATTAGAACTCAGTAAATCTGGCCATGTATTCTATAACAGACAGTGTGTCCTACTTCAAATGTAAGAACACATAGGCTCTATCATCCCTTGGCATATCAGGGTAGAAATAATCATAGAAGTATGTATTAAAAACCCTCTAAGTAATTTCTTAATAACTATCCTCCTATGTGATAACATCTCACAATCTCATTGGCAGAATCACGCAGCATATATGTTGTGATCTCGACCCACCTCTCAAGAGGCATATTCGGATGCTCGAAGATAGATATTATGGCCTCTATCCATTTAATTTTAGCAAGTGTTCCTCAATTCCCTAAAAATGTGGGGGGATGATGCTGCTGAAACTCATGTGTCAACTCCACCATAGTAGGGGTAGGTCATGGTTCTCCCTGAATAGTCTTCAAGAACTTCATAAAGACTTCTCAGAATTGTACCTCATCACCTTTTTCCAGTACATATAATGGAGTTTCAACTATTATATCTAGAGGATCCACTGGTATCTTATATCCCACCACCTCTAGAGTGTAATCATCTCAACCCTTCTAGCATACGAATGGAGGTAATCGTGATGGCATACCTCTACAATTCCTAACACATGCCACAATTTGTGATAATTATAAATGTTTGTTTCTCAAAACCATATCTAATTAAGCATGATAGGTAAAATCCAACCTCTATAAAAATACACCCATATTCTTACTCCATGACTCAAGTTTGGGTGATGTACAGATCAGGTATCAGTAAGATAATCTACCAATAACCCACAACTATGGTTGGGTTTGTGTTGAGTCAATAAGGTTTTCCTTGTGACTTTTCCATTCCTTCTTGTTTTGAAAATCACAAACACCTTATCTTTAAGGAAAATTGCTTTTATAAGGAAAATTTCTTCTATAAGGAAAATTGATTTACTAAGGAAAATCGTTTTTATAAGGTAAATTATTCTTATCATATTTTCATTATATATAACCATATTTTTCTTAAGTATAAAAATCGGATTCATTTCTATATTCTCAGAATCATTTAAAACTTCAATATGAAGCATTCTGTTTTAGGCTCCAAATTCTGGATGAGAACTGTAATGAAGTTCCCCTCCGAATTCTAGATACGAACTCTCATGAAGTTCGACACCTAAATCTAAGGATGAATTCTGATTACAAATTCTCATTACGAATTCTGATGATGAATTTTCATTCCGAATTCTCATTCCGAATTCACCTATTAAACAGAATCTGATCATCTTTGCTTTATACACTCCGAATTTATTTAGACTCCGAATATTATTTTTGGGTAGACTCCGAACTTTCATTTTGCTTACACTTTTATAATTTTTCTACTCTTTGATATTCTGCTTACACTCTGAACCTTCACTCTGAATCTTCACTCCGAACTTTTTGAGTTATACTTAAAACGATGTCGTACTTTCTGTTACACTTGTTTTGTTACAAAATGATGTCGTCTATTCCGTTATAAACTAACCATTGGTTAAGTGACACGTGTACACGTCCCTATGATTTTTAAGGAAGATATGACCGTTGGAAAGGAGGTTGATCGAGCCTATAAAGAGAAGCTCATTTGAAAGAGCTTGAAAAAAACTGATTTTTGAAAACTGATTTTTGAAACTGATCTTCGACTCATGTGATTACATGCTTGAAGTGATTTCTAGAGAGAGAGGCTCTTATTAACTCTCAATGCTTAGTGAGACTCCAAATGTTGGTGATTACATTCGAGGACTTCCGGGGATAGGAAGACAGAGGTGCCGACTACCTTAAAGTTAGAGGGCTTCCTTACTGAGGAAGATAGAAGTTCCAACTACCATGAAGTTGAGGGCTTGCTGGGATAGCAATACATAGATTTTGATCTTCGTATCAAGGGATTACCCTGGTGTGGGTATGACAGACTTGCTTGAAAGTATAAATCAAGGGACCTTTATCCAAGGTTGTTGGATACCCTTATCTTTGGGTTAAAAGACTTATATCTTGGTACTTGTAGTTTTACTACTTGTTTGTTTCCACTACTTATTGTATTGTAAGGAAAGTATAACTTTCTTATACATCCTTACTGGTACTTTGTTCCATTTAGATTCTATATTCTTTAAGTTAGAATCTCATATTGTAATCTTTAATTAAGTTTCAATTTCCGGATCCATATTTCTGGAACCTACTTTCGGAATCTCTTTCCAGTTTTAAACAAGTACATATAACTTGAAGTTTATAACTTCATTCCTTATTCCAAGTTCTTAATTGGTGTTAGAGGTGTTTTGAATTTTCTTATTTTAACTTTGTTAAACATATAACTTTCCTTATCTAAGGAAAACATAGTTATTCGTAACTAACTTTAAAGGTTCCAAAGGAATTTTTAATGTATACAATTCACCCCCCCCCCTCTTGTATATTGAGCATCTACGTCATTATTTCGATCCTACAATTGGTATCAGAGCAAGGTCTCTGAAATACTCATAATCACATATAAGTTTTTTTTTTCTCACTTTGTCATTCCGAACATCATCATTCCGAACTTCATCATTCTGAACTTTGTCATTCCCAACATTGTCATTACGAACTTTTTCATTCTGAACTTTGTGGTTACGAACTTTTTCTACTAACTAGTTTGGTTCCCCAAGTTGTTTAAGTATGGAAGGAGTCAATGTTGGTTCTATTGATAATATAAATCCTACAAGACCACCAATATTTGATGGTAATGACTATGAATACTGGAGAGATCGAATGAAGACTTTTGTTATCAACACTGGAGTGGACAATTTTGTTATGCTTACTGGTGATTATAAAATTCCTGATAAGGAAGTTAGAACTTTCACTAACCAGGAAAAGCAAGAGTATCAACTATATTATAAGGTATGCAATACTTTACTATGTTCAATGACTAGAAATATATATAGCCAAATTTCTTCTTGTGAAGCAGCTAATTGTATCTGGAAGAAGTTAGAGGTTACAAACTTTGGAACTTCTAAAGTGATTGAGACTAGGAGAGATATGCTTAGAGCCGAATACCATGGCTTCAATTTTCCTTATGGTGAACCAATATGTCAAGTTCAATAGAGATTTATGACTATAGTTAACAGTTTACAGTCTATGGGAGAAAAAGGGTTATATGATGAAGCACTTGTGGATAAGATAATTGATATTATGCCCAATGAGTGGGAATCAAAGAGAACAGCCATATAGGAGAACAGGAAGGTCACTCAAATTTCCCTTGATGAGCTATTTGGAACTCTTCTCCAACATGAAACAAGAATGAAAAGAGATGCTGACAACATCATGAAGAAAAATGGAAATGGTACTATTTCTTATACAACAACATCAAATCAAATGATATTTAAGACTCCTAAGAGGGTAACCAGATCCAAGTCTAAGAAGGTAGTTATTCAATCAAATTATAGTGAGAGTGAAATATCTGAAAATGAGTTAGAAAATCTTGCTCAAAGGATGAACAAGATAGCCGGCCAGAGATATTTCCAATCCAAGTATAAGAAAAAGGAAAGGAAAGATAGGAAAGATGGAGAAGTCACATGTTATGAATGCAAGAGAGATGGACATATTAGACCAGATTTCCCTTTGCTCAAAAAGAAAGAAAGGAAATAAAGGCATTCAGACAAGAATAGAAAGAAGTATTATAAAGCCAAAGCTAAGAAAGTTCTAAAATCAAATGACACCAGGAGTGCCAGTGGTGGTGACTCTTCAGATGAATCTTCTGATTATGAATCTTCAGGGAAGAAGAATCTTGGTCTTATATCCAGACTACCTATTGAAAATCATTGTTTTATGGATAAGGTATGAAATTCTGAATCATTGACCAATGTATCTTTAAATTCTAATGATAGTAAGTATTATAACTCCTTAGATGAAGAATCATCTTCTGATGAAGAAAATACTTCACCTACTTATGAAGAAGTTTCTACGTTTGTTGAACTTCTTGAGATTGAGAACTCTAAACTCAATAAGAAACTTGATAAGGAAAACTCTAGGAATAATATTCTTATAAAAGGGATATCAGATATTTCTAAAGATCTTGATAAGAAAAATTCTGATTTTGAAAATATTTCAAAAAACCTTGAGGAAGTAAGTTCTGAGAATAACAAACTTTCTAAAGAGTTAGAAAAAGTAATTTCTAAGAAAAGTGTTTTCGAGCCTAGCTCTAGTTCTAAATCTAATGATTTTGAGGATAAAAACATGGTTATAAAACTCAAGTCCGAAATTTTTTCCTTAAAGAAGTGTTTATCAAACTTTACCCATGGTAAGGAAAATTTTGATAAAATGTATTCCCAAATACGAACTTTAAGAAATAAATCCGGATTTGGTTATACCCATGCAAACCCAACTTTTAGTAACAATTACTTTGTTACTCAAAGTGCCCCATTTTGTACCAAGTGTCAATGTGGTGGTCACTGGGCAAGAAATTGTTCCTTAAACAAAACCCAATCTCTAGAATTTCATAATGCTTATTTTTCTAAGAAAATGTGGGTACCTAAAATTTTTTTATCTGGAAATCTCGGATCCAAACAAGTTTAGATTCCGAAAGTCTAATTCTATTCTAGATTTCAAGAAAATAAAGAGAGTACCAGCAGCAACACATGGTACATGGATAGTGGATGTTCCCGCCACATGACTGGTAACAAAATATATTTTGAAAAGATTATCAAAACGAAAGGAAGAAAGGTAACTTTCGGAGATAATGCTAAGGAAGAGATTGTTGGTATTGGTAATATTGTTCTTCTAGGTAAAACTTTGATTTCAAATGTTTTATTTGTTAAGGGTCTTAAGCACAACCTCATTAGCATAAGTCAGTTATGTGATGAAGGATACCTTGTTAATTTTATGAATGATAAGTTCTTAGTTCACAATTCCATGGAATAATTTATTCTCTCAACCAATAGGCAAGAGAATGTTTACACCTTAAATTTAGAAGATCTCAGGAGCCAAGATTTACCTTTACTAAGCGCAATGGAAGATCATTCCTGGTTATGGAATAGAAGACTAGGAAACTGTAACCTTAGGAACTTATGTAAACTCTCTAAGAAGAAACTAGTTAAGGATCTACCAGAGCTTAGATTTGATTCTTCTAAAATTTGTGATCCTTGTCAATATGGCAAGAAAAATAAATCTAGTTTTAAATCAATCGGTGAAGTCTCAACAACTGATTCATTACAGTTAGTGAACATGGATCTTTTTGGTCCAACACAAACTAGAAGTATTGGAGGCAAATACTATGTGTTTGTTCTAGTTGATGATTACACTATATTTACTTGGGTTTATTTTCTAGCAAAGAAGTCTGAAGCTTTTTATTATTTCAAAAGTTTTAGAGCTCAAGTTAAAAATGAGAAAAACCTTCCATTGAAAACTATTCATAGTGATCATGGAGGAGAATTTCAAAATTCTTATTTTGAAACTTTTTGTAGTATGAAAGGTATTACTCACAATTTTTCAGAACCTATAACTCCTCAACAAAATGGTGTAGTTGAGAGAAGAAATAGAATTCTTCAAGAGATAACTAGACCCATGTGGAGTGAATATTCTATAGCTAGACATTTCTAGGCTGAAGCTGTAAGTACTTCTTGTTATACAATAAATCGAGTTTTGATTAGACCTTTTCTTAATAAAACTCCTTATGAGTTATGGAATGGTAGAAAACCAAGACTATCCTACTTCAAGGTTTTTGGTTGCAAGGTATTCATTCTGAATACTAAAGATAACTTACATAAATTCGTACCAAAAACTGAGGAAGGAATTTTCTTAGGTTACTCTACAACTTCTAAGGCTTATAGAGTTTTTAATAAAAATAATTGTCTTGGTGAAGAAACAGTGCATGTAAAATTTGATGAGTCTGATCATTTTGTTTTTAAACTATCCCAACCTACATCCTCGGATGTGTTTTCAAAAACTGATTGTCAACCCTTGATGGAAGATCTTTCTGATAAGGAAAATGTTCAAGAAGATACTTCTGAATTATTTACCCCAGAAGACATTCTGCCCTATATTGATGAACAGGTTTTACAAAACCCAAATTAGTTGTTTCTTAAGAATCATCCCAGTGATAGTATCATTGGTGATTGAAATTAAACTGTAAGGACTATAAATTCCTTAAGAAGTGAAGTAGAACATCTATCATTTCTTTCCCAATTAGAACCCAAAATCACTGATGAAGCTTTAGGTGATGATGATTGGATCAAATCTATGCAAGATGAACTAAATGAATTTGAAAAGAACAAAGTCTGGATCTTGGTTGAAAGACCTAGGAAAACTTCTGTTATTGGAGTAAAGTGGGTCTTCAGGAATAAATGTGATGAAAATGGAGTCATAGTAAGAAATAAAGCTAGACTTGTTGCTAAAGGTTATAATCAGCAAGAAGGAATATACTATGAAGAAACCTATGCTCCAGTAGCTAGACTTGAATCTATCCAGATTCTACATGCCTTTTCAGCATTCATTAATTTTAAACTTTTTCAAATGGATGTGAAATGTGATTTTCATAACGGTTATGTTCAAGAAAAAGTTTTTGTTGAACAGCCTCCTAGTTTTGAAGATACAAAACATCCTGATCATGTTTTTAGACTTACCAAAGCTCTGTATGGTCTTAAACAAGCCCCACGAGCATGGTATGATAGACTCATAGGATTTTTGCTTCAAAATAACTATGTTAAGGGAAATGCAGATCCAACCCTTTTTATAAAGAAAGATAAGAAAAATGTTTTTTTTGTTCAAATTTATGTTGATGACATCATATTCGGTTCAACTCATCAATCCTTAACCGACTCTTTTGCAAGTCTAATGAAATCTGAGTTTGAAATGAGTATGATAGGTGAGTTAACTTTTTTCCATGGTTTTCAGATTTCCCAAAAACCAGAAGGAATCTATATATATCAACATAAGTATATTAATGATCTTCTCAAAAAGTATGGTTATGATAACACTAAGAGTATAAGTACTCTCATTGGTACCTCAAACACTTTAGATCTTGATGAAGCTGGGAAACCAGTAAATCAAACATCTTTTCAAGGTATAATAGGAAGTTTACTTTACTTAACAGCTAGTCGACCAGACATAATGTTCTCTGTATGCTTATGTGCAAGATATAAATCCAATCCTAAGGAATCCCACTTAAAGGAAGTAAAAAGAATTTTTCACTACCTTAAGGGAACCATGGATCTAGGATTATTTTATTCTTCTGGAAATGATTTTGTTCTAAAAAGATTTTCTGATGCTGACTTTGGTGGATGTAGAATGGATAGAAAAAGTACATCTGGAACTTTTCATTTCTTAGGAGATTCACTAGTTTCTTGGTCTTGCAAGAAGCAACATTCTGTAGCACTCTCTACTGCTGAAGCCGAATATGTAGCAGCTTGAAGTTGTTGTGCTCAAGTGTTGTGGATGCAACACACACTCACAGACTATGGTTTGAGTTTTACTAAAACTCAAATTTTGTGTGATAACACAAGTGCCATTTCCCTAAGTAAGAATCTTGCACATCACTCTCGTGCAAAGCAAATAGATATTAGGCATCACTTTCATAGGGATCACACACTAAAAGGAGACATTATTCTTCACTTTATTGGAATGCAAGATCATCTTGCTGATATTTTCACAAAATCTTTGCTTTCTGATAGATTTGAATACATTAAACAAATGTTAGGAATGATAACTATAAGGTAATAATTCTTCATTAACTTTTTGTTGAACTATTCTCCTTACAGTAATAAAATCCTTTTCATAGGGGGAGTACATATGCTTAATTTTCTTTATTTTTAAAATGAGTATAAAAAATTTCGTACTGAAATGTTCGGAATTAGATTTTCATACTGAGACTTTAGTAGTAAGATTTCCATATTGAGACTTTCACAAGGACATTCTCGTACTGAAATTCTTATAATGACATTCTCATACTGAAATTCTTGTAATGAAATTTTCGTACTGAAATCCTTATAATGATTTTTCATTTTTTTTTTGTACTGAGTTTTTCGTACTAAGTTTGTTTTTCATAGTAAGTTTTGTGAACTATGTCTTTTCGTAGTAAATATTTTTCGTAGTTTTTTTAAAATAATTTTACCCATTACGAATAATCCTCTTAAGCCAATCCAAAAGGTATGATTTCCTTACTCTAGTTTTCGTAATCATACATTACTTTATGGTGTTTTCTTATATTTTGTTTTTGAATTCTAGTTTTCTTAAATCATTGTTTTAATAAAAACCTCAAAAGATCGGATTCAAGTTTTCTTGAGAATTGGTTTTCAACCGTTAGATCTGATCTCAGTATTTTACAACCATTCGATCAACCGGGGAAGATGAACCATCATATCATTGCCTATTTAAAGGGGACCCCAAATGGTCATCCCACATCGGTTTTTCAAGCTCCAGCATCCCGAAGCTCTGCCTCTCCGTTTTAAAGTCATTCTGATCTTCAGAAATCTCCATTCCGAACTTCTTAGAAGACTTCAGATCCGAATTTCGTTGGAAGCAGCTTCTCAAGGCATGTCTTCCTCTAAGCTGATTTCCAAGTGGTTAGTATATAGAGAAAGGTTGGTTCATCCTGATTTCTTCAACAAGTACGATTCTCTTATATCCAAGAACATAAATCTTAACAAATGGGAAGATATTGCTGTGTCTAAGCCCGGGAATCAAGATGAAGTATATTCGGAGTTGCTTTTAGAGTTCTATGAGACAGTTTCCTTCTTTAAGGAAGATGGTAGGTAGAAATTGTCATTTAAGTCTTATGGAAAGACTTATCAGCTTTCTTATGCCAAGGCAGCCGACTTGGTAGGGCTGAACAATGAAGGTGAAGCCAAGTTCATCCCTCATGTTTTACCTGATTCAAATGGAAGTTTCAACAAGGAAAACGCTTTGGAGACTCTCGGACTGTCAGATGATAAGGCTCCAAAGATTTCTAGTCTATCTTCAAATTTTCAGATTCTAGAATTATGGGTACAAGGCTTTATCGTACCGAGAAAAGGTGACAAAGACAGTTTGAATAAGAGTGATATATTTATCTTAGATTTTCTGATTAATCTAACTAAGTTTAATATGATGAGACACATTCTTATTACCATTGAGAATGTTAAGAAAGGTAATTTGAGAGCCCAGATTTTAATGTATCCAGCAATAATATTGAAGTTAATTTTTCGGTGCCTTGAGTCTTTCAAGGAGGCTTTAAAGTCTAAGCCAATAGTTTGAAAAAATATGTTGGTGAGTGATGGTACCCTCAAAAGGATGAATGTTTCTTTCGACAAGAAGACTGGTGAGTTCTTTGATATGCCAGTTCAAGAAGAAGCGGTTCTGAAAGTTGATGAACCAGAATCTTCTAAGCCTGTGAAGAAGTGAAAGTTGAAAGAAGTTGATGTTGAAGCAGAGAATCTCAAATCTAAGGAAGTTCATTCCGCACCTCCAAAACCGAAGAAGAACAAATCTTACCCTGATGAGGTAGTTGCTAAGTGGAGGGAAATTAAAGAGAAAAGAGTGCAAGGGGAGCCTCAGTTTGGCTTGGATCCTGCGAAGGCTAAGGCCTTGAAGGAAAGTACAGCGGATGAATTAGAAAAACAAGTTAAACAAAAGAAGCTTAAGAAGAAGATGTCTAAAGCTAAGGTAGTTCAGACTTTATTGAAGTTTAATGAGATGGCCTCCAGAAACATTCCAGTTCCAAGATCTTTTTCTTTGGAATCTCTACCTGAGACTCCAGGAAGAAACTATGTCACTCCGGAGAAGGTAAAATCTAATCATGTTGAGGAAGTTGAGCGGTTTGAGAAAGAGGAAGAAGCAGTTGCTGAAGGTAGTGGTGAGACCGAAGATCTTTTGAAGCAAGTAGAGGATTATAAGGGGTCACCTTCAGAACATCTGTCACTCTGAACTTCAGAAGCTGAGTCTTCTAAGTTAGTTTCTCCAGGGAACGATGAGGAGAAAGGAGAACAAGAAGTAGCTTATCATGCATAGGAAGAACATATTCTACATGATATTGCTCAAATGGAGAATGTAGAGGATGGTGCTCAAAAATATGTTGATGATGAAGACAATATTGTTCAAGTGTCTGATAGTGAACAGAAAACTCCAGAACAACAATCCATTCCGAAAAGGGACAAGGGAAAGCAACTTGTTGTTGATACCCCGAGATCAGTGGTTGTAAAGAGAAGGGAAGTTGGTGATTCTTCTAAGAAGAAGGATGAGCATTTTGAAGAAGAAAATTCTCCAAGAAAAGTATCGGATTCAGATTCATCTTCGTTGGGACATGACTATGTTGTTCAGTCATTAAAGAAGTTGGTAGGTTCTATTCCAACTTTCTAAAGTATTGATTCAAGATGCCAGATGCTCCAACATACTTTGAATCAGAAAACAGACTCTGCATCCATGGTTATGGATAAATGTGTTGAGATCTAGGCTCAGTTCAAAACTTTTTTTGTCGGCTATGAAGCCCACAAAAGGTCTTGTAAGAAAATGACTAGTTGGTTGAGGAAAACTGTAGAATAGATGAGGCTCTTGGATGATTTCCAAGATAGTGTTAAAGATTATTTTGAGAAAGAAGATAGGAAGATAAATGATCTTACTTCTTCCTTTGAAGAAAAGATGACTGCTGAAAAGAATTTCCGGATTCAAGAAGTCAGAGATCTGAATGGGAAGCTTAATTTTGTTGCTCAAAATTGGAGGAATGAAAGGGATCGTATGAATGAGATTGAAGAGAAGTTGTTAAAGCAAGAAAAAGTTTTCAAAACTCAGGAAGAAAATCTTGAAGCCTAGGAAGAAAAGATTGAAGCTCAAAATGCAAGAATAGTTGTGTTAGAGAATCAAGCTGAAAAGACCATAAAGACTTGAAGAAGATAAAGACTATTCTTAAGGGTCTCATGTCGAAGGAAAAAGATCCAAAATAGACAAATCTGATCTTTTGTTGTATCTTGGATTTCTTGTTTTTGAACTTTCAAACTTAATAAAAATCTTGCTTACTCGTTTCTTTGGTTGTTGTTACTAATTTTTCAGGTACTTTGTTATATTTTCCATTCCCTCGAATTCTTTTTGAAAATCACAAAGGGGGAGAAGGAAAAAGAACCCAAACAAAAAGGGGAAAAGGAAAAAGAATCTTAACAAAGGGGGAGAAAGAAAAATAACTCTAATAGAGTTTATCTAAGGAGGAGTTTTTCCTTAAGATAATACATTCTTATTCTTAATGAAATTTCATTCTGGAAATCCAGAATACGATCCTTAGAGTTTCAAAGCCTAAGGGGGAGTTAGTCGTATTCATCAACATCCATAAGCAAAGGGAGATAAGCCTTAATGTTTTTTTCCTTAGTCTTTTGTTTTCGTAAGGATGTTTGTGCTTTCCAAAAAGGGGGATATTGTTGAGTCAATAAGGTTTTCCTTATTACTTTTCCATTCCTTCTTGTTTTGAAAATCACAAACACCTTATCTTTAAAGAAAAATTGCTTTTATAAGGAAAATTGCTTTTATAATGAAAATTTCTTTTATAAGGAAAATTATTCTTATCATATTTTCATTATCTATATCCATATTTTTCTTAAGTATAAAAATCGGATTCATTTCTATATTCTCGGAATCGTTTAAAACTCTGATATGAAGCATTCTGTTTTAGGATCTGAATTCTGGATGAGAACTGTAATGAAGTTCCACTCCGAATTCTGGATACGAACTCTAATGAAGTTCCACTCTGAATTCTGGATATGAACTCTCATGAAGTTCGACACCGAAATCTAATAATGAATTCTGATTACAAATTCTCATTACGAATTCTGATGACGAATTGTCATTCCGAATTCTCATTCTGAATTCACCTATTAAACAGAATCTGATCATATTTGCTTTATACACTCCGAATTTATTTAGACTTTGAATATTATTTTTGGTTAGAGTCCAAACTTTCATTTTTATTACACTTTTAAAATTTTTCTACTCTTTGATATTCTGCTTACACTCCGAACCTTCACTCCGAATCTTCACTCCAAACTTTTTGAGTTAGACTTAAAACGATGTCGTACTTTCTGTTACACCTGTTTTGTTACAAAATGATGTCATTTATTCCATTATAAACTAACCGTTGGTTAAGTGACATGAGTACAGGTCCCTCCGATTTTTAAGGAAGATATAACCGTATTAAAGGAGGTCGATCGAGCCTATAAATAATAGCTCATTTGAAAGAGCTAGAAAAAAAACTGATTTTTGAAAACTGATTTTTCAAACTAATCTTTGTCTCATGTGGTTACATGCTTGAAGTGTTTTTTTAGAGAGAAAGGCTCTTATTAACTCTCAAAGCTTAGTGCGACTCCGAATGTTGGTGATTACATTCTAGGACTTCCGGGGATAGGAAGACAGAGGTGCCGACTACCTTAAAGTTTGAGGGATTCCTTGCTGAGGAGGATAGAGGTTCCAACTACCTTGAAGTTGAGGGCTTACTGGGATAGCAAGATAGAGATTTTGATCTTGATATTGAGGGCTTACCCTGGTGTGGGTAAGACAGACTTGCTTGAATGTATAAATCAAGGGACCTGTATCCAAGGTTGTTGGATACCCTTCTCTTTGGGTTAAAAGACTTATATCTTGTTACTTGTAGTTTTACTACTTGTTTGTTTCCGCTGCATATTGTATTTTAAGGAATCTATAAATTTCTTATACATCCTTACTGGTACTCTATTTCATTTAGATTCTATACGCTTTAAGATAGAATCTCATATTGTAATCTTTAATTAAGTTTCAATTTCCGAATCCATATTTCCAGAACCTACTTTTGGAATCTCTTTCCAGTTTTAAGAAAGTACATATAACATGAAGTTTATAACATCATTCCTTATTCCAAGTTCATAATTGGTGTTATAGGTGTTGTGGATTTTCTTAGTTTAACTTTTTTAAACTTAGAACTTTTCTTATCTAAGGAAAACATAGTTATTCGTAACTAACTTTAAAGGTTCCAAAGGAATTTTTAAAGTATACAATTCACCCCGCTCTTGTATATTGAGCATCTACATCATTATTTCCATCCTACAGTTTGTTTAAGTTCTCTACCCTAAGAAACACAAGTTTCTATTTCTATTTCTAGATTTATTTTCCATTTCAATTCATATATTCATTTTCATTTTTTATTTGAAATCGTGCTCATTTCCCATGTACCGCAATTCATTTTAATGTTTGAACCAATTTGCCCCAAAATTCTGATCCCTAAGGGCTCATACTCCCTAGGGACCAAAGCCTGTTGTCCATATAATCTATATCATAACACATCCTACTATACCTATTATAACAGAAGGAATATCTATCATGAAACTTGTCACAACAACATGAAACAGGTAATTTATCCTAAATGTAATGGCATAATGCATTACATTTTATTTCTATCAAGTGCCAACTTGTTTCATGATATGGAACACCCTCATCTCATCGGGTTGTAAAATAATAGAACCCCAAAATCATATTAATAATAATATTAAAATACAATTGATTCACCTAATGGTGGAACCAAATCAACTACAATAGTTGAAATATGGAAAATAACAATATAATTCAAGGCAATTTGGATTTTTTGTTTACACGAGTTTTCTCTTCCAAGGAACAACTCATTTCAAAACTCTATTCCTTCCAATCTCATTCTATTATCACTAAATATTAAATCAAACTATAAAATACCACTATGATACCACATTATAACATCTCAAACCTGTATTCCACTCAATAGTGCCCCGAGCCTAGCGGGTCACATGGCCTCAAGCACATCCCTCCAAATTCCTGAGGTTGTTGACAAGTAGTGAGGGCCTAGGTGTTTCAGTGGGGAGACTATTCCATCATCACTAGAGTTTACCATAGTAGAATATCGATATCATACATGTAGTAGATGTAGTATGATAAATAGATGATAAATTAAATTGGGGAATTCTGATATATAAAAAAATCCGTAATTCGTCACATGTAAAAAATGATGATACATGTCATATGTCTCTAATAAAGCATCCAAAACTCATATAAAAGGAAGATGCACAATACATGTAAAAAAAGTAAAAAAATTAAAATTATCCCAATACCATCGCAAGCCTCAGCATGATCCCATGGTCTCCTCTTCTTAACAATAAAATCAAGAACCTATAGTAGGGTGTTTTCCCTTACCAACACCTGGAATAATATAATCTGTTTGGATACCCAATGGTGACCAAACAGGGTGTGAGACTATATCTCAGTAGGAAACCACAAAATGTATATTCCAATCAATTAGTGAATATATAAAATTGAGTTTTTGGGAAATAATAATAATAAATTACAGAAGTACTCAAAAAAATTTCATCTTATAAGTTCAGGTTCTCATTTTAAGTCCAATTCAATTAATTATTTTCATTTTGAAGATAAATATCTGATTTAACAACAAGGCATGTCTCATCTATAACATGAACATTTAATAATTAAGTTCCATAGTATTTATGTTGAGAGACACTGTTTCCCCCATAGAACATGTATCCAAGGATTCATAAGCAGACCATCTATATAAGTATAAGTCAAAATTGAATCCAAGAATGTGATTTAGATTGGAAAAAAATTCATATAAGTCAGTTTATTCTTTATTAATTCATGAACCTGAGCCCTTCTTTGTCACTACTAAGCTTTTATGTTCTCGATTATTTCTCAGGTGGTGATTCTAACAGTGGTGAGGCCCTGGAAAGATTCTGATCTTACCAGTCAGATTGCTGAGATATGGGGTTTCATTGATTGGAAGATGACAGTGATGGGTCATGGATTCTATCATATTGTCTTTGCTTTGGATGAGATCAAAAGGAGAGAATGGAGTTTTGGTTATGTCCCATTGAAGCATGGATTCCATCATATTCAAGAATGGGATATGACCTTTGACCCTAATACGATTAAAATACATTTTCACGGGTATGGATTCAAATATGTAATCTCAACTGGTTTTACTGGCATCCGAAAATTCTATGGTACATTGATTTATCTATTGGAAATCCAATTAGGATTGATAAGAAGACATACAATCCTACATATGGTAACTATATGAGGATTCTTGTCGAGTTTGGCATGGAAGGCACACTTGTGGAAGTGGTGGTGTTAACTACGAAGGATGATAGTCTTAATCATGGTATTTTTTATGAGAGGAGGCCAAAATTATGCTTAAACTGTAATTTCCTTGTGTATGTTGCCTCAGACTTTAATAATAACAATGCGTTTAGTCATTGTAATATCAGGAGCCATGATGATGAAAACTACAGGAGGAATAAGGGTAAATCCCTGTCTTCTGGCATTGTCCATTCCGCCTCTAAGGGTCCAATACTGGATGATACGGCTAATAATGGTACAGATCAATGTAATTATCTTGTTAGAAGATTTTGGAGGCAGTTGTGATTCCTCAAGATGGTGATTATCCCTCAAAGGATTTAACTGCTGCTACTGGTGATGTTGTAGCTGGCCAGAAATCTCTAGTTTTACATGAACGGTATGCTGAGATCACAGGACTGCCTCATAATCTGCCAGGGCATATGAAATAGTCGGTTGGTGTTGTCCCAGAAGCAAGTTGTGCTTTTGATCAGGAAAATGATCCACCATAGGCCATTCATGCACCTACTGACCAATCTGGTCCTTTGGTACTACTGCCAGGTATTTCTAGGGAGGTGTGTTTCTTTAAAAGCAATCCTGCATAGACTATAATGGTTTCTCATGTTTAGATGGAGTCTTCTTATCCCCCTAACACTAGTGTTGATTTAAATTTTCAAGGAATCACTTCTGAGGATTCTAGATATAAGGTTATTTATTTTTAGTAGGTTCATCCATAAAAGGTGGAAAAAATGAGGTTGGATGCTACACTATTTTTTGGTCCAATTGACTCAGATAGTAGGTTCTCTTCTCTTTGAATTTCCTCTGAGGAGGATGCCTCCTCCCAGTCACATGAGCAATATTCGGGTAATCCTACCACTGGTGATGTTATTAATGTTGAAAATGTGACTCCTAGATATGACGGGCCTATCACTAGGCTCAGATATGTTAATAAAAGAAGACTCTATATTGGAACTGCCAAGGGCTTGTGAACCATCCCATGGTCAAGGGCCTTAAGCATTTTATTCTGACCCATAAGCCTATGTTAATCAGTATTACTGATCCAAGAATATAGTTTGAGAATTGGTGTGATTTTAAATGGAGATCCTTGGGTTATTCCCTTAATGCGAATAATCTTGTTAATAATAATGGTCTGTCCCTGTGGGTTTTAAAACATGACTCTGCTCTTGTCAATTCATTGGTGAATGACCAGCAATCTGTTACCTTATCCTATTTCATCAACATGATATCTATTTCAGTGTATTTTATCTATGCCTTTAATTTATATAAAAGAAGAATAGTGTGTTGGAGGATTCTATAATTTATTTCTATAAATATGGATTGTAATTGGATCTTCATTGGTGACTTCAACACTGTTCTGAGACTTGAGGAAAAAATTGTTGATAAATTTTGTAAGACCTCAGCCTCTGAGTTTTCTTCTTGTATTGATAAGTGAAACGTGACTGAGGTTCCAATTTCTGGAGCTAATTTTACTTGGCCTAGATACACTATTAATTGGAGGCATGCAAGTAAATCGGATGGATATTTTATTAAGGTTGATGATAGAAATGACACTATTAATGTTTCGGGTATCACCCTTCCAAAATTTCATTCGTATCATAACCCTCTTCATATTGATGTTTGAAGTGGCAGTTTGAGGTTATCCCCACTACCTTTTAGGTTCAACAATGCATGGCTAGTCATACCAAGTTACAGGGATGTTGTTGTTGATGCCTAGAAAGGTGATTTTTCTGGTTTCCCTTTGTATATTCTATGTAGTAAATTGAAGTTTGATAAGTTTTAGATGAATGAATGGAGTAAGGTAATCTTATCTACTCTTGAAAATGACATTAAAGAGGATGAAAACTGACTGGCATCCTGTTAAAATGATAACATGTCCCTAGAAATGCCATCTCAGGATGAGATAGATGCCGCTTCAACATTGGAAAAACTCTTGACCCTTAAGGGAAATTTATTCCAGATGTAGTTTAGAAATAGATGGCTGAAATAAGGTGACACAAATTATTATTTCTTTCACTGCATGCATCGGGAGAGGTAGGCTAGAAGGAGTCTCAGTTCCATTTAGATTGATCTGAGAATGAGATTGCACAAGATGTGACAGTTTATTTCGATAGGATTTATTCTGATAGTGGAGTGGACAACACTGGGGAAATTTTAAAGTGTTTCAACCCATCAATTAATGACAACAAGAACAAGGGACTTATTGTGACACCAGTATACAAAGAAATCCGTGATGCTCTCTTTTCTCTCAATATTGATAGCATTACAAGACCTGATGGTTTTACAAATATGTTCTTTAGGTTTTACTGGGATATTGTATGTCTTGATTTAATGAGTTCTGTAAAAGAATTCTTCAACTCATCATACATGCCTTTTGGGATGAAATCCAACATAATTTCTCTTATTCCAAAGAAGGATAATGCCTTGAACATTAAGGAATTCTGGCCAGATGCAATTGGGAATACCATACCAAAAGTCATCAGCAAAATACTGATGCACAGATTGGGAGAAATTGCCAAAGGGATAATCTCTTACAATCTGTTTGGTTTTGTCCCTGGGTGAAGTATACAAAACTGTCTTTTTACAGCTTCTGAGTGCATCAATGTTATGAAGAAGAAAGTAAATCTTGGTAATATGGCTATAAAGATTGATAGTTCTAAATATTTTGACACCATCAAATAGAGATTCACATTTACCAGTCTAAGACTGCATGGGTTCTCACAAGGCTTTATTGACCTGATTGGGTCCATTATGAGGAGTGTCAGACTCTCTATTCTTGTTAATGGCTCTCCTAGGAGGTTCTTCCAATGCTCAACAGGTGTCAGGAATGGGGATCCTCTCTCTAGACTTTTATTTTCTATAGCTAAAGATTATCTCAGCTGGTGTCTTAATGACATTGTTAATATTGGTTTATATAAGAGGATGAGTGCTAGATGGAACAATTTTCTCCCTCCCATTTTCTATATGCGTATGACATTTTGCTCTTTGGCAAGGCTAATAGAGGTACCATTTCTTGTATTAATAGTATCTTCTCACACTATGAAGAGGTTGCTGGATAGTTCTACAGTTGGAGTAAGTCCTCGATCATGTTTGGAGAAGGAGTTATTGTTTCTAGGAATAATATAATTGCACGCATGGTCAGTATTAAGAGACATTCCATACCTTTTACATACCTTGGAGTGCATATGTTTTGGGTTAGTTTAAATTGGTGTCATCTGGAGAACATTTCACTAAAAATTACTAACCAGTTAGAAAATTGGAAGGGGATAACTATATCTCAAGAATGCAGAGTTTGTTTGGTCAATTCTATTATCACATTAATGTTTTTCTATTCCTTTTCTCTATATAGATGGCCTAGAACTATTGTGAGATAGATGGCCAGTAAAATTAAAAAAAATTATCTAGACTAGATCAATTGATGATAAGAAATTGGTCACAGTTTCCTGGAAAGAATGTGTCAGACCTATTCATATGGGTGGAATGGGGGTTAAAGATATTAGAATGTTTAATGACTCTTTGGCCAAAAAATAACTTGGATGCTAATTTATAGCACTGATATGTCCATTGATTTTCTGAATATCATATTTTTTGAGATGTTGTATAATGGTTGGAGAAGCTACATTGCCTCTTTAGTGTGGCATGCATTGAAGCAGGCCTACTCTGATCTTATGATATGCTCAAGGTGGGTTGTCTACAAGCAGTCCCCACTAAACTGTTGGACAACCAACTGGTTGTCTCGTCCGATCTATAATGACATAAATGTGCCAGGATATCTAAAGGATAAATCCATTACTGATATTATTACTGGCCAAGCCTAGAAAATGATTATTCCTACACATATGTGAATAGAAATGTCCAGATACTTGTTCTATTCCATGGAAAAACTTGTGTGGGTGAACAGCCTGAATAGTGAGTTCACCACAAAGGGATGCTATAGAATTCTTTTTGGCCCCTCAGACCCTCCACCATTTTGGAATTCTGAAATCTGCAAGTCATTTTTCCCCCTTCTGTTTGTTTGATATTATGGAAGATATGGAAGAAAAGACTCCCCTTAAAACACATTATACAACACACTGGGAGGAGTCTTTGCTCGGTCTGTCTTTTTTGGTTGAGAGAGGAGGAGTCAATACCATATTTTTTTTTAATTTCTACTTTTCTAGGAGTATTTATTCCCATGTTCATGATATCTTTTGGTACTCTTTCGATCTCAATTATATTGAAGCTCTGCTGCAGAATATTTGAAGGTACGCTGGCAGCAAACAGGTTCATTCCTTACTTATTGCTACCACTGTTTCTAGCATTTCATATCTTTGGAGGGAAAGGAATGATGTGATGTTCAATAGAAAAAAAAAACTTCATTAAATGCTTCTATTTTGGTTTTCCATTAGGCCATTCAATCTACTTCTCATTTTCACACTGGGTCCATGAATAATGAGGTATCTGATCTTGTTCTTTTGAGGTCTATTGGTGTAATAGGCAGGTCAAAGAAGCCTCTCATGGTGAAATATATTCTATAGATTATACCAATACCATAGTGGATAATGTTAAATTTTTATGGGGTTTCATCTGGTGCACCTGGACGTGCTAGCTACGGAGGTGTCTTTCGCACATATCGGGGTTTGGTCAAGGGATTCTTTTTCTACTACATTAGAAATGTGACTGCTATTGAAAAGGAAATTTGGGAAATGATCAAAGCTGTAAGGTACGCTTTACATTATGCATGGAATTATCTACTGTTAGAAATAGATTCTTCCGTTGATGTCTTTCTTATGAAAATCCGATCACAGAATGTGCAATGGAGGATTCATCCAATGTGGACGGACTACCTTAAACTAGCTGATCAGATCTCCCTTAAAGTGACGCATTCCCTTCGTGAAGCCAATCAAGTGGTGGATTCCCTATCAAAAAAACGAAATTGTGGAGTTCAACTCTAGTTGGTCATTTAGATCTCTGGAGTTTTGTATTCATTTAGTCCATGTTGATTACTGTGGTAAGGTTTTTACCAGCCTGTATAAGGATAGTTTGTAATGACAGGTTTCACACTTTCCTTTTTGTTTAATTAATTCGGGGAAGGCGTTCCCAACCCCTAATCTTTTTCAATATCACACTAGGTATAACATAAACCAACACCCTACAATCCCATCCATGGTGAACCTCTCAACAACCCATGTATCACTCTAGGTGTGGTATAACATTCATTCCATTCAATTCCATCCTTGGCGGTTCACTATGGGGTCCCAAGTACCACCCATGGCTATATAATCAATTCCCTTGATTATGTCTATGGAATTATCATATGAATCCCTTTATGACTTGGCATATTATTCAATCCTTAGAGTGTATCCTTGAAAGTCCACTAGGGATTCCAATTATCACTCAAGAACAACCAATGTTCAATCCAATCGAGTTCATCCATGTAATTATAATGTAATCCATGTATCACACAAGCTGTATAACCATTTAATATCATTTAATCAAATAAATTTAATCATCTCAAGTTCAAAACCAAGAACATTATATTTAAACTCACCTCAATGGTAACATAAGTAAGGACAAGCTTAGGAAGCATGCCTTTCAACTAATCACATAGGAAATTTTATTTAAACAAGCATCTCAATATTAACAAGCTATTATATGGAATATACATAATGTATGTAAAATCAATATTAAGAGTAATTCCTGCTTAATCAAGAAATTTCCTGGAATAGACATTACTTACTCACATGGTAAAAAGGCATTATAATAATCAATACTTGCTTTACATTTATTACAAGGCATTGACTAAATTTAACTCACATGGGAATATATGTAAAAGATAAATTCATACTTATTCAAGAATTTTCATAGCATAAGCTAAGGCCATGGTCAAAACTGTCCCCAATATTTAATCCATTTCATTTATAATTGATGTCGCCATTCAATCCACCTAGTAATTTGGTTTACAAATTACCATTTAATACTCATCATGCCCTTACATGTGGTAAATAGCACACCCTAAGGTATCCAAGTCAACAAGCCACCCATGGTGGCCCATCCATATTACCAAAACACCCAAAGGGGTGGTTCCATTTAAGATAAGGTTCTCAGAATATAAAATATATAAAAATACTCTTTAAATGAATAATTTGTGCTTAAAAATTCTAGGATTCAGTTTCATTTTTATGTGATTAGAAAAAATTGGCATATGGCACAATGTCAAATATATACAGCTTGACATTAAGAGAAAGGAATGATCCCACCTACCTTAGGTATGTAGTCAATATCTCATCTAGTATCAGCTCCTGATTCAACTCAAATCCGGAGAAAAATTAAGAACAGATGAAGGACCTAATAATAGGGAAAATCAGCATGCACCTAAAAATAATAACTGATATCCATAAGAATGGATAACAGCTAAAAATTAATCGATGTATTACTATTATATATATAATGGGACAAAAAAACCTCCAATTCTGAGCTTGGATGGAAGACTTACCTCAATTCCTAATTTAGACACCAATAAGGTTCTCTCAATGTTGAACTTATTGTGCGGGAGGAAAAATTGTGAATTTAGGTTAAAATATAATTTAATATAATTAAAAAATAAAAAATATTCCAAAATTATCAAGGATTCATGTTTTGAGTGTATGGTTTTTCAAACTGTGTGCCAACCATTTAGAGGTATCTATAGAAGAATGGGCACTGAAAGGTTTGTCTTCACAGTTTGACTAACAGTGGGCCAACCAGGCCAAAACCTACTACCAAGATTGCAGAGCTAGCTGCAAGTCCTTACGATCCAAGTCGTACGACTTGTCTTAAATCGTGTAGCCTATTCCTACTATATTTCCATGCCTCATGTAGTTTTTTAAACCATACATCCTCCCCGCATGGTTTAAACTTATCATGCACCAAGCCATGTTTTCCAAAAGGTTGGGTTCTTGGATCTGAAAAATCCCTAGACACCCCTTGACACCTCCATAACCTCAAAGTGTACTCATATTAGGTAAAATTTAAACATTTTAATGGAGAATCGATAGAAATAAATGGATTCGTACCCCAAAGAAGAACTTTGTTCTTACAAAATGTTCAGATCACATGATCACAGTTCTTTTAGGGATACAATAACATGATAAAAAATGATCCCATATCGAAATGCTGAATGAATTCATGCCCCCTTATAATAAATTCCATGACATAAGAAAATCATAAAAAAATTACCGAAAAATCTCATCACATCCTGGTACTTCCCCATGTCGGGCTCTCTTCTCCACCGCCATGCCTCCCATTATGGTGGATCCACACTACCTCTACCCTCATGTATGCACTCTCTTCCACCCACCATGATTCTTGCTGACTAGTCCTTTTCTAACTCTAATAGTTATTGTTGATCCTCTGGGGTCCCACAATTAGTTATGGTTTTATTGGCTTGGACTTGGTCAGTAGATTGGATCATATTTTTTTATAAATAAAAATTGTATATTAGAAAACTTCTAACCTATAAAATTAAATACATAGTCCTTTCAATGTAATTTAAATCTAAACCCCTCAAAAACTCTTCATCTATACTACATGAATAAACATTTTACATTTCATTAAAATTCCAACTCTTTCCTTTTTCGTGTAATAATAAATTCATATTACAAGGCTTCCTTAAACCTTCAATGAAATTTTTGTAAATAGTGTGTCCTCATTTGACATATTTCATTGGAAAATACTGAATAGTTCTACAATTGTTACGTTTAATTTTTTTCTTTATTTAAAGAAACTTATTCAAATCAAAACAACCTTTACAAAACATGAATTATTATCAGTAATAATTCTATGATAGAACACAAACCATCGATTAATATCACATTTACTTTTTATCAAACAACTATATTGATAGAAATTATAATACAAATATTAATTTAATAAATTTGGTTTTTTCAATCTTTCCCTTTAGATTTGTTTTCAATGCCCATTTTACATTAAAATAAAATGTTTTCTTCACCCCCTTACTTGATAATAAAACCAAGTATGTATGTATGGGTAGGAATTTAAATCATCACATTCTGTAATAATTGAACTTTTTTTCTTCTCTCATTCAATATCCTTATTTTATAAGAGATTATACTTAATAGAAATTTAAATTAATATTCTTAAAATAATAAAATAATCAACTTTTCTTAAAGAAATTATTCATTAATTAATCATCTCTAAGTCTATGTGGGCTAAAATGGTGTAGAAAATAATAGTGATCAATTTAGACAATCAAAGTTGTCAGTAAAATACTTAGAATTTTTTGGAAAAACTAAAATTTTATTTCAAGGGATTCATAAAATATATTCCACTAATCTCATGCATTCATCTCGAAAAATAAATTAAAACATTAAAATGAAAAAATGTACTTATTATTTAAAAATCCATTTTTCTTTTGTTATCAAATTATCAGTTTCTCCCCTTACAATTTTGAAATTTCATTTATAAATAAAAATTAAAACATACATTTTTAATGACAAGCTTTAATTTATAGGATTTAAAAATATTAGATAAATCCATTACCAGAACATAAAATATTCATTGATACTAGTTTAGATATTCAGTACTATTAATTATTTTGCTTTTTCTCCCCCTAGAGGGATGAGATGCATCCATTTTCTTCATCATGACTAGATTTCTTCAAAAATGATCTTCAATAAAAAAAATTAACATCTATTGAAATAAGTAACTCCATGATGGATAACCTCCAGGATGTTATATGATATTTTCAGAACATTTATATTTTCCGAACTCCTCTAAATATATGCATCACCTTTAATTACATGCATAAAATAAACAAACACAAAATATACATGGGAATAATATTGTTCTGCAATGATTACCCAAAAAAATTAAGATCTATCCAAAATAGGTCCAAAAAAATATTATATAAAAAAGATGAACAATGAGATTCAAGGGTTACAAGGGGATATTAAAAACATGAGAAAACATCACACCACACATATCAGCATCCACCATTGGAGGAAAATAATATAGGGCCCTAAAATACCACATCATTTCCATTTCCAATGCATTATTATTTGACAAAAAATGTGCCACTTTATTTTCCTCTCAATATGCATGTGAGATTACCAAGATGAGTTTAGTAGCATTTTTGAGGCTCTCAATCCAACGAGGTATAATTATTCAAGGTATGTCCCTTGTTTTTGTCAACAAGGCCTTGATAGCATGTTCAGAGTAATATTCAATCCCTAGTGATTTCCAATTATATTGTATGACATATCCAATAGTATTAACCATATCTAGATGCTCAATTTCAAAGGCCATCCCAATTCTAGTGTAATTATAAAAGCATCCTTTAATAAAAACATGGTGTCTACCGAAGACACCTCCACAACCTGAAGGAATTGTTTTTTCAAAGTCTTCCCCCATCAATATTATCCTTAATACACAGATTAATTAGAGGGATCCAAAGTATATATATGATCAGTCTTGTCTTTTTTCAACATACTACACCCAATAGCCTAAGGATATTGAGATCATGTAGACTATTATTCATGCCTCCGGTTTTAAGTGTGGAAGAATCATAGACCTCCATTTGTAAATACCTCATGACTATACATGTAGAGGCTGGATTAACATTAAATAATCATGTATTTTGGGCATTCCAAACATTTGAAATAACAATTCCAATTTATTCCAGCAGCAGGTTCTTGATTTGTGCACTGCAGCCAACAGAATATATCTACTCCATGAAAGCAGCGAACTAAACGTCTCTGTCAAGTCTTAGCCCAAATAGTGAGCATGTGTAGTCCCATAATTCATGATCAAATCCAAATTTCAATAATATATTTTTAATATCATACTCATCGTGAATACAGAGGGTACTGGTTGAAGAAAGTTGGAATCCAACCATTTTAAATAAATCATGTATGGGATAAATGTGTATCCATGTCCTCCATAATAATAAATACCTAGAAGGAAGTCTAAAAGAAAGCCTTTATTTTCATTATCAAAAGTGGTGGATGATTGAAACCCACAAATTCTTGTTTATAAAACTATTTTTTATCAAAATTACCATTTCGGTTTTTTTAGATGAGAGTATCACAGTCCATGAAGAAATATTTTTGAATTTATAGATTAATATGAGCAAGAATCAGGCTATCCAAAGTAGAGATTTGGGAAAATAAATTAGTAATAGACATTTTTGAAGCCTTTAAGGTAGTTATTAAATGATTTTCTAGTGGACTATTAAGCCATGTATTTCTCCAGGAGTTGATATTGGAACTTCTACTCACCATCCATTTTGTGTCATCAATGATTTTTCTAAAGGAATTCTTGATGGAGGTCCAAACAGAGTATGAAAGGTAACATCTATAACCTTTAAACTATATATATTTCAACCTATTAGATATGAATTCATAGGTAACATCACCAAATATCAATCCCCATGTGAACTTCCCAATGATTCGATCATTAAATATATTGAGGTCTTTAACTCTGAGGCCTCTCGATTCAATGGGTTTAATACACTCCGTCTACGAAAACAGTGACCAAATTATTTTCATAAACTGATCTAATCCATATGAAGTTTCTATTCATACCTTGTTGTTACTTTATGAGTCCTCGAGGCCATTTTTAAAGAGAAAAAGAGTATACAAACATGGATGTGATGAGGGAGTTAACAATACACTCCCTTGCAGCCTGATACATAGCATTTCCATTCCACCAATCTATTTGATTAATAATCCCTGAGAATATGCTTCCCAAATATTTCCACATAACCTTCCCCTATAATAAAGGGACAATAAGGTAGTTAAATGAGATTGATCCTCTCTTAACTTCAAGGATTTTAACAATCATGTTTTTTTACCAACCAATAATCCATCAGTAAAGACAATGAAGGATTTCTCCCAACTTATGGTATTCCCAGAAACATCCTCATAATGTGTAAATAGGGCTTTAATAGAGGATATGGTATTTTTTGAGTCCTTACTATGTAATATAATATCATCTTCATATAATAAGTGTGAGGAAACATAGTCATTTCTACTATATTGTATTTTTTTTCAAAATCCAAGATAAGCCAAATCATTGATACACCTACCCAAATAGTTCTCATAAATTGAAAACAGAAGCTCTAATAGTGTATCACTTTATCTCACACCTCTAGTGCACTGAAAGTAGCCTTTGGGTGTTCCATTAATATGAATGGAAAACCTTTCATAACTAATAATTCTTCAAATAAGATTTATGAAATAATTTTAGAAACCATATCTTCTGAGAACATCACTAAGAAAACTACATTTCAAATTATAAAAAAATTTGTATGTGTCAAGTTTTAGATAAAATATAGCATCCTCCATATTCATCCTCATTAAGATTACACTCTTAAAATCTATGTAAATACATTTATGAATACTCATTCCATGTACAAATCCAAATTTCTTTTAGTGTTTGGATTTTTGTCTAGTCCCCTCGTACTGTTCATAAGAATCTTTCTAAAAATATTGGGAATCATGTTCCCAAGAGAAACAAGTATAAATTCATTGATATCAATAGCATTACATTTTTTGGGTATCAAATAAAAAAAAGTTGCATTTATCCCATAAGTCATAGAGGAGTGAGTGAATAATTCCCTAATTTCTTGGGCGATATCATCTGGCAAGATATCCCTGTAAAACATTAAAAATTTGTTAGTAAAGCCATCCATGCTAGGAAAAATCTCTATATTGAGATATAAATGAGTGTAGTTGATTTCCTCTTTGGGAGGAACTATCATATGATCTTGATTATAGTTCTATTCAATGTGGGGAATTATTTTTTCAATAATTTCTTGTTTGTTTCACAACCCATTATCATTGTAGAGTTATTAAAAATATCTATAAACTACATTAGAAATATCACATTCAGAGGTATACAGGCTATCATTTATACTGATTTCTTTGTTTCCTTCCCTATCCCTCTTCCCTTTAGGCGTTCTATGAAAGAACTTTGAGTTCCTCTCCCCATCCTTTTACCACTTGATGTACAACTAATTTTTTTCTATAATTACCTTGGACATTAGAATATGATCAAGTCTATGATGGGATTTGATATCTTCTCAAGATGGAAAATATTGATGTTAATACCTAATTTGGTAGTAACCAAGACATTACTCAATACCTTTAACATCCATTTCTAGCTTGGAAAAGGATTTCCTGTTACATTTATTAAGAAAATTATTAGTGTATTTATGTTTCCCAACCATATTTTGGAAATGACATCCAATAGGTTCAATTTTATAGACCTCCAAAAGTTTTCTCTACAACCAGGAATCACAAGACATCCATTATTAAGATGAAATGGAATAGGATTTTACATTTCCATGTGCATAGAAACTTCCAAAATGATATGATTGTGATTAGAATGATGCTTATGAAGTGTGAAGAGACTTGATTTGTAGTACTTATGTCATCCATATGAACAAAACATATGTAAATATTATTTGATTGCCTTACATTCGGAGTTTATCTACTCCATGTGAATTCATATCCAGAAACTGGGACTTCAACAAGACTACATTGATCAATGTAGGAGGAAAACTCAAACTTGTTAGTGTCATTATAGTTTCATCCATTTTTTTCTTCTAGATTTAGGGTAGTGTTAAAGTCTCCCAAGATCACTAGTTTGTGATTAATATTCCCAAAAAATTTCTGAAGATCCTACTACAATTCCATTCTCCTTATGTAGAATGTAGATGCAGAAAAAATGAGGTTTATAAATTCTTGTATAATATATTTTAAGAGATTAAGATACCATGAGTCCCTTTACTAACATCATTAGTTCGGATGCTTTCATGATTTAAAACCCATAAATAGTCAATTTTGGAAGAAGAATCATCCATGTTTTCTGAGAAAAAATTATATCCTATAGTCTCCCAATTAAAAGGATTTCTAGTTATCAAAAATGTTTTTAGGTTCAGTAATGCCAAGTAATGGTTTATAAGACATAATAATGTGTCTAAGGGATTTGGTAGTTGGGGGGTTCTCTGGCCCTTGACAATTCCAATATAATATATTTATTACATAAGGGTTTTTACCCTTGTTTTAAGGTCATATTATTGTTCCATATTCATTTGGCCTTTTTCTTTTCTACCCTTCTTTTTATTTTTCTTTCCTTCTGTGTTGCTACCAGGTTCAATTGCTTCCTTATTTCCACTTAATCAATATTTCTAGGAAATTTTTTAGTTGAGGTGCTCTCAGGATAATCAAGAGTCTTTGTATTCTCAACATCATTAGACCATCATACACTATTTAATGGGGTAAACATATTGACATATTTCTCTAATGAGGCAGGTTTTCCTTGAGAACCTTCATTTTAGCAGCTCTTGAGGAAGGTATCTATGAAAAAACCCCTCTAGATCACCATGATCAGTTTCTTGAAAGTGAAGCTAGTAATTTTATACCTATTTACATGTACTCCCATCATGGGTTGGAGTATCACATATATCATCAACCAAATACATTCCCTATGAGTAGACTTTTATCCCAGTGTTGTGTGATTTATTAGAACTAAGATCATGTGGATTCCCTTTTTTATTAACTTCTTCCTTATCACCACAAGTTGAATATTATGAGGTTGTAATAGCTTTTTATACAACCTATTCCCTAGATACTTCTTACAAGGACCCAACCTTATAACATTACATAATATTGAATTAAATGAATAATTCACATTGAGAATCATTTCAGGTTTAGAGTTTTAGATAATTAGTCCATAACTATTACATAACAACTTGAATATTACTAGTAGACACTACTACATAGTTTCTGTTTTTTTATACAATAAAAACTCTTAAAAATAAACATGTATAGTTCCATGTTTAAGACATCATGACTTTTCCTTGATCTCATCCTTGACCCTATTCCACATTATGCCCTGTGAAAAACATTTCAAAAACTTGGGATGAGCATAAAAAGTTCAGTAAGGGATACACAAAGAAGGAAAATTGTTAGTTTTTCAAAACAACAAGTAAACCATGAATACATTAACATAAGTAATACTTTTCACCTTTATGAAGTATTAAATACTCTTCACTGAATAAAAGATCATTACTTACCCTTTTGTAACCAGAATATTACCATAAAACTCATATAAAGAACACATAACATATAAAGGTTACTTGGGACATAAACATACTTAAATAGAATAACCATACGGTCAACTTCCACACATATCACTAAATGTAATATCCATATAGCTGACTTCTATACCCAATGCATTGGAGGTTATAATGTAACCACCCGTCCTGGTTTATCACGGCACCACCTGTCATATGGTTTATCATGTAACCTCCCTTCAAATTTCCAAGTACCATTATAACACATAAAATATTTCAAATATAAACATTTTACTAATAACATTTCATTTTCAATCACAAGAATTAATTTCAAGATATTAAAATAATCAATCCATTTTCATAAACCATTTAAAAAGAGATTTTTGAATCAAAGTGTCTCATAACACTTTGAAGATTTTTAAATGAATTATCATTTGAATAAATTAATGTCCATATAAATATATCCTAATTTTTTTTTGAAAACATGGAAATTAATGATAAATATTTAAAATAATAAATCTTTAAAACATTTAAACAAATATTTTAGTTAAAGAGTTTTTTAACAAAAAGATAGACACATAAATAAAAATAATTGAGGAAGAACATTTAATCAGAACTTTCTAATATCAGGAGAATAAAGGTATTAATTATATACTATGTCAAGGATAGTATATACACCATATAAGAGTGAATTGGTTCAAAACAACAATGAAGTCTCAATGGAAATGTAAATCGAGATGAAATCCCTTATAAAGACGGTATCCTTAAATTAAGGATATATCATTCACATAATTATGTGTGAAAAATATAAATACACCCAATATAAGTGGATATTACTTTTAAAACAATAAGTGGTCATTCACACATATTCATAGGATGACATATTCAATAAGTACAAGTTTAACCCAAGGAATTGAACTTGGGTTAAGAAGTTCCCTTGTAAAAATTCGACAGCCTAACGACGTCACTTTAAAATTCAAAAAATGATTTGATGAGATAAAAAGGGTATCTCATCACTTGGACATAAATTTTACATCAATAAGGATATATAATAACATATCACAACATAATAAAATGTAAATTAAAAGACATAATAAAAGGAAGTCTTTTAAAAAGTGGAGGGTGAAAGGTTCCCTTACCGATTTAGTAACTTACAAAACATATGCCACATGAAAGAAGGATCATACAATGAATATGTAAATACTAATAAATGAAATTATATTACAAAAATAGTAAAATCATGGGCATTACATACACCAAACAAAAGGAAATAGTGGCAATATGGTATGAATCTCACGAAAATAGGAAGTGAGATGAAAACCCTTACTTCGTTATAATCAATCGAGTCATATGGCCAAAAGTTAATAACCACAAAAATAATCATAGAATACCATGAATATAAATATAATCATGATAGTATATATCAAATGGAAGTACACAATACACCTCATGAAATAAATAGGTGGCGAATAATAAAAATCTCACGGAATTAAAAGTGAGATAAGAATTCCCTTACCTCATTGTCCGACTTGACTCGATCGTTCTTTAATCTCATGAATAAAAAAGTAAAGTTAATTTATACTTGATTAAGAACCTTTTTAAATTTTATTATTCCTTTTATATCACTTATTTTCATGTTATAAATATTATGTTATCATTTAAGTTAATAACGTCCATTTTGTCGATATTTGGTACTGGATTCAAAAATTAACACCTTATATTTACAAGTTGTCCATGTGGTCAATAGTCCATTATATCCAGAATGATATTCATGATTTAGATATCATATATGTCAAATCTATCATGTATATACATGTACTTATAATAGTACATAACATATGGAGGTAAGAAATGAAATGCACCGTTCATAGAGACGGTAAGCTATACGTACGCATGAACGCTACTTTCATTTCTATTTCTTATTTTAATGGAGTTAAAACATAATGATACATAGGTATATTATAATTACAGTATAATATAATATATAATATCATTCACTATATACTTTATACATCCCACATAATGCATTAATGAGTCGCATCACTTTGAGGGGGCGGTAGTCTGCACTTCCTCGAATGAGATTATCGTATTTACCCACTATGGAAACCATAAAGGAATAAAATAGATGGAAAATACAGAAGCATAAAGAAAACATAAACATAATATATATCATATATAAATATATTTCCTTCATAATTTCCACCATTATAGGCGGTTGGAGATATTTGAACATTCATCGTTTCGTGAGGCGTTAGTTTTCCATCCACGGAAATATTATGTTCTTCACCCATTAGATGAAGGTGTGTGTAAGTGTAGTTCGAATCCTTCTCATAAAAAAATCCTAGTATATTGAGGATACTTTTTTGTTACAAAGGAAAGGAATAAACAGATTTTATGCATTGGAGAATTAAAATAAAAGAAAAAAAATTAAGAGAAACAGTTACCTTTAATTTGGGTAACTCACTTTGGTTTGAACCAAAGGACTTATTGAAGTGCCTTCTGCCTAAGTTAAGGCTTCCAGGTGGATTATAGGGATGTAGAGAGATTAATTGAGCTGATTATAAATGAGAAAAAAGGCTTGATAGGTGTGAGGAATTGGTTAGAATTGGTCTCCTTCTATAAGAGAGAGGAGGGACTCTTTGGGAAAGTGTGAAAATATTATTTTATTATATAATGAAATTCGGTTTCTAATGGTCCAAAAATCATTATCTTCAAAGATAATATGACTCATGGTATAAATAAAATCATAAAATAGTAATTGGACAGGTTTTGGATAATATTTTAATCATTATAATCTTATTTATTTAAATGATTTATTAATGAGGTAAAAACTGCATCATTATTGTGTCATAAATAATTTAACTTATTTGATGTCTAAAAATTATTAAAAAACTACCATGATATAGTAAATATTTTTATACTTCCAATGAATATTTATAGTCTAAAAGATAATTTATATAACCCCTAGTAAAAATTAATTTACTAAAAGATATTTGCTTTGTCCATTTTTGCCTTTACTTTAAGTTAATTAATATAAATTGTCATTATCACTCCCAAGTTGCTCAATGGGGTCCCAAAATCGACCCAAAGATTTCCATGGTCGTTAATGACTCAACCAATAAAGTTTCGACAAGTTTTAAGGTAATTTTTAATTATTATAATACTCTTTTTACCTTGAATTACCCTATTTACCTTTAACTGCGGTAAATAAAAGTCAAAAGTTACTATTCACCAAAAAATATTATAATATTAATGAACCACATTTTACTTCTTTATAACAACCATGTATGTCATATTTTTAAAATTCAATTCATATAAGTGGTAAAATTTCATTTAAAAGAAAAAGTCAGTTTTTTTAACTACCACTAAGTGGTTTCACTATTCATCAAAAATTGATGTTTTTCAGAAAAATACCAAAAAATCAGCCTAAGATATATTTGGTATTCCAAAATAAAAAATGATGTTTATTTTACCAAATTCAAAACATAAAATTTTCATTAATTAATTTTAAAATTAATTACTGTTTAAAACAAATAGCATGTTTTTAAGAAATAATAACTATCAAAAGATTGACACTTGTTTATGTCCAATTTCAAAGTGAAATTAATTATAATGACCAAAAATTGGATTAAATGGTAAAAATATATTTTTATTCCTCTTCAAAACCAATTAAAAATATAATATAACCATATAAATAAATTATATTAACACATAGTTTTGAATAAAAATACAATATTTACATTATTCATTAAAAAATGAACTTTATCAGAAAAATTCAAAAGATTGACACAAAGTAAATTTTTATGTCCCCATTCTATAGAAGGATTTTATTTGGTCAAATATAATGTATTAGAGTGACCAAAATTATATTTAAAGGGGTTTCTCTATTAAAAGGCGGTAAATCGGCCTTTTAATTTAAATTATACTTAAAATTAGATTCATTCACATTTTAAGCCTCCAACATTTATTGGATAAAAGTAAAAACATTTAACAAACATGTATAATCATATTATAGTTAGTTTTGTTCAATTCCTCCAATAAAAGGGCTAGGAGTTAACTACCATATAAAATAATAATATTAAATTATTAGTGTTCAACGTAAGATTTCAAAGAAACTTGTTGTTCTATATCGGGTACGCTATCGAACATAGAAACACCTTTAAAGTAAAATTAATATTTAATTAACGAATATTAATAAATATGAAAATTCCATATTCTTTATTTTCTTGGGATGTTACATCCTCCCCCCATTTTGAGAATTGAATCCTCGTAATTTTAAAACTGGGCTTGGAAACTTCATTAAAAGCCCTACATCAAAAAAAGAGTCAATAAAACTATCACTTTAAAATAGAGGAAGAGAAGTACAAAGGTTTCCTGAGACAAAAGATAATAGGATTACATGAAAACATGGATATGTAGAAGAAAATAAACCATCATGTTCTGATGGAGAGTGATAGAAAACATGTTTAGGAGAAAGTTAACCACCAGAAAATCACAAACTTGTGAGGGGTTAAACAGTCCTTGATTTCCCAGTAGGAAAAGTTAACAGAAAAGGTTTTTGTTTTAAGTTACTTTTAATTTAGGAATTTATTCATTAGCATAACTAAAAACATAAGGAAACACAATTACTTTTCATGTAGACTTTTATCCTTCACTATATTTCTAACACAAACTCATATTTCTTCCATATGATGAGTATTCAGGATGAATTGTTTACATTAAAGGTGCTATAATCAACTTTGAGAGAATCAAATAATCCAAAAAAGATGAAATATATATTTCCCTTGTCTTTAGATATTAACTAAAAACAAAACGTTTAGTACAAGATCAAATAATCCCTAAAAAGGATAAACTTTTACATAAAGAGAAACTACTCTTAATCTCGAAAATATGTCTTAAAAACCCAAAGTTAAACAAATACCATTCAATAAAAAAAATTCCATAAAATTATTCGAAAGTAATACAAACTTTGATTGTAACCCAAAACTCATAAGGATTTAATTACATAGACTTCCAAGATACATCTTAACATTTATCTCCAAGTAACACCAGTTACTCATAAAGTCTCATATTGAAAATTAATTAACCTAATCACATATTCTCCATGATAGGTTAATCATTTTCATAAATAAACCAAATCTTCATATTTCAACAATAAAAACATAGATTCTTCCAAAATAAAATTTCAACCTTTATTCCACAATTGAAATCCCGAGTATTCTAAATCCCTTAGGCATATAGTGTTTCCTCAAAAGAGAGAATGTCTTCCAAAACAACATTTTATCACTTAATCACTAAATAATTTTTCAATACTAAGTATATTCATTTTATAAAACATAATTTCCAAAAATCAACTTATTCTTGTTCCATAAAAACATTTTACTAAAATAATAAGTCATACTAACCAGGGACTTCAAGTAGGCTAGTGGTAGGCAATGCGCCCTTGTCGCCCTTCAGTTGTGGGTTCGATTTTTGCATCCTTGCTGGATGTGATGGGTTGTCACCCATCCTATGGGTTGTCCATTTTATAAAACTCAAAAATAACCCTAACATGTTTTAACCTCAAAGGTTTCCTTATAACTCTCATTTTTATCCAAATTCATTATGATCTCAACATCTTAATTCTTGAAGTCTTATTTCATCACCATATGATAAAAGAAAACAATCCCCAAAAATCAAGAACATAATACCTTGATCATGGTGTCCATTTGGTTTCATCGTCATCTTGTTCACGTAGGTAGAAGGTTCATGCATTGAAATAATGATTTAGAGATCCTTCAAAATCATTTTCTTCCTCCATCCAAATACACCTTGTACAACATGGGTCATATGGGTGTTCACAGAAAAACAGTTTTGGAAAACAATCATGTATGACATATAATTTCAAAACATCTGATAAAACATGATTTCTATTAAAGAGTCGAGTCGAATTTGAGTTAAAACATTCAATTAACGGTCCTTTTAAAATACCATAAGTATGTGCTAAGAGACTATATTTTAAAAGAAATTATAAATAGGTTTCACAAGGGTCTCCTTATTCCGCACCTTTTTTAAAATTATAATATTCTTCAAAATCTTGTGATAAGGTAAAATATTTGAAAATACCTTGATAATATTTACCTTTCTTGAAAATATGAGAATATTGTGAAAATAGGATTTTTATACATACAACTCATGATCTAAGATGATAACGAGGTATAGTGGAGGTGTTTGATATCTCAAACAACTACTTTCAAGTGAGTTAATTTCTAGAAAAAGTTTCACAATCATCTGAACATGACTTTGCAATAATTATTGCAAGCATGTCATCTGGAAGAGATAGGAATGTCGTTTGAGATCCTCCTCCTTCTATTTGTAACTGACTTTACTTGATCTGAAAAAGTTATAAAACAATTATTTAACTAAAATAATAGATAGGGACTAACCATATGTCTAACGAAAATTCCTAATCACTAATGTTGTCTAAACCGACCTCTGATACCAACTATAAAGACCCAACCTTATAACATTACATAATATTGAATTAAATGAATAGTTCTCATTAAGGATCTTTTCCAGTTTAGAGTTTTAGATAATTAGGCCATAACTATTACATAACAACATGAATATTACAAGTAGACACTACTAATCAGTTTCTATTTTTTAATTAAATAAAAACTCTTAAAAAGAAACATGACTAGTTCCATGTTTAAGACATCATGACTTTTCCTTGATCCCATCCTTGACCATATTCCACATTATGTCAAGTGAAAAACATTTCAAAAACTTGGGATGAGCATAAAAATCTCAGTTAGGGATACACAAAGAAGGAAAACCATTATTTTTTCAAAACAAAAAGTAAAACATGAATACTTTAACATAAGTAATACTTTTTACCTTTATGAAGTAATAAATACTCTTCACTGAATAAAAGATCATTACTTACCCTTTTGTAACGAAAAGATTACCATAAAACCCATATAAAGAACACAAAACATATAAAGGTAACTTGGGACATAAACATACTTAAATGGAATAACCATACGGTCGACTTCCACATATATCACTATATAGAATAGCCCTAAAGCCTACTTCCATACCCAATGCATTAGAGGTTATAACGTAACCACCTATCCTGGTTTATCATGGCACCACCCGTCATATGGTTTATCAGGTTACCTCTCGTAAAATGTCCAAGTACCATTATAACACATAAAATATTTCAAATATAAACATTTTACTAATAAAATTTCATTTTCAATCACAAGAAGTAATTTCAAGATATTGAAATAATCAATCCATTTTCATAAACCATTTAAAAAGAGATTTTTGAATCAAAGTGTCCCATACCACTTAAAATCTTTATAAACGAATTATCATTTGAATACATTAATTTCCATATAAATAAATCCTAGAACCAATTTTGAAAACATGGACATTAATGATAAATATTTAAAATAATAAATCTTTAAAACATTTAAACCAATATTTTAGTTAAAGAGTTTTTTTTAACAAAAAGACAGATGCTTAAATACAAATAATTGAGGAATAACATTTAATCAGAACTTTCTAATATCATTAAAATAAAGGGATTCATGATATACTATGTGAAGAATAGTATATACACCATATAAGAGTGAATTGGTGCATAACAACAATGAAGTCTTGATGGAAATGTAAATCGAGATGAAATCCCTTATAAAGATGGTATCCTTAAATTAAAGATATATCAATCACATAATTATGTGTGAAAAATATAAATATACCAAATATAAGTGGATATTATGTGTAAAATAATCAGAGTTCATTCACACATATTCATAGGACGACATATTCAACAAGTACAAGTTTAACCTAAGGAATTGAAATTGGGTTAAGAAGTTCCTTTGTAAAAATTTGATAGCCTAACGACGTCACTTTAAAATTCATAAAATGAGTTTATGAGATAAAAAGGGTATCTCATCACTTTAACATAAATTTTACATCAATAAGGATATAGAAGAACATATCCAAACATAATAAAACGTAAATTAAAAGACATAACAAAAAGAAGTCTTTTAAAAAGAGAAGGGTGAAAGGTTCCCTTACCGATTTAGTAACTTACAAAACATATTCCACATGATAGAAGGATCATACAATGAAGATGTAAATACTCATAAATGAAATTATATTACACAAATAGTAAAATCATGGGTAGTACATACACCACACAAAATAAAATAGTGGCAATATGGAATGAATCTCACAAAAATAGAAAGTGAGATGAAAACCCTTACTTCGTTGTAATCAATTGATTCTTATGGACAAAAGTTTATAACCAACAAAATAATCACAGAATAACATTAATATAAAGATAATCATGATATTATATATCAAATTTCAGTACACAATACACCTCATGAAATAAATAGGTCGCAAATAATAAAAATCTCATGGAATTAAAAGTGATATAAGAAATCCCTTACCTCGTTGTACGACTTGACTCGATCGTTCTTTAATATCCTGAATAATAGACTAAAGTTAATTTATAATTTCTTAAGAACCTTTTTCAAGTTTATTATTCCTTTTATATCGCTTATTACCATATTATAAATATTATGTTATCATTTAAGTTAATAACATCCATTTTGTCGACATGTGCTACTTGAGTTAAAAATAAACACCTTTTATTTACAAGTTATCCATGTGGTCAATAGTCCATTATATACAGAAATATATTCATTATTTAGATATCATATATGTCATATATATCCAATATATACATGTATTTATAAAAGTACATAACATATGGAGGTAGGAAATGAAATGCATCGTTCATGGAGACGGAAAGCCGTACGTACGCATGAACACTACTTTCATTTCTATTTCTTATTTTAGTTGAGTTTAAACATAATGATACATAGGTATATTATAATTACAATATAATATCATATATAATATCATTAACTCTATCCTTTATACATCCCACATAAGGCATTAACGAGTCACATCACTTTGAGGGGGCGGTAGTCCGCACTTCCTCAAATGAGATTATCGTATTTACGCACTATGGAAACCATAAAAGAATGCTATAAATGGAAAATACAGAAGCATAAAGAAAACATAAACATAATATATATCATATATAAATACAGTGTCATCATAATGTCCACCATGAGAGACGGTTGGAGATATTTGAACAATCATCGTTTCGTGAGGCGTTAGTTTTCCATCCACAGAAACATTATGTTCTTCACCCATTAGATAGAGGTGTGTGTAAGTTTAGTTTGAATACTTATCATAACAAAATACTAGTATATTTAGGATACTGATGTTGTTACAAAAGAAAAGAATAAAAAGAGTTTAGGTGTTGGAGAAGTAAAATAAATGAATACAAATTAAGAGAAACTGTTACCTTTAATTTCAGTAACTCCCTTTGGTTTGAACCAAAGGACTTCTTGAAGTGCCTTCTGCCTAAGTTAAGGCTTCTAGGTGGATGATAGTTATGTAGGGAGATTAATTGGGCAGTTTTTGGATGATACAAAAGTCTTGAGAGGTGTGAGGAATTGGTTAGAAGTGGTCTTCTTTTATAAGGGAGAGGAGGGGCTCTTTAGGAATGTTTGAAAATATTATTTTATTATATAATGATATTCCATTTCTAATGGTCCAAAAATCATTATAGTAGAATATAAGTTGAATCATGGTAGATATAAAATCATACAAAAAGAATTGTACAGGTTTTGGATAATATTTTAATCATTATAATCTTATTTATTTAAATGATTTATTAATGAGGTAAACACTGCATCATTATTGTGTCATAAATAATTTAAATTATTTGATGTCTAAAATTTATAACAAAAATACCATGACATAAGAAATATTTTTAAATTTCCAACGAATATTTATAGTCTAAAAGATAATTTATATAACCCCTAGTAAAAATTAATTTACTAAAATATATTTGTTTTGGCCATTTTGGCGTTTACTTTAAGTTAATTAATCTAAATTGTCATTATCACTCCCAAGTTGCTCAATGGGGTCCCAAAATCGACCCAAAGATTACCTTGGTCGTTAATGACTCAACCAATAAGGTTTGGAGAAGTGTTAAGGAAATTTTAAATTATTATAATACTCATTTTGCCTTAAATTGCCCTATTTACCTTTAACCGCGGTAAATAAAAGTCAAAAGTTACTATTCACCAAAAATTATTTTCATCTTAATGTACTGAATTTTACTTATTTATAACAACAATGTATGTTAGATTTTTGAAATTCAATTCACAGAAGAGGTAAAATTTCATTTAAATGAAAAATTCAGTTTTTTTAACTACCACTAAGTGGTTTCACTATTCATCAAAAATTGATGTTTTTCAGAAAAATGACAAAAATTCATCCTAATCTATATTTGATATTAAAAATTCAAAAATGATGTCTATTTTACCAAATTAAAAACATAAAAGTTTCATTATTTAATTTTAAAGTTAATTCCCATTTAAAACAAAGTGTGTTTTTAAGAAACAATAACTATCAAAAGACTGACACTTGTTTATGTCCAATTTCAAAGTGAAGATAATTCCAATGACCAACATTGGATTAAATGGTAAAAATATATTTTAATTTCAATTTAAAACAAATTAAAAATATAATCTAAACATATATAGGAATTATAATAAAACATATTTTTGAATTAAAATACAATATTTACACTATTCATTAAAAAATGAACTTTATCAGAAAAATTCCAAAAATTTAAACAATGTAAATTTTGATGTCCCCATTCTAAAGAAGGATTTTATTTGGCCAAATAGAATATATTAGAGTGAATAAAATTAGATTTAAAATATTTTTCTCCATTAAAAGGCGGTAAATCGGCTTGTTAATGTAAATTATAATTAAAATTGGATTCATTCACATTTTAAGCCTATAACTTTTATTGGATAAATGTAAATACATTTAAAAAACATGTATAATCATATTGTAGTTATTTTTGTTCATTCCCACCAATACAACAGCTAGGATTTAACTACCATATAAAATAATAATATTAAATTATTAGTGTGCAATGTAGGATTTTAAAGAAACATGTTATTGTGTATCGGGTACGCTATCGAACATAGCAACCCCTTTAAAGTAAAATTAATATTTAATTCACAAATATTAGTAAATATAAAATTTTCATATTCATTATTTTCCTGGGATGTTACACTTCTCCAATTATATCCAACTGCATGTTTGGAGGGGCCGCTTATATCAATGGCATGGAGGCCTCAGTTGAGTGAGCTTCGGTTGTCCAGCTTCATTCAGGTTCCCTGAAGTTTCTTGTACAACATCATTTTCATTGGGTACCTCGATAGTAAATAGATCCTATAATATGTGTGGAGTTTTCCCCATTATTATATTATTTTATTTGACCATCTATTTATTGAGAGTCTCACCTTCATACATATTCACCCCATCCTTTGTAGATTCAACTATAGGCACCTTGGAGTTATCATGCTTAGTAGTCCCATTGAATTATGGCTTCCTAGACTCCACATTCCTATCACCCTTATCCTTAACATTAGAAATAACAGTATGAGACTCAGGTGGTATGGTATCCTTCTCTTTCCTTCTCCAAAAAACATCCACATTGTTCCCTTTCATCTTGCAAAAACTACACATTATGTCCCTTTTACATTCATTTGTTGAATGTCCAAATAAGTTTCATTTGTTATAAAATTTGGGTTTCCTATCATATTGGATCTCATGAAGAATGGTGTTCTATATTTTTGTGATCACTACCTCCTCAACCAATGTATTGGACATGTCAAACTCCACCAAGATCCTATAATAGTGACCAAATATTATGTTATCAGTTTACTTGTCCATATGAATGGGGTTTCAAATAGAGGATTCTATGTCCCAGAGAATCCTCAGATGCCAGTATAGCTAGTTGAGCCTGCATACTCAAATAAAAACCTAAGTGTACGTGTTTCTGATAGAGTTTGGAGCAATGTCCATATCCAATTCTTGATTTCGCATAAACCCTAGCATTAAGGATATTAATCCCAAACTCCAAGATTGCCTCTTATAATCATTATATGGGATGACTAAATTGTCATATTCACATCCCATGGCAGTAATTTCCCAATCACCAAAACCCCATACCTTTGAAATTCATTGGGTGAGATCATAAAATTTCCAAATCATTTTTCCCTTTTGAAACTAGGATGTGTCTGATTATAGAGTAATTGCATAATCTTTCCCCTTCATCAACCACATCTTGGTTATCCACTACATGGGAAATTATTCCCTTATTGATGAATCTTCTAGGATGGGGTATATAAAAATCCACATTGGAAATAGAGGAAGTAGAATTCACCACTTCTAAAAAATTCCTCTGTGGAGAAACTGGAGGATCAGGGCCATGTTTCCTCATTTATGTTTGGTCGTGAGATGAAAGAGTTCACTCTTTCCAATGTGATCATATTGCGTTAAATCTTCTATAACATACATGTGATTAGATTCCACATAGACATAGTAATAATGAGTTTCATGGTTATTAACCTTCTCCCCTCACTCCCATTGAACCACCATGGTCTTCAGTTAAACAAATAGATATTATTAAAATATTCTCAGTTAGAGAAGTAGGGATAAGATTTATTTCTCAACCTAGTAAATCCTTTAAATTCGACTCCATATTTATGAAAATTGTTCATTTTTATTCTTTAGTTTACTTTGAAAAATTTATCATTTAAGGTAGGAATGTACTTCTTAATTTATTCAGCTTTCATATAATATAGAATAACTTTTTACATTGAAAAGTAGTGCAATTTCATTCTTCCATTCGTGATCCCAATTTTTATCCAATTCTAATTGTTCTGTCCAAATGACTTAGAACCATTTTGGTATATGTTCCCATATATTTCTGGGAGTAGAATCCTTCTTCATATTATAACCTTTAATATAACAATCCATTAGTGCTTATCCTTTGTTCTTCACTAGTTCTATTTGTTCAGACAACCATGTCATGCATTTATCATCAATATGCCCAAAATATTTTCATATTCCACACAAATCTCTATCTATTATAGTGTTATCCTTTTTATACAACCTATCATGAAATTCAAATTTTTTATCTTTATTATCAGGCACAAAATCAATCATGTTGTTTTTTTCTAAGATTGATTTCTTTTTCTTATTTAGTTTACTTCCACTAGCAATGGTGGTTAAGAAATATCTGCAAAGGTCCATTATATATACTTTTCTTCAATATTAGAATTATAATTTCATCAATGTGTCATTCATCTAATCATTATTATTTCTTGTAGCTTTAATCACAATTTTCTTAACTTTATTCTCCTTCTCACATCCCAAGGAATCTTTTTCTGCATTTTTTTACCTGTGTATTTGATGTGATATCTTCTTTATATCATCATATGCATAGTTCTTGGTTGGTATATAATAGAACTAAATATAATTTTTTTCCACTTTTGTTGCAATAATCACATAATTCCTCATGAAAATCACATCTATTATTTATAGATATATTCATATTCATCTAGGAATTATGATTCAATTCTGCAGAATTAATCATTACAAAAAAAATTCTCCCCATTATTTTCATCCTTATTTAACTATCATTCATTGAAAAATTATTCTAACAGTTAATGGTCTGATGTTCAAATTTCTAGCAGCACCAACAATAGCCAAAAAATCTTGATTTCTTCGTATTTGATACAACTTGTCTAGTTTTGACATCTTATTTCTTTTGGATAATATGATTATTTAATTCAGCACTTTGTAGGGAACAAGAATTCACACTTTTCATTATAACCAACTTTGATTATATGGTGGATTTATTATTAGTCTTTTGCACCCATTTTTGACCAAACTTATTTTTGTAACCTATACTAGGAGATAAAATAACATTAGTAAAAATATAACATTTTGTATCTAGGGTTACCAGTTTCAATGGGATTTTGAAACATTTATTTATATATAATCTCAAGTTATTTTTTCCAATAGAATGAGTCTTTTCAGATGTAAGAATGTTTTCAGAATTAAACTTCAAAGCCTTTATAATCTCATCATTTTGTGAAGATTCGTCTTGAATGTTCTCAAGATTTCTTAACTTGACCTCCAACTCAAGATATTTTATATTTAGAGAGTTCTTATGGTCTATAAGTGATTTCAAAATATCTTTACATTATTTCTTGGAATTCATTAATTGTATTTTCTTTATAATTTTTTAATTTGACTTCTAAATCAAGAACTTCATATTGAAGAAATTTTTCCCATCCTCAACAATTTTCAGTTTGTCTTCCCGCAGAATCTTCATTATCAAAACATGGTCATCATGCATTAGATTTGACTCTATAAGATAATTATTCAACTTGTTAATTCTCTTTGTATTAAAATCTATCTAGGATTATTTAACATTTATAAAGGTTTTTTATAGTTTCAATAAGAACAGATAATTTTTGTATGAACTATTTTAGTCAAAACCTTCTTTGAAATAGTTATTGTAATTCATCTTCAACCAAATTGAATCTTTTATTGTAATGCAATACATATTGTTATTTTTATTTTTCAATTAGGATGATTGTCTCATACTTATCATTGGTTTCCAATTGGGAGTCCATAATACTCATGGTAGATTTAGGATATTCTTCAATTTATTGATTCATATTAGTGAGAAAATTCTTAGTCACTTATTTCTCACACACATTTATTTGCAATTTTTATTCAATGTAGAAGAATTGTTCATTGAAAAGTGATACATTTTCTTCTTTGTAATAAATAAGTTGTGAGAGAATTTTAAATATTTGAAACTTATTTTCAAAGGCTTTATCCATATCCTCAACTTCTTTTTCAAGATATGATTTTTCCTCATATATTCCCTTGATAAAAGAAAATATGTAATTGATAAATTTTGTAAAAACATTCTTCAAATAGTATTTCATTTCTTAATAAAACTTAATAAGTGACTAAATAAATTCTTGTTCATCACCACTTGAACCATACTCATCAAAAGGGTCTTTATCAACAGATACTACTGATACTACTTTTAGAATACCATTTTCATTATATTTAGATATCAAAGAACCCTATATATTCTTTGAATTGTATATCAACTTTATTGACTCTTTATTCAATCTATTTTTCAATGTTTTTGTAGAAACATACTTTTTGGGACTGACCAAAATAAGAACTAAACTTTCCATCTAATAAAACATTGTTACTTCTTAAAATTTAAATATGTGCTTTATATAAGTCCGATAAAACAGACTCGAAAAATAAGATATATCTAATCAGAGGTGTAACCTATGCTCTTATAAGAATTTAAGTGCCCAGTGGTTACTGTAGGTACACTAAGAGGGGGGAATCAATGTAAACTAATTTTAATTTTAATTTCTCTTATTTTTTTTTAATATAAACCTCTGAAATTGTTAGAGTAAATGAATATTATTTTTTTACAAACACAATTATACCACATGTAGGATGGAAACAAAATGAAGCATAGCACGTCATATTTTTACAAGGTTCACCCCTTGATGTGGGTGACTATTTTCGTCATGTGTTTTGGGAGATCTGGGACACAAATTCTCCACTAAGAAATGAATGAACAATTACAAGTGGGTTGGTTATCTATCACCCTAAAACCATAGTGGGTATTTATGAACTTTTTCCCAAATTATAATGGTATCTCACCAGTGTTCTTTATATTGGAATCCCCCTAGTTTTTAAAAAATAAAATACTAACACAATGAGAAATATCTCAAGAACATCATGTTTCTACTACAAAAAAAACAAAACATCCTCTTCCAGACACTAAGAATAACCTAATTCAGAACTTGCTCACTTCAACATAAATTATTTGACTTCAACTGAATATAATCAATGGAAATATATTAAATTTGACTCAATATAATATTATGAATTAGTAGAAGTATCAATTCCACTTCAACTCACTAAAACTTCATAAAGAAGATATGAATATTCCTAAAAAAACATCAATTTGTATTCTTCTTTGTTTCAAATAAAAATATCACTTCATCTCAACTCAAATATTACATAAATATACATCATGTGTCCTCCAAGAATTTGTTTCTCATCTTATAATACAAACAAAAAATAAACAAAAATAGGTATTGTTTATCTTTTTTATGAAATAACACAATGCTACTCACTTTTCTGTTCACATGATCTTCCATTTACATTTAAACAAAGAATTATGAAGGCACACATGTACTGTAATTTTATCTTCGTCATGTTCACTACACCTTCAATACACCACACTTTCCATTTTTTGTTTCTCAATTCATGTGAATTTACATATGTATTAAATCATGCTTGTACCTATCACTACCTTTGTTCAAGTACACAACCTTCATACACACCCACTATCTGTACATGTTGTTTCTCAATACATAATGCTCACAAAACCAAACAAACATTGTCTATATGTCCTTCATGCAACACACTGTCTCGTATATGAGTATTCATCATCTTCAAATGAGTCATGAAAACCAAGAATTCTATTAAATCTTTTCATGAAATAGTGTGATACACTATTTTTACACAAGATTAAATATGCATGGATTTTCGGTAATCGTCATACAAGATAGGAAGACATTCATAGAAATATCCCAAATGGATTCAAGGAAAGAAATTTCTTTATGAATGATTGTGAGTGTAATATGAACATATCGAGTGCCCTGCAAGAACTCTTCTTCATCACCATTCCACCCCGGAAGGTGGCACCACACTACATCCCCACTCATGAAGGTTCTCTCCTTCTCCTTCCATGCCTCCAGCTGACATGGCCTTTTCTTGCTCCCTCAACTATGGTCAATCCTTTAGGGTCCCATTAATGGTGAAGGTTTAGGTGTCTTGGACTTGGTCAGTATATTGGATCATATTTTTTGATAATAAAAATATTATACTTATAAAATTTCTAATAAATAAACTGAAACGCATTGTCCATTAAATTTAATGTCAACCCAACCCCCCCCCCCAAACACTTCCTACATAATACATGGATAAACATTTTCTCTTTACATGAAAATTATAACTCTCTACTTCATTATGAAATAAGAAATTCATATTTCAGGGCATCCTTAAATCTTACAAGATCTTTTGTGAACAATCTATCCTTCTTTCACACAAGTCATAAAAACATACTGAACATTTCTGCAATCATCACATTCAATTGTTCCTTTATTTAAATAAACCTATTCAAATCAGAACAATTGTTCCCAAACATGAATAATTCTCAATAATAATTACATGGAAGAGCACAAACCTTCCATTAATATCATATTAACTTTTAATAATACAACTATATAAATAAAAATAAAAACACATATATTACTTTAAGTAGTTTTGGTTCTTAAACTGTAACTTCTTTACTTTTTTACATGTCTAATGGTTCAAGAGAAATGGGAATGGATTTCTCTTGAAACTGGTCAAAAAAATCTCTTTCAGAAAATCAGATAAGTAAACCATTCCTTTTCCCCTACATTGACTACTAACTGAATTAATTTTTTTTTTGTTTAAGAAATTCCTTATAAAACTTAATTTTTTCCTTTTTATTATTTCAATTATTTTTATCCTCCTCTCAAATATCTTGATAAACTTTTTATAAGGTCCAAGGACTCAAATATCTTGATAAACTTTTTATAAGGTCCAAGGACTCAAACATATCTAACCCAAATTATGGATCATAATATTCTTATCATCCATTTTATTTATAAAAGAATAAAAAAATTTATCTAACATCATCTTTTCTTTCTTTTTTTTTGGTAAAGGATTCAATTTCTCAACTTGTTTTCTCTTCTAAAATTTTCTTTAAGTTTATCAATAATTTATTTGGATGCCACTTTCCTGGATTTTTCCAAAAGCTTATTTTGAGTATAATTATTAACCAAATTCATGTTATTAAAGGTTTCTTATATAATCATTTAAACTTTATCGCTAATATCTGTATCAAAATTACTTGTTTTATCAGCTTCTAAAATGTTTATAAACAACTTGTTGATAAAAATAAAATAAAGAAGAATCTAAACATTGACCATTCTTTCCCACATAGCTTTAATAAAATTGATGACATACATCACAAAATTAGAATTCCTTTTGTTTTATAATAATTATAGAACATAAATATCATGAACATTTAAATATAATCAGTCTCCTTTTATAGGGATAAGAAAATTTTTAACCCAGATTACAACAAGCATATTTTATAGATTGAGAGGGAAAACCTTCCAATATTTTTTATGTGATGAATAAAAATATTTTTTGGATTTTGACTTCTATAACGATATAAGATTATCATGAGATTTATATGTTAGTAAATTATCTTCTCCTTCTATAGGAATTTTAACTAATTCTTCAATTATTTTAATGTTCAACTTGTAGTATTTTCCAAAAAATTAAAAGAAATAACTTTAAGTCCATATTATTTACTAAATTCTATAGATTAGAAATATCTTACAGAATAATTTTAATGCAGATCAAAATCATATTTTTATTTAAATATCGATTCAAAAAATTGAAATATCATCACATTTTTTAGTTGATATTCATAATTTTCAAATGAGGATCTTTCAATCACCCTCTCTTTTTCAGCCACCATTTTGGGAGTAGATTTATAAAAATTCTTTCAGAAGATTATTTTGAAATATAAACATCTAAGATTTAAAAAAAAAATCAATGTAAAAAAATTTTGGAAAAATAATTTTTTTTAAAAAAAAATTAAAAAAGATTTTATTTGGAAAATTTTGAACAAAAACATTGTCCAAAAAAGTTCTTACAAAACGTTTTTCTAGAAGAAAATTAAAAACATTTAAATAAAATTATATATCATCATTTTTTAATGAGTTAATTACTAAAATAAAATAGTTTAAACATGGTTTAGATATAAATGACCATTTATATTGATCATTCCTAGATTATTTTTAGTGTATTCCAATCTATCATAATATATATGTTTTGTAAAAAAATCATGAAGTTTTTCTTGAATCTTAATGAATTATAAAATGATATCTCATTTTTTATGTGTGATATCAAATTAAATATATTATTATATCTATTTTATTAGCTTAAAAATTATGTAATTTTTTTACTTAAATCTATGGACCTCTATTATCACAAAAAATGGTATTTTACTAAAAATCAAGAAAAAATCTATGAGCGTGTATTCCATCCACAATACTTGATAACACTAAGTTACAACTTCTAAAATTATTCTTTATTAGTGTATAGTGATATAGAATATTATTTATTCCAATAAGAAGAAACTAAATATTCTCATCAGAAAAAACAATATCTAGATATACTTTTTATTTCTATTCAATATTCTATAGAATTTGTATCAAAAAGAAAATTTAAATCAAAATATTTTATAGAGGTATTAAATAAACCAAGATCCATAGTAACCTTATGATAATTAAAAAACTATTATAAATATTTAATATTAGACCCTTTTTGATCCCCATGTTATCTTGCACATAATCATATAGAAAACATTAACTCTAGCTGACTTGTTTTAAAATATAGTAAACTACCAAAAATTCCTCTAAAAACATTTTGATCAGCTTGTTTCCTAGATTCATAAATATCAATATTTTTTAGGTCCTTATGGGTGTACTAAAACATTTAATATTTTCATATCAAAACTTTTTAAGAAGTTATTTTATATAATTGTTTGAGATATTAATGTTTCTTATAGTTTTTGAGAAAATTAAAAAATATTGCAAAAAGTTAAATCTACCATAATTCTCATTTCAAACTACGATTTCATATTATTTAAAAAGTAATTAGTAATAGATTATTGAGTTAAACTAAATATAATTTCATTTACATAAACATAAAAAATCAAGACATATTTGAAAACAAATTAATAAAATTTGTTGGATTCGCAGTTCCATTAATAATTTTTTTTATAAAATACCATTAAATATGTTATACTGGGCTCTCAAGGAATGTTATAGTCCATAAAGTTCCTTGGTAAGTCAAAAAATGATTCAATTTTTTTCAAAACATGGTGAATGTTGAATATGAATTTCCTTTTGTATCAATATATTAAAGAAACCACAATTCACATCCACAGTTAGTCATACTGTACAGGAAAACTATGTGGGTTCTCATTCCCTATAGTATAGCATGGACGATTCGCACTTGGTTTTTCAAACCATTTACTCAAACAATGAGAACCCATTAATTTTGGTAAATTTAATAATTTTAAGTTTCATTAAATCCTTTTAAAAAATAATTTCTCATTATTTCAGTGGACAATAACCAAAACCATTGGGATCTCTCATTGGCAACTATTCTTGGATTTGACACACACACTCTATCTGATATCTGATTAAAGAATTTCTCATCAGGTTTGATTCACATCGGTGATTACTCAATTCTATTTTAGTTGTTCCTCATTATTCAAGATATAGGTTTCACTATTTACGTACAAGCTAATTTCCCCTAATTTTATGTTCTTTTTTTATTATTTTTTCTCCTAATTTGATTCGAATCAGGAGTTGATATTGTATAATCACTCTACTACCGATATACGGTAGGTGTTCTATACATTTCTAATTGGTTTTGGTGCTTTATAGACCTAGCTTTCTTTTTTCTAATTTCTAGACTTTCTGACACGACCCCAAAATTGAACTGTTTAGTTTAATTAAATAGAATAGGACTTTTTAGGGTTACCCTTAGGTTCCTTTGAGATGTATTAGTGGTTGTTTCCCAACCCATAGATACCCATTGGGTGTTCCATACAAAATTACCTTGTTTAATCTATGTTAAGCCACCCATGGGTGAGTTAATTTGTTCCTAGGTAGAGGAATCCCTTTAATAAATGAATTTAATTGAATAAGATGTTTTTGAGATTGGTTGCCTCCTTTTACATGAAATATCATATTAATTTTGAGATTTTTAATTGATTATATCTATATTGAATTTATTAAATGGTTTATTTGTAAAATGTGAAAATGAGTGTGTTAACTCATGTGTTATGCTTAAATTTTAATTTTGATATATGAGTGGGTATACTCATTAGTTGGAATTGAATTTGAATTGTGATGTATGAATCGGTATATTCGTGGGATGGAATTGAATGTAAAATGGTAATATATGTGGGTAGACTTATATTGTATCAAAAGGTAAATGGTATGAAATGGTGAATGTTTCCATAGATGCATTGGATGATGCTACTTGGATATTGAATGTGGTAGTGGACACATTGGATTGAGTATTTTAAATGGATCTTGATTCCATGGGATGACATGGTCCTTCATTCCCCTTGGATCTAGCTTTCATGGACTTGAGTTGGACAATTTCAATACAATATGCTCTTATGACTCTAACCAGTTCATAATCGAGTTTCCATCTAGATTCTCCTAGGAATCAATGAGGATGCTTTAGTCTTATATACCATGGATTAATCCCTTTATGTTCTGACACTTTTACATATGGAATGACCATAATAAATATCATATTCTTGAATGAACTACTCAATTTTGGATATTTCTGACACTTTAGGCTGTATGGAAATGTTGTGGATAATGTGAAATGTTTGGATGAATAGAAAGGTGATGTTGGATATTTATGTATTATTGTAGCTACCTTGATAGAGGATCTTGAAAATATTTTTTAGGGAGCCTTTATAGTTCATTTAGGTATTATTTCTTTAGTGGTTTAAATTACATGGGTATATTTAATGTTCTTTACTATTTGACTAATTTACTTATACACTGCTTAGCTTTTTATATTGAACATCCTGGTCATCTATAGATCTTTGAGTGGTTACCTACTAGGATTGGATCTCACACCCTATTAAGACCATAGTTGGGTACTCGAAAAGGCTATTTGGATATAGGTAGAGACATGTAAAATTTCCCATAGTTTGGGAGAAGATTTTATACCATTTTTAGGAGTAGGGGATCATAGGACTAGGCTGGGGGCCTTAATCATATTTGGAGATAGTATACTTTTTCCTTATTGATATTTTGGGACATGTATTGTACTATAATGATTTCACCTATTATGGATGATTTCTAGATACAATCAATGATCATAATTTTGTATGACATACCGTATTTCATTATTATCTATTCCTACAATTCATATATTGTTTGTATGTTTTACTTATTTTTCTACATGTATGTTATTTTCATTCCACTAAGTTACACTCCAGTAATGGTAGAATGGTCTCCCAACAGACTCACCCTAGACCCTTACTGGTATTTATCATCCTCTGGGGTTTGGGGAGATGTGCTTGAGGCCATGTGACCCACTGGGATCTGGGTAGGGTTGGTTGTCATCCTAGTCTAGGACGTCACCAAGTGGCATCAATGTTGTATTATTTTCTAGTTTTATTTACTATTTTGCCATAATAGAAAGGTATTGGAAGGAATATGAATTTGGTAATGAGTTTTTCCTGTGAGTAGCTACCCAATATATAGGAAAAATCCAAATTACCTCGAATAAAATGATAATTTTCTAGATTTTGGCTATTACAGTTGATTTGATTCCATCATTGGGTGACACACATGAGTTTTGATGTATTTATTAACATAAATTTGGGTTTTATTGTGTTAAAACCCAATGATATTATCGTATTGTATCTCATGATCCATCTTAGGCACCTACTAGATTTCATATGCCAATCCATTTATGATGAATTACTTGTTGCATGCTATTGTGATAGGTGTTGTGATAGCTATACTTGTTCTTGTGATAGATTTTCTGTAGTGGATATAGAAAGTGATGCCATATTTTAGTTCTCAAGGAGTATGTTTTATTATGGATATAAAAGTACTCACCTTTTGATTCAATTATTCAAATTTAATTTGGTATGATATGGATTATATAGGAACCAAATTTTGGTTCATGAGAAGTTATGGAAACTAATGTATTAGAAATTGGTGAACAATTGGTTAAACCATTTTAATAAATGAATAATGGAAATTAAATGTAAAATAAATATGAATTGGAATGTAAAAGTGAACTTGGAAACATATACATGACCTAGACCTAGCTTCTGAATGGGAAAGAGGTTGTGTCTCTAGTGGTATTTGATGATTGTTCCTTTTACACTCCTGGATTTAAGAGATGTTTATGTGGTATAACCTAGTTTTAAGAGGTTTTTGACTTGTCTATGATTTTGAACTGTGGTCTTTGGTGTTGTTATTTTTTGAGGTGTGTGTTTTTTATTGTAGTAACATTTTTCCACAATGACCTCTAGTGGTATGATAGGAGTGTGGTGAAGATCACACTCTGGAGGTGGTGGGCCATGTTCTACTAGTGGATCCTAATTTAGTCCCAACTATGGAACTAGATATTAAAATGGATGTAGGTTTTTAGGAATACTTATGTGAGGTATTCAATCACCTCATAAAGATTTTTCAAGGAGAATCATAGCCTAACATGCTTATGGATAATCTGGAGCAACTGTTATTGTAGAAACATCATCCCACATTCTCTGGGGGAGGTAGTCCACAAGATATTGAGTTGTGGAAAGAGAATACACTATTGATATTTGAGAACCTTGAGATATCTCATGATAGGAGACTAAAACTCATGAATTGCATGCTTTGTGGAGTAGTAAATACTGGTGGGATGATCTGAACATGTCTGATAGACTATGAGATATTGTTTGGGATGATTTCCAAACCATGTTTTATGAAATTTTATACCCCGAGACTATGGGTAGAGAGGGATAGTGAATTCATCCATATAGACTAGAGAATGATGATGATTATGGAGTACTCAGCATGCTTTATATAGTTTCAACATTTTTCACAGAAATAACTTACTGATGAGCTATCAAGAGTAAGAAACTTTAAGGAAGGTCTCTAACTTTCTATCAGATCATAGGTCAACATGTTCAAATTAAACTCTATTACTGATGTTTTCAATCATGAACTGATTAAATAATGGATCCTGAGGGAATATTGGGGTGTAGAGCAGAGCAGTGAAGTCTCTCAACCTAGTGTTTTGGTTTCTTCGAGCCAGAAGCATTGTTTTGAGGATTCCTACAAGATGAGTACCTATCAGGTTGTGAGTACTGGTAGATTAATGTCCTTTTATCAGTTTGTTAGATGATTACAAATGAAGAATCAGTGTGACTATAACCCAGTAGAGTGCTGATATTGTTGCAGGATGGGCCATGTGCAGCGTTTCTGCCAGACATTCACTCCAGCTCTGAGTGGGAGGGGATCAGCTCTGACATCAAGTTTAGGATTAGGTTTCTCAGCTCCACATCAGGTAGGGATCTGGAGTAGTTCTTGTCAGTCAGGTTGAGAAATTGGTTTTTTTGGCCAAGTAATCTAGCAACATATTAAACCAAGCCATTATAGTGGTCCAACATTGAGCGGTGAGGTTGTGTCATAGGGTTATAGTTCCAGACAAGTTTTTCTATACATCATACCCCTAATGATCAGTGTGTTAGAACATCTATGGTTATAGTTTTTATTTTAGTATCCTTTGGTATTTCATGTAATCTTTTTGATACAGGTGTATTGCATATTTTCATATAATTCCTTGTGGTGAAAAGTTGTGGGCTCATTATAATGTCTTCTGATAGCATTATGACACTACACACCCTGTGTTGGATCAAAGTGGAGGATTTATTCCCCTAAAGGGAGTTACCCCTTGAGGTCGGTGTGTGTCACTTCATCTAGGATCTTCAGATCCTTGAGATGATAGGGTTTGGAATTATACTCAAGATGTACTAGCTAGTATCTTATCAAGCATTCATTGACTAGTATCGTCATAGGGTGACTTTCACATCACTAGAGGGTGCAGTTTATACTCACAAGGGTGAAAGTGATGTCCTGGTGAGAAAAGATGGACCATAGCATCATGGCCTATGTGGGATTAAATCCCAGAATTCTAGTTTGTGTCTAGATGATCATGGAGCACATTATATATACTTTTCTCCAGTAGTTGATCATTTTTGGGTTGTTTTCCTGAATCAATTATCTGCTTTACCTCCTGAGATAGAGGTGGATTTATCCATTGAGATAGTTTTTGGAGCTACCCTGGTATCCATTCCACCATATAATATGGATATGATGGAGTTGTTGGATCTCAAGAGGTAGATAGAGGACTTAGATGCAAAGGGATTTATTCAACCTAGTACTTCTATGTGGGGTTTTCTATCCCTTTTTTCAAAAAATGTGGATAGTACCCTTTGGATATACATGGATTATCATGAATTGAACTATTCAAATGTTAAAAACCAAAATCACTTTCCATGGATAGATAATTTTTTTAATTATCTTCAAGGAGATCAGGTGTTCCCAAAAATTGATTTGAGATCCGAATATCACCAAGTGCATTATTGACCTACATAAATAACTCATATATAATTTCATTGTAGGTTTTGTCTATATAATAATTTTTATTATTTTGTTCAGTCTCACAAACATTCCATAATTTTTCATGGCACTGATGAACCGATTATCCCATCCTTGTCTATATTTGTATGTGGTGGTTTTCTTGAATGATATCTTGGTGTATTCTCACAATCGAAAAAACCATGTCAGACAACATGAGATCGTTTTGAAAACACTGAGAGATAATTATTTATATGCTAATATCACAAATTTCCACATCTAGGTGGATCATATTCACTTATTGGGTCACATTATCTCAAATATAGGGGTATTAGTTGACCTAGAGAAGGTGATAGTTGTAGTTTCCTAGGAGAATCCCAATAACATCTTTGAAATATGTATTTTATAGGGGTAATTGGAAATTACAAGTGCTTTATACAGGACTTCTCAAACTTAGCAGTGCTATTGATGGGATTGAATATGAAGTGTAGGAAGTTTGTATTGTTAGATTCTTATGAGACTTCCTTTCAGGAGATGAAAGGATGATTAACTTCATCACCAGTCTTAATACTTCCATATCAAGGAAGGACCTACACTATGTATTGTGATTCATCAACTATCAGGCTCCGAGAAATGTTGATATAGGGGTATAGAGTCGTGGTGTACGGGTCTCAACAGTTGAGGCCACATGATAGGAATTACCTAATTCATGATCTAAAGTTAGCTGCAGTTTTTTTGTGAATTTTAATATTAGATACATTACTTACTGGGAGAGCATTTTGTGGTGTACAATGACTAAAAAATCTTCAAGTACATCTATACACAATGTGATATTAATCTGAGGTAGTGAAGGTGGTTTGAGTACCTAGAGTACTTTCAATTTGATCTTGACAACATTCCTATTAAAGGAAATGTAGTGGATGATGTAATATATAGGAGGAATCAGATATAGGTATTCTAGTAGGATAGTAGATATTCAAAACATATGTTTTTTTTCTTTAAGAAGAACTTGGGGTGTATAATTTTTAAAGAAAATTTTTCATATCATCCATTGTTGTGACCTCTACCTTACTGGATAGAGTGAGTATAAGGTAGCTATCATACTTAGAAGTCTTAATCCTCTATGATAGGGTTGCAAGTGAGGACCCTCTTCTTAGTTAGACAGTAGGTGAGGATGATATAATCTGTACACAAGGTTGTTTTTAGGATTCATTGGATGTACACAAGGATATGATGCAGGAGTTTTATTCCTCAACTTGGTCAGTGCATCCAAGTGTCACCAAGATGTATCGTGACTTACACCGTTAATACTGGTGGTTAAGTATGAAGTTTGAGGTAGTTTGTTTTGTTATGAGGTGTTCCACCTATCAGTAGGTGATGGCATAACATTAGTGACTAGTATAACATTTATAGAAGTTACCTATTCAGATGTGAAAATGGGATGATGTCATGATGAATTTTTTGAGGGATTTACCGAGGTCACCTTAAAGTAATGATGTTGTGTGGGTTATTGTTGAAAGGATCATGAAGGTTGATCATTTCTTATTGATCAATGATAAAATCTCTTTGGATGATCTTGGGAGGTTTTATATCCATGAGCTAGTATGACTACATGGGGTACCATGCACTATTGCTTTAGTTTGAGATTCCTAGTTTACGCCTCGTTTCTAGTAGATTTTTTAGAGGGATTTGGTTACACATGTTTTTCTAAGCATATCATACCACCCTCAAACTAATGGCCCATCTAATCATAGGATATAAGTGCTTAAGGACATTATATAAGCATGATTTATATATTTTGGGGGCTCATGGGAGGGTCATATACCCCTAGATGATTTATCCTACAATAACATCTATTAGGAGATAATATAGAGGATAACTTATGAGGATTTGAATGGTAGGTCATGCTGATGACCTCTGTCTAGTTAATGGTGGGTGAGGTTGCTTTACTAGGACTGTGTCTCCCATAAGAGCCATTTGAACAGGTCCAGTTGATTCAGTAGTGAATGGTTATGGTACATTATTGACAGAAATAATACATTTATCATCATATATGACCTCTTGAGTTCGAGGTTAGGGATGGGGTTTTATTCCATTTTTTATAAAGGCTGGGACACAAGAGAAATAGAAGACATGGTGAGATTTCACAGTGATATGTTGGGATATTCAAGATTATGGAGAGATTCGGGTCACTAGAATATCGTTTGTTGTTTCCACATAGGTACTGATCCATTCATGAAATCGTCTATGTATCTCAATTGTGCTTCTATCACTCAGACCCATCTTGTGATTTTCAGCCTAATGAGGATTATTTAAAGGTTCATTCTTCTTTTGAGGATAATTTGATTCGTACTGTTCAAAGGATCATAAAGGTTCTTTAAGGTCGGTCAATCCCTCTAGTTTGGGTGCTATGATAGCATGTTTGTTTATAGGATGAGACTTGGGAGTGGGATGCTGACATATGTGATTTGTGGTTGGAGTTGTTCTCAGTTGAATCTTGACCACCCTTCCAAGGGACATTTGGGGGAAATTTATTTAAGGGGGGAATATTATAAGAATTAGGGATTTATTATGAGGTAAAAATCCTTTCTTTGTCCATTTTAATACTTAAATATTTCCGAATGTTAATTTCCTTTGGTATCACTGGTGTATCAGTGGTGTTTTGGTCTAGTTTTGAGCCTGAAACCCATGTTTAAGGGTGAAATATGTCTGGCACACAGTTAGTGTAAACTATGTGGGGTTGGTCACACAGTCTAACAAACCATGCAAGGATTGTCCATAGAGCAATAAGATCCCCCGTGGTTTGAGGAAACTATATGAGAGGAGGTGAATGGCCATTCAGGTTGGTCACCAATTTTAACAGAATTGTTTTTTTTGTTTTACACATAGTTATTCAAATTGTGTGGGTGCCCCTTCCCTACAGAATACCATGTATAGTTGGTTCATTTTTTTCCAAATAGTGTTCTCAAACCATGTGACACTTTGAATTTGGGTAAATTTTATAACTATATGTTTAATTAAATACTTTTTAAACCTAATTTATTATCCTTTCAATGGGAATCAACTCAAACCCTTGTGAGATATCATTTTTTATTGTTCTTGGATTTGAGGAACACTCTGTCTGATCTCCAATTCAAGTATAATCCATCTCATGGAATCTATAACAGTGAGTACTTGATTCCTTTTTATTCATTCCTCATTCTTCAAGATATTGGATACACTATTTATGTTTAAACTAATTTTCCCTACATTCAGGTTCTTTATCCCTTTTTATTATTTCTCCTAGTCTGAGTTGAATCAAGAGTTAATACTAGATTAGAAATCTACTACCGATAAATAGTAGGTATTCTATACTTTTCCCATTGATTTTGGTGCTTTATTGATTTAGATTCCTTTTTTTCCACCTGCTGTACTTTCCAGTACAGCCTAAAAACTGAGCTGGTTAATTGAATTAAATGGAATAGGACCTTTAGGTATTTCCTTAGGTTCATTTGATATATATTAGTGGTTTTTTCTCAACCCAAGGTCATAAATGTGGTGATCCATATGAATTTATGTTTTTAAGCTATGTTAAACTATCCTTAGGATGAGTTGATACCTACCTAGATAGAGGAATCCCTTTAATAAATGAATTGAATTGAATGAGATGTTTAGGATGTGGGTTTCCTCCTTTTCCATGTGATGTCATGTTGATATTTTGATATTAAATGGATTATATTGTACATGAACTTCCTAAATAGTTTATTTGGAAAATGTTGAAATTAGTTGGTAAACTCATGTGTTATGTTTAAATATGAATTCTGATATATGAGTGGGTATACTAATTGGTTTCCTTTGAATTTGAATTTTGATATATTAGTGGGTATACTCATGAGATGAAATTGTATTTAAAATGGTTATATCAAACGGTATACACAAATTTTTTGAAAAGGTAAATGGTATGAAATGGTGAATGTTTTCGTAGATTCCTTAGATGATTCTCCTTGGATCTTGAACATGGTAGTGGATGTCTTAGATAGAGTATACTCCTTGGGTCATGATTCTATGGGATTACATGGGCCTTTATAACCATTGGATTCACCTATATTGGACTCTAGTGGGAAATGTTCAGTACAATAAGCTCCTAGGACTCCAATCAGTTCCCAACTGAGTTTCCATCAAGATTCTCCTAGGACTCGATGAGGATGCCTTGTTAATTTATACCTTCGATACATATTTTCATGGTCTGAGACATTAAAATATGGAACAGTCGTGAGAAATATGATATTCTTGGTTGAACATCTTGTCTTTGGTTGTTTCTGAAAATACAAGTTGTATGTCAAGGTTGTGGTTGACGTGACATGTTTGCATGAATGTTACGATTGTGTTGGTTATTTATGTATTATTATAGATACCTTGATAGAGGATATTGATCATATTTTATTGGGGGTCTTGAGAGGATATTTCAGTATTATTTCTTTAGTATTTTACATTCCAAAGGAATATTTACATTTTTTACTACATTCCTAATTTACTTGCACACTGTTTATCTTGTTATATTGCATAGCCTGGTCTTGTATGGATCTTTGAGTGGTTACCTACTAGAATTATATATTGAAATCTGTTTAAGTCATAATTGGGTTCCCAAATAGACTATTTGGTTGTAGGTAGAGATAGGGGAATGCTACCATAGTTTGAGAGTTTATTTTAAACCATGCATAGGAGCAGGGGAGCATGGAACCGAGCTGAGGCTTATGATGATATTTAGAGATAGCACATTTTGGTATTTTTGGTAATTTTGGACATATATTGTATTATAATTCTTTATAAATATTTTTGGTTTATTTTTATATACATTAAATGATCATCATTATGTATGAGATACCATATTACATTTTTATTTATTTCTACTATTCATTTATTGTATGGTTTTTTTACTACTTCTGCAACTTGTATGTTATTATCATTTTGTTACATTATACTCTGGTAATGAGAGAATAGTCTCCCCATGGACATAACCATAGACCTCACTACTAGTTAGAAGCCTCTGTAATTCTAGGAGATGCACTTGAAGCCATGTGACACATTGGTCTTAGAGCCCTATTGAGTGGCATCTGAGTTCTGAATGTTACATGCAGTAAGTTCTATATTTATTTGATACTCTATATTATTCTTTGCCACATTCTTCACTATTTGATAAATATTTTGTTTCCTCAAATTTTTCAAGGAATGTTATGAATTGTTTGGAACATTTATCTACCAACTAATTATTTTCAATAGAGTCTAATTCAACTTCCTTATTCAACAAACTTATTTTTTATCCCTTTTAATTCTTCATATATTTTTTGGATGAATTTTATTCTTTATAACTTATGTTCCACTTATTCTATAAAGGTTTTTCCTTATAATCATCTTGATATTCTACAAATTTTTTCTTGGGTAATTAATAAAAAATGTGTGATTCCTCCACACTAAAAAAAATTAGCAGAAATTTTCCACCATACTTTCCTCTTCCACTAATATAGTTCTTAGAGACAATGGAAATGATTTTTTCACTCAACTCATCATCCACATTATCTTTATAGTCTCAAAGAAAAACATCTTCGACATCTTGTTTTTTCATTTTTCTCATTGATTAAAAAACCATTTCATTATTGATATTGTTTTTGAACATTGGATTTTTTTTCATTTCATAAGCAGCAACTAAATTTAGAAGATTTATAAGGAGATAAATCATTCATATATTATAAAGAGGAAATTTTAGAATCAATAATGTCCAGAAAGTTTCTCATAATCTTATTAACAATTATATAATCTTACAAGACATCCTTGAATCCTCTGATGTTTCAAAAAAAAATCAATTACTCTGGTGAAGTATTCATCAATAGTTTCTTCATTTCTCATTCTTTTGTCTTCATACATATTACACCATATTTGAATCATTTCTTCTTTCACATTAGTATTCCCTTTAAAAATACTTTTTAGATTATCCTGCACACTATTGGATGTTTTGAGACCCATCACATTCATATAAACATTTTATGATAAGGATATAAGAATATAATTTATATCTTTTATATAAATATCAATATTTTTCTTATCAGTAAAGGTCATCAAGAAATAATTCTTAGTGGGTTTGAACACTATTGTAGTAGTATCAACAACTTCCAAGACAAGAGATAGAATGTAAGGAATTATACTATTTTTTCTTCCATAACATTTTTTTCCATAAAATTTAATAATCCCTCTACTATTGATAGAATTGATATTATCCATGATCAGAATTCAACAAGAGACCCTAGCTCGGATACTAGTTGAAGTTTCAAAGGATCAAATAAAAACTTAGAATGTGGTGGTTGAATTAGTTGTTCACTTTTTATAAGTTTCAACTCTTTTAAAACTTAACCCATAAAACCTATTAATCTTTTTATCCTTATAATATTTCAGTAAATACTCAAGCATGGAAAATTATGAAATCATGTAAATCAAAAAATATTTACAGGGTTCTTCCTTAGTATCAGAACCTACATCCTTGTGATAGACACTCCTATGGGTCAATAGAAATTAACTGTTATGAATAAGTGAATACAAATTTTGAAAATCCCATTAGACACCTTCTATCTCCTGATAGGAATGATTATACTGACTCTCATTAGTTTAAAATATTTCCTACAAAAAAATTATCCAAAAAATAATAGCGAACACATTGTTCAATCTACCTCTTTAAAGTTTCAGAGTTTGATGACCCTGAGTCTGATAGAATTCGGTCTGATGAACCCATATTGATTAATCCAGTGTGATCAACTCAATATGATGTACTCTTTCTAATTCTTCACTTGAAGAAACTTTCTATTTTGTTTGGATAAAAAATATTCACTTCTCGGAAACTACTCTAAACTCATTAAAAACTTCCTTTTTCTAATATATTCGTTCTGATGGACTTAGTACAATGAACCCATTATCAATATAAAAAAATCAAACACTGCTTTAATTCTTAATACAATATTCCTCAGTCTGGTAAATAAAACTTTCAAGAATCCAACGATCTTCTGAGATCTCAATCCATGAAGAAAAAACTTGACAATAATTATATATATATTCTCCTTTTCCACACAATAAAAAATTAAATCTCACAAATTTATTGTGATTCAATTTATAAGTGAATCATAATATAAATGCTGGGAAACTGGAAAATTTTTCCCTCATACTCAAATTTCAAATCTTAGAAAAACACTCACATTTAAATTTCAACTTTGAATTCTTAAAATCTTCTAAATATTTCCTTGTGATATTTTTCCTATAAAAAACTATATTTTATTTGGTATTTCAGAATAATAAAAATATACACAAGAGAGGTTGAATTGTATCTTTTCATTAATCTTTATAGTTTTTTTATTTTTACTTTTCATTGTGATTAATACAGATATACAGTGTTTTTTATTGTAATTAATTGATTATAAAATAAATATTAAAGAAGAATGCATCAATTTTTACAGTGGTTTGGAGTATAAATATCCCCTAGTCCACTCCACCAATTCTATCTATGTAATCTTAGTTATTTTTACTTGAAATTTCCTCTAATCACAACACCTTCAAATCCAAAAGTGAGTACATGAAGCTGACATCTTTATAACAAGGATAAACAGGTCATTTTGATCCTCTAAAAGGTAACCAATTATCCAAATCTTATCACAAGAAGCTGATACTTAACCACAACTACGTACAAGTAGTTTTAAATTTAACAAGTCAAAAGATTTTTATTTTTTTATGGTATGGGTTAACACTTTATTGTTGCAGCAGCAACGACTAGCAGTAGATGGATCATCATCATCGATACGAATCATAAAGTAGGAATAGCATCAAAGAATTAATTTGATGAAAATAATATTTAGGAAATAATAGTAACTTACAAGTAGAAGTTGTTACAGTAGTTCAAGGTTAAATTGTTAAGCTTCAAAGAATATCCTCTCTTAGAAAATAATAGAGTAAATCAATCTTTGTAGAAATTTTATAGATATTCAAAAAATAAATAAGGTAGTTGTATATCATATGTATCATATGTATCATATATTTAAAATATACTCTATTCATATAAATATATATATATTATTTTTGTTGATAAGATCCAAGAAAGTCACCTCATAGATCATAGATATTCAAATTTGAACTGGTCAGGGGAGTAGTAACATACATTAAGAATAATGGTAATTTTCTCTATTGAATATGGTTCTTTGAATCAATCATAAAAATCCTTTGAATTGATCATAGAATAGATTTCAATAGATCTTTATTTCTTTCAATCCCATTGTATAAATCTAGGATAAAATAATGGAATTTAATATCTCTTTTTGAATAAACAAATGTTGGGTTGAACTATATAGCGTAGGGTTTTTTTTGCATAGCGTAGGGTTCCTTTGTGTAGTTTAGGGTTTATTTGTGTAGAAGAGGGTTACTTTTCATAGCGTAGGGTCCCTTTTTCGTAGTGTAGGGTTCATTTTTGTAGCATAGGATTCCTTTCAACATATGGTTCCTAAACAATACATTCATATAAGACGAACATAGGGATAAATATAAACATTGGGATGAGAATCCATACATTCATCCTTCCAGTGTAAGGTCAATTCTAGATGGGCGGTTGATTAACCGTACATTTATTCTCCAAATGTAGTTTTTGAATATTGATTCTAGACTTAATCATTAGATTTTTATTCCATATGTTTATTCAAATTTAGGGTTGTTGATCTATGTGTTTACTGTTCACCATAGGGATGGTGATCTATATGTTTATTCACAAAATGTAAGGTATAAAGAGTGTTTCCATAACACATCACATGAATTATTATTTCATCAAAACGATACAGACAAGATATATATATTCCTAAAAAAACACATAAAGAAACTTTCTTAGAAAACAAGACAGGTAATTTGTGAGAATCCAAATCAATAAGATTTATAGAGTATTTTTATGATAATACTTGTCTACAAATCTCCCCCATTTTGGGGATCAAAAAAACCATAACATAATTTATAGAAAATATTTTAATTGTAAACACTAATAAAATAATATTTAAAAATAAATTGAATTTGTGAAAATTGATTGATTTTCCATCGTATTATTTTGATTTCATAGTATTGTTTCGATGATAAGAAATAGATACTCTTAAATTGAGAATGATTGTGTTTACCAAAATTTTATCCCCCTTTTCTGATATCAAAAAGAAATTATATGAAAAATGATTAAAATACATTTAATTTTACACTTAAAAATAAATGAATGTTATAGTGTAATAGTTATAAAAGTAATTCAATTGTTCTGGAAGTGGAAAATTGGACACGAATATTAAAATAAAAGAATTATAAAATGATATTAAACACATAGATATAAAGTAATGTAAATTTAATTGAAAATAAAATTTTGTCTAAAATTATGAGTAGATTCCAGAGTCAACTGAATAATGGTTTCAAAAGGATGATATTGGGTCACATTGATTGGCTGGATCAAAATCTCCACGTGGATAGTGTGCATCAGGATGATAAATTGACGAAACAGAACCATGAATATGATATATCTTCACCAAAAAAACTCTAAAAGTGATTGTTAAAAACTGATTTCCATTATTACAGCATATTCCTTGAATATTTTCCTATTCTCAAACTCTCAACCAAATTCACATTAAAATTTTCATTAACTAAATATTCATTATGAATGAATATAAATAACTGATCTTTTACTTAATGAAGAACCATCCCTAATAAGGATTCAATTTAGGTTAGCTAACTGATCATCCTTCTATGACCTACAAGGAACTATCCCCTATATAAGGATTTAGAGAAGGTTCATTCACTAGACCAAAGCTAATCGGGCTTGGAAGAAAGAGACGGTATAGCATTGCCATCGACACCAGGCATGTTCATCCCTTCACAGGATAGATAGTCGACCAGTCATACGAAGGTGGAGTGTTGATCATGATGTATATGCTAGGGAGGGCAGTTTCCAGTAGTCATTGTATAGGATGAATTCCTTTAAGTCCTTCAGGTCCTATAATGTCACAAAGCCTACAAACCATGTATGGGTTCCCATTTAACCCTTAAAACTGATATTGTCAAAAATAAATAAAAATGAAGGCCTTAGGGCCATTTAGGTAGGAGTACAGTCACACTAAATAGTGTGTATTATATCATTCATTTCTAATGACACATGATTTATAGCCTCAAATCTTCTAATCAAATATCATGACATTGTTGTGTAGAGGTTGATTCCTAATTACTTACTCAGATAGACAGAAATTCCCAACCTAACATCTTCTTTAAATCATCAAAAATAAAATTTCATCACATATTCTTCTTTTAAATTTCTGATTTCTCTAGCTAAATTTTTAATAAAATCTTCAATATCACCCGTAGAAACAAAAGTTTCATGAATTTCCATGAATTGAGTCTAAAGAGCTTCAAACTCAGTTCTAGGTATAGTAGAACTTCTTAAATATTCAATTTTATTCTTCTTTATCTTCCAATTATTTTCTTAGATAAAAGTTATGATCATTTAGGTGATTGTAATTATGGATCGGAGCTTTAGTATTTCTATTCAATGAGTTAGAAGACTCAATAGAAATAGATATGTGAGGTTTTCTAACCTCCACTAATGCTACCCTTGGATCTTCATCAGAAACAGCAGTTTCAAGTCCTTTTGTCCTTTATCTTAATGCAGACACCTCTGTATCTATATAATCAACAACAACAAGAAATTTATTTATAGGGGTAGATCCACTAAAAATAGGGAAAAATTCCTTAAATTTATTTTCTTTTTGACCCACTTTCTCGTCATCCTCATCCATTTGAGACAGATGCTCAACTATATCTTTATTCACTTCTTCAGCCTCAAAAATGTTTATTGATATTCTTATTCTTTGAAAAAGACTATATTATTCAATTCTTGATTCATATTCTTCCTTCGGCCTATGGCTAACAGAAAAATAGATGGTGCCATTAACTACTCCCCATGAGTAGTATCTATCATTATTTGATGTTCTTTTATTATAATAGGAAATATACTACCACTATACTCACTTCATACGTATCCAAATTCTTCAAAGTTATAGCATTTAAAATATTTCTATGATGGAATCTCTATCCAAAATATATGTCCCACCTTTTTCAAATCTGAATAACAAGAGAAAAAGAATCCTTCCAATGGGATAAAAAATCATTATTGCTTCTATATGATAGCAATGTTGAAATTATCTCAGCATATACCGGCTAAAATTCAAATTGATATTATTCAAAAACCAAAATTGAATATATATATATATATATATCCTAATGAAAAACATTTCTAACTCAGCCATCCTAGGAACAAATGCATATTGAATAATCTTCTTCAAGACCTTTTGATTATAATTATGGTCTTTAGTATTAAACTTCGTGACATTTTGAGTTTCAAATAGAGAAAAAACTAATTCCAATGACATAAATTTATCATATCCTATCTTTCCTAAATCAAAATGAAATTCCCACTCATGGGGAAAACTAACAGCCAAAAAATTGGCAATGAATAAATTGAAAATTTGTTATGGTGAATATTAGATATAAAAATATCTCTATCATCTCTAAAATAGAATGAGGCATTTAAATATATTTCATTTACTTCAACTTCCTAAACCATAGGTGTATTACCATCTCCAAAAATAAATTTCAATCCTTGAAATCTAATAGTGTTCCTAAAAAATATATTTGTTTGATTTAACTTATAAAAATCTATTACCTTGACTTGGAAAATTTTTTGATACTTCACATGCTGGTAGATTGGATCACTCAAATAAACTTCATCAACTATTCCTAAAGGTTATATTGTCAATGTTTTGAGGATTGAAGGTTTGAAGGTTAGGTTTTTGGAAAACCAAAATTAGATATCCTCTAAAATATAATGGTTCATGAAGGTATAAGAATTAGAGCAGGATATTTCTAATGGTTTAGTGGCATTGTCTAATTTCATGGTGATTAAGAATGTAATCATTATATTTTTCGAAAATAAAACTATACAAAAAAAAATTAAACCTTTATTTAGGATTTAATAATAAATAAATGAGAAATAAAAATGAAAAAAAAAGTATAGATAAATAAATTAATCAAAATAAATTGATAAATATTTATTTAAAATTATATATTCCTCGCTCACCCTTAATAACATAAAAACATGAAATGGGAAGTGGTTTAGTAAAAATATCATCTAATTGATATTATGTATTTAAAAATTCTCAACAAATATCTTTTTTAAGGAAATTATATATTATAAAATTATGCCTTATATCAATATGTTTAGTCCTATAATGACTTACAGGATTTTTTGAAATATTCATCCCACTAGTATTATCACATAAAATAATATTATTATTAAAATTTACTCCAAAATCCAGTAGAGTTTGTTTCATCTACAACAATTGTACAAATTAAATGTCAGCTGATATATATTAGGCTTCAACTGCTGACAGGGAAACTGAATGTTGTTTCTTAATCAAACATGATACAAACTATTTTTCCAAAAAATTGATAGGTACTTGAGGGTCTTTTTATATATAATATATATCCTCAAAAGTCTATATCGAAGTATGAAATTAAATTAAAATCATATGTTTTGGGGAAAATTTAGATTAAAAAATAGTACCAATTAAATATCTAAAAATTATTTTAACAATACTAAGAAATGATTCTTTCGGATTTGACTGAAATCTATCACATAGACATACATATTACATTATGTCTGGTCTACTAGAAGTAAGATAAAATAAACTATCAATCATATTAGTATTTAAATTTTTGGAAACATGTTTTCTAGATTAATCCAAATCAAATTTTACATTGGTAAACATGGAATTTTTATAAGTCGTATTATTTTCTTGACCAAACCTTTTTAATAAATCAATAATATATTTTCTTTAATTTAAAAAAAATTCCATAATCATTTTGATAGATTTTAAATACTAATACTAAATTAAATTCTACCAACATACTCATTTCAAATTATTTTTTCATTAGATATGAAAAAACATTAAAGTCTTTTTTATTTTTTGAACTAAAAATATCATCGTTAATTTAAATTTTTACTAATAAAATATTAGAAAAAACGATTTTATTAAAAAGAGTATGATCTAATAATCCCACAGAAAATCCATTTTCCAATGAAAAAATAGATTAATTTTTCATACCAAAATATATGTTCTTCTTTATGACCATAAATATATTTACTAAGTTTAAAAATAGAATTGGGTTTATGAGGATTTTCAAAACCTGGAGGTTGTTCTACATAAACATTATCCATTAAATATTCACTTCAAAATTAATATTTAACATTTCTATGATATAATATAAAATTCATTTGAGATGCATAAGATAAAAGTATTATAATGTATTATAACATAGCTACAGGAATAAAGGTTTCATCATAATATATTCCTTCTTCTAGATTAAATCCTTTAGATACTAAACTAGATTTATTGCTAGTTATGATTCCTTGATCATTCTGTTTATTTCTAAAGACCAATTGGGTTCCTCTTATGGGATAATTGGATGGTATTTCTACTAATTCCCAAACTTTATTTCTATGGAATTGTTTCAGTTCTTATTTTATGGATAACTACTAACTTTCATCTTATAAATATTCATTACTATACATAGGTTCTAATTGAGATAGAAAGGAAGAGGATTCAATTAAGTTTCCTACATTTCATCTAGTTCTAACTCATGTGTCTAGGTTTCCTATACCAGTTTCTAAAGTACTTTCCTTTAAGGTTCTAGACTATCTTGGTTAGACAATTTTAGTTTCTTCAATTTCCTATTCTTCGGAACTTGAATAATTTCATTGATTTTATTTTCAAAATCATACATAGTTGAATCAAGTCTCATGTTGTCAAAAAGAGTCAGTATTTTCATATGATTGATCTTTCTTTTTAAAGAAAGGTCCAGTTTCGTCAAACTTTACATGAACTGATTCTTAAAAAATCATTGACTTTTTATTAAACACTCTATAGGATTTATAAGTAAAAGACTATCCTATAAATATTTCATCATCATCTTTTAGATTGAATTTACCAAGGTTGCCCTTAGTATTCAACATATATACCTTGCATCCAAAAATTGTAAAGTGCTTTAATTTAGGTTTTCTATTATTCCAATGTTGATAGGATGTCTTTTTAATAAAGGGTGTTATTAAAACTCTATTCATGATATAGAAAGTTGTTCTTACAGATTCTGTCCGTAAATATGTAGGAAGACTGTATTCATTCATCATATTCCTTTCTATTTATTGAATATTTATGACTTTCCATTCAATAAATACATTTTGTTGAGGTATTCTTAGTGTAGAGAAGGTGTTTTTAAAACCTAAATTTGAGAAACATAAATTAAATTATTGATTCTTAAATTCTACACAATGATATCTTCTAAATTAAATTATTTTAAAATATTTTTCATTTTGAATGATTTCGCAATAGATTTCAAAAATTGTGAATACTTCAATTTTTAACTTTAGAAAATAAAGCTAAGTAAATATTGAAAAATAATAAACTAGAACGTAAACATATAATTTACCATCCAATCATTCAATCCTAGATATTCCAAACAAATTCATGAGGATAAATTCTAATAGTTTATATATGTACATTTTGTTAATAGATTTGAAGGATGATTTATGTTGTTTATTGATTTGGCATTCATCGCAAAATCTATCATTTCCAAATATCAGACTGGGTAAATAATAAATTAATTGATTCTTATATAATTTATATAAAGAATATATATTTCAATGTCTATTTATTTTATTCTAGATACATGACTCATTTTCTTTAGCAGTTAATCAAATAATTTTTTTACACAAGGAATTAAGATCCAAAGTATAAACATTTTCTATTCTCGGTGCTCCAAATTTAAGCATTTTGTATTTAAAAACTAGGAATGAATTATTATAGAAATCAACATAAATACATCATCACAAAGTTGAGAAATATTTAAAAGGCTATACTTTTTCCCTTGTACATACAGTACTTTTTTTATTGATATTGTCTTTGGATATCCAACAATTCCAAATCCAATGATTTCTCCTTTTTCATTGTCACCAAAGGTGACTAGGACCCCATCCATTTGAGTTAGTGTATAAAAATTTGGTGAGTCTCCACTAATGTTTCTGGAGTAGCCACTATCCATTTATCATATATAATTTTTTTTCTTATGGTATTTTACCTACAAAATAACCTAAACACGAGTTTGTTTTGGTGCCCATATTTTCTTGGGTCCAGATATGTCAATGAGTAATGATATGGAAATCCATATTATCCTTATTTTTTCATAATTTATATTAATTTCTTAATTCATATTTTTCGAAATAAAGGAATTTTTAATATAACTTATTTGAGGATTAATTAAATAAATTTTTTTTGTTTAATGACATTTTATTTTATAGTAATACCAAGCAGTATTTTATTTAATTGGGAACAAAATCATTCTTATATATTTGTGATTTTTCACCCTCAATATTCCATAAATTTATATTTTAATAACATTCTTTCTAAGAGGTTCATTTAATGCATTTTCTTTGTTATTTAAAATACTAGTAGCACATTTGAAATATTCTACTTAATTCTATATTTCTTTTATCATTTTTCATGAACAATACATTTTTTTGTAGATGAATTAAATTTTTTAATTAGTTCTTGATGTTGTTTTAGCATAGTGTCTCTTCCACCTAAAAATGAATTGTGAATATTTTTTAATGATTTATGATTCTTTATTAAAGAATCATATTTATCTTCAATCATTGAACTATAGGAATTCATTTTACTAATTGAAAAATTATCAAAGTCAGAAGTAGATGAATAATAGATGATCATTATTTATTTCCAACATCCATAGTTAGCACCATTAAAATATAGATATTGAATCATAAACATACCTTATTTTTAATCACCCATTTTCATCTTCATTGTATAGACGTTAATCTGTTAATATTCCTATATCTTTATTTAATTTACCAAAAAATTCTCCTTTGATACCAATAGTTATGTCAGAATAATACAAAGATACCCAAGAGGATGGTGAATTGTGTCTTTTTGGTAATCTTTATAGATTCTGGATTTTAAATTTTATTTATGATTAATGTAGATATAAAGTTTTATATATTGTAAGTAGTAGGTAAATTGTAAATAAGAACATGTCATTTTTTATAGTGGTTCAGGGCACAAAGATTCCCAATTCCACTCCCCCAACACTATCTTTGTGGGCTTGGTGATTTTCACTAGAAAGGACCTCTTATCATAAGACCTTCAAATCTACAAATCAGTACGGGCAGTTGAAACCCTTACAACAAGGAAAAATAGAGGCATCTAGTTCATTAAAAGATAACATGTTATCCACATATTGGAACAAGAAGATGATACTTAACCACAACTGAGTATGAGTAGTTGGAAGTCTAATAAATCAAAAGAGTTTGATTTTCTGATGGTTTAGGCTAATATTTCATAGTTCCAATAGTACTAACAGATAGTATATTGATATTATTCGTTTATAATAATATTAAATTATAAATATCTTCTATTAATTCCTTTGTTTCAAATAATCTTTAGGAAATAATAACAACAATAAAGTACCAATAGTTACAGCAGTACGAGGATGAAATGTAGCGCTTTAAAGTAAAGAGTCTCTTAGAAAATAACTGATTCAATCAATCTTTGAAGCAGTTATGTATAGATACAAAAAATAAATAATTTATTTTTATATTGAATATATCAACTGTATCATATATTGCTAAAATACTATGTTCATATAAATAGAGAGATTTTCTTTTAGTTGAGCAGATCCAAGAAATTATCCTCATAGATCACATATACTCAAATTTGAATCAACTAAGGGAGTCGTAACTTCCCTTAATAATAGGAGTGATGTTTTCCATTGTATATGGTTCTTTGAATCAATCATAAAAATCTGCTGAGTTGATCATAGAGTAGATTTCAATAAATCTTTATTTCTATCGAGATAGTTGTATAAATCTCAGATAAAATTGTAGAATTAAATCTGTGTTGTAAAATAAAATATATATATATGGTTGAACTACATAGAATAGGGTTCATTTACATTACGTAGGTCTATTTTTCATATTTTTGGGTTTAATTTCATAGCATAGGATTCCTTTGCATAGAATAGGGTTCCTTTGAATAATGTAGGGTTACATTCAACGTATTTTTCATGAACCATAGGTTTATCTAAGTAGAACATAGGGATAAAAAGTAACGTTGGGTTGAGAATTCATATGTTTATCTTTCAAGCATAGATTTGATTCCAAATATAGGTTTGATTAACCATATGATCATTATTTGAATGTTGGGATTGAACAATTATTCTTGGCTTTAACGTTCAATTTTTATTCCATACGTTTATTCAAATATAACATTTCTAATAAATACATTTATTGTTTAGTGTTCGGATATTGATCCATACATTAATTCACCAAACATAGGGTTTGCATAGTGATTTCAAAACAAATCTCATAGGTTTTTATTTCCGCAAAAAATATATAGAATATATATATATATATTCCTAAATAATACATAAATAAACTTTATTAGAAAAAAATAAGGGTATTTGTGACCATAAAAATCAATAATATTTATAGAATATTTTTGAGACAATACATGCACAACATTCTTCAGTCCAATATAACTTAATCGTCTATGTTGTGATGTAACTTCCTCATCTCAGAACGATAAATATTTTTCCACTCACCATGATCTTAATTTCTTCCTCTGCTCATTATGATTTGACTATCTTTATCTCATTATGATTTGACTATCTTTATCTCATTATGAACTTACTATCATTCACTACTTAATATGATCTAACTATCTTTCACTACTCATTATGATCTAATTATCCACTTCAAATTTAGTCTAATTAAAATTAATTCTTAGAGTCAGTCTAATGGAATACTCATAATGAAGGAATTCTCATTGTGATGGAATTTTCATTATGATGTTCTACATCTCATGATAAATCCACTCAAAAAATTTGAAATTCATCATCCTTTATAAGCTTTTAACATTTATATTTCTAACAACATCTATGTCTGGTACTTCTGGATCTAATCATTTGTGTTTGGGTTTCTTGAACCGATACAACCATTATAATTCCTCAATTTCATAAAAATATTTTATCTAGATATTTTTCATGATTTATGAGAGCTTTAAGATTAGAAAAACATCTTCTGACTTGGGTTATAAAGTATGAAAACTTTATAAAACTTGATTTCACTGTCTTATTTTAGAATTATTCAAGGATATTATAAATTTATCACTCAACAACTTCTGATTTTTTAGAAAACATTGTTTCTGATAGATGTTGAGCTTTATATCGATGGACCTGAGACAGGTTGTGTGTGTGATCAACAACTACTTCTTTCTAACAAACTTTATGTCCAATATTTCTTGGTCTGATTATCTACATCTAGTTTCCCAGTTTTATTCTCTATGTCAGGAAAAAAAATCGTAAAAGTATAAATTTTCTCCCCCTTTATGTTTATATTAAAACGTTTATCAAATTTCAACATTATTACAAAAACTCATTCTGATGGATTGGGTTTGATCTTGAAGAAAAACCATTATTTTACAAAAAATCTTAGTTTCCAAAAAATACAAAACATTTTTAAAATGAAAAACATCACCAAGGTTATTTAATTCTAATTCGTAAGGGTTTTCCAAAGGTTCTATGAGATGATGTACCAAGGTACTTTCATGACTTTTCAATCTTTTCTAATGAGTTTTCATAGAAATTATTTTTTTAAAATGGAAATATAAATGATACTTTTAAAAGAATGGTAAATACCTTTTTGAATAAAAAGTTATGTTTTTATGAAAATGTTTTTCATGCGTTTTCATGTTTTTCACTAGACTAGCAGTTTTCTTATTTTTATGTTTCTTACTAAAAAAAATTTATTCATCCAATAGTTTTTAAAAAAATCATAGGATAAAAGGATTGGTGAGGTAAAGGAATTGTTCAATTTGAAAGTCATGAAGAGTTTTCTTGAAAATTAATCATGTTTTATTTTAAAATTTTAATATGGGGGGAATATTTGATACTGATTAGAATTTTCCAATTGGTATTATATGGTTTTCTATGTTTAATTATGACATGGATTACTAAAAATTTAAACCTGAAAATATCCTCAAATTTAAGAGAATTAATTCATATATTAAAACTCAATTTTATGTAATATTTAAGTATGGGTCATTATATTTGGTATCATATTTTGAATTAGATAACTCTGAAGTTTACAATAATATTAATAACTTGACCTTAAAATATTATACCTTATAGGTAAGATCAAATGTTATAAAATTTTAAGATTACCATGTTTATTCATCTGAATTATGTCCTTTCTGAATGGTTTTCTATAGTAGAAATAGGTAAGTTATAGTGGGAAGGAACCAATAAGAAAATATCCTTCCAAATCAGCAACCCATGACGGTTGTAATTGGAATAGAATAGTTTTTTTGAAATTATGGATCAGTTGAAACAATATATAAATGGTGGTGGTATCCATGCTAGAGAAGAAAAAGATCTACCATTAAGTAACATGTCTACTATAAATAATTTCATGAGGAAATACCCCCCATAATTTAGGTTATCATCTGACCTACTGGTTTCCAAAAGTATGGGCAATGCTATGGAGAATATATTTTACGTCATGGGATGTTTGGAATGTCAAAAGGTAACTCTTTCCATTTATCATTTTGAAGGTAAAGCTGGTCGATAGTGGTCTTTAGTTAAGAATACCAATGATAAATGTGATGAAACATCCCAATATTTTATGGTATGCCTCTTTTAAAATTTAATAACTTTTATAGTTTATACTTTATGCAACACTGAGTTTAAAACTGCAATATACTATTAAGTATGACCATTTGAATATTAATGTGACCATTAGGAATAGTAATACGACTAATAGAATAGTAACTTCACCTCTAAAAGTATAAATAAAATTTGGGTATATTATAAATGAAAATTTGTTATATTTATATCTACATATAAGTAATTAAATGTTTTAAAAATGATTAATTAAGTGTTGGTGTTTTTGTAAAGCATAAATGTTTATTTAAAATTTTATAATTAGTATAATGTTTTAAAAGAAAATTTATTTTCATAAAATAGATCATAAATTTTTATTTTTTTCTTATGATTAAAATATTATTCTATGATACCTTAATTAATTTTTCAAAGTGTTGTAAAATCAGTTATAATTTTAAAATTGGTATTTTTAGAAAAAATGGGGATTTTATTTAAAATTTTAATTTTTCATATTTAGGAAATTATTTTCATAAAAGGGAGTTTATTATTTATTTCTATATGTAAAAAAAGGTTATGTTGATTTTTTGGGATTTTTCTAAAATACTTGATTTTCTGTGAATTGTAAAATACGGTAATTTAAGATATAAATACATTATAAGTTAAATACACTATTAATTGAGTCATTATTAATGTAATAACCATAATATTGAACTTACCTTAATTTTTTTAATATATTTAGAGATAATTCTCAAACTTTTCATAGTCTTTAGCCAAAAATAATAAACAAATGAATAAAATACTCAAAAAACACCCATCTCCTCCACTATAAATACCTCCCCTCACCACCTCTTCTTCTCACACCGCTAAATACTTAAATCTTATCCAATTTATACCCAATCCAAATATCGAATCTCTTCCCCACGTTCTGTTCCTTCTAGTATCACCCAAAAGACCATTTCAAAGTTCCTTAAGGAGGTTCACAAAGAGAAGAACTCAAAAGGTAAAATCTCTTTTTGTTTTTTTAATTTTATTTCATTTTCTTTTCTTTTATTATGATTAACATACCTCCTTTATACAATCATGATTGATAAATACAGTTTATTATATATACTATAATTTTATTATGTTTATGGTATATTCATCATCACTTATTTTCTCTTCCCCTTTTTGTTCTAAAAATAAAAACGTCATCTGTGAGGTGTCGATTCACCATCTTCATGGATGATGATTCATTAATTTTATAATATTTCCTTCAAGGATTGTCATAAAACCATTTTTTGACTAAAACATATTATAATATGTATATAACAACATATATAGTGTTCTGAAACAAATATATATACATTACATTAATTAATAAAACCAAATTATTGTGTGATGATCGTAAAAACACTTAAATAATCAAAATGGTTACCATTAAAATTTTATCTAATGAATAGTCCTCATATCTAAAAAAATGAATATATAATACCATTTAAAATTTTATAAGTTCATTAATAATAAATAATTTTAATTCTGGATAACTATTCTCATTTCACATGATATTTCATACATGTATACTAGTGAACCTATTATTAAATATCAAGGAAATGAACACTTTCGAACCATGAATGCTTTCAGACAAGTACAAAATTCTTTCGAACATAAGGTATGGGATTCTCCTTAAACCTTCATTTCTCATTTGGGTTACACTTTTTCTATCTTTACACTAATGTAATTATTCATTCACTTTATATACTACTATTATATTATATTTATAAGTTCAAAACTCATGTTTCTAAATTAATTCATCTTTCTTTCATAGGGAAATACATGTTTTTCAATATTCTCTTTTCAATTCCTCTCAATAAGAAAGCTCTGTTAAAGGTTACATCCCAATTTCTTACCCATTTTCAAGTACACATCATAATATTTTACAAGGAACCAATATTTTTATAAAATTAATCATTTTATGTTGACAAACTAGTTTAGTTCTTTTCTGGTTTTATACAATCAATTAAGCCTTGTCTGTTTTGAATACACTTTTATATTTTCTTTTAAACCGCACTAAAGAGGCTCATTTATAAAGACTCTTTTTACATGTTTTTACTTCATTTAGACATAATTTATGCATTAAATATAATTTATTTTTCCTACCATTTTCTTTTATGTGATAAACATTGTTGAAATCAAATTTTATACAAATTTTTGTTTCAAAATAAATCTTCATTCCAAAGTAAAAAAATGGAATTTCTTTCAAAAATTTATTAATAATTTTATTAGATTACTTTTATATAATTCAAATCCCTTTGTTGAATTTTATTATTGATAGTGTTTAATCTCTTAATATACAATATACCATATTTTATTAAAGGGTTTATGTTTTTTTGACTCTGGGTGTGTTATTCATTGTTTATTGTTAAAGTATTCAAATTTCATATGCTAGTTTTTAAATAAGAATTTTTATGTTATGTTTCACCCTACTCATATAAGGAATGAATATGAATTATTAATTAATGGGAGGAGACCACTATAGACCTTTTATGCATCGGTATGTCTCATGAGACAAACTAGTTTGGGTATTGGATGGTATCTTACCCGTTTATGGTGTCTTGGCCGAAGCCTTCACTTTATATTGTGATGTCTGGTATTATAAATTCCCTCATTATGATATTGTTAATTGATAATCCATGTCATTATTCAACTAGTATAATATACATGGTTAAGTATCATTCTCAAGTAATTATTTATGTAATTATTTAATCAGTTTTTTTCCCTGTCATATTATGCTCAATATTATGTTTTAATGAAATTTGTTTTTAGTTATTCACCATTATTTATTTTTTATATTTATTTATGATAGATTTATATGTATTACTTACCCTTAATGAGAATATAATCTCACCAGTTTATTATATTTTATTTTTCCCTAGGATGAAAAATGTATATTAGGAATGCCTTGTATAGATAATCTATGAGTTTAATGATGTTTCCAATACAGTTTCTATGTTGTTTTCCCATTAAAGTTATAATGTAAAACTTATGTTTGTATCTCATTTTCTAAAACCTCTTAACTAATCAATCCTTCGGGATAAAAATTTCTTGTTTATTACACAAAATTAATAAAATAAGGCAATGGATTTGGGATACTGGGGTCAAGTTATTTATAGTTGGTATCAGAGAAATTTTAGTAGAAACCATAGAAACTAGATTTAAAAGACATAAATTTTGGAATATAAACCTAAGATAGACTTTTGAGGATAATCTAATAATAACATCCTAGAATTCCATTAAGGTGGATATTATTTTGTTCTTCCTAGAAATACATCCATACCTGGATATTATAAGAGGAAGTGGTTCTGATACTGATGTTCCTAAGGGTAACAATTATAAAAATCTACATTGGTCCCAACTTATTGTAACCTGTTATTTGACAATGAGCCTTAGTAAACACCTAGTTTGACACTCCCATGAGATATTCTTATTATAATTCAATGATTCTTAACAAAACATTATAAAGTATTTGAAAGTAAATATGTCCTCACAAAAACTATGTTTATGATTTTGAGATTAGCTATGCATAAATTTTTCAATTTATGATAAATGTTACTAGTTTGAAATTATGCATTATGATTAATGATATAATTTATTATATTCCATTATTTAGAAATTATTCTTATTTAAAGGAATGGAAACTATATAAAAACATGAATTCCATGTATATGTATAATAATGATGTTAGAGAAGGAGTTGTAACTGGAGATGAGAAAACTTATAACTATATTGGGGTAGATGAGTCATGTGATTAATAATAACCTTACTCACATAGAGAATCCTGATCCACAACATGGTGTATCTATTTTATACCAATTTAGGTGAAAATAACCCCCATCATTCAGTGGGACTAAAAACCCATTTGTATCTGAGTAGTGGATAAGTTCCTTTGAGAAGTTATTTCTCAATTTGGGAAGTAACGAATGGGAGAACGTTATCATAGTAGTTTATATTATATCAGGATATGTAGATCAATGATGGCCATTAATTCAAATCACTTAGGAGGAGGAAGAAATTTAAAATGTGGAATGGAAGTATTTCAAGAAAATTTTCTTAGAAAATTATTTCCCTCGCGAACAGTGAGTAGATATAGAGAAGAAATTATTGAATCTGTGGTAAAAGGAGGATGAGAATGTTTCCAAGTATGAATCCAACTTTACAAGGTTATAAAGTCATGTTATAGATTATGTTCATAATACAAAGAACAAGATTGATCGATTCTTTGATACGTTAAAACTATTCCTCTAAAGGGAACTAATTTCCAAAATTTTCTCATTATATAATGATATAGTCTCACGTACTATCAAGACAGAGAAATAATTCTCAAGTTCTTATGGATTTAATTGAATGTAATGTAATAAGAGTGATGTTAAAAACTCTAGAAAAGATAATAATCAAATGGGTAATAAGGGAAGAGTTGACTTTCCATCATGCAATAAATGTTAAAATAAACATCATGGAGTATTTTATTGGGGATGGGAGTTTGCTAAAAGTGTAGAGAAAAAGGCCCCCAAACATTTGATTTTAAGGAAAATAAAGAAGGTACCAATGTTCAATGATACAATTTTAAAGATATGGTACATATTGATAATAGTTTTCCTAACAGTTAAAGAAACTTTCACCAGAAAAAGACAAGGTAAAAAGTCTATGATTTTTCAATCACAATAGTTACAGTTGATGTTCTTAATAATGTACTGGTCAGTACTTTAATCATCTACTCAAATTTATCAAAAAAATTATTTGATTTTGGATCATCACATTCCTTTATATCTTCCTATTTTTCTTTAAAAATTAGTTATTTCTAATTCACCTCAACAAGGTAGCTATCTATAAAGACTTTTAGTGGAAACCATATTACAATAAATATATATTGATTAATTACTAATTTTATTATCATACCTGTGGTTGAATTTTAAATAATCCTTATTATGCATTGGATTTCAATGTATAATGAAAAAAATTATATTGAACAGAAGAAAATTATTGTTTGTGATGAATGTATGGAATTTATCATCTTTATAGGGGATATTATATCATCTGTGTCATATCTGGATCCACATCTAGTTTCTCTTCTAAATTAATTTATTTGGGAATAATAGAAAATATCATCTATGCATGAGGAAATAAATATTAAAATTGAGGATGTACTTGTTGTATAAAAATACAATGATTTATTTCCAGAGTATTTGTATGGACATCCTCCAGAGTAGGAATTTGAGTTTTATATTGATTTAATCCTTGATGAAAGACATGTATCAAAGACTCCCTATAAAATGTCCATAATTGATTTAGCAGAGTAAAATTAACAACTATAGGAATTCAGTGATAAGGGATTTATACTCCTTATTATTTCACCTTGGTGGGCTCTAAATCTATATGTTAGGAAGAAATATGGGTTTATGAGGCCATGCATTAACTATTGGGAGATCAATGATATTGTGATAAATAAAAATTATTTGTTTCCTCACATTGATGACTTATTTGATTAACTTAATGAATATCAATATATTTCAAAGATTGATCTTCTATCTAGATATCATCAATTGCATGTGGGGAAAGAAGATAGTCCAAACAAATCATTTCAAATCAAGTATGGACATTACAAGTTTACCGCAATTCCATTTTGACTGACTAATTCACTCTATATTTTTTTGGATCTAATGAACATAGTATTCAAGGAATATCTTGACTATTTTTTCTGGTATTTATTGATGATATCTTGATATATTCCAAAATCTATGAGGACCATGATAACCACTTATATATTGTTATACAGGGTTTTTTATTGTGATTAATTGATTAGAAAATAAATATTAAAGAAGAACGCATCAATTTTTATAGTGGTTTGGAGTATAAATATCCCCTACTCCACTCCACTAATTCTATCTATGTAATCTTAGTTATTTTTACTTGAAATGTCCTCTAATCACAACACCTTAAAATCCAAAAGTGAGTACAGGAAGTTGACATCTTTATAACAAGGATAAACAGGTCATTTTGATCCTTTAAAAGGGAACCAATTATCTACATCTTATCACAAGAAGCTGATACTTAACCACAACTACGTACAAGTAGTTTTAAATTTAACAAGTCAAAATATTTTTATTTTTTTATAGTTTGGGTTAACACTTTATTATTGCAGCAGCAACGAATAGCAGTAGATGGATCATCATCATCGATACGAATCATAAAGTAGGAATAGCATCAAATAATTAATTTGATGAAAATAATATTTAGGAAATAATAGTAACTCACAAGTAGAAGTTGTTACAGCTGTTCAAGGTTAAATTGTTAAGCTTCAAAGAATATCCTCTCTTAGAAAATAATAGTGTAAATAAATCTTTGTAGAAATTTTATACAGATTCAAAAAATAAAGAATGTAGTTGTATATCATATATATAATATGTATCATATACTTAAAATATACTCTATTCATATAAATATATATATTTTATTTTTGTTGATAAGATCCAAGAAAGTCATCTGATAGATCATATATATTCAAATTTGAACTGGTCAGGGGAGTAGTAACATACCTTAAGAATAATGGTAATTTTCTCTATTGAATATGGTTCTTTAAAACAATCATAAAAATCCTTTGAATTGATCATAGAATAGCTTTCAATAGATCTTTATTTCTTTCAATCCCATTGTAGAAATCTTGGATAAAATCATGGAATTTAATATTGCTTTTTGAATAAATAAATGTTGGGTTGAACTATATAGCATAGGGTTTTTTTTGCATAGAGTAGGGTTCCTTTGTGTAGTTTAGGGTTTATTTGTGTAGCAGAGGGTTACTTTTCGTAGCTTAGGGTCCCTTTTCATAGTGTAGGGTTCCTTTTTGTAGCATAGGATTCCTTTGTGAAGTGTAGGGTTCCTTTTAATGAATGGTTCCTAAATAATACGTTCATATAAGTCGAAAATAGGGATAAAAATAAACATTGGGATGAGAATCCATACATTCATCCTTCCAGTGTAAGGTCAATTCTAGATGAATGGTTGATTAACCGTACTTTTATTCTCCAAATGTAGTTTTTGAAAATTGATTATATACTTAAACATTAGATTTTTATTCCATATGTTTATTCAAATTTAGGGTTGTTGATCTATGTGTTTACTATTCACCATAGGGATGTTGATCTATATGTTTATTCACAAAATGTAAGGTATAAAGAGTGTTTCCATAACACATCACATGAATTTTTATTTCATCAAAACGATACATACAAGATATATATATTCCTGAAAAACACATAAAGAAACTTTCTTAGAAAACAAGACAGGTAATTTGTGAGAATCCAAATCAATAAGATTTATAGAGTATTTTTATGATAATACTTATCTACAAATCTCACCCATTTTGGGGATCAAAAAACCCATAACATAATTTATAGAAAATATATTAATTGTAAACACTAATAAAATAATATTTAAAAATAAATTGAATTTGTGAAAATTGATTGATTTTCCATAGTATTATTTTGATTTCATAGTATTGTTTCGATGATAAGAAATAGATACTTTTAAATTGAGAATGATTGTGTTTACCCGAATTTTATCCCCCTTTTTTGATATCAAAAAGAAAGTATATGTAAAATGATTAAAACACATTTAATTTTACACAGAAAAATAAATGAATGTTATAGTGTAATAGTTATAAAAGTAATTCAATTGTTCTGGAAGTGGAAAATTGGACACGAATAATAAAATAATAAAATTATAAAATTATATTAAACTCATAGATATAAAGTAATGTAAATTTAATTGAAAATAAAATGTTGTCTAAAATTATGAGTAGATTCCATAGTCAACTGAAGAATGGTTTCAAAATGATGAGATTGGGTCACATTGATTGGCTGGATCTAAATCTCCACGTGGATAGTGTGCATCAGGATGAGAAATTGACTGAACAGCACCATGAATATAATGTAGCTTCACCAAAAAACTCTAAAATTGATTGTTAAAAACTTATGTCCATTATTACATCATCTTCCTTTAATATTTTCCTTTTCTCAAACTCTCAACCAAATTTACATTAAAATTTTCATTAACTAAATATTCATTGTGAATGAATATAGATAACTGATCTTTTACTTAATGAAGAACCATCCCTAATAAGGATTAAATTTAGGTTGGCTGACTGATCAACCTTCTATGACTTACAAGTAACTATCCCCTATATAAGGATTTAGAGTAGGTGCATTCACTAGACCAAAACTAATAGGGCTTGGAAGAAAGAGACAGTATAGCATTTCCATCTGCACCAGGCATGTTCATCCCTTCACAATATAGAAATTCGACCAGTCATACAATGGTGGAGTGTTGATCATGATGTATATGCTTGGGAGTGAAGTTTCCAGTAGTCATTGTATGGGATGAATTCCTTTAAGTCCTTCAGGTCCTATAATATCACAAGGCCTACAAACCATGTATGGGTTCCCATTTAACCCTTAAAACTGATAATGTCAAAAATAAATAAAAATGAAGGCCTTAGGGCCATTTAGGTAGGAGTACAGTCACACTAAATAGTGTGTATTATATCATTCATTTATAATGACACATGATTTATAGCCTAAAATCTTCTAATAAAATATCAAGACATTGTTGTGTAGAGGTTGATTCCTAATTACTTACTCAGATAGACAGAAATTCCCAACCTAACCTCTTCTTTAAATCATTAAAAATAAAATTTCATCACATATTCTTCTTTTAAATTTCTGATTTCTCTAGCTAAATTTTTAATAAAATATTCAATATCACCCATAGAAACAAAATTTTCTTCAATATCCACGAATTGAGTCTAAAGATCTTCATACTCAACTATAGGTATAGTAGAACTTCTTAAATATTCAATTTTATTCTTCTTTATCTTCCAATTATTTTCTGAGATACAAGTTATGATCATTTACTTGATTGTATTTATGGATCGAAGATTTAGTATTTCTATTCAATGAGTCAGAAGACTCAATAGAAATAGATATGTGAGGTTTTATAACCTCCACTAATTCTACCCTTGGCTCTTCGTTAGAAACAGCAGTTCAAGTCCTTCTTTCCTTTATCTTAATGCAAACACCTCTGTATCTATATAATCAACAACAACAATAGATTTATTTATAGGGGAAGATCCAATAAAAATAGGGAAAAATTACCTAAATTTATTTTCTTTTTGACCCACTTGCTCATCATCCTCATCCATTTGAGACAGATGCTCAATTATATCTTTATTCAATTCTTCAGCCTCAAAAATGATTATTGATATTCTTATTCTTTAAAAAAGACTATACTATTCAATTCTTGATTCAGATTCTTCCTTAGGCCTATGTCTAACAGAAAAATATATGGTTCCATTAACTACTCCCCATGAGTAGTATCTATCATTATTTGATGTTCTTTTATTATAATAGGAAATATACTACCACTAGACTCACTTCATAAGTATCCAAATTATTCAAAGTTATAGCATTTAAAATATTTCTATGATGACATCTCTATCCCAAATATATGTCCCACATTTTTCAAATCTGAATAATAAGAGAAACAAAATCCTTCCAATGGGATAAAAAACCATTATTGCTTCTATATGATAGCAATGTTAAAATTATCTCAGCATATACCTACTAAAATTCAAATTGATATTATTCAAAAACCAAAATTGAATATATATATATATATATATATATCCTAATGAAAAACTTTTCTAACTCAGCCTTCCTAGGAACAAATTCATTTTGAATATTGTTCTTCAAGACCTTTTGATTAGAATTAAGGTCTTTAGTATTATACTTCTTGACATTTTGAGTTTAAAATAGAGAAAAAACTACATACAATGACATAAATTTATCATATCCAATCTTTCCTAAATCAAAATGAAATTCCCCCTCATGGGGAAAACTAACAGCCAAAAAATTGGCAATGAAGAAATTGAAAAATTGTTATGGTGAATATTAGATATAAAAATATCTCTATCATCTCTAAAATAGAACGAGGCATTTCAATAGATTTCATTTACTTCAACTTCATACACCATAGGTGTATTACCATCTCTAAAAATAAATTTCATTCCTTGAAATCTAATAGTGTTCCTAAAAAATATATTTGTTTGATTTAACTTATAAAAATCTATTACCTTGACTTGGAAAAATTTTTGATACTTCACATGCTAGTAGATTGGATCACTCAAATCAACTTCATCAATCATTCCTAAAGGTTATATTGTCAATGTTTTGCGGATTGATGGTTTGAAGGTTAGGTTTTTGGAAAACCAAAATGAGATATCCTCTAAAATACAATGGTTCATGAAGGTATAAGAATTAGAGCAGGATAATTCTAATGGTTTAGTGGCATTGTCTAATTTCATGGTGATTAAGAATGAAATCATTATATTTTTCGAAAATAAAAGTATACGAAAATAAAAATAAACCTTTATTTAGGATTTAATAATAAATAAATGAGAAAAAAATGAAAAAAAATTATAGATAAATAAGTTAATCAAAATAAATTGATAAATATTTATTTTAAATTATATATTCTTCGTTTACCCTTAATAAAATCAAAACATGAAATGGGAAGTGGTTTACTAAAAATATCCTCTAATTGATATTCTGTATTTAAAAACTCTCAAGAAATATCTTTTTTAAGGACATGATATCTTATAAAATTATGCCTTATATCAATATGCTTAGTCCTAGAATGACTTACAAGATTTTTTGAAATATTCATCCCACTAGTATTATCGCATAAAATAATATTATTATTAAAATTTACTCCAAAATCCAGTAGAGTTTGTTTCATCCACAACAATTGTACAAATTAAATGTCAGCTGATATATATTAGGCTTCAACTACTGACAGGGAAACTGAATGTTGTTTCTTAATCAAACATGATACAAAATATTTTTCCAAAAAAATTGATAGGTTATTGAGGGTCTTTTTATATCTAATATATATCCTCAAAAGTCTGCATCTGAGTATGAAATTAAATTAAAATCATAAGTTTTTGGGAAAATTTAGATTTAAAAATAGTACCAATTAAATATCTAAAAATTATTTTAACAACAGTAAGAAATGATTCTTTCGGATTTGACTGAAATCTAGCATATAGACATACATATTACATTATGTCTGGTCTACTAGAAGTAATATAAAATAAATTATCAATCATATTAATATTTATATTTTTGGAAACATGTTTTCTAAATTCATCCAAATCAAATTTTACATTGGTAAACATGGAATTTTTATAAGTCGTATTATTTTCTTGACCAAACCTTTTTAATAAATCAATAATATATTTTCTTTTATTTAAAAAAATTCCATAATAATTTTCATAGATATGAAATACTATTAATAAATTCAATTCTACCAACATACTCATTTCAAATTATTTTTTCATTAGATATGAAAAAACATTAAAATGTTTTTTATTTTTTGAAATAAAAATATCATTGTTTATTTAAATTTTTACTAATAAAATATTAGAAAAAATTATTTTATTAAAAAGAGTATGATCTAATAATCCCACATAAAATCCATTTTCCAACGAAAAAATAGATTAATTTTTCATACCAAAATATAGGTGCTTCTTTATGTCCATAAATATATTTACTAATTTTAAAAATAGAATTGGGTTTATGAGGATTTTTAAAACCTGGAGGTTGTTCTACATAAACTTTATCCATTAAATATCCACTTCAAAATTAAGATTTAACATTCATATGATATAATATAAAATTCATATGAGATGCATAAGAGAAAAGTATTATAATGTATTATAATATTGCTATAGGAATAAAGGTTTCATCATAATATATTCCTTCTTCCAGATTAAATCCTTTAGATACTAAACTAGATTTATTGCTAGTTATGATTCCTTGATCATCCTGTTTATTTCTAAAGACCAATTTGGTTCCTCTTATGGGATAATTGGATGGTATTTCAACTAATTCCAAAAATTTATTTCTATGGAATTGTTTTGGTTCTTATTTTATGGATAAAAAATAAATTTCATCTTATAAATATTCATTACTATGCATAGGTTCTAATTGAGATAGAAAGGAAGAGGATTCAATAAAGTTTCCTACATTTCATCTAGTTCTAACTCATGTGTCTAGGTTTCCTATAACGGTTTCTAAACTACTGTCCTTTAAGGTTCTAGACTATCTTGGTTAGACACTTTTAGTTTCTTCAATTTCCTATTCTTCTGAACTTGAATAATTTCATTGATTTTATTTTCAAAATCATACATAGGTGAATCAAGTCTCATGTTGTCAAAAAGAGTCAATATTTTCATATGATTGATCTTTCTTTTTAAAGAAAGGGCCAGTTTCGTCAAACATTACATGAACTGATTCTTCAAAAAATCATTGACTTTTTATTAAACACTCTATAGGATTTATAAGTAAAAGAGTATCCAATAAATATTCCTTCATCATCTTTTAGATTGAATTTACCAAGGTTGTCCTTAGTATTCAACATATATACCTTGCATCCAAAAATTGTAAAGTGCTTTACTTTAGGTTTTCTATTATACCAATGTTTATAGGGTGTCTTTTTAATAAGGGGTGTTATTAAAACTCTATTCATGATATAGAAAGTTGTTCTTACAGATTTTGTCCGTAAATATGTAGGAAGACTGTATTCATTTTAAATATTCCTTTCTATTTCTTGAATATTATGACTTTTCTTTCAATAATTACATTTTGTTGAGGTATTCTTGGTGTAGAGAAGGTGTTTTTAAAACCTAAATTTGATAAACATAAATTAAATTATTGATTCGTAAATTCTACACAATGATATCTTCTAAATAAAATTATTTAAAAATATTTTTCAATTTGAATGATTTCGCAATAGATTTCAAAAATTGTGAATACTTCACTTTTTAACTTTAGAAAATAAACCTAAGTAAATATTGAAAAATAATAAACTAGAATGTAATCATATAATTTACCATCCAATCATTCAAACCTAGATATTATAAACTAATCCATGAGGATAAATTCTAATAGTTTATATATGTACATTTTTTAATAGATTTGAAGGATGATTTATGTTGTTTATTGATTTGGCATGCATCTCAAAATCTATCATTTTCAAATATTAGACTGGGTAAATAATAAATTAATTTATTCTTATGTAATTTATATAAAGAATATATATTTCAATGTCTATGTATTTTATTCTAGATACATGAATCATTTTCTTTAGCAGTTAATCAAATAATTTTTTTACACAAGGAATTAAGATCCAAAGTATAAACATTTTCCATTATTTGTGCTCCAAATTTAATCATTTTTTATTTAAAAACATAGAAATAATTATTATAGAAATCAACATAAATCCATCATCACAAAGTTGAGAAATATTTAAAAGGCTATACTTTTTCCCTTGTACATAGAGTACTTTTTTTATTGATATTGTCTTTGGATATCCAACAATTCCAAATCCAATGATTTCTCCTTTTTCATTGTCACCAAAGGTGACTACGACCCCATCCATTTGAGTTAGTGTATAGAAATTTGGTGAGTCTCCACTAATGTTTCTGGATTATCCACTATCCATTTATCATATATAATTTTTTTTCTTATGGTATTTTACCTACAAAATAACCTAAACACAAGTTTGTTTCGGTGCCCATATTTTCTTAGGTCCAGCTATGTCAATGAGTAATGATATGGAAATCCATATCATCCTTATTTTTTCATAATTTATATTAATTTATTAATTCATATTTTTGGAAATAAAGGAATTCTAAAAACAACTTATTTGAGGATTTATTAAATAAATTATTTTTGTTTAATGACCTTTTATTTTATTGTAATACCAAGAAGCATTTTTTTTAATTGGGAACAAAATCATTCTTATATATTTGTGATTTTTCAACCTCAATATTCCATAATTTTATCTTTTAATAACATTATTTCTAAGAGTTTCATTTAATGTATTTTCTTCGTTATTTAAAATACTAGTAGAACATTTGAAATATTCTAATTATTTCTATAATTATTTTATCATTTTTCATGAACAATACATTTTTTGTATATGAATTAAATTTTTTAATTATTTCTTGATGTTGTTTTAGCATAGTGTCTCTTCCACCTAAAAATGCATTGTGAATATTTTTTAATGATTTATGATTCTTTATTAAAGAATCATATTTATCATCAATCATTGAACTATAGGAATTCATTTTACTATTTGAAAAATTTTCAAAGTCATAAGTAGATGAATAATAGATGATCGTTATTTATTTCCAACATCCATAGTTAGCACCATTAAAATATAGATATCAAATCATAAACATACCTTATTTTGAATCAATCATTGTCATCTTCATTGTATAGACGTTAATCTCTTAATCTTCTTATATCTTTATTTAATTTACCAAAAAAATCTCCTTTGATACCAATAGTTATGTCAGAATAATACAAAGATACCCAAGAGGAGGGTGAATTGTGTCTTTTTTGTAATCTTTATAGATTCTGGATTTTAAATTTTATTTATGATTAATGTAGATATAAAGTTTTATATATTTTAAGTAGTAAGTAAATAGTAAATAAGAACATGTCATTTTTTATAGTGGTTCAGGGCACAAAGATTCCCAATTCCACTCCCCCAACACTATCTTTGCGGGCTTGGTGATTTTCACTAGAAAGGACCTCTTATCATATGACCTTCAAATCTACAACTCAGTACGGGCAGTTGAAACCCTTAAAACAAGGCAAAATAGAGGAATCTAGTTCATTAAAAGATAACTTGTTATCCACATATTGGAACAAGAAGATGATACCTAACCACAACTGAGTATGAGTAGTTGGAAGTCTAATAAATCAAAAGAGTTTGATTTTTTGATGGTTTAGGATAATATTTCATAGTTTCAATAGTACCAACTGATAGTAGATAGATATTATTCGTTTATAATAATATTAAATTATAAATATCTTCTATTAATTCCTTTGTTTCAAATAATCTTTAGGAAATAATATCAATAATAAAGTACCAATAGTTACCGCAGTACGAGGATGAAATGTAGCGCTTTAAAGTAAAGAGTCTCTTAGAAAATAACGGATTCAATCAATATTTGAAGCAGTTATGTATAGATTCAAAAAATAAAAGAATTTATTTTTATATTGAATATATCAACTATATAATATATTTATAAAATACTATGTTAATATAAATAGATAGATTTTATTTCAGTTGAACAGATCCAAGAAATTCTCCTCATAGATCACATATACTCAAATTTGAATCAACTAAGGGAGTCATAACTTCCCTTAAGAATAGGAGTGATGTTTTCCATTTAATATGGTTCTTTGAATCAGTCATAAAAATCCTCTGAATTGATCATAGAGTAGATTTCAATAAATCTTTAATTTCTATCGAGATAGTTGTATAAATCTCAGATAAAATTGTATAATTAAATCTTTGTTGTTAAATAAAAAATATATATGGTTGAACTACATAGAATAGGGTCCATTTACATTACCTTGGTCTATTTTTCATACTGTTGGGTTTAATTTCATAGAATAGGATTCCATTGCATAGAATAGGGTTCCTTCAAATAATGTGGGGTTACTTTCAACGTATTTTTCATAAACCATAGGTTTATCTAAGTAGAACATAGGGATAAAAAGTAACGTTGGGTTGAGAATTCATATGTTCATCTTTCAAGAATAGATTTGATTCCAAATATAGGGTTGATTAACCATATGATCATTATTTGAATGTGGGGTTTGAAAAATGATTCTAGGCTTCAACGTTCAATTTTTATTCCATACGTTTATTCAAATGTTACATTTCTAATAAATACATTTATTTTTTAGTGTTCGGATATTGATCCATACATTATTTCACCAAAAATAGGGTTTACATAGTGATTACAAAACAAATCTCATAGCTTGGTATTTCGACAAAAAATATATAGAATATATATATATATATATATATTCCTAAATAATACATAAATAAACTTTATTAGAAAAAAATAAGGGTATTTGTGACCATAAAAATCAATAATATTTATAGAATATTTTTGAGACAATACATGCACAACATTAAACAGTCCAATATAACATAATCGTCTTCGTTGTGATGTAACATCTTCATCTCAGTACGATAAATATTTTTCCACTCACCATGATCTTAATTTCTTCCTCTGCTCATTATGATTTGACTATCTTTATCTCATTATTATTTAACTATCTTTATCTCATTATGAACTTACTATCATTCACTACTCAATATGATCTAACTATCTTTCACTACTCATTACGATCTAATTATCCACTTCAGATTCAGTCTAATTAAAATTACTTCTTAGAGTCAGTCTAATGGAATACTCATAATGACGGAATTCTCATTGTGATGGAATTTTCATTATGATGTTCTACATCTAATGATAACTCCACTAAAAAAATGAAATTCATTATCCTTTATAAGCTCTTAACATTCATAATTCTAACAACATCTATGTCTGGTACTTATGGATCTAATCATTTGTGTTTGGGTGTCATGAACCGATACAACCATTATGATTCCTCAATTTCATAAAAATATTTTATCTGGATATTTTTCATGATTTATGAGAGCTTTAAGATTAGAAAACCATCTTCTGACTTGGGTTATAAAGTAAGAAAACTTTATAACACTTTATTTAACTGTCTTATTTTAGAATTATTCAAGGATATTATAAATTTATCACTCAACAGCTTCTGATTTTTTAGAAAACATTGTTTCTGATAGATGTTGAGCTTCATACTGATGGACCTGTGACAGGTGGTGTTTGTGATCAACAACTACATCTTTCTGACCAACATTATGTCCAATATTCCTTGGTCTGATTCTCTACATCTAGTTTCCCAGTTTTATTCTCTGCATTAGGAAAACAAATTCTTAAAAGAATAACTTTTCTCCTCCTTTATGTTTATATTAAAACATTTATCTAATTTCAACATTATTACAAAACTCATTCTGATGGATTGGGTCTGATCTTGAAGAAAACCCATTATTTTACAAAAAATATTAGTTTACAAAAAATAAAAAACATTTTTAAAATGAAAAACATCACAAAGGTTCTTTAATTCCAATTCTTAAGGGTTTTTCAAAGGTTCTATGAGATGATGTACCAAGGTACTTGCATGACTTTTCAATGTTTTATAATGAGTTTTCATAGAAATTATTTTTTAAAAATAGAATTATAAATGATATTTTTAAAAGAATGGTAAATACCTTTTTGAGTAAAAAGTTATGTTTTTATGAAATGGTTTTTCATGGGTTTTCATGTTTTTCACTAGACTAGAGGTTTTCTTATTTTTATGTTTCTTACTAAAATTTATTTATTCATCCCATATTTTTTTAAAAAAATCATAGGATAAAAGGATTGGTGAGGTAAAGTAATTGTTGAATTTGAAAGTCATGAAGAGTTTTCATGAAAATAAATCATGTTTTGTTTTAAAAATTTAATATGGTGGGAATATTGGATACTGATTAGAAATTTCTAATTCGTATTACATAGATTTTTATGTTTAATTATGACATGGATTACTAAAAATTTAAACTTGAAAATATCCTCAAATTTAAGAGAATTTATTCATATATTAAAAGTAAATATTATGTAATATTTAAGTATGGGTCATTATATTTGGTATCATATTTGGACTTAGATAACTCTGAAGTTTACAATAATGTTAATAACATGACATTAAAAGATTATACCATATAGGTAAGATCAAATGTTATAAAATTATAAGATTACCATGTTTATTCATATAAATTATGTCCTTTCTGAATGGTTTTCTATAGTAGAAATAGGGATGTTATAGTGGGAAGGCACCAATAAGAAAATATCCTTCCAAATCAGCATCCCATGATGGTTGTAATTGGAATAGAATAGTTTTTTTGAAATTATCGATCAGTTGAAACAATATATAAATGGTGTTGGTATCCATGCTAGAGAAGAAATTGATCTACCATTAAGTAACATGTCTACTATAAATAATTTCATGAGGAAATATCCACCATAATTTAGGTTATCATCTGACCTACTGGTTTTCAAAAGGATGGACAATGCTATGGAGAAGATATTTCAAGTCATGGGATGTTTGGAATGTCAAAAGGTAACTCTTTGCATTTATCATTTTGAAGGTAAAGCTGGTCGATAGTGGTCTTTAGTTAATAATACCAAAGATAAATGTGATGAAACATCCCAATATTTTATAGTATGCCTCTTTTAAAATTTAATAACTTTTATAGTTTATACATCATGAAACACTGAGTTTAAAACTGCAATATACTATTAAGTATGACCATTTGAATATTAATGTGACCATTAGAAATAGTAATATGACTAAGTAACTTCACCTATAAAAGAATAAATAAAATTTGGGTATATTATAAATGAAAATATGGTATATTTATATCTACATATAAGTAATTAAATGTTTTAAAAATGATTAATTAAGTGTTGGTATTTTTGTAAAGCATAAATGTTTATTTACAATTTTATAATTAGTATAATGTTTTAAAAGAAAATTTATTTTCATAAAATAGATCATAAATTTTTATTTTTTTCTTATGATTAAAATATTATTCTATGATACCTTAATTAATTTTTCAAAGTGTTGTAAAATCAGTTATAATTTTAAAATCGGTATTTTTAGAAAAAATGGTGATTTTATTTAAAATATTAATTTATCATATTTATGAAATTATTTTCATAAAAGGGAGTTTATTCTTTAATTCTATATGTAAAAAAAGGTTATGTTGATTTTTTGGGATTTTTCTAAAAAACTTGAATTTCTGTGAATTGTAAAATGCGGTAATTTAAGATATAAATACATTCTAAGTTAAATACACTATTACTTGAGTCATTATTAATGTAATAACCATAATATTGAACTTACCTTAATTATTTTAATATATTTAGAGATAATTCTCAAACTATTCATAGTCTTTAGCCAAAAATAATAAACAAATGAATACAATATTCAAAAAACAACCATCTCCTCCACTATAAATACCTCCCCTCACCACCTCTTCTTCTCACACCTATAAATACTTAAATCTTATCAAATTTATGCCCAATCCCTATATCAAATCTCTTCCCCACGTTCTGGTCCTTCTGGTCGCACCCAAAAGACCATTTCAATGATCCTTAAGGAGGTTCGCAAAGAGGGGAATTCAAAAGGTAAAATCTCTTTTTGTTTTTTTAATTTTATTTCATTTTGTTTTCTTTTATTATACTTCATTTACCTCCTTTATACAATCATGAATGATAAATACAGTTTATTATATATACTATAATTTTATTATGATAAAGGTATATTCATCATCACTTCTTTTCTCTTCCCCTTTTTGTTCTAAAAATAAAAACGTCATCTGTGAGGTGTCGATTCACCACCTTCATGGATGATGATTCAATAATTTTATAATATTTCCTTCAAGGATGTTCATAAAACCATTTTTATGACTAAAACATATTATAATATGTATATCACAATGTATTTAGTGTTCTGAAACAAGTATATATACATTATATTAATTAATAAAACCAAATTATTGTGTAATGATCGTAAAAACACTTAAATAATCCAAATTGTTACCATTAACATTTTATCTAATGAATAGTCCTCATATCTAAACAAATTAATATATAATACCATTTAATATTTTATAACTTTATTAATAATAAATAATTATAATTATGGATAACTATTCTCATTTCACATGATATTTCATACATGTATACTAGTGAACCTGTTATGAAATATCAAGGAAATGAACACTTTCAAACAATGAATGCTTTCAAAAAAGTACAAAATGCTTTCGAACATAAGGTAAGGGATTCTCCTTAAACCTTCATTTCCTCATTCGGTTTACACTTTTTCTATCTTTACACTAATGTAATTATTCTTTCACTTTATATACTACTATTATATTATATGTATAAGTTCAAAACTCATGTTTCTAAATTAATTCATCTTTCTTTCATAGGGAAATACATGTTTTTCAAGATTCTCTTTTCAATTCCTCTCAATAAGAAAGCTCGGTTAAAGTTTAATTCCCAATTTCTTACCCATTTTCAAGTACACATCATAATATTTTACATGGAACCAATATTTTTATAAAATTAATCATTTTATGTTGACAAACTAGTTTAGTTATTTTCTAGTTTTATACAATCAATTAAGCCTTGTCTGTTTTGAATACACTTTTATATTTTCCTTTAAACCGCACTAAAGAGGATACTTTATAAAGACTCTTTTTACATGTTTTTACATCATTTAGACATAATTTATGCATTAAATATAATTTATTTTTCCTACCATTTTCTTTTATGTGATAAACATAGTTGAAATCAAATTTTATAAAAAAATTTATTTCAAAATAACTCTTCTTTCCAAAGTAAAAAAATGGAATTTCTTTCAAAAATTTATTAAACATTTTATTAGATTATTTTTATCTAATTCAAATCCCTTTGTTTAATTTTATGCTTGATAGTGTTTAATCTCTTAATATACAATATACCATATTTTATTAAAGGGTTTATGTTTTTTTGACTCAGGATGTGTTATTCATTGTTTATTGTTAAAGTATTCAAATTTCATATGCTAGTTTTTAAATAATAATTTTTATGTTATGTTTCACCCTACTCATATAAGGAATGAATATTACTTAGTAAGTGATGGGAGGAGACCACTATAAACCTTTTATACATCGTTATGTCTCATGGGACAAACTTGTTTGGGTATTAGATGGTATCTTACCCGTTTATGGTGTCTTGGCCGAAGCCTTCACTTTATGTTGTGATGTCTGGTATTATAAATTCCCTCATTATGATATTTTTAATTGATAATCCATGTGATTATTCAACTAGTATAATATACATGGTTAAGTATCATTCTCAAGTAATTATTTATGGAATTATTTAATCAGTTTTTATCCCTGTCATATTATGCTCAATATTATGTTTTAATGAAATTTGTTTTTAGTTATTCACCATTATTTATTTTTTATATTTATTTATGATAGCTTTAGATGTATTACTTACCCTTAATGAGAATATAATCTCACCAATTTATTATATTTTATTTTTCCCTAGGTTGAGAAATTTATATTAGGAATGCCTTGTATAGATAATCTATGAGTTTAATGATGTTTCCAATACAGTTTCTATGTTTTTTTCCCTTCAAAGTTGTAGTGTAAAACTTATGTTTGTATCTCATTTTCTAAAACCTTTTAACTAATCAATAATTAGGGATAAAAATTTCTTTTTTATTACACAAAAGTAATAAAATAAGGCAATGGATTTGGGATACAGAGTTTAAGTTCTTTATAGTTGGTATCAGAGGAATTTTAGTAGAAACCTTAGAAACTAGATTTAAAAGACATAAATTTTGGAATATAAACCTAAGATAGACTTTGAGGATAATCATATAATAACATCCTAGAATTCCATTAAGGTGGATATTATGTTGTTCTTCCTAGAAATACATCCCTATCTGGATATTATAAGAGGAAGTGGTTCTGATACTGATGTTCCTAAGGGTTTCAATTATAAAAATCTACATTGGTCACAACTTAGTGTAACCTGTTATGTGACACTGAGCCTTAATACACACCTAGTTTAACACTCCCATGAGATATGATTAAAATAATTCAATGTTTCTTAACAAAACATTATAAAGTATTTAAAAGTAAATATGTCCTCACAAAAACCGTGTTTATGATTGTGAGATTAGCTATGCATAAATTTTTCAATTTATGTTAAATGTTACTAGTTTGAAATTATGCATTATGATTAATGATATAATTTATTGTATTCCATTATTTAGAAATTGTTCCTATTGAAAGGAATGGAAACTATATAAAAACATGAATTCCATGTATATATATAATAATGATGTTAGAGAAGGAGTTGTAACTAGAGATGAGAAAACTTATAACTATATTGGGATAGATGAGTCATGAGATTAATAATAACCTTACTCACATAGAGCATCCAGATACACAACATGGTGTATCTATTTTATACCTATTTAGGTGAAAATAACCACCATCATTCAGTGGGACTAAAAACCCATTTGTATCTGAGTAGTGGATAAGTTCCTTTGAGAAGTTATTTCTCAATTTGGGAAGTAACGAATGGGAGAACGTTATCATAGTAGTTTATATTCTATCAGGATATGTATATCAATGATGACCATTAATTAAAATCACAAAAGAGGAGGAAGAAATTTAAAATGTGGAATGGAAGTATTTTAAGGAAATTTTCTTAGAAAATTATTTCCCTCATGAATAGTGAGTAGATATAGAGAAGAAATTATTGAATCTGAGGTAAAAGGAGGATGAGAATGTTTCCAAGTATGAATCCATCTTTACAAGGTTATAAAGTCATGTTATAGATTATGTGCATAATACAAAGAACAAGATGTATCGATTCTTTGATATGTTTAAACTATTCCTCTAAAGGGAACTAATTTCCAAAATTTTCTTATTATATAATGATATAGTCTCATGTATAATCAAGATAGAGAAATAATTCTCAAGGTCATATGACATTAATTGAATGTAATAGAATAAGAGTGATGTTGAAAACTCTGGAAAAGATAATAAGTAAATGGGTAAGAAGGGAAGATTTGACTTTTCATCATGCAATAAATGTTAAAATAAACATCATGGAGTATTCTTATTGGGTATGGGAGTTTGCTAAAAGTGTAGAGAAAGAGGCCCCCAAACATTTGATTTTAAGGGAAATAAAGAAGGTACCAACGTTCAATGATACAATTTTAAAGAGATGGGACATATTGATAATAGTTTTCCTAAGAGTTAAAGAAACTTTCACCAGAAAAAGACAAGGTAAAAAGGCTATTATTTTTCAATCACAATAGTTGCGGTTGAAGTTATTAATAATGTAGTGGTCGGTACTTTAATCATCTACTCAAATTTATCAAAAAAATTATTTGATTTTGGATCATCACATTCCTTTATATCTTCCTATTTTTATTTAAAAATTAGTTATTTCTAATTCACCTTAATAAGGGAGCTATCTATAAAGACTCATAGTGGAAACCATATTACAATAAAGATATATTGATTAATTACTAATTTTATTATCATACCTATGCTTGACTTTGAAATAATCCTTGTTATGCATTAGATTACAATGTATAATGAAAAAAATTATTTTGAAGAGAAGAAAATTATGTTTTGTGATGAATGTATGGAATTTCTAATCTTTATAGGGGATACTATATCATCTGTGTCGTATCTGGATCCACATCTAGTTTCTCTTCTAAATTAATTTATTTGGGAATAATAGAAAATATCATCTATACATGAGGAAATAAATATTAAAATTGAGGATGTACTTGTTGTATAAAAATACAATGATTTATTTCCAGAGTATTTATATGTACATCCTCCAGAGTAAGAATTTGAGTTTTATATTGATTTAATCCTTGATGAAAGACGTGTATCAAAGACTCCCTATAAAATGTACATAATTGATTTAGCAGAGTAAAATTAACAACTATAGGAATTCAGTGATAAGGGATTTATACTCCTTATTATTTCACCTTGGTGGGTTATAAATCTATATGTTAGTAAGAAAGATGGATTTATGAGGCCATGCATTAACTATTGGGAGATCAATGCTATTGTGATAAATAAAAATTATTTGTTTCCTCACATTGATGACTTATTTTATTAACTTAATGAATCTCAATATTTTTCAAAGATTGATCTCCTATCTAGATATCATCAATTGCATGTGGGGAAAGAATATAGTCTAAAGAAATCATTTCAAATCAGGTATGTACATTACAATTTTACCGCAATTCCATTTGGACTGACTAATTCACTCTATATTTTTGTGGATCTAATGAACATAGTATTCAACGAAAAATATCTTGACTATTTTTTCTGGTATTTATTGATGATATCTTGATATATTCCAAAATCTATGAGGACCATGATAACCACTTATATATTGTTATATAGACTCTTATAAGAAAATAGTTATATGGTAAGTTTATCAAGTGTAAATTTTGGATTCAAAAGGTTTATTTTTGTGTCCATTTTATCTCTAAGGATGGAATATCATTTGATCTGAAAAAGAAAAATGAAGTTCCAAAAAGACCTACACTAATGAACATAACTGAGGAATGTGGTTTCATTGGTTTAACAAGTTACTACCAGTGTTTCATTCATAATTTTACCCTATTATCTAACCTATTAACCAAGATTACTCATAAAGGGGTTAAGTTTTTATTAAAAAAATATTTTGAAGAATGTTTTGAAGAATTGAAGAGGATATTTTTTAATGCTATGATCTTGACTCTACCATCATAAAATTGGGGGTTTGTGATTCATATTGATGATTAAATAAATGAATTATATGTTTCTTTATGCATAATTAATGATTTATTTCCTATGCATCAAGGTAGATAAAAACCCTCGTGATCTTGAGTTAGCTGTCATAATATTTTTTCTGAAGATATAGAGACATTATCACTGTAGAAAAATATGTGAGATATATAAAAATCACAAGATATTGAAATATATATTTTCATAGAAATAATTTAACATGTTGAAAAGGATATGTCTCAAGATACTCAAAGATTGTGATTTTTTAATAAACTACTACCTAGGAAATTTGAATATGGTAGAAAATGTGTTGAGAAGGAAGGATCATGGAGTTCTGAACAAAATGATGATTGATAAGGATCATGTGTATATAGATCTTAAAAATATGGATATGGGAATAATCATGGAAGGTGAAACATCATTAATTTTTCTATTTATTTACCAACTATATTTATTAGAAAGAATTAAAAGTTCTCAGTCTAATGATGAAAATTTTCAATGGAAAATTAATGTTATGAATGATGGGATGTTGGAAGACATTGTGTATGAGGATGGAATTCTAAAATTTAGGAACAATATTTGGGTTCAATTTATACCTGATCTAAAAATTTAGTTATTGAATGATTCACATAGATCAAATTTCTCTATAGGGTTTAGTAGCACTAAGAAGTATAGATATTTCAAGAGAAAATTCAGGTGGCATAATATGAAGTGGGAAATTTTTTATTATGTATCGAGATGTTTTGTTTTTCAATAGGTGAAGGATTAAAGAAAAAATCCTAAAGAAGTCATCCCACCTATTATTAATAATAAATGAAAATGGGATGGCACCAATATGTATTTTTTCACTAGATTACCAAAAACTCCAAAAAAAATTAAGGATGCAATATGGGTCATTGTTGATCAACCCACCAAATCTACACATTTCCTAGTTATAACAAATGATTCCACACTAGAGAACCTTTCACAAATCTATATTAATGAATTTTTAAAACTTAATTGAGAATCTATTTCAATTATGTATAATCATGATCCTTGATCTACATCAAAATTCTTGAAAATTATTCAAAAAACTTTAGACACTGAGCTTTATATAAGTATAGATTATTACCCTCAAACTAAAGGATAGTCTGAAAAGACCATTCAAATAGTATAATACATTTTTATATCAATATTTCATGAATTTAAAGGTAAGTGGGATCAGTATTTACCTTTGGTAGATTTTTCATACAATAATAGTTTCCATTCATGTATTTAAATGACAATATATGAAGCGTTGTATGGAAAGAGATGTTGTAAGATAACTTTTTGGGTTAAATTTAGTGAAAGGAAGATTGGAGGCTCAGATCCAACGAAGGAAACAACAGAAAAGGTAAATACAATTCAAATTTATATCAAAGAATCTCACATTATGTAAAAGAACTAAGCTGATAATCAAATGAAGGATTTGTAATTTCAAATGGGAGATCATGTTTTATAGAAATTATCTCCACTAAAGGGTGTTATAAGATTTAGAAATAAAGGGAAACTAATCCATGGGTACATTGGTCATTTTAAAATCTTGTAGAGAGTTGGAGCTGTGTATTATCATTTGGAATAGACACCTATCCTTTATAAAGTATACAATTTGTTCCACATCTCTTTCTTAAGGAAGTATATGTGAAACCCAATGCATGTCCTCACTTATGAAGGAATATAATTGGAACTTTATTTATCTTACTATTAATAACCTATCTAGATTTTAGATACTAGAGAAGAGGTGTTGGGAAATCAGATGTCTTTGATGGTAAAGTTACTTTGGAAAAATCATAAAATTGAAGAGGCGACATGGGAACTATAAGAATTTATGATGTAGAAAGACCCAAATATTTTTATAAGGTAACATTCTGAAAATTCTGAGGATGAAATTTTTTGAAGTAGGGGAGAATGTAACACCCCAAGATTTTATGGTATTTTTTTTAAATTTTAATATCTTTAATAGTTTATTCTTCACACAACACTGATTTTAAAATTGTAATATAAAATTAAGTATGATTGTTGGAATAGTAATGTGAATATTAGGAATAGTTATATGACCAATAGAATAGTCACATCACCTATAAAATTAGGAATAAAATTTGGGTATCTTATAAATGAGTATATTATATATTTATATCTTTGTATAAGTAATAAAATGTTTCAAAAATGATAAATTATGTATTGGTATTTTTGTAAAGCGTAAATGTTTATTTACAAATTTATAATTAATATGATGTTTCAAAAGAAATTTTATTTTCATAAAATATATTCATAAATTAATATTTTGTTTTCTTATGATTATAAGATAATTCTACAATACCTTAATCAATTTTTCAATGTGTTCTAAAATCATTTATAATTATAAAATCTATATCTTTTTAATAAATGATGATTTTAATTAAAAATTAAATATCTAATATTTAGAAAATTATTTTCATAAAATATATTTTATTTTTAAAATTATACACATCAAAAAATGTTTACGGTGGTTTTTTTAAATTTTTCTAATATACTTGAAATTTTGTGAATAGTAAAATAATGTATTTTACGATATAAATACATTATAAGTAAAATAAATTATTCCTTAAGTCATTGCTGATGTAACCACTATATTATAAAACTACCATTTATTATTTTAATATATTTAGTGATAATTCTAAAACTATTCATAGTCTTTAGCCAAAATAATAAACAAATGAATAAAATATTCAAAAAAACACCCCTCCTCTCCACTATAAATACCACCCCTCATTACCTCTTCTTCTCACACATCCAAAGTCTTGAATCTTATCCAATTTCTTCTCAATACCTATCCCAAACCTCTCCCACACGTTCTGGTTCTTCTATTATCACCCAAAATACCATTTCAATGTTCTTTAAAGAGGTTCTCAGGGAGAGGAATTCCAGACTAAAAATCACTTTTCGTTCTTTTAACTTTCTTTCATTTTCTTTCCTGTTCTTATCCTTCACTTAAATAATTTGTAAAAACATGCATGATAACTATATTATATTATATATACTATAATTTTATTATGATTAAGGTATATCCACCATGAATTCATTTCTCTTCCTTTTTTCTAAAAATTAAAACATTGTCCATGAGGTGTCAATTCACTACCTTCATGGACGATGATTCTTCAGTTTTCTAATAATGCCTTCAAGGATGGTCATAAAACAATTTTTATGGATAAAAAAATTATAATATGTATATTAAAACTTATTTAGTGTTCTCTAAGTGTTTTATATTCATAAAATTAATTAATAAAAAAACTAGTGTGTGATGGTTAGAAAAACAACAAAATAATCCAAACGGTTCTCATTAGCATTTTATCTAATAAATCATCCTCATATTTGGAAAAAAATTATATATAATATCATTAAATATTTTTTATTTTCTTTAATAATAAATAATTTCAATTTTGGATGATTATTCCTATTTCACATGACCTTTTGTACATGTATACAAGTGAACCAATCATGAAAACTGAGGAAACAAACAATTCCAAATAACAAAATTGAATTTTATAACTCATCAAAAAGAACATGACTAAAATTAATAAAATTATAATAAAAACAATAAATTTTCAATAGGTTTTGAATTTAATTATTAACTAATATAATTTTACATTAAAGGACGTTATGTACAAGTGAAGAATGCTTTGCGACGTAATGTAAGTGATTTTTCCCAAACCTCCATTTTTCATTCATGTTATACTTTATCTCTAATTAAACCAATATAATTATTATTTATTTTTATATAGTTATTATATATTATATTTATATTTATAAAACTCTGGTATCTAGATCATTTTATCATTCTTTTATTTGGAAATATTTGTTTTATTAGTTTCCCTTTTCAATTCCCCCCGAGAAGCAAGCCTGATTAAAGGGTACTTTCCAATTTATTGCCCATTTTTAAGTACAATATAAAATCTGTTATAAGGGAAAAAAATATTTTTCTAAAATCACCCTTTTTATCGTAAAAAAATATTTTAGTTATTTTTTGTTTTTATACAAAAAATTAATCCTTTTCTGCTTTAAATACTCTTATATTTTCTCTTAAATCACACCAAAGCAGCTCATTTCTAAAAAATCATTTTACATGTTTTCACTTCATTTGGACATAATTTGTGCCTTAAATATAATTCATTTTTCATTACCATTTATTTTATGAGATAAACATGATTTAAATATGATTTTCTAAAAATTATTTTCCCAAAATAACTTTTCTGTTCAAAGTAAAAAAAGGCATTTCTCTCAAAAAAAATTAATTTTTTTATTATAATATTTTTATCTAATTCAACACCATTTGTTTGATTTTATAATTGATAGATGTTGATATATTAAGATACCATATACGATATTTTATTATAGGTTTTATAATGATTTTGACTATGGATATTCTTTTCCTTATTTATGGTTGATGTATTCACATCTTGTATACTAGTTTTTCAATACAAATGTTTATATTATGTTTCACCCTATTTATGTGAGGAAATCATTATCCTTATTATGTGAGAGTTCAGTCCCTCTATATCCCATATATACATCAGTATGTCTCATGAGATAAACTTTTTTGGGTATTGGCTAATTTCTTACTCATTTATGGTGTCTTGGATGAAGCCTTGATGGTATGTTATGATGTTTTTAATTTGTCATTCCCTCATTATGATATTGTTAATTTATAATCCATGTGATTATTTGACTAGTAAAATATCGAAGGTTAAGTTTATTTTTCATGTTATTATTTATGGAATTATTTAATCAGTTATTATCCCTTATATATTATTCTCTATATTATGTTTTAATTGAATTTTTTTTTAGTTATTAACAATGCCTTGTTGTTTATGTTTATTGTGATAAATTTTTTTGTATTTCATACCCTTACTGAACATCTAATCTCAACCCTTTCTTGTGTTTTATTTTTCCCCAATATGTGAGGATGTATATTATGAATGACTTTCATGGATAATCAATGAGTTTGAGGATGTTTCTAATGGATATCTTATGTTTTTTTCATTTTAAGTTGTAATGTAAAACTTATGTTTGTGTCTAGTTTTCCCGAGTTACTAAAATACTCAATCCTTCAGGATGTGACTTCCTTGTTTATTATACCAATGTAATATAGTAATGCACTAGCTCTAGGATACTGGGGTCTGGGTATTTACATATGATATTGATTCCATGTAAGGAGAAACATTTAAGGATCTTTTCCCTGGTACATATTTCTCTAAGGTTGTTCAACTCTGGATGGAAATAAAATTCCTAGAATAGAGTTAAAAAGATAAATTTTTTATAGCCACATGTGAATATAATTTTATAAGACTATCTTGGTATGTACCAAAGTTTTTTGAGACATTGATATTGAAATTAATATATTTTAGTCAAGACTTAAACCAAGTCTATGAAGATATTTGGACCTATGGGAATTGAAAATCAATAAGAACGTATTTTTTTGTTCCTAAAAAAATGAGATAATGTTTTTTGGAACCTATATTCCTCATGATGATGAAATTAATAAGTAGTTAGGATGGTATTACATGGGGTATCATACAATAAATTGGGAGGTAAGAAAATGAAGATCTCATCTTTGTGGTGAGCATGGTAAAAATCACCATGGAGAATGTCTTATGAAATCAATAAATTGTTCTGAATATGGAATGTTTTCCCATATGACCCATTATTGTAAGAAAAATAATCCTAAAGAATCAAAAGATGTGGTAATTGATATCCATCCAATGATAATTTGTTTTATTTGCAATTATTTGGGTCATTATGAAAACATGTGAGTGAAGTTAGTAACTCAGGATAGAAATCATAAAGATCAAAAACAAAAGGGTGTGGAAAATTCTTTTGATACTACTACAGTTTATGTTTTTCCATAAATTTATGTGGTTATAGATATGTTACTTATGTATTATATTTATGTAAATAACCTTTTTAACTCTGGATATTCACATTATTTCATCTATAATAAATTTTCCAGTAAATTAGGAATATAACCTCATGAAAGTAATATAGAAATATTTGAAAAAACTCTAAGTGTAAGAATTATACTAACCAAGATTTATAGTAATCTTCCTATTATAATCAATTGTTTGGTATTTCCTATAAATCTTTTTGAATTAGATAAAGTAGGGTTTGATATAATTTTGGTCATGGATTGACTTTCATTTTATCACACTAAGATAGATTTCAGTGCTAAGAAAGTTTTATTTGACGATATCATGCCTTTGATAACATAACAAGAAGTAGAAAAATTTATTAGATATGGTATTAAAAGTTACACAGATCAAATTATTAAAATAATGAAACTGCTAAAAATAGTTTTGTGTTAGTAGTGAATGAATACCTGAATGATGTTCCTGGTCTTTTTCCTAATCAAGTGGTTGAGTTTACTTTAGAATTAGTACCATATTCTAATCATATTTCTAAACCCCCTTGTTAAATGGTTCAAGTGGAAATTTTAGAATTAAAAAATAAATTGAATGATTTATTAAATAAATTTTAATCTGACCTGTCACTTCACAATGGGGTGCTTTTGTTTTCTTTGTTAAAAATAAATATGGTTCGATGATACTTTTTATTGACTATAGATATTTGAATGACATCATTATTAAGAACAAATATCTTTTCCCTAATATCAATGATTTTTTTGATTAACTATAAGGATCATAGTATTTTTCAACGTTTGATCTGATTTTTGGATACCATATTTTAAAGTTGAAGTAGGATGATATTTCAAAGACTAAATTTTAGACTAGACGTGGGCACTATGATTTTTTTGTTATTATATTTGGGTTTTTCAAATTCACCTTCTATATTTATAGACCTTATGAATAGAGTTATTCATGAGATCTTGTAGAGGTTTTTGGTGGTGTTTATTGATAAAATTTTGCTATATTATAAACATTAAGAGGAATATTAAAGATGCCTAAGGATTTTCATGAAAACCATAAAAGAAAAGAAACTATAAGGAAAATTTACCGAGTGTGAATTTTGGTTATAGCAGATTATTTCCTTGGAAATATTGTTTCTAAAAATGGCATAAGTGTTCACTCTACTAAAAGAAAATTTATTTATGAATTATAAAGACAAAAAATATCATATATATTAGTATTTTTCTTGGATTAGTAGCTTAATACCGACATTTTGTTGAAAACACTTCTCATTTGTCCATCCCACTGACTATGTTAAATCAGAAATGAGTTAAATTCATTTGGGTAAGAAAATGTAATGATTTTTTTCAGATCTAAAAAATAATATTAGTGAATGCATCATTTTTGGATTTGCCATGCATAAATGGTGAATTTTTCATCTATGGTGTTTCTTATTTTAAAGGAATTTGTTATATTCTAAGGCATAATTATCCAATAACATCTTATGTTTCACATAATTTGAAACCTAATGAGTTAAATTACCCTACAAATGATCTATAATTAGTAGCTATGGGTTTTTCTTTAAAAATTTAGAGGCATCATTTATATGGGGTAAAGTGTGAAATATATACTGATCACAAAAGTTTTAAGTATATATTCACTCAAAAATAATTAAACATGAGATAGATAATATGGCTAGAACTGATCAAGGCTTATTATTTCATGATTCATTACCACCCAAGAAAACAAAAAAAGTGGTTGATGATTTAAGTTGAAAAAATAATTCTACGCTAACCATGTTACATTTGGAATATGACCCTTTGGTTAATGATTTGTTAATAAATTTCAAGGAATTTGTGGATGTATGGACATCCTTGATTTTTTAAAGTTTTAGGGTAGTCGACCTTGTCAAAAATAATTAAGTAAGCTCAAAAGGTGGATCAATCTTTATAATAAAATGTTTAATTTATTGAGAAGGGTATGTTTCCAAATTCATATATTGATAAAGAAGTTTTTTTATGATATGTAAAATGATTATTTGTTCCTTATGATTTATAGTTGAAGTAACATTTATTATGTGAAGCTAATAGTTCTCTAATTTCCATTCATCTGGGTAGTACTAAGATGTATAGATACCTTCAGGGTTATTACTGGTGGTATAGAATAAAAAAGATATTACAGACATCACTATGAAGTTTTTTAATTGTTATCAAGTTAAAGTGGAATAATAATTATTGAAGGTAATTCTTCAACCTTTTCTAGTTCCAAAGTGTAAATGGTAAAATATATCAATGGATTTCATTTTAGGATTTCCAAATACTTCACTAGGTAATAAGATGATTTCCGTTATTGTTGATCGATTAACTAAATTTTAAATTTCCACTCCCATTAGAGATAATATTTCTTTAGATAATGTTTTCTAATTGTTTTTAAAGGATATATTCATGTTACATGGATTTCCTCTCCATATTGTATCATAAAATGATCTTAGGTTCACATCTAATCTTGGGAAATGACTTCAAAAGTCATTGTGTAGTTAAATAAATTTTAGTACATATTTTCATCCTTAATCAGATGGATAGTCTGAGAGGAAAATTTAAACCATAGAATATATTATACTTTCTTATTAAAAATATTACCAGGTAATTTAGGATCATTATCTTTATTTTTTTTAGGTTTATTATTATAACAGTTTCATTTTAGTATACAGATGGAACCAATTAAGGTATTATATGGATATCGGTGTCAAACACTAGATTTTAGGGTGATTTAAGAGAAATGAAGTTTATGGGGGTATATTTAGAAGATTAAATAGATGATAAGGTATAATTTATTCAGTTACATACAAGGATATCTTAGAGTGGGTAGAAAATTTATACGGATAACTGAAGGAATGATATTTCTTTCAAGGTAGGTGATCATGCCTTTCTCAAATTTTATCCCTGTAAAAGTGTTATATGTTTTGGTAATAAATGTAATATCATTATATTCTTCATTAAACCATATGAAATATTGTAAAACATTTGATCATTTTTTTATTGATTGGTTATGCATATGAGTTTATCTCAGGTGCACAACATATTTTATGTTTCGATATAAAGAAAATATGTATTGGATTAATCTCAAGTTTTGAGCCCTGAATTAGTTCAGTTGAAAGATAATACATCTTATAGAGAATATCCAATTTACATTATTGAATGTATAGAGAAAGTATTGTAGAATAATTTGAGTCACTAGGTTAATGTTTTATGGAAAAATCATATGGTTGAAGAGGTAGTATAGTAATATAAAAATGTTATGGGGGAACCATATCCCCACTTGTTTAATAAGTGGATAGAATTGTGAGGACGTAATTTCAAAAAAATGGGAAGAATTTAAAATCCTAAGTAATAAAAGAATAAATCATTTCAACATTTATTAATATGAATTAGATAGTTATATTAGTTTTAAAAATATTATGTAATTTTTAAATCAAAAAATAAAAATATTAAACTAAACTCTATTCTAATAAGGTTTTATTTAAAATTATAATTTATAATTTTTATAATTTTAATTATAAAATATTAATTTAATATTTTAAATTATAATATTAAAATATAAATCTGGTGAAATTTTGATATTTTTTAGAAAATATTTATTTTTCATAGAATGTTGAAAAATACTGATTTTTGTAAAAAAAAGTATTTTCTCTTCAAAAATTTAAGTATTTTAAGAGTTAAAATATTTTTTTAATGTGATTTAATGTAAAATAATAATTATTTATTTAAATTTGATCAATTAAATATTTTTTAATCAACTTCATATTTTTTTTATTATAGGTTTCTTTTAGGGTTTAAAACCAGATTATTCTAAAAGCTATTTTAAAATGCATAATGTTTATCAATTTTAATTAATTAAAAAAATCCCAAATGGTGAATTTTTTTAATGAAATTTATATAATATATATTATTTAATATTAATTTATATTATTTCTATCATTATTATTAGTCACATAGTTAATATAAAATCATCTTTGGCTCAAAAAATACTCTCGTTAAAAACCTTCTTTTTCGTCGCATTTGTAGGTTTTTTTAAATTAAAATTTACCAATTCAATAAATTAAATTTAGTAAAATATATTATATATTTTTAATTATAATAATTTATATTTTATACTAATTTTTTCTTAATTGTTTCCAAAAATTAATAGTTAAAATAATAAAAATTAATTATCACGGTTATGATAAAAATGGATTTATCAGGGGTAAACTAAAAAGATATGTGTTAAAACGACTAAAAACCTATATAAATATATTTTATGGAAATATTTATACCTTATACCTTATATGATCAATAATTGTTTGTTATTTTATCATTCTGACATTAAAAAAATGTTGGTGGAATTCATTCTTTCAAAAATTACATGTGTGTCACTCACCTCACTTATAAAAGGCCACCCCCTCTCCTCCTCTTTTCACACCTTCAAAACACATTTTTTCAAAAAAATAACAACCAAAATAACTTATATATTTTATTACTATGATCCTAAAATTATTTTTTTTAAATAAACCCAACCATGGAAAGAATTTGGTGCAAACCAAAAGTAGTTACTTGAAGAAGTGGTAACATTATTCAATGAGAATTTTTATTTTATTTCTTACACAATACCATTAAATTGTTCTTAAAATATGATTATATAATAATATTAGTATATTAAAAATAATTATATTTTACTATGTTAATTTAATAACCAATATCCTTCTCATAAACTATCAAATGGGCTATATAATCATAATTTTAGTGTACGGTGGACTACCACCTCGCAAATTGATGTCATACGTTTTTCCTTTACCACCTCTCATGGTTGGGTTTAATGATGAATATAAAGTATATAAACTATAATTATAACAAAATTATACCTCTGGATTAATTATATCATATATACCTATTTTTATTCCATTCCATTAGGGATACGATAACGTCGCTCATGTGTATGATGAACTACCTCCTCGCGAAGTGATGCGATTCATTTTCCACTAATTTTTTACATGAAAGGTAATAAGGATAAATATAATGAATATAGGTGATAAAAATTAAATAATAATTATGTTCATGACATATTTATCATTATTAATTTATAATACATCATTTTCCTTCTTAATGTTTTACTAATTGAAAATGTGATAACGTTGTTTGTGTACGTGTGGACTACAACATTCATAAAGCGATGTTACTCTCTTTTCATCACAATATCACATGTATTATTTATATAAGTTTATTTAAAGAAAAAATATGGTATATATTATATTATTACCATTATTTAAATATAAAATATCACCTACCTAATTTTTATAATTATCATTTAAAAATGGAAATGTTACTCATGTGTACGTACTATCTACCATATCCATGGTTCTAACTTACTTTATTTCTCATAAAAAATATTTAATAATTATTATTAAAAGAATAATTTATGTATAAATATGATATATATTTCATTATTATTATTTTTTATATGTTTCAATAATGACCTCTTTGACCATAGTCAGGCTACCAAAGTCATTTTTGACACATAAGATGAATATAGTCAAAACATCCAACATAAACATAATTGATTAAGTAAATGTATATAACATGGTAATGAGTGAAATAAAAGTAATAAAAAATTAAAAATGTTATAAATAAATTTAATAATTAAAATAATTTTATTATTTTGGAAGATAAAGACACACATAACAAGTCAGACTCAAGGTAAAGAATTTAATCTCAATTTACTTTATTTGAGGAACATTTTAATGTTATACACCTATACTACTTTATTTGGTGTATATATATCCCTTTTGACATATTATATCATTAAATTCTCTATTATAAGGTATTTATAGTTTTTTTAATGTTACTATTTCATGGGTATTATAATTCAAATGTTTTCATAATGATAAGTGACTTTTCATTTAAAAAAAATCTATTTTTCTGTTTTCCTTCCAAATATTTATTTTCCATGTCTATGTTTTTAAAATGATTTTAAGAAAAAAATTATATGGAAGTAAAAAATTTATAAATTAAATTTTATATTTATTTTAACTTTATTTACATTGGTTTTATATAGGAATTATTTTACATGTTTTATATAGAATGGTTCTAAAAATGACAAAAGGAATGTTGTATTCTTAACGTACATGGTGATAATGAACTTTTCCACCACCGTTGTCTTCTTTTATTCCTTTACAATATTTCATGTTTTCATTAATAAAAAAACCCCTCTTTCTATTTTTTGGGTATTTTGGTATTGCAAATGGTTTTTTAAATGAAAATGGTATTTTCATATCCAAAATTGATTTGAATATTAGTTTAGAAGAGTTTTTCAAACATTTGATAATGAAAAGGTGGAAGTCTAAAAAAATTATTCATCTTGTGGTTCTAGGAAATTATATATATTCGGTATACCTATAGATAACTAGTTAATACCATTATATATGATATAATATGTGCACCCATATAGTGTTCCAATGTATTGGGTAATGATTATTTTCTCTGTAGAATTATATTTGAAGTTTTTCATATAGTTATTCCAATTTGTAAGTGTTTGTAATGGTTTTGTAAGGGTTATAAGAGATGATATCCTAAGGTACCTACAAGAATTTTATATTCTTTCTAATGTGTTTTAATTAAAGTAATTTATTTTCAAAAGTTAATATAAATGATCTTTTTAAAAATTATAGTTTCTCTTTTGGATAAAAAATTACATTTTAAAAAAATGGTTCTCTATGGGTTTCCAGGTTTTTAAATGGACTAATGGTTTTCTTCTTTTTATATCCCTTTATAAACTTTTTATCCTCATCCCAAATTTTTAAAATTTTATTCATAGGATTGAAGGATGGATAAGGAAAATCAAGAGTTAAAGTTCAAATTCATGAAGAGTTATCATGACAATAAATCACTTTTTTTAAAATGTTTTATATTGTTAGGAAAATGGATACTGATCAAAAGTGACCACTTTCTATTAAATGGTTTTGTTTTGAATGAGTTATAATCGAATTCTCAAAAACTCTAAGCCTGAAAAGATCCAAAAATGTAAGAGAATGAATTCTGATAGGTCTTTATATTTTTCAATCCTAAATAAACAAATGTTTTATTTACATTGATCTTAAGATTTTCCATTACCTCTATAAAAAATAAAGATGTATCGTTCAATTTAAAGTGTGGGTTTTAATAAATATATTTTTAAAAATATTTGAAAAGTATTTTATATTTACTATTATATATTTTATCTTATAATATGTATTTAAATTGAAAAAATACATTATGTATTTTCAAATAATCCATTATTGGGTACTACTTTAACAAGGGTTTTCAAAAAAATATCACTTCACCTTTTTGAAAATTACATTTGAATGTTACCCATATCTTTGTTTATTATGACTATGGTAAAAAAATTAAAAATATATTTTATACTTTCTTTTACCATTATGATCATTTTTTTCTAACGAATCATTTTGATTTTTTAAAGGGTTTTCCAAATGATTTTAATTCTTAATTATTTTTAAAAGAAATGGAAATATTATTATTTTTTCAAAATTTAAAATTTGATTTTAAAAAAGAATATTTGAATTTAAATGGGAATTTAAAGGCTTTTATTTTTAAGAAAAAAGTATTTGTTTCTTTTATGTCTTCTCAAAGAATGTTTATGAAAACAAATTGTAACGAACCGACCCAAGATTACATCCTACACATCACCCGACCCATTTCACGATAAGGCTCGAAGGGAATTAACAATCCTTTTGGGATGTCGTCTATAACCTATTCGTCACTGTAAATATTTTGGGAATGATTTATATCAAATATGAGTTATACAATAGAAAAATATTTAACTAAAATGAAAAAAATTAATAAATAAGTAGGCAAGAAGGTTATAACAGAAACTAACTAATTAAAAAACATTCACAAGAAAGTAAGAAGTAAAATTAGCTAACTCTTGCTGATACCCCTAACAACTCCACCCAACTCTACCATATGCCATCCAGGAAGAACAAAATGAATCCAAATGAAAACCTAGAAAGATAAATGTGTGAGATAAAATATTAGTAGGTCACCACAACCTGCTGAAAACTATGAAATAGGTTTCCTAAGGCTAAACATAAATGTAAGTCTGAAAAAATATAGAAATTAAAATTTTCTTACATAATCATCTCTAGTAAAAATAAATCAAATCAATATAAAACTTCCAAAACATTTTCCTTTTCTTTCTAAAAACTAAACACATGTGTTTGAATACAAAGTCACAAGCCTGAGCCTTATCATAAACCATCAACACCAATATATTTTTTCAAAACACCTACTTTATTTATTTATTATAAATAATAACTTTAAAAAAAAATCCAACATGGTTCAAATAAATACCCAAATCTGCTTATGTACAACATGCTCAAGTATCCACAAGGAATGGAAAAAGAGTACATAATCATCAACATATACTCTATTAATAAAATTTCTATAATGTATCTCAATACATAATGTCAAACATGGAACTAAAAAACATATCAAGTAACATCAATCCCATTCAAGCAGTATACATCTCAAGGGATCTAGAACTCTATGTCTGGCCATCCCAACCACTAGTTCACAAGTGGGAAAACATAGAGATTCAGTCCATGAATCCTAAAGATACTTGAAATTACATATTAAACCATCCCAAACTTGATAGAGAACATTATTTACATACCACTAGGTTCAGGAGCGTCAATCCTTCCCCTGAAAACCATGGTGTTTCATGGCACCTAGAGCATCAGTCTCTCTTACCCAAAACTAGGGAGTGGGGCATCAGTCCCACTTTCCAAAACCATTAGTCATAGGATAGAAAACATGGATCATCAATCTGTGAATCCAACTAGGATTTGGCATGTATCATTTGACCATTCCCAATCATAAGTCACATCACAAACCATTTTCAAACAATAACATAACATTCACAATTCATAATTCAATAAAACATAAATCTTTCTCATGCCATAACCCTTGAGCATGTTAACATTTTTAAATAATTTCTCATAAACAAATAAACATTATACCAAAAACTCCCTCATACCATGAAATTAATTTACCATAATTAACATCAATTAAATTTATGATCCATTTTAACTAACTAAACCCATTTATCACAATTTGACTTTATAAAATCCGGACAACCTGTTAAACATAAAAATTCTAGATTTAACCCCTTATGTTCCACCAATTTCGTATTTAACAACTTGAACCCAAGTTCATGAACATGACACACCCCATGAGTGTCCTCAATACCAACCTCAACATCCTTCATACATCCCATGGGGATCTGGAGGGTTTCAATTTATCGTTTAATCAATAAATCTATCATTCTCACCAAGGGAACCCACAAGCTCAATATGAAGATACTAATAGTGAAACTGACATGTGTAGAAATCAGCATCACATCAAAAGTTCCAACTAGGCCTTCTCTCATATCATAAGCATTTGAAAATCCCTTTTTAAAAAAATATGAAATTCAGCCACAATTCCAAATGGAACCATCAACACTTCCAAGAACACCCATATATGTTAAGGGAAAATTCATTTTCACTTTATAAAACCAAACACCATTTTTAAAACACGTAAACTCGTCAACACATAATGGGATACCACTTTAAAAACCTAATCCATTACACCACGAAATCAGACCATTATTTTAAAAAGAAGAACCCAAGACTTAAATAATATCATGGTCACCCCCACACAATTTATTTTTTTGAAATTTAAAAAAATGTCCAAATTCCTTTCTTCCATCACACTTTTAATGAAAAACCACATAAAACATTTCTAGAGGTTCAAAAAATTAATTCATTTAATAAAACATTTCAAGATACCCAGTGAAAGAAAAAATAAGTAACAAGCTCTTTTAATTTCCACCAAACCATAATTAAAGCTGTCAAATAAGATTTTTGATAAAAGATAAACCATCCATACATTTTAAATCACCATTTGGAAAAAACTGAAAACCTATTTTTAAGTGACTTGAGATCAACACAAAAATTTAAAATCAAATTCCCCTTTAAAATATAATTCTCAATCAATAATGACCAAACTAGGTCAAAACCCATCACTAAACATTAAAACAATTCAAAAAATATCAAATTCATTTCATGAAAGTAATAGTACAATTAAATAATCCAATTTAAATCATAAAACGTGGTTTAAACAAAACCAACCATTTCTGCCAAGACACATGAACAATAAAATGGGATCAAATCATCACAAGTCAATCATATATATTTATACATTCATAAACAATAAATTAAAATGTGTAATCATTTTATAATTACAAAAGGAAATGAATTCCATAATAAAACCTAACTCCAAGAGAAGTGGATCAAGCTAGAACACTTCGGCACTTGACGCTTTCATCAGCAACAACTCAATGTTTCTCCTTCCCACTTTTGAGCATATTCACTTTCGCATATACCTAAGGACATCTATCCCCTATGTACATATTTTCATGTCCATCATTATATACTAGGGTATCCTTACGTATAGCTTATATGAATATACATGTTTCCACTTACACTCACCAGAATTTTATATTATATGTAAGTACACCTAGCACCATCTATATATATTCACTACTATGGGTAAATATATATATATATATAATAAGGGAACATATATATATATATATATATTTACCAATGAATATGTGGTAAGTCACCTTGACCATGGATACATGAACCAATCACGATAAGGCCAACACACTTATAGAAAAACTCCAGAGACTCAAAACTACAAAATCATGAAATATAAATGGAGAAACAACAAAGAATAGAGGAAAAACTACCTCAAATGGATGGTATGAAATCTAAAAAAACCACACCACTTTTCCTTTAATGGTGGATCCCATAATACGAACAAGGACAACTCGGGATAGCCTTCGCATGCCCTAACACGGGGGAGATAAACAAAAATCAAGTTAAACCCTAAGCCTAGGGTTCGGCCTATCAAAACATTATAATGGGGGGAGGGAAAATTGGCCAAAATATGAATAATGTAGGTAGAGAAGGGCTTACCACAAAAAACCGAACAAAAACTCGGAGAAATCTTGTGGTTTCACTGGAAGAAGAGAGGGCTCAGAGAGAGGGGAGGCATGTGAGCATGGAGTGAGGGAGGTAGGGAGAGATAGGGATCACGTGATGCATAGGGGAAGGAAAAAAAAGATAAAAATAAAATGAAAAAATGATTTTTAAAACATATAGAAACTTTCACGGTTTTCACACGGTTTACCAAACTATACATTTTCCACTACCGAGTCTAGGAGCCGTCTCACATTTACCTATAAAAAGATGCATGATTTGGAAAACTGTTATCAAACCATGCGACTCAGCACTGTCAACTTAAAGGTCTAAATTGCACACTTGCCACATGGTTTAATAAACCATGTTCCAGCAATGCACCACACCACTAGCCCACCTGGGCATCCGCACGAGCACCACACGGTTACTACTAACCATGCTACATAACCATGTAATAGCTAAAACACTTCCAAAAACTTATTTTTTTCATCCTCCCAACTACCAAAACTCAAAAAAATTCCATAACAAGATAAAATGATCCAAAATAAAAACATTGTGACACCCAAGGTATCACAATATCCCCACCATGACACTTTATGTCTCTAGAAAGTCCCAATTTAAGGAATATAAAATGAAAACAAAAGGTCTAATGAGGACCTGACCAAAACAAACACTCAAAAAAGATTAACCTTAAAGGTAGTGACTGAAATCCGTAAAAATGATCACTCTAATCAACTAATTAGCATCCACATCCCCAAGTACTATAGGAACATAAGCCTCAAAAGAGAAAACTTATTCATCATTGGATCCTCTAAAATGGTCTACCCACCATTTATATTTCCTATAAAATGGTGGTACTAATAATAACTACCATAAGACATATCCTCAAAATGACTGAACATCCATGAGAGACACATTCTCGAGAAAAAATACTTCCACTTCAAAGGTAGAAGGAACCACGATAAGGAACCTCAAAATAATACAAGAGACCTCACCTTGGGTCACAAAAAACTCAAATAACCTAGGTTCCAAATCACAGATCATCCCCACACAATGCATCCAAAATGGGAATGGTCAAATTCCACCTAGTATAGTAAACTCTGTTGGTAGATAAAACACCCTATAGTTACCCAATTTTTCACCTGAGGCCTCTCTTTTTCCCAAACAATGAGTACCTAAATGGATCAATGAGAAAACAGGGGTAAAATTCACAAGATCTAAACAACCATATACAAAGAACCAAAACCATTATCATAGCCACTAAACTAATCGCTCCCCAAAAAAACTCACCTCATAAAACTCAACTAGAACTAATAATCCAGAGGTCAAACACTCTCACAAGGATGGTTTCACGTCCACTACTCCACTCATATTTGAAGTAAGAACCAAATCTAATGAAACTATTTTCACCATTTTATGGGATAGAAATAATGGAATTATATATATACCTCAGTAATCCATTCTTCTTAACACAAACTAAATGATTCATTATCAATTAGGGAATCAAAAAAACATCAAGTCATAACAAGGAACACAAAAACATTCAAAAGAGACACACACCATTATACTAAAAGAACTTTTCCTTTGAAAATATCATTTTTACCATTGATTTTTTAAAAAAATCACCCTACACAAAAGTATTTTCCAGAAACCAATCCATGTTGATTTGTAACGAAAAAACTATGGTAGAACCTGCACATTACCCCAATGAAACAAACACACAAAAGAATGTTCAAATTTTCATTTAATTTTGAAAATGAATCACACAAGGATTCCCATTTAAAACTCACTTTTCTTTTGAAAACACTATTTCACAAAGAGGCAACCATTTTGTTTAAATCATTTTGTAAATCCAAGGAAATTCATCCCTATCTATTTTCCACAAAACCAAGTTTGAAAATAAATGTTTACCTTAAAACCACTTTTTTATTTCTCAATCAAATATTTCAAAACCATGCATACACAAGTAGTACAAAAGACCCTATATAAGAATACCAAAAAACCACATCCCAAAACACTCTTTAATCCACCTCCAATGTGCAGAAACCACCTTTAGAGAAATCTAAAATCAAAAGGAGTTCAAAATAGGACAACTAGAGTGGGAATAGTGTTATAAATTATTTGGAACCATGGTTGGGGGACCATGGGGGAACCCTAAAACACAATCTGTATAAGAGGAATACATGAATGCATGGGCACTTAATGGTTTCCCAGGCCATGTGTTCCAACCAAACAGCTCAAGTTTCCATTCCTTTCCACCCCAAGACTAAGAGAAACCCCCAATATCACCCATATCCTAAAAAGAGATCAAAACATCAATCACATCATAAACAATCAAAACATACCAAGGAAACATCAAATACATGATTTAAAACCAAAAAATCCCTAGCGGCTTGAGGCTCGAGACAAGAAAGACCTAGTTAGACTCTCCCTGACCTTACCACTCAATCTCGGATAACCTTATTCCCCCTTATACCTAAACATCCCCAAATAACAAGGGATATACAAAAACTAATAACCATTAGTAAATTAGGCTTGTATACCACTTTGTAATGATTTTTACCAGGATTCCATCCTACTCGACACCCTACCCAATTCACAATAAGTCCTAAAGGGATTTCCCGATCCCCACGGGCTAGCGACTAACACTTACCTAAAATCTTTTGGGAACAATTTTCTCCAAACCGGAGTTAAAAAAGAGTAAAATATTTAAATGAAAAAGATAAAATGAATAAATAAGAAGTAATTTAGGCTATAACAGAAATAAAATAAGAAAAAGAAGCAACTAAAAGCAAGAAAAAAGAAAGAAAACTGACTGACTAATGTTGAGACTCTAAACATCTCCACCTAACTCTCCCCCATGCCATCCATGAAGATGAAAATTAATCCAACTGAATAACTAAAAAGATAAAGGTGTGATCTAAAATCCTTTTAGGTCCATATAACCTCCAAAAATTATGAAATAGGTTTCCTCAGGAAAAACATAAATTCTATTTTGAAAATAAAGCAAGAAATTAGTCTTTACATACATAATCATCTTAAGGAAAAACAAATAAAATTCATAGAAAACATCCAAAACATTTTCCTTTTAATTTCAAAAACCACAAATATGTATTTGAAAACAAATTCATGGGCCTAAGACTTATAATAAACTACGCGAACCATTATCATTTTTCAAAAGAACCTACTTTCTTTATTTAATGAAAATAATAACTTTAAAACAATTTCCAACAAGGTTCAAATAACCACCCAATTCCACTTAGCCACAACATGATCAAGTGTCCACAAGGCATGAAAAATGAGGAAAAATCATCAAAAAAATACTAAATGAACATGATGGGTTTAACATATCTCAATACATCATATCATACATGGAACTAACAAAATAAATAAATCAACAATAATCCCATACAATCAGTATACATCTTAATGGATCCAGAACTCCATGTCTGGTTATCCCAACCACTAGATCACAAGTCGGAAAACACAAAGCATGAGTCCATGAAACTAGCAGAAACTCAGAACTACATGTATGAAAGTCCCAACCTCTATATAGAATTTCATGTACATACCCTTGGATTCAAAACCATCATTCCTTCCCCCAAAAACCACAGTACACGAGGGCGCCTGTAGCATTAGTCCAACAAACACAAAACTGAGGAGTGGAGTATATGTCCCACTTCCCAAAACCATTAGTCATAGGTTGGAAAACATGGATCATAAATCCATGAATCCAACTTATATTTAGTAGGTCTCATCTAACCATCCTCAATCATTAGTCACATTACAAACCATTTTCAAATAATAACGTAACATTCACAATTCACTATTCATTGAAACATAAATCCTTCTCATGCCATAACCCATGAACATGTTATCATTTGAAAATAATTTCTCAAGAACAAATTAACATTATACGAAAAACTCCCTCAGGAAATGTTATCAACTAAACACAATTAACATAAATTTCATTTTCAAACCATGTTAACCAACTAAACACAATTCTCAAAATTTCCCTTAGTAAACCCATCTTAACATGTTAAACATAAAAATTCTATGTTTAACCCCTTAAGTTCCACCAATTTCATATTTAATGACCCAAACACAAGTTTATGAACATGGTACACCCCATGGGTAGCCTCAATCTGAACCCCAACATCCTTCATCCATCCCACAGGGATCATGAGGGTTTCATCTTTTTATTTAAACAACCAAACTATCATTCTCATGAATAGTACCCCATAATAAGAAAAATAAGAGACCAATAGAACAACCAAAATGTGTAAAAATCAACATCACATCACAAGTTCCAACTAGGCCTTCACTCATATCATTAGTATTTAAAAATACCTATTCTAAAAAAATATGAAATTTAACCAAAATTCCAAATAGAAGAATAAAATCATCCAAGAACACCCACATATATCAAGGGAAACTCCATTTTAACTTTACTAATCCAAACACCCTTTTTAAAACTAGGAAACTAATCAACACAAAAAGGAGGCCACTTTAAAACCTATATCCATTGCACCAATAAATCTACCCATTATTTCGAAAAGAATATCCAATAATTTTAATCATATCAAGGTCAACCCCACACAATGGATTTCTTTGGAAATTAAAAACATGGACAAAGTCCTTTCTTACATCACACTTTCAATAAAATTCCACTTAAAACATTTTTTGAGGTTCAAAAAACTCATTCATTTCATAAAACATTTCAAGATACCCATTTAAAACCAGAACAAGGAATGGACTCTTTTCATTTCTAAAAAACCACTATGAAAGAAGAAAATTTAGATTTTCCATAAAAGGTAAACCACCCAAAAATTCCAAATCACCAATTGAAATAAAAATAAAAACCCCTTTTTAAGTCACTAAAGATCAACACCTAATTTTAAGACCAAATTCCCCTTCAAAATATCATTTTTACTCAATGAAGACCAAAATTGGTCAAAATACATCTCCCAACTTTAAAACCTTCAAAAAAATTCCAAAATTAATTTCATAAAAAGCTTAGCCCAATTAAATAATCCAGTTTAAATCATAAAACATGGTTTAAACAAAACCAAACATTTCTTGCAAGAAAAATGGACTTTAAAATGGGATCAAATCATCACAAGGATGTCACATATATTTATACATGCATAAAAAAGGAATTAAAAGGCACAATCATATTAGAATTCCAAAAGTAAAGTAATTGAATTGTAAAACCTACCTCAAAGAGAATAGGATTATGTCGAAACACTTCATCACTTGATGCTTTCATCAGTGAACACTCCAATTTTCTCATTCTCGCCTCTGAGAATATGCACCTTTGAATATACATTTGGACACCTAGCACATATGTATATATTCTCTTGTTAATGAATATGTTCAAGGGGTTCCTTACATATAGATTATATGCATAAACCTATTTCTAGTTATATTAGCATGTATTTTCATATTATACGTAAGCACACCTAGCCCCATATATGTAGATATATATTCACTACTATGGTTGAATATATATATATATATATATAATTGAGGAACTTACATATATATATGTATGTATATATATATATATATATTCTTACAAATTCATATGCGGTAAGTCACCTTTAACTCTGGTAGTTTGAAACAATCACGACAAGGCCAACAAACTTAAGGAAAAGCACCAGAGACTCGAAAACTAAAACATCCACAAATATAAATGGATCACCAATAAATAATAGAGGAAAAAATACCTCAAATAGATTTCATACAACCCAAAATGAACCAAACTGATTCGCCATCGACAGAGGATGCTGGAATGTAAACAAGGCCAATCCGAGAGAGACTTTGTACACCCTAACACTATATACGGAAATAAACAACAGTCTAAAACCTAACCCTAGGGTTCGTCTAACCCAAATAGGGTGATGGGGAGAGGGTAAATAACCCAAAATATGGAGAGGTAAGGGATATAAGGGATTATAATGAACAATCGACCAAAAACTGGGATAAATCTGGTGGTTTCATCGAAAGAAGAGAGTGTTGAGAGAGAGGGGAGGCACATCACCATTGATGGAGGGAGGGGGAGCTCATTCAATGCATATGGAAAGGTAAATGAAGAATAATATGATATAAAAATGAAGAAATTAAAAATAAAAATCAAATAAAAATCAAATTTTTAGAGTATTGGGCAACTTGCATGGTTTGTGCATAGTTTACCAAACCATGTGTCAACTATGCGCTATCCACTGCCTAGTATAAGAACCCTTTCACGATTACCTGTAAGAAGATACATGGTTGAGAAAACTGTGATCAAACCTTGTTACTCGACACTTTCAACCTACAGATCCCAACCGCATACTCACCTAATAGTTTAATAAACTATGCGCAGGGCGTGAGCCACACCACTTACCCACCTAATCACCCGCATGGGAACCACATGGTTACTACTAACCTTTCAGGTTAACCATACAACATCTAATAATCTTGATAAACCCTAAATTTTTCTGTCCTCCAACTACCAAAACTAAAACATATTCCATAACTAGATAAAATAATCTAAAATAAAAACACCATGACACCCATGGTATTACAATCTACCCAATATGCCACTTTCTATCCCCAAAAATTCATGGTTGAAGGAATAGAAAAGGAAAAAGAAAGGTCCAATGAGGACCTAACCAAAAAAACACTCGACACAACTTAACCTAAAAGGTAATGATTGAAATCCAAAAAAATGATTTCTCTAATACACTAATAATTGTCCATGTCTCCAACAACTATTAGAACAAGAACCTCAAATGAGAAATCTTATTCAGTATGGGAACCTCTAACATGGTTTCCTCTCCATTTAGAGTTCCTTTAAAATGGTTTTACTAAGAAGAACTACCATAATACATATCCTCAAAATTAATGAACATCCATGAGAGACACATTATCAATAAAAAGAACTTCCACTCCCAATGAAGAATGAACCATGACAAGGAGCCTAGAAATACAACAAGAGTCCTCACCTCGAGTCACAAAACACACCGATAACATAGGGTTAAAATCATGGATCACCCCACACAGTTCATCCAAAATGGTTGTGGTCAAACACCAACTAGTATACCAAACTAAGCTAGTATATCAAACACCCTAGTCACCCGATTGTGCACCCAAGGCCTCTCTCTTAACCAAACAATGAGAACCTCAACAGCTGAATAAGAAAATGGGCATAACATCCATAAGATATAAACTACCACATCCAAAGCTCCAAAATCAAGATCACAACCAATAAATGAAAGGCTTCCCAAAGAAACTCTCCTGGTAAAACTCCACTAGAACCGATAATCTAGAGCTCAACCACTCTCACAAGAATGTTTTCTCATACACTATTCCACTCGGAGTTAGGGTAAGAAATGGATCTAAAGAAACTCTTTCAACCATCGAGGGGAAAGAAACAATGGAACTAGATATAGACCTTGAAAATCCATTCCTCTTAACACAAACCAAATGATTACTTCTAAATAATTGAATCAAAACAAAAAAACAATACACAACAAGGTTCACAACAACCCTAAAAAAACACACAATTTCACAAAAATAACTTTTTCTTTGAAAATATCATTTTCACTAATAATGTTTTTTAAAAATCTCCCACCACCAAAGTATTTTCCAAAAACCAAGCCATCCTGATTTGAAACCAAACTACCTTGGTAGAACCCACACATTTTCACAACAAAACAACCACATGAAAGCATGTTCAAAATTTTCTTTTATTTTGAAAATTAAGAACCTAGGATGACCATTAAAAACTCACTTTTTAAAAAATAAATTTCACAATGAGGCAACAATTTTTATAAATCATTTCATAAAACCAAGGAAATTCACTCCTACCTATTTTCCAAAAAACCAAATTTATAATAATTTTTTTTCTGAAACACCCTTTTTATTTCTCAATGAAATCTTTCAAAACCATGAACACACAAGTAATACACAAGAACCTAGATAAGTATTACAAAATTTACATCCAAAAACACCCCTCAATATGTCTCCAATGTGCAGAAACCACCATTGGAGAAAAATAAAAAAACATTTAAATGAAATAACCAAAATTAATAAATAAGTTGGCAAAAAGGATATAATAGAAAAAAATACTAAAATAAACATCCATAGGTAAGAAAGAAATAAAACTAACTAACTCATGCTGAGACCCCAAACATCTCCCCCCAACTCTCCCCCACACCAGCCAGGAAGAACAAAAGGAATCCAACTGAGAACTTGGAAAGATAAAGGCATGATATAAAATCCTAATAAGTCACCACAACCTACCAAAATAATGAAATAGGTTTTCTAAGGATAGACATAAATGATATTTTGAAAATAAATCTAGAGAGTAAGCTTTATATACATCATAATCTGAAGGAAAAACAAATAAAATCCATATAAAACTTCCAAAACATTTTCCTTTTCTTTCCAAAAACCAAACACACATGTTTTAAAACAAAGTTAAGGGCTTAATTCTTATCATAAACCACACACACCATTATCATTTTTCAAAACAACCCAATTTATTTGTTTAATGATAATAATGACATTAAAAAAATTTCCAACAAGTTTCAAATAAACACCCAAAGATACTTAGGAACAATATTCTCAAGTATCAACAAACCATGGAAAAGGATGACATAATCATCAAAATATACTCAATGAACAAAATGGGCATAATTTATCTCAATACATCATTTCAAACATGGATCTAAAAAAACATCAAGAAACAATATGCCCATACAAGTAGTAGAAATCTCAGGGGATCTAGAATGCCATGTATGGCCATCCCAACTACTAGTTCACAAGTCAGCAAACACGAAGCATCAGTTCATGAATCCAATATAGATTCGGAATGACATGTCCGACCATACCAAACTCAATATGGAATGTCATGTCCCTAATTTTGGGTTTATGAGCATCAGTCCTTATCCTAAAAACTGTGGTGTACTGGGGAACATCGAGCATCAGTTTAGTCAACCCAAAACCGAGGAGTGGATCATTGGTCCCACTTCCCAAAACCATTAGTCATATGTCAGAAAACATATAACATCAATCAATGAATCCAACTAGGATTTGGCACAACTCGTTCGACCATCCCCAATCAAATGTCACAACATAAACCATTTTCCAACAATAACATAACATTCACAATTCATAATTCATGAAAAAATAAATAATTATAATGTCATAATTCATGAGCACACTGCCATTTGAAAACCATTTTTCATGAACCCATTAACATTATACCAAACACTCCCTCATTCGATACTATCAATTTAGAACGGTTAACATAAATTTCATTTAAAAACCATGTAAATCCACTAAACCTAATTCGCATAATTTCCCTTCGTAAACCCATGTAAAAATTTAGAAGATAAAAATTATAGGTTTTAACACTTAAGTTCCACTAATTGAATATTTAAAAACCCAAACCAAGTTCATGAACATGACACACCCCATGGGTAGCACTAATCCCAACCTCGATATCCTCCATCCATCCCATGGCAATCTTGAGGGTTTCAATTTATCGTTTAATCAACAAATCTATCAATCTCACCATGGTAACCTACAATAATAGGAAGAATAGACTAATAGATTAACTAACATGTGTAAAAATCAACATCACATCACAAGTTCCAATTGTGTCTTCACTCAAATCATAAGCATTTAAAAATCCTTTTTTAAAACAACATGAAATTCAACAAAAATTCCAAAGTGAACCATCAAAGCTTCCAAGAACATCCACATATGTCATGGGAAACTCAATTTTAACTTTATAAACCAAACACCCTTTTTAAAACAAGGAAATATATCAACACAAAAAGGGGTCCACTTTAAAACCCCTATCCGTTGCACCAACAAATCCACTCATTCTTTTAAAAGGAAGAACCCAAGACTTTAAATCATATCAAGTTCACCCCCACAAAATGGGTTTCTTTGAAAATTAAAAATACGGCCAAAGTATTTTCTTCCATCACACTTTTCGTAAAATACCACTTAAAACAATTTTATAGGTTTAAAAAAATCATTCATTTCATAAAACATTTCAAAATACCCTACAAAAACCAAATAAGGAACAAGATATTATCATTTACAAAAAACCTCCATTAAATAATCCAACCAATATTTTATACACAAGGTAAACCACCCACTTATTTCAAATCACTATTTGAAATAAAACTGAAAACCCCTTTTAAAGTCACTTGATATCAACACATAAATTTATGACTGAATTCCCCTTTAAAATATCTTTTTACTCAATGAAGACCGAATTGGGTCAAAACCCATCTCGGAACTAAAATTCATTCAAAAAATCCCAAAGGCATTTCATGAAATTATTTTCATAATTAAATAATCCAATTCAAATCATAAAACATGGTTTACACGAAACCAACCATTTCTGCCAAGACTGATGAATAATAAAATGGGCTCAAATCAAAACAAGGAAAACACAAGTATTTATACTTTCATAAAAAGGTGATTAAAAGGCACAATAATATTAGAATTATAAAAATAAATGAATTTAATTGTAACACCTACCTCAAAGGGAAGATGATCAAGCTGAAACACTTCAGAACTTGACAATTTCATTAGTGACAACTCGATGTTTCTCCATCTTGCCTCTGAGAATATGCACCTTCGCATATACATAAGGTCACCTAGCCCCTATTTACATATTCTCATGACCATGAATATGTACAAGTGTATCCTTACATATATCTTATATGAATATACCTATTTCCACAGACACCCGTATGAATTTTCATATTATACATAAGCATGTCTCGCCCCATATGTATATATATATATATATATTCACCATCATGGGTTAATATATATCTATAGATATACTTACCAATTCATATGAAGTAAGTCTCCTTTGATTCTGGTGACTCAAAGCCATCATGGCAAGGCCAACGCATTTAAGGAAAAACACCAAAGACTCAGAAACTACAAAATCCCAAAATATAAATGTTGAAACTATAAGGAACAAAGGAAACCCTGCCTCAAATCGATGGTGTGTGACCCAAAAAAAACCAAAACACTTTTCCTTTGGTGGAGGATGATGGAATACGAACAAGTCCATATTGAGAGTGCCTTATCACACCCTAGCATCAGATAAAGAAACAAAAAACATGTGAAACCCTAACCTTAAGGTTCAGATGATCCAAACAGGGTGACATAGAGGGGGAAAATTAGCCAAAATAGGGTGAAGGGAGGGAGGGAAGGGATTACCTCAAATAAGCGACCAAAACTGGGAGAAATATAGTGGTTTCATCGAAATAAGAGAGTGTTGAGAGAGATGGGAGGTGTGCAGCCAAGGAGGGAGGGAGGGGAGTTTGTGTAACGCATTGTGGAAGGGAAAGAAAATTAAAGGGGAAAATAAAAAATAAAAAAATAAAAATCAAATAAAAATAAAAATTTTAAAATACTGGGAAACTCACACAGTTTTTTCGCATTTCAAAAAATCATTCCCCAACCATGAATTAGCCACTACCTAGCCCAAGAACCCTCACACTGTAACTTGTAGGTAGATACACGATTAAAAAATCAATACTCAGACCATGCGACTCGGCAATGTCACCATATAAAGCCCAACCACATGCTCTCCACATGGTTTAATAAACCGTGTGCAAGCCATGTTCGACACCACTGACCAACCTTGGCACCCACATAGGAATTTCTCAGTTTCTACTAACCATTTTGGCTAACCAGAAAATAGCTAAAAATCCTCAAAAAAAATAAATGATTCATCCTTCCAACTTCCACAACTCAAACTCGTTCCATAACAATATTAAATTATCCAAAATAAAAACATTGTGACACCAGAGGTATTATACAACATTTTAATATTCTTTTGGAAAATATTTTTAGTTTTAGAGGTTAATTTTTAACATTTTCTATTAGGCTCAACATATTTAATTTCAATGAAAATTTTTTAAGTAGTTTTTAAGTATTTAAAAAGGGGATATTCATTATTAGTCTTCAAAGTTATTTATAAAATAATATTAAAATGGTATTTTAAATCTATATTCATATCCTTTGAAGTTCATTATATTACACTTGGGATAAGTTATGATGATACCATTCATCTTATTTCTCTATATGGATTATGAACTTTTATATTAATATCTCTATGAAACTCTCATATTTTATATGAGATTATTAAGTGATGTTTTAAATATGAATGGTTGATTCCATGTGGCACATTTATGTATGGATAATTGATGGGAGATGTCATATATCACCCTCTAATGCATTTTTTAATGTTTTATACCTCATGAGTTGAAGATTCTGAGAATGAACATGATGCATATTTTCTATGTTCATGAGATTGAGCATGAACATGATACGAATTAGCTATATTTAAATGATTATGTATGGACATGATACAGATTAGCTATGTTCACAAGATTAAGAGTGAACATGATAGGAATTATCTACATTCACATGATTTAGAATGAACATGATAAAAATTAGCTACTTTTACAATACTAAGTGTGAACTTAATGAAGTTAGATATGTTCACAATGTTATAATTTCCTACGCTTATGTTTATTCCATAATTCTATGTTATATTATTATGTTATGATCCATGGATCCTGATTATTGTACCTTGTTTTATAACTCTATGCATGTCCATTTGAAATTACATGTTCTTATAATATGAATTATTGAGTAATTTTACTGTTCCAGGTTCTTTATAATAAGATATTTCTCCCCTTATCATGTTTTCTCATATGTTTTTGATCTAAACCATTATGAATTCTTGATATATTTTCACTTAATGAGTTTTTGAGCTCACCCCTTTCTTATGATTCATTTCCCTAGATTATGAAGATGAGTATAGTCAATAAGGATTCTATGATGGGGTCTATCATGGTTGGATTATAGATAAATTTCCACATGTGTCATAAAATAAGTTTCATATGTTGTTGATCCTTGAAGACACTAAACCTTGTTTTCATGGGATAGTGTGTTTATTAGGAGATATAATGTTTAAATTATTGATATATATGTAATATTAGTTTGGGAAATCTCACATGGTCAAAGCCTATTGTAAAAGTGTGTGTTTTTAGAACTAAACCTAGGAGTGTGGGTCTGGGGTGCCTGAGTTGGTATCAAAGAAAGGTTTAGTTATCATTGAGGATTAGTTTATTAATTTTTTGGGATTAATATATGTTAAATTTAGAAAACCCAAAGAATTATAATATAACATCCTGGAATTTTGGTAATGTTTTGAGAATATATTTTTTCAATAAATTAAATTCTAGTCTCAATACTAGAATGTGGATGTGGTTGCGGAACAACTTCACCTATGGGTAATCACCCTAAAAAAGATGGTTGGGTATAAAATTAATCTTCACTTGATGCACGATGAGTGGTCCTAAGAATGAACACATAGATAAAAACTCCTATGGGATATGTTTTGGTTAATCATATTCATGTTATAAACAATTATGAGGGATTTAAATAGAATTTGGGGATTTAATATATAACTAGTTTGGTTAGGAAAGAAAATAGGAAAATGACCATGGATAACCACAGTTAAATTTTCAAAATGATAGGTTGATCAAATAATTTCAAACTTAAAATTAAAAATATTATAGGATCAATTGATTTTTCATTTGAGAAGACATCTTAGGATTGATTTGTTTTACAATAATTTATTCATATTTTATTGGATTGTATCATAACTGTTTTGGATTTATTATTTGGCTAATAATAGGAACATGAAAACTAAAATGTGAAAGGTTTGTCTCTAGAAACCTTTTAAAAAGCATATCTTTTTACAAAATATTCCCTAGTATTACCTAAGATAGTAAGTTAGATTTCATACTATAAATCAAATCATAGAAAATGTCAATCTTATGAACACCATTAACTATTTCATTAATCAATAGTAACTCAAACTGTAACACTATAGGAAAAATGGATATTTGCAATGGGTTATTTGTAATGAATTAGGTTTTCATCGCAAATAATAAAAAATGATGGGTTATTTGTGATGAGATAAGATTATCATCATAAATAACAAAATATGTGGTATCATTTGCAATGGGATACGACCCCTGTCACAAAAACATTTGGCGCGATTGTGGGCCAAAACGCAAGAATGGATTATTTGTGAAAGAATTATGAATTTCATCACAAATGATGTTGTTTGTGGCATGAAAATTTTCCATTGAAAATATTATGAATTAAAAAAATCCTATCAAAAAAAATAAAAAAATATTTGTGGAGGAAGTAAGAATTTCATCGCAAATACTCTTTTAACGACGTAAATAAGTTTTTAAGGTGGGTACTATTTGTGACAAGATCCATCGTAAATTCCCTTTGGATCACTACCATAAATATTTATGGTGGAATCTATTGGCAATGGAGCCCATCACAAATAATACTATTTTCAATGAAAATTTCCTCACAAATAGTTTTTAGTAAATAATATAACCTATATAAGGTCCCCCACAGCCATACTTCCAACTCAAATTCTAAACACTTCTTCTGATTTTTCCCTCATTTCTCTCGAGAATAATTTTGATTTTTATATAAATTTTTCACAAATACCTTCTCAGAATCACATCAGTGTTTTCATTTCAGTAAAGCATCATTTTTTAGGAATTATTTTTAACTTTTCTAATTGCTAGTTTGTTTAATTTATTTTATATTAGTAATATTTAGGAATAATTAGTACTAATTAGTTTCAATTAGCAGTAATTAGTAATAATTGATATTAATTATAGATAATTAGTACCAATTAGAAATAATTGTCAATAATTAGTTAAAAAATTATAGTTGGTAATTAATCACTAAATATTTCATAATAAAAATATTTATTATTAATTAATTATAAATATTGTAATTAGTAAAAATTAAAAAATATATATAAATAATAAATAATAATTAAATTTAATTAGTAAATAATTCATATATATTAACAATAATTAGTAATAATTAATAATTATTAATAATAATAATTAGTAATATTTTAAAAAAATACAGTAATAAATATTAATATTTAGTACTAAATAGTAATAATTATTGAAAATTAGTAATAATTTAAGAAAATTTGTAATATTTAAAAAAAAGTAAAAATTAGTACTAATTTTTAATAATTGTAATTAATAGTAATAATTTGAAATAATTACAAATAATTAGTAGTAATATCTTAAAATCACAACTAACTAGTAATAATTAATAATAAATACCAATAATTAATGAATAATTAGTAGTAATGAGTAATAACTACCAATAATTAGAAATAATTCATGATAGTTACTAATATTTAGTGATAAATGGAAAAAACTAGTAATAATTAGTAACAATTACAAATAATTACCGTTAATTTGTAATGATTAATAATAATTAATGGTAATTATTTATAATTACCAATATTTTGTAATAATTATCAATAATTAGTAATAATAAGGATTAATTTGTAATAATTAGAAATAATTACCAAGGATTATTATTAACTAATTATAATAGGTAATAATTACTAGTAATTACAAGTAACTGCCCAAAATTAGTAATAATCACCAATAATTAGTAATAATTATATTAGTAAAAATTACCTATAATTTCAAATAAATATAAATAATTAGTAATAATTAAAAATAATTTAAAATTAGTAATAATTGAAAATAATTAAAAAAATTACTAATAAGTAAAATAATTAAAAATAATTAACAATATTTAGTAACAATTGGTAATAATAAGTAAACAAATTACCAATAATTACCAACAATTATAAATAATTCTCAACAATTAGTAACATTTAATAATAATTACCAATAGTTGCCAGTAATTAGTAAAAATTATAAATAAGTAGTAATAATTAGTAACAATTAGAAATAATTATCAATAATTAGTAACAGTTTGCAATAATTACTAATAATTACACATATTTTTTTAATTTTCAATAATTAGTATTAATTAATTTTAATTCCCAATAATTAGTAATAATTTCAAATAATAACCAATAATTAGTAGCAATTAGTGATAATTACCAATAATTGGTGACAATTATTAATAATTTCTAATAATTAGTAAAAATGAGTAACAATTAGTAAAAACCAGTAACAATTACCAATAATTATTAATAATTCCCAATAATTATAAATAATTTGTACTCATTTATATTAATTAGTAATAATTAAAAATGATTTCAAATAATTACCAATAATTAGAATTAATTAGTACTATTTACCAATTATTAGTAATAATTATAAATAAAGATCCAAATTTTTTAATAATTACCAAAATATATCAATAATTACTGATGATTTTTCAAAATTATAGATAATTGTTCATAATTAACGATAGTTGGTCATAATTACTGATAATTGGAAATTATTAGTAATAGTTTCCAAAAAGTAGTATTAATTTGTAATAATTTATATTAATTTATAATAATCTGTATGTAATCTTTATATTGACTATTATTTTTTTACTTAGTAATAATTTTTGATATTTAGTTTAAAATTTCACTAATTATAAATATTTGGTAATAATTAAAAGTAATTTTTTGTTGTTTTATTTTATGATTGTTTTTTGGATTTTCCTTTCCTTCTATTAGATTAATCATATTTTTATATTCTATTTTTTTATTAAAATATTGAATAAGTAAGTAGAAAACATTTTTATTATTATATTGTGATTTGATAAATCATCAAATAAATCCAAATGGCTCTGGTATAAATGTTATATATATATATATATATTGAGGGTGTTGAAATGTTTTGTCATTTGTATCATCAAAACTACAATTTCTTTCAAGAAGTAAAATTAATTAACCGTGTAAAAAATGTGATCTAACGAGATTTTAAAACTTTGATAGCATTGGGGTTCATCTATTATCTTTTGGTTTCTAAAAATATTGTATTTTTTGATATCAACATTGTTAATGTAGACCAGTAGAAGATACAAATAGTTTGGTTCCTGAACCATCATAGATTGAAACCTTAGTACATGAGGTTATTGGATTTATTTTTCAACAATAAAAATCTCAAAATTATTATTAAACTTTCGAGTTATAAACCTTTATATTTTATGATTTACTAAAGTATTATGAGTATGCCTTATATCTCACTTAAAATATAAGTAAATTTTATGATTTAATTAAATTTATGGTTATTAAATCAGATATTAGAATTTAAAATAATTTTTTAACCAAATATTCTCTTTAGTTAAATAGATATTACTTAAGGTAAATGTGTTTCCTACTAACTTTTATAAGATAAAGAGGATGGTCCATAATTTGTGTCTTGGTTATCAAAAGATTTATGCATGTTCAAATGATTACATCCTATATTATAGTGAAATGAGTTTTTAGTTAATTATCCTACATTTAGACAATCAAGGTATAAAGAGACACAACAATGGAAGTCTATATTGGTTCCTATTAAATATTTGAGGTATTTTCTACAAACACCTAGATTTTAGTGTTTATTTGTGTCTCAAAAAATAACATCATTGATAAAATGGAAAAAATCCCATATTTCCCCTTGTAAAAATATAAATCATCCTTGTGATGGTTATTCATGAAAACATTTTCATCAGGTGCATCCATATTTTTCTTTAGAATCCTGTAACATGCAATTGGGTCTTTCATCTAATGGTTTATGTCTATTTGTTTTTTACGGTAGTCAATATTCTTATTGAACTGTATTTTTAACTTCGTATAACTAACCTCCTCAGGTGTTGATGAATAAACCATATATATTTTTAAGATTTCTAATTCCTGGACATCTAAAAAATAGTATTGATGTTTATATGAATCCATTTATGGATGAGTTAAATTTATTGTGGAGTAATGGTGAAAATTCATATGATGTTATTGAAACATAGAATTTCATAGTGAAAGCACCATTAATATGAAAAATTAGTGAATTCCAGCATATGACATGTTATCTGGATATAGTGAACTTAGTAAAATATCTTACTTTTGTTTTATGAGTGATAGAAAAGAGTTTATTCTCTTCAATATAAGAAAAACTTTTTTTTACTGTCATCAAAAATTTATTCCTATAGAAAATCCTTTCAAATAAAAATAATTTCAAAAACTTTACAACTGAAAGAGATGGAACTCTAAGAATGATATCAGGTATTGATTAAAAATATATTATCTCTTCATTACCACTCATTACCTTTGGACTCTCTATATACCAAGAAAAAATAAAAGGCTTTGTAAAATATTACAATTGGATTAAACGGGATATTTTGGGGGATCTTCTATATTTCATCTTATTTGTTGGTTCATCGCATGTTAGATGTCATGCATATTGATAGGAACTATTTGGATTTTTTTTTTTAAATTTGGACACACCTGGTATGATTAAAGATAATGTAAAGGCATGATTAAATATTGACCAAATTTTAAAGATTCTAAAAAATTTGTTATTTGAAAATGATAGATCATATAAGTCGGTGAATCCAAAACCATATTATACAGTTTTTAAAGAAATTTTTTATTATTATATTCATTGGATTGTGAATTTTAGGTTACCAGATGGTTACATTACCAATTTAGCTCAATATATCAGAAATGGTCATATTAAGGGATAAAAACGTCCTGATTTTCATGTTATAATGAAAATAATACTACTAATTTGACTTATTTTCTTTCTTAATTATTTAATTTAGGATGCACTGATAGAAATCTTATATTTCTTCTAAGAAATTGTTGTGGAGATAGAAAACTATGATGCACTAAGTAGGATGAAAGAAGATGATTTTTAATTTTATGTAAATTAGAAAAAAAACTTCTGATGGATTTCTTTAATTTAATAGAACATTTAAAATTATATTTTCCATATGAATAAAAATGTAGAGAACCAGTACAGTTTCAATGGATGTTCCCATTTGAAAAGTGTAAGAATAAATTGAAGAAAAAGTTATGTGACAAAGCATCTATTGAAGGGTCAATTATAAAAGAATATTTTAAAGATGAAATTTCATTTTTATTCTCTCATTATTTTCAACCTAGATATCCTTCAGAAGGTAATTGACTGGGTTTTATTAAAGAAAATTTTGATGATGTAATGAACCATATATTATAAGTTTTTAATCATCCTGAACATGGATTCCGTGGATTTTATGAAGGATGGATGTAGGGTCCTGAAAATTCCACCAAGGGAAGAAAATACCCCCATAAACGCTTTGTAGAAGAATCAAGTACTCTTATAAGTCTAGAAAAGTGAAAAGACTCAAATTCAGTTGTAATCTTCAGAAGAAACATGAAATAATTCATGTTTGTAAGGTTTTTTAAGTTTCCTGTGTACCATCTCTGTGAAAGGTACACTGAGTAGCTTGACCGTGAACCGCCAGGTATGCAGAACGATCTACGAAACCGCTAGCCCGCAAGGTGATGGCCATCAAGCAAGGCATACCGTGAACTGAGTTACTAATAGATTCATATGCATAAGGACCATCCACATACCATGCCTCAAACTCATTAGTTTATGTAAAAAAGAGAACTAGTAGGGTTCCATGAACTGCTATCATGAACCTAAGCCTCCGAAAACCCCGGTTGACCAAGTCTTCTGTGGGTCATGATATTGCATCAATGGGCCTCTGCAAAAGGTGTTGCATGACCAATAGATATGATTTCTCTGATGTTCTATAAAAATAGCATAGTAGAAGTACGGAAGATAGACACACACAGAGGGATACAGATATAGATAAGTATGAATGGTGAAAGCTTGAGGAAGACTCAGAGGTTTTACTCCGGCTTCTGTCTTGTTTCATCGACAAAGCCCGAACTGCGAACCACTCCCTCTGTAGGTACATCCAGTCATGAACCATAAAATGGGGGAATTGAATAATCATAATAGAACTACGAACCAAAGGCTTGTCTCGGATGAACTCCCCATGAATGATGATTCCCCAGACCACCTTCAATATGATGCTCTTCGTAGCATACCTCTACACGGATTGAACCTGGCACTACATACTGCATTAGTAATCAGATGGAACTCAAAGTGGAGTGATGGGATGATTACCACTATAGTATGCGGTTGTTGATACCCATGACCATGTACTGCAGTAGTACATGGATTACCCATTTTCCCACATACCACTATGGTATGTATAGCCTCCCCCATCCCACATAGGAAACCAGTACACAGAAAAGGGTGTTTTGGGTATTGTTACCACCGGTTCCAACCTCACTCCTCCACTACCGTCTAGTTTTCCATGATCCCTCTACTAACCAATCCTCTGGAATCAGAATACTGCATCCTCCAAATCCACCAGACTCATGTGATTATACCATCGAGTGCATCAGCGTGCCCCATTGAGTCTACACACCCATGGTAAGCAGAGCCACAAAGTCTCTCCCCACAACTGTGCGGGATTCCGGAATGCATGTGAGGATACATTTCCATGGTAACCCAGAGCCCAACCTTGGGACGCCGACATGAACCTCCCCATTCATGGGAATAAGGGTGATCACTCTCTTTTCCATTCAATGAGGAATAGTTATCGGTCAAAGAGGTTATGTTCGCTACCCCTTTTGACAAGGACCAAACTCTTACACTTCCCAGAACGTGCTCAGGGGCCCTCCCACTGAAGTAAGTCCGCAATCCTCTGGGGCTAGGCTACATGACCTTCAATTTCATTCCACATTGAAGGGTTCATTGCACTACTCCCTCACCCATGGTCACCCTGGCCTTTTTCACCACGATCTCTCCCTCTCCTGCCAATAGGGGAGGAGGCGTGTGCATTGTCGAATATTTCAAATCCTCTTATTTCTCACATCGATCATGACTCATGTGAGCTTAAGGTTTTGTGATGATGGCAACATCCACATGATTCTAAACTATGAAAATTCTAATTCCTGGTCAAATCAAGATATGTAGGATGCCTTATAGATGTCCCAAGATCAAAATGGTTCCCATCCAAAAGGGTCCACCCAACCATTTTCTCTCAAATGGGTAGCTCCCATGAATAATCCCCACAACACCCAAACTACATGGGTTCTTATTTATATCTCTAATATACATAGTAAGCCCTTCTTATGGGCCAGATAACAATATCAAGTCACCTTATGTCCCCCCTAGATGCTGATAAACTCCAGAGTGTCTTATTATATGGCTCAAGTTAGCATCACCTCTGTAGCATCAAATATATGAATTCCTACGAAGATCCTTCAAACCAAGGGTAGCCTATGGGCACACTCCTCATGAATGAACCAAGGATTCATGAACATATAAACATGACTTAAATCTAAAAGAAAGTCCCAGAACATGCCACAATCCTCCCCCGAGAGGGTACGGTGAGACTAAACTCCCATCCTCTCGACCAATGGAGTCATTAATTGTTGTTGGCTGAATCATCATTTAAGGAGCACCTGCCTTTGGAAAGATGGTCCATGAATCATGGATACCAGGGTTGTTGGGAATTCTTGGATCCACGAATAAACTTGTTGGAGACCATCTGAGGAATTTATATCCAAGAAAGATGGATTGCACAAGTTCATGACCCCTACGTAATCACTCACTGAGACCAATAGTTTCCACAGGGTTAATTCAAACTTCTTTAAGGGATAATGACACTGAACGGGTTGAAAAAAAAGTAATGGTAAATTCTACGAGAACCCATCTCTATAGAAAAGGGGATGGGTGATGATCCTCATCGTGCCATTTTTACACCGCCTGAAACCCCCACCTCAAAGGTGTAAAAAAAGTTTAACCTAACATGAATCCTAAACCAAGGTGGTGTTTCTACCCCACTTAGGTCTCTTTTCCCTATAGCAAAAGAAAAGGGGATGGGGGCCCATCTAAATTTTCAAATAATTCATATGTTTAAATGAATGCTAATTTGATGGGGTTTTATAGTATGTTTTTCATAAATGTATATTACAAGTTCCAACAGAGAAACCTTCAATCCAAATGAAATCCTAATGACCCATGAAGACACGTGCACCAGCGATCCCGCAGGGGGCTGGGGCCCCAACAAAGAGCAGGACCCCCCCACCCCCCCCCCCCCCCGCCTACCCAATGTCTTCAACACTGGGTATCCAAGACATAGATCAAAGAGTACCACTGAAATGGTACTCTCCCCATGCTGGAGGCCGCGAGATAATCCCTCAAGTCTACAAAGGTCTTTCATCCACCTCTTCAGCTGCTGCAGGCACCCAAGCACTAGGTGGCCCTAGTGGTTGTCTCAAACCATTTCGGGAACATGTCCCTGGAATGTGACATTGAGTACCTCTTTTATCTTAGGGAGGAAGATGAATTCAATGATGATGACTTCATATTAACTGCACAAGGGTCCTACCCACGGGCCCCTACCAGATAATGTTTCCACCAACACCATACGACCAGGCCCCCTCCCACAGAAGAGGACCTTATACTAAGAGCACTTGACAAAATCCAAGAGACTTGGGCCCCTATGGCTGCCCACCAATGGTGGTGAATATATAATCAGGAACATGAAGTCACCTTGGTTCCTGAGGAGCAGCTCTATTGTACTAACATAGTGGCATTCAATGGGAAAACCTATAACTCTGCCCCCTCCACTCAAGCCCACCACAGAAGTAGGGTGGAACAATACGAGCACATGCACATTACTTCTAGTGCTCGTCAGTCCTTTTGTGCATACAAAGTGGAAAACTACAGGCGGATGGAGATATCTGCCGAGGAACAATAAGCCTGTCATCAAAATATAGTGGAACTCAGCTACATGTAGGCACTAACACCTACTGATGCATTTCAAGCCTTCCATCTAAATAGCGCAGAAACAGGCTACACACAGGCACAAACACCTACTAATGCATTTCAAGCCTACAATCTAAATATGGAAGCAACATGCTACACGCAAGCAAAAACACATGTTTATTCATTTCAAGATTTCCATCTAAATAGAAGATTAATAGGCTACACACAGGCACAAACACCGGTTGATGCATATCAAGCCCGCCACCATAATAGGGTGGCAACCAAATATGAGAAGAGTCAAATTACTATGGATGCATACAAATCTCATGAGATAAATACAATGGAAAAAAGAGAGGACTAAAATCCCCACTCGTGAATATGAATACCACTAGTCAAATACGGTGGAAACCGGAGATGAAAATCGGTGATAGACTCATTCCTTTGTCCCAGCACAGAATAATTGCCAGTATCTACTGGAAAATCATGGAGGACCAAAGTAGGCATCGAATCCAAATCCAACATCAGAATGGGCCTTCGTACCCGTTCTAGCCAAATATGTTTCTCAAAACATCTTGGAAGTGATGGAAGATCAGATGTCGATTTTAGTCCATATCCTCCAAACATTCCAAGATATCATTGCATCAATGGAAAAGGAGAGAAATCGAGCCCACGACCTGGATTCCATGAATGGAATGACTCACTCGCAAAATGAGTTAGTCACTCTAGAGTAGTTATGCATCCATGCTCAACTCCAAGAGGGTTGACAGATATATCATATGATATATGGACAACCAGATCAGGAACAAATACCCATTACAACTGGGGGATGCCAGTCCAACGTGGTGGCTGCTCTAGGGTAGGCATATATCCCTACCAAAACTCAAGATGTCTATCTACATGTCCCAACAACATCACGGGTCCCAACAATACTGGGACTCATATATAAAGTCCATTACCAATAGCATATGGCTGCAGTTACTCGTAAGAGAGTTCCCAAAAATGAAAGTCGCCAAGGGCAACTGGAAAATGAAAAGAAAATACATGATCCTTATCTACTGGAAGATGGGGTTATTGATGCCCTTGAAAATATATTAACAAAGGATCAAGACCTTGTCATTCCATTACAAAATTATGTAAGTGAAAGTAGTAGTTGTGATGTTCCTCCCCATAATATTTCTTCAAACAGCTTTGAAGGTCCTCCACATAGCACCCACGAGGGCTCACTCTGTGTGCCAAGAATGATCGATCACAAGAACATATCTATTTATGCGTGTTAGGGTAGTCCTACCCTCAACCTAATGATCAGACAAAAAGAAAGTCCTCCATTTACCATCATCCACCCTGATGGTTCTCTCTAGGGTATACGCTACAAATATGCTTCTCCTTGTAATCAGACATCAATCATGATGGTAGTCCTTTCCATAATGACAGCCATTGTGAAATTCCTCCCCACAATGATAGTAACTGTGAAGTTCCACCCCTTAGTAACACTAAGAAATGAGAGGGTACTCCCCTCATTGAAGTACAACCAGAAGTCCCACCACAGGATTTACACTATCGAAATTCTCCATGAAACTAGCTAAATCATGATGGTTGTCCTCTCTATGATGACAGTCATTGCGAAGGCCTTCCCCGAAAATGAAATTTGTTGTGAAGGTTATCCCCTCAGTAACACTGATCAATGATAAGGTCCTCCCCTCATTGAATCTCTCCCTGAAGGTCCTCTTCAAGTTATATGCCATAACAAAAATTATCACGATCGGGCATCAACATGCAATTGTATCCCTCTACATTGTAACACTGATTGCAGATTTCCTCCCCAAAATCAAAATTAATGTTTTCAATAAGGTCCTCCCATTTCCAGAACAAATATTACAAATCTCTCCTTTCTTGAGGCTCTCAGAAAGGAGTCAAACACATCTGTAACTCTTATTATAACGAGTGATATTCTTTCTCAACCAGAGGATGTCCTGGGGACACGCTCATCTTCCGAGCCACCCCCACACTGTCCAAAAATCAATAAGGCTCCCACCAACCCATATTCTTGGAACGAAATTATTAAGAAGCAGTCGAGATGGACATATCAAGTAGAGGAGCATCCAGAGGAACAATAGTATGATATATTTCTTATGGGAAGACAACTAGCTAGAGATCATATACCAATGAAGTATTAGATCATGGAAACTTATCACTTTTACATACCTGGAAATTTTTCTGGGTAATGCACACATGACATTCACTTCAACTTATGGATGATTCTTGGATAGATAAAAAATAAATTCCTACCCTACGAAGGGTGTGTGGACCATGTCAGCGCGATAGGGGAACTTTTCCATCTAGTCGACCTGAAATACCTCACATCCTCAAGGTAGGAATAGTCAGAAATGTAGAGGAAAAACCTTGAATTATCTTTCCTCCATGCATTTCATAAGTTGCGTCGCCTCATTGGAAAAGCCTCGGCTGGAGTTCACATTCAGGGATGGGGAGAACATGGAGCTCTACACTTCACCCCACATCCTGTCTCATAGGCTCCACTGAAAATGACATCTTGAAATTTCATCACCCATAGGAGACAATCAAATGAACTTCCTACATAGAAAATATTGGGTACTCAACAATAATAGGCCCGGAGTAAGTCTCCAAAGCGTCAGGGCCAAAGGGATCAATCCATCGAAAAGCTTCTGATTCAGGCAACCAAAAACATCCAACAGGCTTCTCGCCTAGGGGAATACAACTGGAAAGTAGTTTTCATGTCGTCAAAATACTATAGACTCCATGCAAGTCCAAAGCCATACTCATCTTACACTCGTGTTGGGGTATGTGAAATTGAAAGGTAGTAATAGCAGCGGCTACCGCCACAATATGGGAACAACCCCAACCCATAGGGTTGGGGGAATTTTAAAATAAAAAATGACCCTGTAAAACCAAAAAATACAGGCCATAACGCGTCAATGAAAAAATGGTAACAACCCCATCCCCCAGGGCTAGGGGCATTTTTACCTCAAATCCCCGCATAGCGGATACCTGTTTTCAACCGTCTTGGAAGAATGATAGACATAGGAGTTACCCATTCCACCCCTTCTTATTCTTCGCACCCTTTGAGACAAAGGCATGTTATGAGGCTAGAAAAGGGCTCCATTTGGGTAAATCATCACCAATAAATCCAAAGAATACCGCATAATGGAAGGAGAAAGTCCAATAAAGAGTGCAGGAAGCTTTCCTACCATTCAGCACTCGGTACACCACCCCCAATGCAGTATTCCTTAGTGAACATGGTAAACGTCAACCCCATGGATCTCACAATAAATGATGCAAAGGGAGAGTTTTTGAAGGAAGATGGTTCCATCCTAGAGGCATCCCACACTGAGCCTGATGGTGGAAATGCATGGAACTAGAGAGCGGTCCTAAATTTGGGTTCCCCCTTAGCTAATCCATTGCTACCTCCCCCACGAAACATTAACAAGGAGAAAAATAAATACAAGTTCATCTATGAACCGCCTCCTCATCCCCCTGAGAGTGTGTTCCTCACCCTCAAGGAAAGGTTTGCCAAGCAGCAGGAATAAATGAAAGAACATAGGTGAATTAATGTTGAGCTACGTCGAGGGAGCTACCTTGTCAGATGGGTTCCCCCATAGAACGTCAGCAGGTACTCCCAGAAGAGCATGCCATAGGCACTCATCCTAATGAATGAAACCAAACTTGGAGGAACATTTAACCCAGCCTTAGAAGGAAATCAAGACTTCAACCCACTAGGAAGGCAGCCAGAATATATCCAAGTAAACACAATAATGATTCCCCCAGCTGGGTATCGACCCCAAATTCAAGTAGCAATGAAAGACCCAGTAATGGCCACTACCGCACCAAGTAAATCTCAAGTCCGATAGGATATGTATCTAGGGCTCTTAAAAACCATCGAGCAGCTAATGGCTTGACTGGAAGCCATGGAGGGGTAGTGCGCTCCGATACAACCAGAGAACAAACCCTACCCTGAGTGGGTGAGAAAGTTTCCACCACCACCAAACTTCTGGAACCTCATATTCCCAGTTTTCAATGGATTGGGGGACCCGGAATTGAATTTAATGAACTATGACTCTTACTATGACCCCATGATGGGAACTCCAGGGTAGAATGAAGTTGTAAAACATAGGTGCTTCATACGAACCCTGCAGAGCTCAGCTTTCATATGGTATACTAGCCTGCCATCCAATTCAATTATAGGCTAGGAGGACCTACAGTGATATTTTCTCTTCCAGTTCAGTTTAACGCTGCCTAAGATGACGGTCAGTGACCTCATTAACTAAAAATAGTGAGATAATGAAAAATTATACTTCATTTCTATATGGAAAGGCCTGACTTATTCCTTGAACTGGCCGCTCCCCTAGGATGAGATTCTTTCCTTGTGCATCGATAACCATCAGGATGAGTTGTGAACACCGCTCATCCCAATGAAGTACACGAGTGGGTTTATAGACTTCTCTGCCATTTCCTAAAGGATAGAAGACTCCTTGCAAAGGATCAACCTCAAGTCCCAAGTGTCCCCATCATCCCCTGGGAAAAGTACAAGAAAAGATGCAGTGACTTTTGTCACACTTAAGCCACCCCTGGCATGATCACCGGTTGTGAGGCCCCCACCAACCATGTGGGATCTCCTGGATGCCAACAACTACCCCCACCTCAAAAATATTTTCGATGGGGTTCCAAAATATATCAGTTCGTAGAATGAAGAAATAAATTCTACTCATTCTGAGATGACCAGGTCTGTGGCTACTTCATAGCTTCCATGAATTTCAATTTTCTCTAGCTACCAGATCCAAAGAAAATCAACGAAGTGGATCTCGACAACTGTCCAAATTATTGTCAATATCACCGGATACTAGGACACACCATCTAATAATTCTTAATTTTCAATAATCTCCTACAAATTATGGTGGATTATGGTAAATTCAAGTTTGTCCCACAACCATCAAAAGTGGTGTGTGTTTCAACCTCAGACTTAAGAGATGAAGAGGAATGGTAAACAGCCGCTAGTAAGAAGGAGCAAAAAAATACAGTTGGATGACCTAGAATACCATCAACTGAATCTATGGAATCCTCCAGGAATAGTTGAAACAACCAATTATGCCCCAAAAATCTCTCGATAAAATACATCCATCTTCCTCGGCCCCACGGCCCTCAAAAGTCTAAAATGGAAGAAATCAAGAGCAAAAAGATTAGATGATACCAAAACTGAATCCAATTTTGAAACTTTCATACTTCATGCCAATAGACTTGGTACAACAAGAATCACCCCACCAAATAGTTCAACGGGAACTGCCCCACAAAATGGTACATTGGGCACCACCCCCACCAAATGGTCTAACGAGCACCAACCCACCAAATGGTCCAACGGACACTGCCTCGACAAATGGCACCATAAAAAAGAGACAGTCCGACAAAAATAGTGTCAGATCAAGAACTGATCTTCACCTTCATTAATGTCATTCACTTTTTGGATCCCTTCTCAGATGAAGAATATAGTCAAAAACCTGAATTCTCTGCGGCCAACTGGAGAGTCGGAGGAATAGGCCGTAGAGGCTGGAGGTTTCCCAGAAATCGTGATCATGGTAGGAGTCAAATTCTCAGCCACACCACAAGTCAAACCATTAACATTGCATAAACTCATAGAAGGACCCTTTTAAAAACACAACAAGAAATGGAATGCTCCCCCCCTCCCATAAGAAGAAATACAAGCCCAATTATCATCAAATATTCATCAACGGAATAAAAAATACCAAACATCCCAAGGTATATAGGAGGACCAGTTCGACCAAACATATAAAATACTGCAGCACCGCTGGCCCCTATCACAAAGGTCGAACCATCCAAGTCCAAAGCTCAATCCTCTAATGTGTCTATAAAATGGAAACCCCGAACTGGGAAGTGCCGAACTTTAGAGAAAAAGTATTATATTTTAAAGAATATGGATTTAGTACCAGGAAAGCTATAAATCATGGATGTGTTGAGCATGTCCATAGATCTTAGAGATTCACTCATCGAGGCCTTTCTATGTCCCCAGGAGTTTGAGGCTAAAGTTTCATTAGGCGAAGTCTATCGAACGAAGACTATTCCTGAGGAATGTCACGTCGTCATCTCCTTTATAGAAAAGGTTGAAGACTCCATCATGAAAGGGTACATCAAACCCTTTTATGTGTCCGGCAAGATAAATGGAATTGATGTTCGAAGGATCTTCATCGACAATGGATCTAGAGTTAACCTCCTCCCGATGTGAATGCTTCATCGACTAGGATATAATGAATAAATTTTGACACCCTACACTACAACTTAGCTCGGATACAAAAAAAAGTGATCAGAAACCATTGGGACAAATCAAGAATAAGACTTGGCTCAAAGATCTCATATCAGATTCCATGTTTCTAGTAGTGCAGCAAAGTATAACCTTCAATGTCCTATTAGTGAGGCCTTGGTTTCATCAACATGTTGTAATTCCATCCTCATATCATCAGTGCATCAAATATTTTACTAATGGAAAAAATGGGACGATTCATGCTGATAAATACCCATTTAAATCATGTGAGTCACATTATATCGATGCAGGGTTCTATGAATCATAAGAAAAACATTTTTTGGCTGACAATGTTGATTGGATCAATGCCTCAAATGGATTGTATATGGCTCCCGCAGAACCTCTCTGGTAAATCGGGGAAGAGTATGTACTACCCATCAACCCAATTGAATGCATGAATTCAAGTCTGGGTACATAATCAGTTGTTTTCATGGTCTCTGTTATAAAAAATAAGTCCAAATACACTAAAGAGTGGGATGGCTCCCATATTGTCAAGAAAATCCTTATCAAAGATGCAATCATCCCATCCTCCGGACATCAAACTGCCATTTCCTCACACACTAAGGAAAAAAGATGATTTCCCTCCCAACAATGGATAGTTACTCTCAAAAATCCTTTCTCCATAAGAAGAGGAAGATGATGAGGATTATGAAGAAGAAGAAGAAGAAGACCTCAAATATGCCCCTCTAACATTCAAAGAAGGTGTCTCCACCACTATCAATGAACTTAATGAGATAAATATGAGCACCAAAAACAGCCTGCAACCCACTCTGATAAGTGAGGACATGACTATCGAGGAACAAGATGCATCTACCTCCTTCCTAAAAAAGAATCGAGATGTGTTTTCCTGGAATTACTCATAGATTCTAGGCCTCAATCCTGAGGTCTACACCCATCATCTGGGCTTACCAGAAGATCATCGAGGCTATAAATAGGCAGCCAGAAAGACCCACCTGATACATATTGCCAAAATAGAGGTTGAAGTTGAAAAGCTGATCAAAGACAACTTTATATGGGAGGTCCAATATTTGGTCTAGTTGGAAAACATAGTCCCTGTCAAACAGAAGAATGGAAAGATTATAATCTTCATTGATTTTAGGTACCTTAATTTGCATCGCCCAAAAGATGACTTCCTAGTCCCGATCACGGAATTTTTGATCTATGAAAAAGTCATATATGAAGCCCTCTCTTTCATGGATAACTATTTTTGATACAATCAAATCCGGATGGCCTAATGAGATGAAGAAGCTACTGCTTTTAGGGCCCCTCAAAGACTGTTCTATTACAATTTGATGCCCTTTGGCCTAAAAAATAATAGCTCCACATATCAGTTCACCATGCATATCATCTTAAATCCCTTATTGTGAAATTAATAGAGTGTTATGTCGACGATCTGGTGGTTTAATCATGACAACACTCAAACCACCTAGCTGATCTTGAAACATTCTTCAACATATTGTGACAACATAGTTAAAATATGAATCCCTTGAAGTACGCCTTTGGAGTTACCTCAGGAAAATTCCTCAACTTCATTGTACTCCATCGCGACATCGAAATTGACCCTGTGAAGAAAAATTTAATCCATGGCATGTCCCCGCCTCACAACCTCATTGAGTTGAGAGTTATCAAGGGGAACCTCACCTACATTTGACGCTTCATAGCCTACATGGCTGGTAAATGCTTACCTTTCACCAGGATCATGATGAAATGAGTTACTTATGATTAGGATAATGATTTTCAATAAGAATTTGACGATATTAAAAGATATATCTTAACCACACTGGTGTTCATGCCACCAGTTGAGGGGAGGCCACACATTTTGTACATAATTTCCCTATAACAGTCATTTGGATCCTTCCTTGTGCAGTAGAATTATGTTGGTAGTGAGAACCTTTACTACCTCAACTAGACAATGATTGATGTTGAAACTCGATATTTGAATATTGAAAAGAACTAGATATCCCTAATCTTTACAATCCAGAAACTCAGGAATTACCTATAGTACCATGAGGTCCACCTGGTCTCCCGCTGTAACCCGCTCAAATATATCCTCAACCATACCATGATGAATGGGTGCCTATCATGATGGGTGGTAATCCTACAATAGTTTGACATATGTTACATGACCCAGAAGGCCATCAATGTCCAGGCATTAGAAGACTTCCTGGCCAAGAACCCCTCGGAAAAAAACATCATTGGATGCCAAACTTTTAGATGAAGAAGTGTTTTCTGTCCAAGAGGACCCCCGGACATGGGAATTTTACATCGAAGGTGCTTCCAAAAGACCGATAGTGAAAAGGATGGATGATCCCAAACTCAACAAAGTGAGGATGGGAGTTATACTCATATCCCCCAAAAAATGTCATCTTGTCTTACTCTTTCCTACTTTCGGAAGGGATCGCAAACAATGAAGTCGAATATCAGGCCCTCATTGCAGGCTAGGAATTGGAACTTCATGTTCAAGACAAAAACCTAAAAATAAAGAGCGATTCAGATATTTTCATCAAATAGTTCAATTTTCAATATGCTATCAAGAAAGAGGTATGGGTCCCCTTGATGAACCATGTTCGAGCATGGATTGAAGAATTCCTATCAGAACCAAAATTGACCTATGTCCCTCAGTCACAAAATTCTCAAGCTGACACCTTGGAAAATTTATCCAAAGACTTGGCCGATCCAGACTGGGATGAAATGGTCATTATCATTTCTCACCGTTGAATGGTATTTCCATTAATCCATAACAATATGGATTAAATCAATGAGATTATACCCATATATGAACCCCATGGTCATACCACTGGTTGGATAAAACCCATTTAAAATTACATTCGGAATAGGGAACTCCCACTAGATAGGGATGAAAGGGAGAAGGTCTAAAGATGGGAAGTCAATTTTGTTCTGTACGATGGGGTAAAATAAGAAAAGTTCCTCTACAAATGAGGTCTTGACTGAGTCCTTCTCACGTGCAATTATGGAGAAGAAATAGTTGTCGTCATGAAGGAAGTGCACTTCGGAGCTTGTAGATCACACCAATCAGCAACCAAGCTCTCTCACCAAATCTGAAGGCTTGGGTATTAATGACCCACCATGATATAGGATTATTCCATATTCACCAAGAAGTGTCATTCCTACCAAGTTCATGCTAATTTCATACACTGCCCCCTAGAGTAACTTCATATAACTAAGAACTCCTGATCATTCTTTGCATGGGGGATGGATTTTGTGAGACCATATCCTCTTGCTAAAGCCAAGCAGTTCAAATTCATACTCACAGTGACCAAATTCTTTTCCAAATAGGCTGAATCCATACCCCTTAAAGAATTTGGGGAAAAATCATCTTTGTGAAGAACAACATCATTACTGGATTTTCTGTCCCTCGTACTATCCTGACAGAAAATGGAACCAACTTCTGCACTGTGGAGTTGGACAAGCTATACCAGGATTATGGAATTAAATCTAACCATTCGTCACGTTACCACGTGGAGTCCAATGGATAGACAGACACTTTCAAAAAGTCTCTGTCCAACATACTCCATAATATGGTTGATAAGAATAAGAAATCAGGGCCAGACAATATCCTTCATGCTTTGTGGACTTACCGGACCACAACCCACATGACCACCTACGCAACCCCGTACTCACTAGTATATGAGGAAGAAGCTGTTTTTCCTATCGAAATATAGGTTCCATCACTCCGTGTGTCCATTTACGATCGGTTTTCCTGGGATGAGCAATCCCAGAGATGGTTTGATGAATTAGAGAAGCTATATGGGAAAAGGCTACACACATTGTACCATCTAGAAATCTACCAAAATTGGATTTCATGATCCTTCAACAAAAAGGTTTTCCTTTTATCTTTCCTTGAAGGAGAAATGGTGTTGGTCCTCAGAACCCCGATGATACTCAGGAAGATGCCCCCAAATCTTGAACCAAAGTGGGAAGGACCATATGTCATACATAGGGTCTATTCCAATGGAGAATATTTCCTAATATCAATGGATGGACAGCTCATCATGGCACCTACAAATGAAAAGTTCTTAAAGATGTATTTTTCAAATTAATACTCCAATTCCATGGTCCAAGCTCTATAACCCTACACTATGAGTTATAAAAACCCCAATTCCACGGTACAAGCCCTATAACCCTAAAATATGACTTATAAAACCTCCAATTACATGGTCCAATCTCTACGACCCTAAACTATGAGTTATAAAATCCCCAATTCCATGGTCCAAGCTCTATAACCCCAAATATGAGTTATAAAACCCCCAATTCCATGGTCCAAGCTCTATGACCCTAAACTATGAGTTATAAAAACCCCAATTTCATGGTAAAAACTCTAAGACCTTAAAGTATGTGTCATCATCCTGGACACATGATGTTAAATTGTAAGGAATTCATCCCTAAAACATGACATTAAATTGTGGCTCATGTCCTCGTCATAAGACGTTAAACTACATGACACAAAATGTACTAATCACATGAAAAATAAATTTCATGATCTCTCAAAGAACTACGTGTGTCTTGATTCCTACCCTCACAGGATATGTACTGATTTCATGATCTTCAATCTCATTACATCCCCCCAGAAGACAAAATGCCTCCATCATGCCCCCTATCTACCGATATTCGTAAGGGAAACCCATATCACTCCTTGTTTCTCACATCGAGCATAACTCCCATGAGATTAGGATTAGTGGTAGGGATTATCTTTTGAAATCCAACTATAGAGTAACATGGTAGACCTGGAAACCGTGATGGATAGAATGAAAATTCCTCTACCCCTTGGACTGAGCCAAATCGGAAGAGGGTACATGCAGAACTACGTATGGATTGATTCATTCCCTTGCGAGATACGTAGTACTGACTTGATCCTCAATCTTGGCCCATCCCCACTAGGAAAGAAAAAGAAAATTCCCGTATCATATTCTCTACCTCCATACACTTTTGAAGGAGATTCTGTGACCACTCCTTATTTCTCACATCGAGTATAACTCATGCGATCTTAGGATTAGTGGTGAGAATTCAAATAAATCGTAGGGGAATATGGTAGGCCTGACACCCATATCAAGTGAAACCAAAATTTCCTCACAGGTCCTTGCACATTGAATGAGCCAAATCAGTATAGGGAACATTGAAAACTACATGTGGCTTGATTCATGCCCCTGTAGGATACTTAGTGACACCTCAATCTTCGGTCCCAACCCAGTCATCATCATAAAAAAAATACCCTCAAGTGTCCCTACACAATGAGAAAATGTTTGTAGGGAATATTTGGAACTATGTGTGGATTGATTCTTTCCATCGTAGGATACATAGTGATGGTTATATTTGGCATCCCATCCCATCCCCCAGAAAAAAATTCCCCTTTCCCCCATACGTAGGTCAGATTTGTACGGGGAGTCCATGAAAGGTCCTATCGCATGACAATAAAATATGAAATTCATTCAGAGTTATTTGTTGCCCAGTCCTTGGTATTGTGAGATCTTCACATTCCTCTGAGTCATGAGAAGTCAAAATATTCTACTTACCCCTAAACATATGAGTTAGACCTATGTAGAAGTTCCATGTAATTCACAGTTAGTCATGATATGGGTATTCTCATGTTCCCAGTCACATATTTCTCATTTTTCACACTCTATACCTCAGGAAAATGTGGATCTCTACAATCATGCAATGCCATCTAAGATAGATGGTTAGTGTCCTATGGACACCTTTGATTGAAAATGCATATCATGCCCCGGTGGCTCTACATATGTTTCCCAAAAAAATGGACATCAATCAATGGACAATTTTTTCCCAGGAGAGTCCTCTCCTATATCAGTACGTCCAATGGCTTACAATCCCTATGTCACCCCTCTTGATTCATGTTTCCTCCAGGACTATGTTTTACACCTTCTATCATCACTCACGTCCAAGGAACTCTGGAACATCCTTATTTTGATTAACCTAAAACTATTAAAGATCTTTATGATAGTATACTCATCCTCACCACATGACGTTAAACTGCACGGCTAAAATCCTCCTCACTGCATGACACTAAACTTCATAGTATCATGTCCTCACCACACAACGTTAAACTGGAAGGCCAAAAACAACCTCACCACATGACGTTAAACTGCAAGGCCAATATTTTCCTTGTTGTATGACATTAAACTGCATAATAATGGTTTAATCCCAAAAGTTCCCTCTAATGTTGATTTTTCTATTTCTAATCAATGAAACAGAATCATCGCAATCCCTTGTTTCTCACACTGAGCATATCTCACGTAAGATTAGGGGTTTTAGTGAGAGATCCACCATGGATTTATGGAAAATAGTCTAGGAATTTGGTCCTAGTAGCATGACCTTAAAATGAAAGTCACGATTCTATCCCCTAAGAGGAATACCATGTCTTGGCCATGTGATGTTAAATAACCATGAGCTCCAAAGATGGAGAGAATGCCTCACCCTACGTATGAGTCAGATCTATGTATGGGACTCCAAATTCCATAAGTAAATTGCAGCCAAAATGTACTCAATATTTTCAGATACACTCCTTCCATATTTAAAACTTCGTGCTATGAGTGATATTGAATCTACATATCCCCCTAAGGCCTTCTAGGATCAAAGTTCAGTGTTCTATGGACACCTTTTCTTGACTATTCACATCATTCCTCGGTGGATCTTCATATATTGTCCACAAAATGGCTATCAATCAAAGGAAAATTTGTCCCCAGGAGAGTCCTCTCCTATCTTAGAGCGCCCAATGGCTTCCAAGCCTTGTCCCATCCCATATGATTTAAGGGCCCTCAAATTCATGGATTAAACTTTCCTCCTTACACATATCCTAGATATATTGGAAGATATGGTACCAATTCATCTCTGGTCCCTTTTGAGGTTTCAAAAGATATCCCATATGTATGTGTGAAGTTTATCTGCGTGCAAAAGAAAACGGTCCCCACTCATTTCCAGGTTTCCCCAAATAATTTCAGTTAAAATTCCCCTTTTTTATGATCATGTTCACCCCTCGTCTAAGTTCATATACCATATTCATAAATTCCCCAATCTCTATAATCCTCAACGGCCATCAAGGATGGAAGGCTAGGGACCTATAGACACATTTTCCTGACTATGCACATCATGCCTTGGTTTCTCTACATATGTCACCCACAAAAATGGCTATCAATTAAAGAAAAATTTATCCCCAAGCGAGTCTTTTCCATCTATTTTACACTCAAATGAAATTCATGTCTTGTCACGCCCTTGGATTTGGAAAACTCCTTGATGATGGCTTATATACCTCCTTCTTTCCAAGTTCCCCTGACATAGAAAAGACTCTTAACTGAACTGACGATTCACCAACTCTCCCTCACGCATGTAATAAGTGTACATGAACAGTTCCCCACTCAAAGCCGATATGAATATTCGTAATGTTTTCAGACAACACTACTTGGGAAAGTCACCCATTGTGGCTCCCAACATCAAAATAAATTCAAAATGTTTCAAATACCACTAGGACATCGGTAATGGAATGCCAGTGTCCTACGAACACCATTGATTGACTATGCACATCATGCCTCGGTGGATCTACATATGTCGCCCATAAAAATGGATGTCAATCAAAGGAAAATTTTTCCCTAGGAGAGTCTTTTCTTACCTCTGTATGCCTAAAGCGGCTCATGAGCCTCATGTATGCCTCGAATCCACAAATCAAGAGTCAAGAAAAATCCTTAATCCATGTCTAATGGATATTAAAATATTCTCGGTTGATGGTCCCAAATTGGGGCCCTTTCCCCGTCAAGTTTGGTCAAATATTTTCAACCTAAAACATCAGTAATAAGTTGGAATGGCAGGACTGTGAACTTCCAGAGAAAAAATTCCATACTTTCTAGAGGGAAAATCTGCAAAGGGAACCTCTAGGTAAAACATTGAGCCATCAGAAAAGGCGTAAATCTTGTTAGGGATAAAATCCACAAAGGGTTTCCTAATAAAAACACAAGTTATACTAACTAAGCTTGTACCAAGAAGGATTAAGAAAAAATTAGGGTAATATAAAAAAGATACACAATAGTTCGTGGGGTTTTACATTAAACCCCAGCAATAGTCAAACTATGCTCGCTGAGCCTCGCCGCTCGGGAAAAAATTAGAGCCTGATTCGATTATTTTAGTTTACTTATTTCAAGTCATTTTATGAAATTAATTCCTGAATGAAATGATATTGACATGATAGGAACAGTTAAAGAGAGAGACATTTAAAATCCAAATTAGTTCCATTGAGTTCAGCAAAAAATGGAGGAACATCCCCACTTCAGAGCCTCCCCAAAGTATCCAAAAAAATTGAAGAGTACATATCATGATTTGGGAAAGAACTAAAATAGGGAATGGTTTTTCCTTTATAAGAGGATGGTGAGTGATTGTCATGGGTCATCGATAGTATGATCCACATATTCTCTTTCCTTTGTTTCAGCCTTGCCCGTCAGATGCACCTTCTCCAGAACAACTTTAAGGTCCCACACTTTCTTCTGGACAACTTCATAGTTAGCATGTGAGGAGGCTAGTTGTTCCCTTAACCTTATTGTGTGGGATTCTCACTCCCACATTTCTTCCTCATAGGTTGCCACCAAATCATGGGCCTTCACCTCCTCAGCCATTAGAAGATCAATTTCTTCTAAAATATCTCAAAAGGTCGCCACCAAATCCTGGGTCTCCCTCTTTGTTACTTGCCACAGCACCTGCAATTTGATATTCCCCTACTTCCACATGTTTTAAGCAGGAAGTATCTCCATAGGAGAGGGGAGTGACTAAAGGTAGGTAACCCAAGACAAGAGACTCTCTTTTCCCTCAGATGGCCTAGCCACTAGAGCCATATGTGGATGACTAACCGCAGCTTCTGGGATGATTGGTGATACTTGGCCGGTGCTAGTCTCTTTAAGATATTGGGAAATATACATAAGAGGAGAGTAGTCTGAATCACTTCCCACAGAAATGGGTTGTATTGATTAAATACCTCCCAAATGCTTTTGATAATGGACCAAATTCATTCTTACCACAAAAGCAGGAGTAGGAGTTGTATCCATCTTGGTTATTGTAGGGATGAAATTAGGAGGTGTAGCTGTTGCACTTTTTGCAGTAGAAGGAATGTGTAGTGTTGTCATTAGGGAAAGGATAGGGTAGGGAATGGTCATGGGTTTCTTCACCTGCTAAACTGGTTCTTTTAGCATCCCACCGGGGTAACAATATGCCCAAAGTTGGGCATACTCTAGCGATAGAAATGTGGGCCCCACTATGTTAGGAATGATAATCTCCCTAGCAGCACCTTCATTCATCATCATAAGACACAATTGGTGGGGAACCACAGGATGAGATTCCCACCATAATTGAACAACTGGAAGTAGTGTAGTCTGTTGAAGGCATCCAAATTGCGTCGAAAACCAATAAGGGAGGTATGGGTCACAAATAACTACTTGGTCTACACGAGCAGTGAGCATCCCATCCCGAAGGTTGATGAGGTATGATCATTCATCCAAGGAACCTCCCTTGTCACCTCTCAATGATCCATAAGGACTAGGATGCGGTGCGAATGAGAAATCGGAGGCATTGTTCAATAGCCCAACTACATTGATAACAGTCAGATTCCTAAGACAAACAACATAAATGTTGAGAAGAGTAGGATGGAAGTCAGAATGGGGAACCCTCATGGTATGTTGGTATTCATAACAGGGGAAGTGTTCCATCATCCACCCATATAGGAATGGGAATGGTCTACTAAGATGATGAAGAGGCCTTCCTTCCTATATCTTTCCCAACAATTCATAAAGCCAGAAAAGGGTGGGAAGGTCCAAATTAATGGGTCTACCCTCTACCAGCGTGGCTGCCATCATCAAAGTGGAGGCCCGAACCCTTGTATATATGTCACAATATGGGAAGATACATCCACTTATAAACATGGCAAGGAAACCTACCAGTATAAGCGTAGGTGAAACGCCCGGTCAAAGCTCATATCCTCATGTAGTATATCACCCTGCTTTAAGAAAAGAACAATATGACCCTGGGGTTTGGCAGGACTAGCAAGTGGGACGATTTTGACTGTGAAGACCCTCCTATTGGTTCTATTCATCTGCATGAATAACAGTATCTACACTTTTAATGGTATGATAGAAAGAAACTCTAGGGGATGATCCAGTGATTCTGATGCCATGACCAGTAAGCACCTTGTCAATGGAGACACGTGATCAGTGTCATTCTATATGGCAGCTACTAGGAGAAACTCATTGTATATTTATCCAAGGATGGGGAGTCCACTAAGCTATTAGATATTCCATATAATGATTCACACCTCCCCGTGTAGTGGGTGGAAGGTGTTGGTTCCTGAACACCATCGGCTCAGCAATTTCAGAAAAATTTCTCCTAGAGAGATGATTGTAAAATAAGAAACCCAGGTTTCCTAGTATAAGCCCACTACCTCTAACTAGTCAGGGGACTCCATACACGTCTGATGTACCCATAACACCCAGGTCCACTCATTGGAGAAACATACTCCGGCCTGAAAATCCCACTTGGTGATCCACTCGCCAAAAGGATTTTATAAGGAGATGCTGGTAATTGATGGGTATTCTCAAGTGTCTAGTCTCAGTATGCCATCGCAGCACTCACTGTTTCCCTGAGTCCATGATGATCCTTAAAGTATAAAGAAATTCTACTTAATCGAATTGGTGATGACTTCTCCTACAATGGAAATATAGGCACGGTCATGAACTTGTGGTGCCTCTAAGAGGATGAAAGGGATGTCAGGGTCAGGCAATGGTATAAGCACGTAGGCAGGAAGAACAAAGTTGCTAAGTTTCAATTGTACGGATAATAGGTAATATAATAGATCTGGCATTAAGATTTCTATCAAGAATTTTCACGATGAATGATATGGGCTTTAAGATGATCATCGTTATTCCCCGCCATGGTTTTCCTTGTCTTCGTTGATTTTACGGATGCCTATGAATCAGCCATTGTAGCCTGCACAGAATATCCAAAAGCCAATGAAAAGTCAGTCCAATAAAAAAAATATTGGAGAGTATATGGAAGATTGGATAAAAGTTTAAAAACATTTCCATATAAAGATCAATGTATGGATTCCAAAAACGGTATGTGGTAGCCACATCCCACGTACTACATGATACGCGGAAGTAACCCCGACAACAGCAACGATACGCGGCAGCATTCCACTATGTACAGCCATGGTATATGAACCATCCACGAGGTGTCAGACCATAGATCATTGGTTAGAGAACAAAAAGGTTTGCAGAAACAAGATACCTTGAACCTAGAATTTGATTAAGTTCATATTTTAGAATGGTGGAGTATTGTTTGAGTTCAGATTGTTAATATTCTTAAAAGTATGGTTCACTGATCCAAGTGTGGTATGTGGACAAACCAATCACGTAGCATCCTATTACATGGAATCTAGATTTTAAGTCTTGAAATTACACAAAATTATTCACTAAATTCCAGACATGGTATACGGATGGACAAATGGTGAGGATATCCATTTGCAGAATGTACAAAACTGTTCACAAACACGTTTTTTGCAAGGAGCACGATACGCAGGACCATAGGAAGTCGTGGAAGTCGAGATCACTTTTAGCTGCGAGAAACGGTAAAGGACAAATGAAATGTGCCCCTATATATAGGTTTGTTCTCCTCATACCAGGTCCATATTTTCTACCACAAAACATTTCAGTTCAGGACCACTTCTATATGAGAATAGTCCCATTTTTTTCCAAACAGACCCCATTCCGATGGGGGGAATTTGTAGGGTCCCAAAAATTCTTCCAAGGGAATAAAATAACCCCATGAATGCTTTTCAAAAGGAATAAAGTACTCTTAAATGTCTAGAAAGTTAAAAAGACTCAAATTGTGTTGCAATCATCTGAAGAAACTTAATGGAATTTAAGTTTTCAAGGTTTCTTAAGTTGCTTGCATACCATCATGGGGAAAGGTATGTGGAGCATCTTGACCAAAAACTACCAGGTACGTGGAACGATCCATGAAACTGTTGGACCATGATGTGTTGGCCAGCGAGCAAGGAAGAATATGAACTGAGTTGCCGACAGATTCATAGATGTAAGGACCGTCCACATACCATGCCGCGGACTCATCAGTTCACAGAAAAAGTGAACTAGCAGGGTTTTGTGAACCATTATCACAAACTGAAGCCTCTACAAACCCAAGTTGACCGAGTGTTCCCTGGGTCAGGATATTACTTCAATGGGCCTCTGCAAATGGTTTCATGTTTCCAATAGATATGATTGCTCTAATGGTCTATAAAAAGAGCACAGTAGAAGTATAAAGGATAGACACACACATAGGGAGATGGAAAGAGATAAGGACGAATGAAAAATTCTTGAGGGAGACTCATATGTTGTACTTTGGCTTATTTCTTATTTCATCGAAGAACCCCGAACAAAAAACCACTCCCTCCACAGGTATTGCCGACCATAAACCATAAAATGGGGGATTCAGACAATAATAATAGAACTGTGAACCTAACTCATGAACTAAGAACTAAAGGCTTCTCACTGATGAATTCCCTAGGAACGATGATTCCCCAGACCCCCCCCCCCCTTAAATATGGTTCTATGTGTATCGTACCGCTATACGGACTGAACTCGGCATTGCATACCACTATGGTATGCTGTTGTCGATGCCTATGACCATGTACCGCAGTGGTACGTGGACGACCCCTCTGCCCACATACCACTATGGTATGTAGAGCCTCCCCCATCCCACATAGAAAACCAGTACGCTAAATGGGGTGTTCTCGAGTATTGTTTCCACCGGTTCCAACCTCACCCCTCAACTACCGTCCAGTCCTCTATGATCCCTCCACTAACCAATCCTCTGGAATTAGGCCAAAGCCTCCTCCAAAGCCACCAGACCCTTACGATCAGACCATCAGGTGCATCATCACTCCACATTGAGTCTACATACCCATAGTAAGCAAAGTCAGAAAGTATCTCCCCATAAAGGTGTGGGGTTCAAGAATGCCTGTAGGGATACATTTTTATAGTTACCCAGATCCCAACCTTGAGACACTGATGTGAACCTCCCCATTATCGGCACTAAGGATGATCACTCACTTTTCCATTCAATGAGGAATACTAATCAGTCGAAGGGGTTATGTTCGCTCCCCTTTAGATGAGGATGAAGCTCTTCCCCTTCCCATAATGTGCTATTGGGTCCTCCCACGGAGTTAAGTCCACAATCTTCCAGGTATAGGTTGTGTGAACTTCAATTTAATTCCACATTGAAGGGTTCATTTCACTATGCCCTCTCACATGGTCACCCTGTCCTCTTCCACCACAGGCTCTCCCCCCCCCCCCACTAATAGGGGAGGAGGAATGTTCATTGTTGAATCTTTTAAATCCTATTATTTCTCACACTGAGCATGAATCACATGAGCTTTGAGGTTTATGATGATTACAACATCCACATGATTCTAAACTATGAGAACTCTAATTTCTGATCAAATCGGGATATATAGGATGCCTTTCAGAAGGCCCGAGCTCAAAAGGGTACTCATGTGAAAGGGTCCACCCAACCATGTCCCCTCAAATGAGCATCTCCCATGCATAATCCCCACACAACCCGAACTCTGTGGGTTCTGATTACTCTCGAGGATATGTAGGAATCTCTTATTACAGGCCCAATACCAATATCAAGTAACACCCCCCCCCCATATGAAGATAAACTCCAAAGCGTCTTATTATATTGCTCATGTTAGCATCACCTCTATAGCATCAAATATATGCATGACTACGACGATCCTACAAACCAAGGGTAGCTCGTGGACACACTCTTTGGGAATGAACCAAGGATTCATGAACATATGAACACGACTTAAATCTATAAGAGAGTCCCAGAATAGGAAACAATCCTCCCCCAAAAGGGTGTGGTGATCCTGACCTCCCATCCTCTTGACCAATGGAGTCCTTAAGTGTTGTTGGTTGAATCATCGGTCAACGATTACCTGGCTTTGGAAAGTAGGTCTATGAATCATGGATACTAGGGTCATTGGCCGTTATTGACTCCATGAATAAACCTGTTGGAGACCATCTGAGGAAGTTATTTCTAAGAAAGACTGATTGTGCAAGTACTTGACTCCCACACAATCGCCCGCTAGGACCAGCAGTTCCTACATGATTAATTCAACCTTATTTAAAGGATAATGATGTTGAATGGGTCGAAACAAAAGGAATGGTAAATTTGAAGAGAACCTATCTCTATAGAAAAAGGGACGGGTGATGATCCCTGTCATGAAATTTCGACACCACCCAGAAACGCGCCACCTCGGAGGCCGAACAATGGATTTTAGAAGATAAACATCACAAGGGTCATACATAAGTTTTTAAAAATTATGAAGAAATGATAGAATTTTTACATTGAGTTCTACCTTAACCTATTCTTATTATTTTTTTAAAATTAAATTTATTTTACTTTACATGTAGATCATATGATGATTATATCAATAAATAATTCCTATAAATTATAGTAGTCTTTCTTGAATAACATTTTCATCATAATTTTTTCTAGTAGTTTTATTGACAAGTAGAGTAATTTTTTATCATTTAATATATGAAACCAATTTATTATTTTTTATATTTCTAGTTTTTTTAATTTTATAGGAATAAAAACATGTAGATAAAGTTTATAATCGATTATATGTATTGAGTAACCCACCATTCTAATTTGTTATATTTATAATGAATATATAGTGAATGGTTTTTGATTTCATACATGTGCATATTATAAATCAAAAAAATGAATAGTGGTTTTTACTGAAAGGATATCATCATTAAAAAAGTGAAGTTGAATTTTATGGCATGCTGGATGAAATAATTTAGTTGTGTTATCTATGAAAAAATAATGTAATAATGTTTAAATTTCGTTGGTTTGATACTGATAGAGTGTTGTGAATTCATAACATCATGGAATCATTACCATTAAATATAAAATCCTTCTTGTAGTAAAAAAAATTATTTTGGATCATAAATCACATCATATTTATTATTAATATTATTATGTTGCTTCAAGATATTTAATTGACTGGTGTAGCATTGTAAAAATTAAATCTAATGAAAATATATTTATGTAAAGTGAAAGTGGTTCCCATAAAGTGTAAGGAATTGAAATTTTTCAAGAGAAACTCTAAATATATCATTTACAAGAAGTTAATAAAATATAAATGATGAAATCCCATAATTATGGGTTAATGGGGATGATGATATTGATGTTATAAAAAATAAATTTAAAATAGAAAGAGATGATGATGCTGAAGCTCCTATGGAAATTAATGATATTGTGGAAGGAGATGAAGATATTAACACTATTGAATATGAAAATCAAGATGAAGATGAACATTGATGAAATTACATGATGTTTATAGTCATGATTAATATATAATACTAATTTTAAATTACTTTTAGACAACATTATTTTCATTTTTAAAATATAAACTAAGGATTATGATGATATGTTTTGTGTCCTCAAATAGTCGTTGCTTCCTAGTGATCATACTGATGCTTCAACATCTAACTTATAGGCTTCTGGAAGTTCATCATAGACTCAGAGGGTTCTTGATCTAGTAAGATTAATGTTTATTGACCCTGTTAATGAGTGATTCCTACCTCTTTATTTTGATCCCCACATTTTGAGGTATGTTTAATTTTGTATTTTAGTTAATTTTCATTAATTTTTATTAATTTATTCATGTACTAATTTTTTAATTATTTGTTTTTTTTCATAGTTTTTTACATTTATTTGTTGGATATGGGGTGTGATTCAATGGAATTATTTTTTTAGACCATGAGTGACATGGGATTAAATTATCATAGATTTTTTTTCCTCGCATGTATGATCATTGGATGGTATATAAATAAATATTACTTATTTTGAAATTTATTTAATTTTTAAATTGATATTATTGATTATTAAAAAAATTTATAGTATCTTATAAAAGATATCATGAGCGCGAATATCTGGGACTCCTGATATATTTTCATACATGAGTGTTTTCATATGTTTTTTTACAATATGAGAGAGAGATCTCTAGATAAAGCTAGATCCATAGTTTTTTATCAGTCTTGTTGCATCCATTGACCTAATTACATTTTATATCATGTTTGAGATGTATTATTCTCCTACTAGATTGGAGATAGTTTTCATAGTAGATCATCATAATACCAACAAAATAAGGGGATGAAAGAGGCCACACATAGAGATTGTTGTCATACATTTAGTGTTGATCAAAAATATATGGTATGTAATTTTATTTAATAATTTATATATACATTAAATGTAAAATTTTTATTTTATATTAAATTATGTAGCTGAGAATATTGATGTTATGGAGTTTCATTTTTTTAAGAGAGGATGTACACTGATCCCCTCAATAGAGAGATTACTGGTGGCCAACTGTGTTAGATTGTAGTCAGTATAGTTTTTTAACTGGAAATAATATTTTAACTATTTTAATTTATAATTTTATTTGAAGGAGGCATATTTAGTCCTGAATTCTCACACACATTATGAGAGTTAGTTAGATGGAGGGTTAGGAAACCAGTTCACCAGAATTTGATGAGGCAACATGGATGTAAGAAACTTAGTATTCTACTAATAAAATATGATTGGTTGGTATCAGATCTAGATTAATGTCTACTATTTATTATGGCATTGTTGTTTCATCATCATGCAGCACAAGGGAAGCTTTTGCATACTTTTCATATTTTTATGCAGAGTATGATTAGAATTTGCGATCTCAAAATGACGTTATAGAGATATTTCATTGGGAGAAGGTCGATATTCATCAATTCCAGTAGTAGTATAAGGAGTGACATCATAGATGGTAGGATCAACAGCATGAGAAGATGTTGGAGTACATGAAATGAATATTTTAGGGCATACGGATGGAGTTCCCTCCACCTGGTCCTCCATTTGACCCACTACATTCATTGTGATGGATATATTTTATTGAAAAACCTGTTATGATGAGTTTTTAATGAACATATTATGTGTAATATTGTTATTAATTCACATGTATATAGATTTATATATTTTGTTTTTTTTTAACTTGTTTAATGTTTTTATTTATTATTTTTTAGACTGTTTACAATGTAATAAAATATCTATTGTAATAGGTTATTTTTTATGAGATAAAATATTAGTCATAAATAATTTACTATGATTGATATATTATTATGTCATAAATATAAAAACAATCAGTGGAAAACTATTTGTGATGGGACACATTTCGGTTATAAAAAATAGATGGAGCCTCACAAAAAATTATTTTGTATTTTCATTTTCATCCATGAGAAAATTGTGAAGGGATCCCATCAAAAATTACTATTTTTATGGGATCCCATTGATATTATCCCATTGAAAATAACTAAATTTATATTTGAAAAAGTATTCAATTTATTTAGGGGGAAGAAAATTTAATGCCCCTTGATTTTACTATATATTTTCCCTATAAATAAATCTAATGTGTTTGATAGGTTTCTTCTAACCAAAAACTGAACTAAAAGGATCCATGAAAATTTAGATGAATATTATTTAGAAATTGGAGAATTTAAAAAAAATATACTAAATAAAAATATATTACTCAATTAATATTTCTAACATTTACACTATAAATAAATAATATTTGTTAATATTAAAATGGATTATTCTTTCTTCAAAAAAAATTTAATTTTTTTAATGTTTTAACATAATAAATTCAATTGAACACATTTAAAATATGACCATATATGATATGATATATTAAAATTAATAAAATTTTAATTTTATATAAAATAAAATTAAGAACACTTAAAAAGTCTATTTTCTAATAAATATAGACTTTAATTATATTTTCTATTTTCAATAATAAAATAAATTAATAAATTATAGAATTTTAATTTTATTAAATGAAAATAATTTTTTGATTCAAAATTTCAAATTTGAATTAGGTTGATTTTTTTAGATTTTCTTGAAAAAGTTGAATTTTGGGGACAATAATGCCAAATGAAATTTTTTTAAATTCTATAAATTTTGTGAAATTTTAATAATAAAATATTTATTTGAAGTCTTAGGAAACCACTTTTTGAATAAAAAATATTTATTTATAAATTAATATAATTTTTTAAAACATTCAATTTTGAATTTATAAAATCTATTTAAATATTTTAGAAACTTATGTAATATTTCAATATAATAAAAAATATTTTTTTGTTTTTGAATCTATGTATCCACATAGTGCAATTAATTTCATGTTTGTTTCAAAAAAAATCTTATTCAGTTAAAAATAAACCAATTGATTTCATATAAATCAAAAATATTGATTATTTTATCTTAATCATAATTTTGAGGCATAAAATACACCTTTTAAAAAATTGGTTTTTAAGTTTATGTGAGATAAAATGAAAATTATTTTTGATCACTCTTATTAATTATATTTGAACTAATGGATTTAATATTTAATTTAATTATATCCAAATTTGGTAATAATTCTCATTTTATTTTTAGTCAGTAAATGTAAATTACTTTGGTAAAATTAATTTACCACAGAAAAATATAAAAATGGAAAAAAGTGAAAATTCTTATTGTAAGAGATAAAAAAATATAAAAAAATGTGTTAAAATGAATTTTGGGGTATTTATTAACCTTAAATATTCCCCCAATCCATTATTTTCCATTATTTAATCCACATAACCTTTCAATAGTGAATTTATAATTTATATTATAATAAAAATTCTACTCATCTCCCTATAAAAGGATACATCACTACCCGACTTCTCCCCGCACCCCAATCCTTTTATATTTGACCAAAATATACCCAAATAACACTCCAAAACTCCTATAAACTTATAATATGTTTTATTATTCTCAATGGACATCCTCTCAAATAATTAATCCAATTTTCAAAAAGCTCTTCCTAGTAGTAAAGTAATAGTCTCAATGATTCCTTTTTATTTAATTTTTTACATTTATTCTTCTTATTACTTTTTTGAATCCAATATACCCATCTAGAAATAATTACATTAGTATCATAAGTATACTGAAATTTTATTATGTTTATGGTATAATCAATTTCTACCTTCCTTCTAACCATTCTAAAAACAAAAATGTTGCTTGTGTTACATGTGGAAAACTGCCTCCATAAACGACATGACCAATTTTTTATAATTGCCTTCTAATGAGGGTTCAAAGGGTGTATTTAATGAATAAAAATAATAATTAAAACATTTTTATTATTTTTTATAAATATAAACCAATTCCAACCATATTTAAATTATATATAAAATGATAACAACAATTGTGTGGGTGTGGGTGTGTGGACTATCGCCTCCGTGAATTAATGTATTTTGTTTTCCATATAGAATTTTATTCTTTATAAAACTCTCTTACAAAAATTATTCAACAGTATAAAAATACTAAATAATATAATTATACATATTTAATAAGGATATTATTCTAAGTGACTCAATTTCTTCACCATACACAGTCGTCGATTATAGAATGTTCCAATTTGGGTCGGTTGACAATGTTAAAAATTTCTATGATGGATGAATATGGAAATAGAAATAATTTTTTTATTAGACATCAATGAGAAAGTAAAATCGAGTTCATGGTTTTGGAAAATTTAATAACCCATGATTTTAGAATATATTTTGATTTATAGATTTGTTGTGTTTGATATCTTATGCTAAATGCAACATCGATCTTAAACAAACCTCAATATAGTATAGATATATTATTATTATTTAAATATGATAGTTATGACGGATTCATTAGTTTAGAAGGTATGAATATGAATAAACATATTATGATATAAATTTTGAAATTTTTTCAATAATAAAATTAATAATCAATCATTAATTTAATATATTATTTTTGGAAATAAAGATAAAATCTTTCGAAGGTAAAAGAGGTATGTTTTCATAAAACTATTTTTATGTGTCTAATGTATTTTTATCTTAATAAATTAAATTAATAAATATTTACGATTTATTCTTATTAAATAATTATATTATAAATCCAATTTAATGAATAAATATTTATTTAATTATGTTTATTAGATAAGTAATGATAATAAATTCATATATGATTCAAAAATATTTTTTCTTCATAAATGATTTTTATTAAATTTTTTTCACCGATATTATAATTAATTTGTAACAAAATTATAAATTTTATTTAAAAAAATGGTTATATTTCTTAAAAATCCATGTCATAATATTATTAGGGTGATTTTTTTTTTTTTTTTTTAAAGATTCATTTTTTAGTGAATAGTGAAAGTGAAAATTTTTGCAAAATTTTTATTTCTTTTCATTAAATAATGTAATTTAAAAGTAAAATTATGTTATGGATTTTGAATTAAAGAAAAATAATTATACTTTCTTTATAAATATTATAATTAATTACAATGTAATTATCATCATACTTAATTTTGGTATATGCTCATTTTTAGTTTTCAAAACGCATTTTTCTAAAAAATGTTTTTTCATTGTGTTTTATAAATTTATATTAAAATTAATTTTCTAAAATTATATAAATTGAATATTGAAAAAAATATTTTATATTTTTAATCATGAGGTTCATATTTAGTAAATATTTATCTTTTGTTTTAGTTTATTATTAATAGTAACCTTGGTTAAAATATTGTTACAACGGTAAGGGTAAAATAGGTAAAGTAAGAGTCAAACAATAATATAAGGACTAAAAATTTTTATAATTGTTTTATTCATTTTAATGGATGATTATTTTTTACTATAAGCATAAAATATTATAAAATTTATAAATTTATTTCCACTTTCCATTGAGTATAACCAATATATTATTTTAAGTAAATGATAATTAAAAAAATGGGACTCACTTTCTTTTAATTTATTTTATAGGTTGTCATTTTGATAAAAAGATGTCATAAAAAATATAAAAGACTATTTTAAAAATATAAAATTTATTTTTACGATTATAATTTTATTTTAATCTTTGGTGATGATATAATTTTATTAATAACATATGTAGCACTTGGGCAAGATGAAGAGAAATAAATTAAATGACTTTAGAAAATGTAAAAATTATGTTTTTTGGATGAGTTATGATTTCCTTCTACTTTATTAGATAATTAAAATTTATTATTTATATTTAAATATTTTATATTATAATTTAATTCTTATCTTGATGACTTTAGTTTCAATGTTTTTGAATAGTCTAAAAAATTACTTTAATGCTATTTTATATTAAATTATATTTTATTAATGATTTAAAATTTATAAAATATAAAATATAACACATGGAATGATAAATGGTCCAAAAATTCATTCATGGAACATTTTTGAGTTACTTTACACGTTATAATTAAATTTATATCATATAAATATTGATGAATGTGTAACCACAACAAGAGATAAAAATGGTTAGCGAGGGAGTTAAACCAAAAGATAAGTTTTAAAATGGCATATAATCCTGTCCAAATTTTATTGGAAATAGTTATTTGAATATTTACATATTATATAATATAAATTATTTCTATTTGATTAATTTTTACATTATTATCATATTTTTTATATATAAAAGATCTTAAAAATTATAAGTGTGTCATTCCCCACTCTTATAAAAGGACACTGCATCTACTCACTTATTCACACATTGTGAGAAAATTTGTTAAAAAAATCCCTGAAAAAATACATTTATAACTTCCCTAAAAACATAATATAATACTTAGTCTCACTATAAGACTAACCATTCAAGTATTAAGGTGAAATGCAAGGGAGGTTTTATAAATTATAGGTTTAACTCTTAATTGAGTTTTACATTTTATTTCTTCTACCGCCTCCTTTAAATATTATATAACTATATGTATATAATAAAATAAGTATATTATATATTTATGTTTGTGTGTTTGTGTGTTTTTAAGTTCATTAAAAAACCCTTTTTCATCTCCATTATATCCTTATGGGACGTAAATGCATCGCTTGTGGGCAAGTACGGACTACCGTCTCCAAATAGTTATGTTTTTCATTTTCCATCACAGTATTTCATGAATTATTATTATGATAAATTTAATATTTATATATGATATTTATGAAATAAATATGATTCAATAATTATAATATTTTATATATATTTTTATCTTTATTTCTATTGTAAAATGATAACATCATTCATGCGTACGTGTGGACAACTACCTCCATAAAGCGATGTCACTTTTTTTCATTCCCACTTTATATGATTAGTATTAAGGATTGATTAAATGAATATATATGAGGTTTATTATATAATTATTATTATTAAAAGTTGAATTATTAGTTACCTTTACTTCATTTCATCCATCAAAAAGTGAAACATCACCTATGCGTAAATACGGACTTCTGTCTCCACAAAGTAATGTATTTAATTTTTCATCACCGCATTATATGGATTATTATAAATGTAAATTTAATGAATAAATATTATTATTATGACTTGATTATTATTCTTTATATGATGAAACCATTACCAAGGTAAAAGTACTGAAACTATATAACCAAAACATGCATGGAAAACAGACCATTTTTCACCTGAATAATGACATAAATGAAGAATTGTTAATAAAATGATAATTAAAAATTATAAGGGAATGATATATAGTAATATATATATATATATATATTAATATTGTTCTATAATATATTTATATTAAATATATATTTAACATATATTAGTTTTCAATGTGTATGAAGAAATACATGACTTCAGGTAAGGGGTTTCTTAACTCGTTTTCCTTTTATTAGGTGATATCACTTCTTTGTTGAATATGTTACACCAAAATTATGTATGAAAAAACTTATAATGTTTTATTTATTTTAAATTTTTTTATATAGATTTATATTATTTTAACACAATCACTCCATTAATTTATTCAAACTTTCAATGTTATGATTATTTTAAGGGTTTCTCATCAAATTAATGGTTTTTTGAGACATATGTCATATTCACCACTTATTTATTTCATATAGTTTATGTACTTACCATTTGATATGATTTATAAAAAATCAATTCATATTAATGGTATTCAAATTTTATTTTAAATTATTTACATCAAGATTTTTAGGATTCAAAAGTTACCAAAGCTGGAAGGGTTTACGTCACAGTCTCGTTTCTATTTCAGATTTTCTATTCTAAAATTATGTTATAGAAAATAATATTGATCTTATCCATTATAGACCATATTTTTTTTTATCCTCTCATTATTCCTATAATTTTAAATTAATAGTACCATTTTCCACTATTTAGTAGTAAAAATCACTGAGAAAACATTTTTAATAAAAACATACTTTATTTCCTTTTTGGTTAAGAATATCATTATTTCATGTCTATATTTTCATTACAATGTATTAAATAGTTTTTTTACTATTTTATAATGATTTATTGAAGATATTTTTACATGTATTTAATTTCTATTAGATGTTTTAAAAAGAATATTATTTTCATTTTCCAAATGATGTGCTTTTTACCAAAGGTGTGAAAAAAAATCCTTATTGTAACATATACCACATGAAAAGCTTTTCCCTCTATCATGAATTTTGGTGAACCACATTTTTAATACATGATCCTTAACTTAATTAATTAATAAAATATTACATTAATAACTTAAAATTACATTTTTAGAATTAATTTCTTCAAAACTAGGTATATAATACATGAAGTACATAAAGAAAACATAAATATAAAATTTATTTAAACCTTCTAAAATACCCTTTTATTATTCCATCCTAGTTCGCCTCCTTGTAAGTGATTTCTTATAGAAATAAATCAATAAAAAAGGTAAGAATAAATCCTAATAAGGGATAACAAATGGGACATGACTAATCATCATGAATAAAATATGAGGCATAGCAGGAGAGGATAATGATAAGTGTAAAGACCCAAAGCATGATGTATATGGACATTACATTAATTTTTCGTAATACATAATACATGACAAAACAGACACCCAAAGACCATATTAGTTTAGTATCTTTGGAAAATCGGAATGTAATCTTCTAATCATGGTGAAAGATCTTCAACATCTCCCATAAATATCTTCCCCTTTTTGGTTTCCTTACCTAAAATCTTTCTTTATATCCTGGGAAAAATAAAATATAAAAATGGTGAGCTCAAATTCTCAGTAAGGGTAAACAAAGAGAACATAAAACAATCCATAAAAATTTTAATGCAAAAACATCAACATAAAATCTAAACATCAAAATCTTGAGCAAAGATGTAAATCTTGGAAGTAAGTAAGGCATATATCATAAAAGAACATCAATCATGATAAAATAGCATGGGAATAAAACTTGTAATTGTGCCAAACCATTAATCACATGATATTATTTCCATAGTAGCCATGGCAATTTTTCCAAGACCATCTTAGTGGACAAAGTCCCTTTCTAAATGGAGTTCACTCCTCGTTCCAGTCCTGTGTCACTAAACCGGATTAACTTGTCGTTCCATCCATATCTATCTCATGAGATATAAATCTTTACCCAATGAATTGGAGGGAGATATAGGTCCCACCCATCTCATAATGAAATCATTATTACTTGTTCCATAAAATAAACATAAATCATTCATCATAACCTAAAGAATAAAATGGGTTTCATAAACATCATCCCATCATAACATAATCCATATAAAAAATGGATATCATTTCATCATAAGAAAATTGAAACCATGTAAATCATAGCGACATTATACATGAAACATAATCATACTAAATAATGTCATCTTATATGGAAAATAGTTTTGACAAAACACATGAAAATAATTCTTGGGGAAAATATCCTTTCTTCTTCAAAATCATTTTCTTTTCAAAAAAATTGTCATTCTATTTTAAAAGAAAAGGATTTTATTGACAATAACCATGAAAACTTGTAGAGTAAGCTTCATGAAAATTAGGAATTATAAAACCATAAAAATACATTCATGCCGTATAAGTTAAAAAATATTCCCCTCGTACTTTTGTCGTAAAAGTCAAAAAAATTCCTCGTATGGTAAACAAAAGAAATATTCCTTCCAAAACATGTGGTAAAATTCAAAATGGGTAAAAAGAACATTACACATACATGAAAAAAAATTTATAAAACATGGACATGGATGATAACAATAACCCTAGTAAATACTTATGAATAAATATCTCAAATAAGAATGATATTGTAATAGTTATCCCTTACCTTAGTTCTGATATGCTTCGTACGTATCTGAACCTCCTCTTCTTTGACGCGCCTCTTCTTAACCTCCTCTTAAGGCACTAGGGTTGGCCTTTTGAGGATACCAAAACCTCTATAATGTTTATAGGGAAGATGATAAGGTAAATGGGTAGGGTTTGGCCGAGCTTCAAGGCTCAAAAGGGTGTGAAGAGAAGAGGTAAGGGGTGCCCTTTTTATAAGGGTGGAGAGGGGCACCTTTGGAAAAAATTAAAATATTATTTTAGTATAAAGTCATATTCGGTTTATAATAGATCCAAATTGATTTATTTAGAAGATAAAGTGGGTAAGGGTCTAAATCCTCTCAACCAATAGGTTTTAAACAAGTTTAGGTTATTATTTTAACCATATCATTTAGATTTAACTCTAAGTTAAATAATTTAACTGTTACCGCGCCTTCTTGTTTTCTTACACTATATGGTTAATAAAAATAATATAACAATCCAAAAGAACCCCAAGTGGTTAATTACTAATATATATCACCTTCTCTAATTCATTTTTCTGAACATTAGATTTTTAGAAATATAATAACAATTAATAATATAATATTTTTTTTCAAAACTATTTTATGTCAATTTTGACACTATATGGTAATTGATTTTTCTGAAAATCATAACTACATAATTATTTATAAAAAAGTTATTAGAATCAATACTAACATGTCATAGTAACCTATAAATTTAGTGGAATTAATAAAAAGTCTCAAATTACATTTATTTGGGTATTTATAACATCAATTATGTTAATATTTCATTAATAAGGTAATTACTCATCATTGTGTCATAAATAAATTAAAATATTTAATATCTAAAAATTATAAATATAATACTATTATTTAGGAAATCTTTTTATATTTCTAATTAATATTTATAGTTGAATTTATCTTATGTATAACCCTATATAAAAAATGTTTTAGTTATTAAACTTTGATTTTAACTATTTTAACTCTTCTTTAAATAAAATAATAATAAGTGTCCTAATCTAATCCAAGTGGACCTAAAGGGTAATATTTTATTCCTAAGGTTGTTTTTGGTCAAATTAAACTTATCCAGTAGAATTAGGACATGTGTTAGGGTAATAATAATATCATTTTTACCCTTAATTACCCTATTTACTTTTAACCGTGGTAAATAAAAGTAAAAAGTTACTATTCCCCAAAAATTATTTTTATCTTATTGAACCACATTTTACACCTTGATATTAACCATGTCTCTCAGATTTTCGAAATTACACTCACATAAGTGTTAAAATTATGTTTTATGTAAGTTTGCAAAAAGCTCTTAAGAGGTAGGTAAAAGACGGTGAAAAGTTCAATAAAATTTTTATATATCAAAAATTATTATAAAATGACTCCAATGAATTACATTGAACTTATATTGGTATTATGTATCAATTTTTACCTAAAATAAATTTAAATAAAATAAAAAATTATTTAAATAAAAAGTCAGTTTTTAAATAGTAACCTAGTGTTTGCACTATTCATCAAAAATTGAAAGTTTCCAGAAAAATACCAAAAATTCACCCTAGGCTAAATTCGATATTCCAAATCCAAAAATAAAGTCCATTTTGAAAAATAAAATTTCAAAAAGTGGTTATTACTATTTATAATGGATTTTTTATATAATATTTTAATAACATATCGTTGTTTAGTGAAACTCGGTATTGCATACAACACCCGCTATCGTGGAAGGTCGTGATTGCGTGTAAAGAAAGCCAAATCAGGGTTGCGTGTAGTGCAAGATTCCTTTGTTGTTGTGTATAATAGAATCCAACTGTATTTCATTTATACATTCAATATATATATATATATAGACTCAATGTTATGTAGAATAACTTCTATCAAACGAACATGAAATTTTGTGTAACATGAGCCAAGAATAGTGTTACATATACAGTTTTGCATATAGAACGGTCTAATTTTGGTGTCACGTACAACACAAGAAATCAATGAAATTAAAAAGGAATAATTCTCATAAAATCTCGGGCTGTTACATTCTACCCCCCTTAAAATGAATTTTGCCCTCGAAATTCGTCGAGGTTATAAATGGTTTACTACTTGAAAGTTTCATTCATAGAAACCCACATTGTAAAAAGGAATACCAAAACATAACTTTAAAAAACAAAATTATGAAATGTAATGGTTACCCAAATTAACTCATCACTGGGTTTCCACATAAGAGAACATAGGTGAAAATATTGATATGGAAGAGAAATCTAACCATAAAGTTCTGATGGAGAGTGGCAGAGAACATGGATATGAAAAACACATTAATCACAATGCCATAAATTTGTGATGATCTAAGGTGCCATCTGATTTATCGGGTATGAGGGTACTAGGAAAACATTTTTAGATTTCAAGATCATTCCTCTAATGCTGAAGAATTGTTGAATTAAAAGAAATACTTACTTGATTTTGGTAAAATCTCACCTTTGTTCATGCCTTGAACAATTTCCACTTCATCTCTTAAAGAAATGAAGTTGAATTTTTCATTCGTGAAGTGTTAGCAGATCATGTGATAGAATGATAGGTCATTCCATTAGTTTCTATTACAAAAAGTTTAACACAATTTGTTAAATATACATAAGTCCATCTATCTTGAGATTAATCATATATGGTTGTTAAAATGGACTTATACTTCATCTATCACAGCACTTAATAAAATAAAAATAGTTTCTACTAACCAGGGACTTCTTGTAGGCCAGTGGTATGCGATAAAGGCCATTCATACTTCAGTTGTGGGTTCGATTCCTACAGCCTTTTCCGACGCGATGGGTTGTCGCTCGTCCTATGGGTTGTCCTTTTTCTAAAACTATACTATTATAACATTCCAGAAATAATATTGAAAAACAAATTCTATCTTTAAATAATACTATCTTATGTCCAATATAATCTACTCCAATATTTAGGCTTATCCAAAATACATCTATCCAATCTCATAGTATAAATAAAATTATTACTAGAGAGGTCATATACCAAGCATGTGAATACCATCATTTATCTCCCATTTATCATAAGATATATCTTGTTGGTAATATTCCAAACATGTGAATACCATAATCATGTATTCTTTTGAAATATGAATTACCATATAACCTTAGCGAAAACATGAATGATGTCAAAAGTTAACTCATTCCACATACCAAAATCCCAAAATTTCTATATACTCAAACCATGATATCACTTTGTCCTTATATCAGTCATGAGCTCATGAATACTATCAAAATTTCATTTTCTCTTTATACCTTCATTATGTGCATATCATCTTCTTTCCAAAAATATAGGAATAACCTTTCATGGTTACCAGTACCATTCAACATATACTTTCAAATACTTTAGGAAAAACAATAGTGTAACAATCCTTAGATGTTTCTTTATTCCATAGTGCCATTAAATTACCTATACAACATAACTCTTGATAAACATAAAATCATTCCACTACCTTCTTAAACCATTGACCAAGCTTTAACACTTCTTTCATCTCATATATAATTTGTAGTCTCCTCATCATCAAACAAATAAATACTACCCATGTGACCATTCTGATTCTCTTCATGAGGTTTTCCCTTATGGAATTGGTTTTCATAATGCCCATACATTCTACATTTAAAACATCTAATCATTGTTGATGTCGTAGCAATACCATTATCCTTCTCCATGGTGTTAACTGAACCTTTTCATTTGCACTTAATGGATTTGTGTCCTTATTTTTTGCAACCAAATCATCTTCGAGTTCTTTTAAAACATTCTCCTTGATTCCTCTTCCCACATGATTTATATGAGAGAAATTGAACTTTCTTTCCTCTATGATCATAATGAAACTTCATATTTCTCTTATTAGTTGAGTCGGGAAACTTACCAAAGTTGAGATTATTGATCATATTATTAGATTGCTAATTAGGCATAATAATGATGTTTGGACTTCCAAATCCCATTTCATTTGGTTTCTCATGAAGAATATCATTCCATTGTCCATCATATCCTCGATTATTGTGAATCTTCCTGTTTCCAGCCATTTTCTAAAACCCAAAAATAATTGTGTGAGAGGAAAAAATCATGCTAGGGAAAACAACATAATAAAGGGGGAGTACCATCAATATCTAACTTCTTAGGTTAAATTATAAGATCGTTACCATAATTCTAGGACTATAACCTATACATATACTTATCCTTAGAGACATCCCTAGATATACCTTAGAAATGTCCCTAGGGATTTCACTAAATTTTTCACATCCTAGTTTCCAAAGGTTAACTAAACCTTCACTCTGATACCAACTATAAAGACCCAAAGCTTGACGTACATGGAAATTACATTACCTTTGTGGAATATTTAATACATGAAAAAAACATACGCCCAAAGACCGTATTAGTTTAGTGTATTTGGAAACTCATAACGTAATCTTCTAATCATGGTGAAATATCTTCAACATCTCCCATAAAGATCTTCCCCTTTTGGGTTTCCTTACCTAAAACCTTTCTTTATATCTTGGGGAAAAGAAAACATAAAAAGGATGAGCTCAAATGCTCAGTAAGGGTAAAAATAGAGAACATAAAACAATCCATAAACATTTGAATGAAAAAACATGAACATAAAATCTAAACATCAAAATCTTGAGCAAAGACATAAATCTTGGAAGTACGTAAGGCATATATCATAAAGGAACATCAATCATGATAAAATATCATGGGAATAAAACATGTAATTGTGCCAAAACATTAAGCACATGATATGAGTTCCATAGTAGCCAAGGCAATGCTTCTAAGACCATCTTAGTGGAAAAATTCCCTTTCTAAATCGAGTTCACTCCTCGTTCCAGTCCTTTATCACTGAACTGGATTAACTTATCGTTCCAGCCATTTCTATCTCATGAGATATAAATATTTACCCAACTCATTGGAGGTAGATATAGGTCCCACCCATCTCATAATGAAATCATTATTACTTGTGCCACAAAATAAACATAAATCATTCATCATAACCCAAAGAATAAAATGGGTTTCATAAATATCATCCCATCATAACATAATCCATATAAAAAAATGGATAGCATTTCATCATAAGAAAAGTGAAACCATGTAAATAATAGAGACATTATACTTGAAACATAATCATACTAAATAATTTTTTCTAAGATGGAAAATATTTTTGACAAAACACATGAAAAGAATTCTTGGGGAAAATATCCTTTCTTCTTCAAAATCATTTTCTTTTCAACAAAAATTGACATTCTATTTTAAAAGAAAATGATTTTATTGAAAATAACCATGAAAACTTATAGAGGAAGCTTCATGAAAATTAGGAATTATGAAACCATAAAAATCCATTCATGTCATATATGATAAAAAAACATTCTCCTCGTACTTTTTTCAGAAAAGTTAAAAAATTTCCTTGTATGGTAAACAAAAGAAATATTCCTTCCATAACATATGGTAAAAGTCAAAATGGGTAAAAAGGACATTAAACATACATGAAAACATTTTTATAAAACATGGACCTGGATGATACCAATAACCCCAGTAAATACTTATGAATAACAATCTCGGATAAGAACGATATTGGAATAGTTATCCCTTACCTTAGGTTTGAAATGCTTCGTACGTATCTGAACCTCCTCTTCTTTGATGCGCCTCTTCTTAACCTCCTCTTAAGGCACTAGGGTTGGTATTTTGAGGAGACCAGAACCTCTATAATGTTTCTAGGGAAGATTAGAAGGTAACTGGGTAGGGTTTGGCCAAGCTTCAAGGCTCAAAAGGGTGTGAAGAGAATAGGGAAGGGGTGCCCTTTTTATAAGGGAGGAGAGGGGCACCTTTGGAAAAACTTAAAATATTATTTTATAATAAAGTCATATTCGGTTTATAATAGCTCAAAATTGATTTATTTATAAGATAAAGTTGGGATGGGTCTAAATCCTCTCAACCAATAGGTTTTAGACAAGTTTAGGTTACTATTTTAATCTTATCATTTAGATTTAACTCTAAGTTAAATAATTTAACTTTTACTGTGTCTTCTTGTTTTCTTACACTTTATGGTTAATAAACTTACTATAACAATCCAAAAGAACACCAAGTGGTTAATTATTAATATATATAACCTTATATAATTCATTTGGCCGAACCTTGTATTTTTTAAAATATAATAACAATTATTAATTTAATATTTGTTTTAAAAACTATTTTATATCAATTTTGACACTATTTGGTAATTGATTTTTGTGAAAATCATCACAACATTACTAGTTCTAAAACATTTGATTGAATCAATACTAACATGTCATAATAACCTATACAATTATTGTAATTCATAAAAAGTCTCAAATTACATTTATTTGTGTATTTATAACATCAATTATGTTAATATTTCATTAATAAGGTAATTACTGCATCAACATTGTATCATAAATAAATTAAACTATTTAATGTCTAAAAATTATAAATTAAATACCATTATGTAGGAAATAATTTTATCTTTATAATGAATATTTATAGTCGAATTTATCTAATGTATAACCCTATATTAAAAATGTTTTAGTTATTAAACTTTGATTTTAACTATTTTAACTCTTCTTCAAATTAAATAATAATAAGTGTCCTAATCTAATCCAAGTGAAACTAAAGGGCCTCACTATCACACCCAAGGCCCTCACTGCTCGTCTGAAACCTTTGGCATTAGGGGAAATGTGCTTCAGTCCATGTGACCAACTGGGTACGGGGCGCCTCTGGGTGGCTTCCGAAACCGGGATGTTACAAAAACTTTCATACACATCATGCCATCAAAACATAAACCATTCATAGAAATGATATGAATGGAGACATTGAATAATTTTCAAATAAATGCATGAGTAACACCAATGGATGTCATCTTAGATGGTAAATAATTTTAAAAGATCTTTCAAAAACATTTCTTGAGGAAAGTTTATTTCATCATTGAAAACCAGTTTTTAAAACAGAAAACCTTTTTGAAAACATTTTTCTCTGAAAATAGATTTGAAAATTTATAAGGAAATATTTAAAAACCATAAAACATTTTTAAAATAAATTTTCCACGAAAATGATCTTCAAATATAATTTAAAAAAATTGAATGTATTTTTGAAAACATTAATTTTAAAATAAAATAGTTTTCTGTCTTAAGAGAGAAATAAGGTTAGATTTTTCTCAAAAACATTTTCTTAATTATCTTACGCACCAAAGAGTGGAAAAATGATAATAGTACATTCAAATATCTTAATAAATAGATATGAATAAAACTCATGAGTGTTCTTGAGAGATGAATAATAATATTTCATCAATATAACCATAATTATAAATAATCCTGATAAACAATGAGATTGTTTCAATAAACTCTTACCACATGGTAACATGAGATCATACTCTCCATTTAGGAAAAATAAATTACATTAAACTAAAAATATCATGAAAATAAGAAGTTTCATGATATAAAAAGTCAAATATACCTCATAAAATAATGTAGGTTTATAAAAAAACATGTGTCTCAAATAAGGCAAATTGAGACAAAACTATCTTACCGATTTGGTAACTTTTGAAACATAAAAATAATTAAATAAATACCATAAAATAAATATGTAATTTCAAATAATTTATGTATAAGAGTCATATAATACATTAATTGTTAGTATATATACCACATAAAATAAATTACTGGTGTACAATTCATGTATCTTATGGAAATAAGAAGTGAGATGAAATTCTCTTACCTTGTATCTTGAATTTCTTCGTACACATACAATACTCTTGTATAATGAGTATAAGGTTATTATAAATTTATCACATAACCATTATAATATATATAATACCATATAATATTTTTATTATGATCTTCTAGTACCCTATGATTAACAATTCCATGTTAAAGTAACATTTCGGGTGATAACCACTTTGTTTATCGTACTTGTTTTGACTTCTCATTATTGATCCTATTACTTAAATCATGATTTAATTATTTAAAGAATTTAAAACATGAATTATATATGATATATATTTATTATATTAACATTTATAACAATATATAAAATATATGTATATTAAAGGGAATACGCTATTCATGGAGACAGTAGGTCGTATGTGCGCATGAACATTGTTTCCATTTTCATGGTGTGTTGAAAGAAAGAAATTAAATGATATAAATGTATATATTTGTATAATTTAATTACAATATAATTATTATTTCATATATATCATATAATTTTACTAAGATCATCCTTAATACATTCCATGTAAAGTGTTAACAAATCATATCGGTTTGAGGAGGCAGTGGTCCACACTTCCACAAATGAAGTTATCATATTTACAAAAAATGGAAAAAATGAAGGTAGGATTTATATAATAAATGCATAAGTAAAAATATATCATATATAAATATATTTTAAATCATAATTCAAACCATAAGAAGTGGTAAAGTTAAAACGAACAATGTTTTTTCGTGAGGTGGTAATTCTTCATGCATAAGAATGGTTAGTTCGTTACCCATTATATAGAAGTGTGTGAAAGAGTAGGTAAAACACTTAAAATAAAAACATATCTGTATATTAATTATACTAATTATTTTATTTGTGAATGTAATAATAATAATTGAGGTTATGGAGAAATAAAATAAAAGAAAGTAGCTTAAGGAAAGATATTACCTCTTCTTTGGGTAAATCCTTTTGGTTTGCACCAAAGAGATTCCTTGGATTTATGAAAAAAGTTAGGCTTCAATGAGAAATAAATGTATGTTGGGAAGTTTATTGGGAAGATAATTTTAGAACCTAAATGGTTTTATAGGTGTGAATAAGGGGAGAGTTGGTGGTCTTTTATAGGGAAGAGAGGGGACACGCTTGGCATTTTTGAAAACAAGTTAGGTGTACCCACATTTGTAACTAAAAAATTAATAAAAACCAATAAAACTAAATAATTTAAGGTTTTTAGACTAAATATGTACATATAATGGGTTTTGGAAAAATTGATAGGTCATTTGGGCCCTTAAGATTAAGGATTATTCCCTTGTTAAGCATAATTTTACATTAATAATTGTAATTAATCTTAATCACTTTCACTAATATTTTTGATAAAAATTTAATTTGTTATCATTAGAATATAAATTTAATATTTATTAAAACATTTAATTATATTTATTGAAATATAATTCATAGAAGTAGGAAAATTATGTTTAATGCTAATATCGCTGATGTGGTGAGAAATCAGGTTTTTAAAGTGAGAATGTTCAAAAGATCATTAATTTTTTATATATAAATTAAATATAAAAATATTTAAATTACATAAATTGGGTTAATAAATGTGTAATTTATCTAATGTGACTTTAAAACCAACTTAAAATATAATTTAACTATACAAATAAATTAGATGAAAAAGCAGTTTTGAAGTAATATTCAGTATTTTTCACTATTAATCCAAAAATAAAGTTTCTCAGAAAAATCCAAAAAAAATCAACCTAAGATAATTTTGATATTATAAATTAAAAAATGAATTTTATTTTATCAAATTATATTTCTAAATATATTTAAAATTAATTTTAATATTTTTCATAGAAGGACATAAAAAATTGTTCATTTTAGAAAATAGTATTTTCAAACATATAAATACTTTACCAAAAATTATATTTTCATTATCAATATGTTCTATTTATATAAAAACATTTTAAAAAATATTTTAAATGTAGTTATTACTATTAATATTACTAAGTTTAATGTCTATGGTATAACTATCTCATTTAAATAATTATAAAAACTAAATGATGTTTCATAAAAACTCAGTGTTGTGTGTAACGCATGCCAAGGTGGTGTTTTGTGTAGTCTAAGACAATTCAATTTATTATGAAATGAATTGTTAACTTAGTGCAATGTTAGAAATTAATGAAAATAAATACATTTAAAAAATGCTCCATAAAAACTTAGGGAGTTATAGAAACACCTTTTTCAAATATTACATGGACAAGGAAACATTCCTACTATATCCAAAAATCACACCTTGATAGATTGGTATAAAACTAATGATCCCACAAGATTCCCAACACTATATCCAAGTTTTTTCATTCCCATACCTTGTCCTTGAATACACCAATATTCCATCCACAAACACCAACATAAAAGATTCCATATATCACTGAAATATCCAATACATCAATTCCATAAATATCATTGGTGGATTCATAAGACCAAATAGGTTTTACCACATTTTCATAATGGCTATATATACTCCTGAAATATTTATTTGGAATATCCTTCTTCTGAACCATCAATTGCTGACATTCTGATCACAAGTCAATCTTATAAAACCACTGATCTACCCTCAATTGATCAAATAGATCAAAAATTTGGGGAAGTGGATACCTATTCTTTATTGTAATTGGTTAATATTATAATAATACACACATTTCCAAAATATTCCATTCACCTTTTTGACAAAATAGACATGTGCTTCCCATGGAGACTTTCTCATCCAAATGAACCCTTTGCTTTCTAGCTCTTCAAACTGCACATTCAATTAAATTAATTTTATTGCTGAAATCTAGTAAGACAGAAGTTAAATAGGACTGGTCCCTATAAGGATATCAATCTAAACTTCCCTTCTCTTGTGGGAGGAAACCCTAATAAATTTTTGGGAAATACATCCATAAATTGATCAACCATCACTAGAAAACTACTCTCCCTAGTCTCTTACATCGATTCCAAGATCAAAACTACCAACTGGTATGATTTTTTTCCAACTAATAGTTCCAAAAGGCTTTTTTACCTGCCTTTACATTTTTGTCTCCTCTAAAGAGATGCTCGACGCCATTATTAATCGTAAAATTGGTCTTTCTAGTATAATATTCAATGTGATCCTTGAATGTTGTCATCCAATCCATACCAGGGGTTATATCATAGACATCCATCTCAAGAATATAGAAATATCATATTAATTCAGATCCATCAATGGTTATAGAACATGCTTTACATATAAATCCTTGAAATTCTCTTTGACCAAGATGAGTTTTGCAGTTTCAATACAGAAGACATCATTGAAACATTTAAACCTAAAAAATCAAAAGCATAAGAATAAATAGAGGAATTGGATTCACTGATATGAAACAAAGATTTCATTAGGGTAGAATTCAAAATAATTTTACCTCTCATGGTTGATGGTCAAGACTGATCATCCACAATCACCTTCTCAAGTCAATATAATTTCTTACTCACCACACTTTTTCCTTATTCCCAGTGGAGATTCCCCCTACATAGAAGTCATGGTATTCATAGAATCACTATGTCTAGCAATGTTCTTCTAATGAGATTTATTCTGATGCCTTTGTACCATCGAGGCATATGACGCCTACAAAACGTGAGAAGTGTTCCAAGCACCTGAACTCAGAGAACTGCCACAACAGCACTGAATATGACTAATCTAATTACAATTTTTGAATGATCTAGTTTTTTTGTACATTATATATTCATGTGAATAATAAAACCATCTTGGAAACATCCCAACATGATCTTGGGTTTTGGAGGAAGATTTATTGATCTAGCTGTCTGATTCTGAGTCCTACTCCCACCATAAAAATAGGTTTCCCTATTCTACGTGCTCCAAACATTAGAGTTCCCATTGTTTCCTATAGGTACCAACATAATCCATCCCCCCATAGATCTTAATATTTACCTTTTTAACCATCTCTCTATTCACTATATATGTATAATCTTTAATATAGGGAAAAAAATATTTGAATGAATCTTTTAACTCAGTACTAATTTAAAGATGTGTACCTTCAAGGATACACTTGCAGTAACTTCGAGTTCAAATTAGACTAAATTCATGAATTTATCATCATACACTATCACTATGAGTATCTTATGTTTCTACCTGAATAATTCCATAATTATTTGAATTCTAAACATGTGAGGATAGAATTATTTGTTGAACATTTCTTCAAAATCCTATCATGTAGGTCATTGGTCCAATTTATCCTAAAGTTCAAAATCCCACCATTGGATTTCAATATCCTCCATTATATACATCACCATATTTAATTTCATATTTAATTATGTTCCAAGGAAATCAAATATCCGATTCATCCTCTTCAGTCACACCTCTTGTTTTTCTAGTTCCGAATCATCCTAAAAGATGGTTGGATTTTTCTTCTTAAACTGGATAGAGTGATCCACTTTCCTTGGTCCATCCATCATATTCCCTATATCCACAGATTGAAAATCTTGGACGATACTCTAAACTAATTTTTGGTTTACCTGTTGCTCGACTGCAACCATATTCTCTGCAGCTTCTTACAGTTGTTTTCTAGTACGCCTACTGGGTGCCATATCTTAACAAACAACAAATTCCATAAGTCTCACTCTCTAGCAATGTAAGGCTTAACATTTCAAATTCTACCACATTACAATTTCCATAACAAAGATTTCCAAAATTAACCTTTTCCACATTCAATTGTTTTTTTAGTCTCAATTTTATTTTGAAAATAAAACCATTTTCAAAATACCACAACCATGCTTTTACAAAATCTAACATTGGAAACAAATTTCAACCTTTTTTCAAAAATAAACTAATTGAACCAAAACATTACTAAAAATTAAATACGCACTTCCATTGGGAAGTTATTTTTTATAATGCATGTCATGCTTGTCTCATTGGATAAACCTATGAAAATGAGATTATAATGGCTATAAGTGTCTCCAAAACACTTATATACCTAACTCCTTGGTAACTTGAAGCTCAACATAAAAATGTTTTCTAGTTCTTTTTATGCTCTAAATTTCATGTCAAAAAAATCCTACTCATTTCTACCAACCCGACATAATGAATATACCAAAATGAATATCAACTCCAAGACCGTGATAACTGAATATCACTTGTTAGGAAAAGAGAAAACAAGATGATACCACTTGTAACATCTCTCCCCTCACCACTGGATGGAGAAGGTAGTAGAATTTTACTTGGAATTAAGTGATATCCACAAGATTTCAAATGTTAAAAATAAATTACAAGGGATTAATTAAAAAATGGGTGATGATTTTCCATTTGAAAATAAACTACCAAAATTCCATAACAAAATAAAACTACAAGATGCTTGATAAAAAATGTAAAACAACTCAAAGTCAAACCATTTATATTAAAACCAAACTCTAAAATAGTACCACAGAGGAAGGAAACTAATATCAAAGTGTATAGTGGAAGACATAACCAACAAAACCCAAAGACTCAAAAAAAAGTCCAAGCTCCAACCATGCTCCATGTTCCACTCCAAAATACATCTCAAGTATCAATATGAACCACTAGAGAAGAGTGATTCTTTGCCTTTTCATGTGTCCCAACAAACGATATCTACAAAACCACCAAAGTTCAAAAGTAGAAGTGAGTAATAAAACTCAGTCAGCTTTCCCCAAATGACTTCCCTACTCATTCCACTATGATAGACCATGTTACCACATTTATATAAACCAATTTATATAATGTAATTGAAAAAACAAATATATCCAAATATATAAAAAGTACCATGGTAAAATAGTTTTTTCAAATGACACCAAGTTCCAAAGAAATAAACTAAATAAGAAATTCCATCCATTTCATGAATTCAATTGGCATTACCCATTCCATATCACACCACCACACATAACAATACAAGCTTGGTGTTACCATTTATGGTGGAAATTCATGTCTATAACCCATACCATTTGATAGATGTACTTCATGACCAATATCAATCTCCTTCCACACCCGCATAACCATTTAAGCCAATAGTGTTCTAATAATACCTTTGAAAAAACAATTCAATCATTTCAATAATCCTCACATTTATTGAAAACCATAATAACAAAACATTTCAATTATACCAAACTCATATTGAAAACAATTTTCCCATGCAACAAAACCAAATAACCATTTTAAATTCATAATTTTAAAATCAAGTTACCAAATTTTCCTTGGTCCAAAACACCAAATTTTTCATAATAACATATCCCATCACAAAAAAAGGTTTGAAACAATCATTATACAACAAATTCACAATCAATTTCACACAAAGCAACCAATTTCAAATCAATAATTCAAGTTTTAAATATACAAGTCAAGATTGATGCTCCTTACCTCAGGATTTATGGTGAAAATGAAGAATGGTACTATATAAGAGCAGTACATTTTAGTAGAATTTTACACTGTACAGGTATTGTAGCATACCTGTACACTGTGTGGTACTATAGTAGGTACTGTAGCAGGTACTATTTGATATGTAGCAGCTAGAACTATTCACCTTGGGACACTGGATTAGGGTTGGAGTCCTTAAGGCCTTTGAGCCACCCAGGCGTTCGAGTCAGTAGGGGTTTCTTGCCACCTTTAAGGCCTTCGGGCCACCTCAATGCCTTCGGGCCACATGTAGTTTCCCCAGACACACTACAAAAAAAGCGCAACCCCAAAAGAGAATTCAGAGCATGTGAACTCACCAGAGCAAAGAAAAAGGGATTTTTCAGAATGAGAGGGTATAGCTATGCCAGTGGGACCAGCCTATGCTTGCACGGGAATCCTAGAAAGACGTCCATTCGATGGTGGAGAGATACTATCATGATGCAGATGCTAGGGAGGGGCACCTCCTTGTAGATAGTCTGGTAGAATTCCCTAGGACCTGCAGGTCATGTAATATCTTAAGCCTACGGGCCATGTAATATCTAAGCCTACGGGCCTTGTAAGGTTTCTCCATCACCCCTTGAAATGTGGGTTATCAAAAATCAATAAAAATGAAGGCCTTCGGTCCATTCAGGGGGGTACTAAAACACTAATGAAACCATGTTGAATCTCCAAAAACCCACCTTATATCTCTTCCCCTATCATCAAAAAGCCCAAAACCAACAATTATAGACATAACAAATAGTATATATATCCACAAAGGAATAGATCTAGGATTTATATGTAGGTAATGGAAGTGGATCAAAGAAAAAACACCAAAATCGCCCTAAATGATGATTTTTCGTGGGAATTGGGCTTCAACGCATCAATAATTGCCTCTATATTTCTTACAAATCAATGGGGAAGGGTTACACAACCTTTAGAAGGTAGAAATATCTATTTATGGTTAATTTAGAGAATAAATGACTGGTTAAAACATAATATCAACCTAGATCCACTTTTTTAGGATCTATTTTTTTAAATGTGAATGGTAAGTTGTATGGTTAGGAAAATTGTGTGTTAATTGTGTGCCAGACTTTGTCTCAAGAAAGAATATTTCATGGTTGGATCACACAGTTAAAAAAATGTGCCAACCATTAAAAACTCTCTTTATCCCAATTTTCATGTTTCTCATTGGTGGTCATGCAGTTTGGACAAATGAGGTTCCTACCTGTGCGCCTTCCCCTTTTCCCCTATCTCATTATTCCCAGTTTCCTATAAGAGTTTCACAGTTTCCATAAATTGTACTATAATTGTAAACCTTTATAAAATGTCCAAAAACATTCCAAAATTATTCCAATCCCTCCCAAATATCACCCAAATTCATTATATACTTAAAATACATAAATTAATGGTCACTTACTTGAAACCGGGGGGGTGCTACATATAACCCCTTATTACAACAGCATGCCCCATAATGGTTAGTTGTGTGCTGGTTGTGTATTCCTGGGGTGGATTATCTAAAATTATCCTATTAGTGATCTCTAATAACTTCAATTTCTCTAATAGTCGATTCTAATCAAGGCTTACTTACTAAATCTCTTCTTGGTATTGGTCAAGGGAAAACCCCGTTGATTTTACCTCCCTCCCAAGTTTTGATAAATGTGCATAAAAAGGAATGATTCTAATAATTGAGGTCATAATTTATCTCTTATTAAAAATTTATATTTTGTCATTACCCTTTATATACTAATTCTAACTGTAAAATTATTACCAACAGTCATAATCTATGATGGTTATATTGACCAATGGCCAGGTTATTATTCCTAACATTTGGGTTAGTATTCCAACAATCATATCACTATCCCAACCATCATATTACCTCTTAAAAATACCTATTCATTCACTGTTAACATTTATCCCACTAAAGGTTTTGAATTTATAAAAAAAATTATTAGATTATTAATTTTTTTTCTTCTTTCTATATTTTTATTTGTGGTTGTGATGATTCTAAGGGATCAAAATAATCCTAATTTTCATATTATTGTAATTTTATTTTATTATATTTATTTTATTATTGTAATATTTTAAATTCTCATGTCTATTTTTATTCTATAAATTTATTTTTCTTAATTAATGAAATAAATCATTTTTTTTGTCAATATTTATTTTATGTTTCATTCATACGACACAATTATATATAAAAATAAATTCCATTTATAGAATATTGTGTCATTACATCCCCTCGTAAGAAAATTCATCCTTCCAATTTATGTTTAGACTGAAAACAAATGGTTTATTTCTCTTTCATCAATTATTTAGGCTCCCAATTCACTACTTAAAACTTTTCATTTCTCCATAAGACTTTCACATGTCAGGTTCTCTTATTCCTCAACAGTTTTTCCCTTTCATCAAAAATCTAGATCGTTTTTTCTTTATAAGATAGGTCAGGTTCCAAATCAATATCATTTCTGTCTAGTATATATATTGGTTTTGACATATAATTTCTTAATAGGAAGACATTTAATATTTCATGGACATTGGAACTATTTTTTGGTATTGCTACCCGATAGGAAACTACTCCAACACACTCCAAAATATCAAATGATCTAATATACCTTAGAATCAGTTTCCACTTCTTTCCAAACCTCATCACCCCTTTAATTAGTGATATTTTGACTAATACATGACCCCCAACATGAAACATAAATTATTTCCTTCGATGTACATCATAACTATTTTATTGACTTTGAGAAGCCTTAGTATGTTTTTGGTCACTTATATCTTCTCTATAGTGTCTTTCACAATTTCTAGTCCCAATATTTTTTCTTCTACAACATCATCCAAAAAAAATTTAGTTCTACACCTATTTCTATAGAATTCCTCAAAAGGATCCATTGGAATGTTCGGGTGAAAATTGTTGTTATATGATAATTAAACAAGTGGGTAATGTTGATCCCAAATCCCTCAAAAATCATGTGATCTAGCCCATAACATGTCTTCAAGTGTTTGAATAGTTCTCATGGACATCCCATTAGTTTGAGGATGATAGGTTTTTTCTAAATTTTACATCAATGTTCATAACCTTTTCAAGGATACACTATAATATACAAGTAAATCTTGGATCACGGTTGGGAACAATTGATAGTGGAACACCATAAAGTCACACCACTTCTTGAATATACATGCCTGTAAAGTTATTAAAGGAGAAATTTTCTCATATAGAAATAAAATGGGAAGACTTTTTAAATCTATGAAAAATTACCCATGTAGAATTTTTTCCTTTGGATATCTCCATAATTCTTGTAAAAAAGTCTATAGTGATGTCATACCACTTTCATATAGATATGGGTAGTGGTTACAACAATTCTTTGGGCAGTTTTTTTTTCATATTTCACTTTTGGATATACCATACATCTTTTAGTATAATCTACAATTTCCCTTTTCATGTTACCCCACATATAATGATCTCATAGGTCTCTATACATTTTGGTGATTTTGGGATGTATAGAAAATGTAGATTTATGAGATTAATCCATCATCTCTTTCTTTAAATTGGTATCATATAGTATACATAGCCTTGTACAAAACCTCTGTATCCCCCCTAGATCAACATTGAACTTAGAAATCTTTCCATTTTTCAAAAATTATATCTTCTTTTGTAACTTGGGATCATCTATTTTTTCTTTCTTGATCTTCTACAATAATAATGGTTTTGAAATCATTTGGGATGGGATTTTTGATGTCCCTTCCATTATGGATTCTAGGTCTATCTTTACCAAGTTTTTAATCCATGGATCTTCTTTAATACTAATTATTGAAATAACTCAGAGAACTTTTATGCATAATTCATTAGTGACTTTTTTTTATTTTCCAAGGAGATAATTGATAAAATAATCAAAGACTTTAAGAATCTATAACCCTCTACTTTTTTCATGTTCAATTACTTTTTTTGAATATATAATTTAGAATTTTATAGATAGTATATATATCACACTTCTCCCAGTAAAGATAGTGTCTCCATATTGTTAATTCAAAAATAACTGTTGATAACTCCATATAATTGGTAGGATAAGTATGTTTATGAGGATTTAAATATCACAATGTATAGGAAACTGATTTATTATTTTTAATTAGTACACATCCAAGTCCCTTTAAGGATTCATCACTATAAATGACAAATCATCTCATATTAAAAGGTAATATTTGCATAGATTCACTAATCAACCTCTTTCTCAGTTCATGGAAATAGTACTCACACTATGTTGTCTAGGTAAACTTAGCTCCCCTTAAGGTTAACTTGGTTAGTGAATTAAAAAGTTATGAAAACGTTTTCACAAACCTTATATAGTGTCCTTCTAGACCAAGTAAACTACGAATCTTAGTTACAATTATAGGATGTAGCCACTCCTCTATGGCCTTTTTCTTTACTAAATTCACTAATATTCCTTCACTCGTTATGATGTTCCCTAAGATTATGACATATAGCAACAAGAAATCACATTTTCTAAATTTACCCAAAAGATTTTTCCTCCTTATATATTTTAATATTAACCATAGATGATCCTCTGGCTCTATATGAATTTTTAATATATAATAATATCTTCAATAAAGGCCACCAAAAAATTTTCATTATAGTCCATAAACACTCTATTTATTAAGTTCGTAAATATTTCTGTAGTATTAGTCAATCCAAGGGGCATAAAAACCAACATCTAATGAATATGACTTGTTCAAAACAAAGTCTTTGGGATATCTTCTTTCTTCACCCTTAGTAGATGATACCCCAATCAGAGTTCAATCTTTGAGAATAATTGAGCCTCACGAAGCTAGTCGAAGAAATCATCAATCCTTGGAAGAGGATATTTTTTATCACTATGATCATGTTAGGTTCTCTATAATCAATTTAGTGTCGCATTGATCTATCCTCATTCTTTAGAAAGATAATAGGTTCTCCTCAAAGAGGCACACTTGGTTGAATAAAACCCTTCTCCAACAGATCCTGAAGTAGCTTATTTAATTCCTCTAACTTCACATATACCATTCAATATGGGGTCTTTGAAATGGTATTAGATCGATTTATGAGTTCAATTTATAACTCTTCCGCTCTTTAAGGGGTAGGTCTATTTAACTATTTAGGAAATATATCTATTTAATCCCAAAAAATGAGTATATCACCTGTGTTTATACTTTCTATTTATTTTTCCTATTTAGAAATCATTTATATAAAGAAAGAAAAAGGATTTATGTTTTGGATATAATCATCTAGGATATATATCCATTAAATATAATTATAGGTTTCCCATTTTAGATAAATTAAATCAACATTATTATATATTTTATCTTGATATTATACTTTAAAAACCAATCCATCCCAAGTATTATTTCAAATTACAGAGTTGAAATGACCACTAGGTTTTTAGATATATTGTACACACCAATGTTAAAAGGATAATACCTATATATATTTAATGATAAAATAGTTCCTCCTAGATTTTTAACTGATTATTATACCACAAATAGTTTAGGGATTAACTTGATTTTCTTTGTAAAATTGAATGAAATAAAAGAATACATAAAACCAAAGTAAAAAATTTTACTTTCTAGCTTTGAGTGTGAGATGAGGGTACCTACTACAACATAATTTGGAGCCTCAAATTCATTCATTTTGATTTCAAATGAATAAAATTTCTACCTTCTCCAATTCTAGGGTTCATAGCGGTTTTCCTCTATTATATTCTTATTTAGGTATTGACGAGAAAAATTCATATGCACTCCACAACTGATGCATTATACTTTCACTATATTACCTTTTCTATTATAATTTATAAGTGGAGGTTTTACATATCTATGAATGTTTTGAGCTATGTTTCCATATCTTCCACACTTTTCAAACTTTACACTTACTTATAGAGAATTCCCCAAATGATTCTTCTAATTTTTTTCCATATGGGATGTTGTAATTTCATCCCATCAATATTCATTCATAAAATTTTATCCATCCTTATATTTTTATCATTCTATCTATCAATATGCTGGGAATCCCTGAACTCCATTTCAGTTTTGAGGGCACATTGTACTATCTCTTTGTAACTCCCAAAGTCTCATATTTTCAATTCTCTCTATGGGTGGGATTTTAGTCTTCCAAATAATCAATTAATCTTCATGTCAAAATTGTTGACAATGCATGATTTGTAATACACAAGCCTTGTGGATTTAATCTCATAATTCCCCATATATTTATTTTCCATTTTCTTTATCTCAATAAATTCCCAATTTATTCCAGTTTGGAGGTTGTGTGGAAAATACTTGTTGAAAAAATAATTTTTTAAATTATTCTCATTCAATGGATTCCACCACATCCCTTGGCTTTTTGTTCTTGATCAGTATCCACCACTGATTATATTCTACATCTAAGTGATATACCAACAATATAGATTTATCTTTTTCATAAAAATGGAGTATAGAAAATATTTTTTCTATATTATTTACCCATATTTTCATGATTTATTGATCATAGGCTCCACTAAAAATTAGTGGTCTTTAATACATAAAGAATTTAACTACTAGTTATTCCTTGGTGAATTAAAAAACCCCACATGGTTTTGGTTCTCATTCAGGAATTGAGTTAAATGATTCATTATCATCATGAACTTTTTAACTCTAACATCAATCACATTAGGAATATTGTCATTTAAATGTCTATTTCATTCATTATTTATATGAGTCCTTCTATTTCCTATCATTTTTTTAGAATAAGAAAAAATAATTGTGAATTTTTTTACTATTTAAAATCCTATAGTAATATTTACAAAGGAAATATTAATCATAAAATTTTATAATATCATAGTTCAAGGATGATATAATTCAATCATAAAAGAATAATGAATTATCCAAATATGCTTCATAATGGTTTGCAAAAATCTTATGATCAACCAAAGTATATCCTTCAAGAGTGTCAAACAAAGTGTCTAGTAAGGCCTCTTTTTCATTAATTAGGTGAAGATTAATTTAACACCCAATAATCCCTTTTCAAGTTTATTACCCCTTGGTATAATAATTGATTCATAATTTGCATATATTTCTATAAATAAAACATATTTTTTTACACTTTAATTTATTTAACTTGTCAGTATTAAATTATTTTTTGTAATAAATGGTAGGATACCATAAATATTTGTAAAACAAGTGTAAAAATATTGATTTGAGAATTATAAAGACACCTTAGGTAGCATCAAGAAGTGTCTCAGTGTGACACCGGGTTTTTAAATCTAAAAGTTGATGATTTGAAGATGTGTATGATGGCCTATGATAAAAGGACTAAGTCTAAATCTTGAAATTGAAGAACTAGGCTGAATAAAAGTGAAAACAATTGGAAATAAACGTTACACACTATGTAATTCATTCATGATGTGTAATATAAATAATTACATATTGTGAAAATAAGCTATCAAAAGGGAAGCCCCGCACATTACACATCATGAATCCAATTTTCACGATGTGTAATATTTTGGAAATAAAGGGGTCGTCCCCACACATTATACATCATTAAACTCTATTACATGATGTGAACCTTTGGAAAATACCAAGAGCATATAGTTTAGTTGAAATAAATGTTGGAGACCCCTTTTTATTACCATTTGATGACGTATTCCCACAAATACACATTTATTGACACAATTAATGGTTTCATGTGAGCTTTTAAACCTATAAATAGATGGATAGGGCATAGGAGAAAAGAATTAGTTCATAAGTATACACTACTACACTGTACTATAGGGATGATGCTACTTTTGGATTTATTTATCTTACTTTTTTTTGTTTTCTTTTCCCTTGTAACAGATTCATTTATCTTTAAATTAAATTTATTACTTCTTCTTCCATATCTATTTATTTTCCTACCCTAATCTCATTGGCTCTCTCTTATCTCTTTCCACTATGATATATTTTCACATTGTAATGGAAAGGGACTAACCCAAAGGCTTAGACCTGGGGGATATTTCATGGTGTTCTTAAATATTGCACATTAAATTCATTAATTATATGATTATTTTTGTATTGAATGAGAGTAAAATGAACCGGTTTGGTGAATGTACACCACAACATGAATCTGAAATTCATTTTTAATTCGTACCACGGGAGGTGGGAATTTTTTGCACTGAAGTTGTGTCCTAGGTAGAAAAAAATATCCATTGAATGTAGATAGTAGCAATCCATTTACAACATAATAAAACTGTTAAATTGAATTTAAAAAAACAATAAATATTGAAATAACTCATGTATCCAACCCTGGGATGAAGACCTTTCTTCACTAATTTTTCTCTATCTACATTTTTATCTGCATTTAGGATTTCATTTAATTATTTTCATAAAACCAAAAACTATTATTTTCAATGAATAATAAAAGCAACCAAAAGAGTAAGATTTTGTGAAATAGAATTAGTGATTGAACCGACTAAAACACTCCTCAAGTGATATGACCTAGGTCAGCCTCTATGATATATTAATAAAAGAAATTTCCTTTCTTTTAGGCATTCATCGTAAAACTATTCTAAAGCCACATCTAATTGTAGTATCTAGAGAAGGATTTCATTTCTTGGAAACCACTCACTTTATACTTCACTAAAATTTCAAGATGTTTTTCTATAGTTTGAATTATCCTTACGGTTATTACTAAGTTTTTCTATTACTAATTTCTATAAATAAATAAATATTTACATTGACAACAACTATGATGAACCACCTTTTTAATACATGATTCTTAACATAATTCCTTAACAAGATATTACATTAATAACTTCAAATGATCTTTTAAGGTTTAGTGTCATGGAAATAAGGAACATAATACATAAAGTTCATAGAGAAAAAAATAAACATGAACTTTATTTAATCCTATTTAAATACTTTTTAATTATTCCAGCCTAGTTCACCTCATTTCATGTGATTTCTTAGGGACATAAATCAATAGAAAATGGTGAGAATAAAGCCTATAAAGGGATAAACAGAGGAATATGAGTGATCATAATGGATAAAATATGAGGCATAACATGAGATAATAAACATAATTACTTGATACATTTCTTGAAAATGTGGATACAATATAAAAAATGATACATTCATAAGCATATCACCAAGTTTCATTACCAAGGAGCTCTAAAACATATTACAATGTTTATTCACCAAGGTATCATAAACATGTCATCTTTAGAAATTATTTCTTTACCTAATGTATCATATTTATATTAGGTTTCACCCTTTATATGTCTTAATTTATGTGTTCCACATGTTTTATAATAAATATTTTCATCAATAACCTATGGAGAATAAAAACAGGTTTCATATAAAATCATTGAGTACATACGTGTTTAACAACTTGAAGATTTAATCATTTTTAAACCAAAAGAATGGAATGTGGGTTTCAAACTTGTAAATACAAAATTAATAAATTATAATTACATATATATGAATACCCATGAAATAAATATCATTGGTTATTCATAACATAAAAAATAGAGGCATGGAAAATGAAAGGATGATTTCAGTAGCATAATGGGTATACATAGGGGTTTATGGAATGAGTTTAATGATAGATAATGTCAGTATCTCGTTGTTAGAAAAACATTTTTGATGTAATAGAATGATTATAAGTTCATGGGAACATAATAATTTGAAATTATAATATTGACTACAAAGTATGTACTTGGATAAAAAGAAGTGAAAGTTAACCAAGTACCTTGTGAGATAGCTTCTTAAAGATTGAGGAGAGTTCCTTAGAACCTTAGAAACTCCTTGGAAATGATATATATAGGGAAAATAAGTTGAAAATAATGTTTAATGGATTGTGATTCAATTAAATGAGGTGGATATGTGGATATTTATAGTAAATATGGGAGGATTGTTTCTTAATTTTTAAATATTGACCTTTGAATTCTAGGTTGTTGAAAATGGAAAACCATTAGCTTACCCATAGTTTTTTATCATGTTTTATGTCATAAAAATGTGTTTTTTGAAATATTTGAGTTTAAAAACCAAACATAAATATTTTATATTACTTTTTTCATGATAAAGTCATTTTTACAAAAATTAATGTTTTTAAAAACATTAATTTCCATTTTAAACTTTGGTATGTTATTTATAGGTTAAGAAATTAATTTTAATTCATTTTAATAAAATATATTAAAGAAAAATTATTCTTGGTCGTGGATTCAATGTTATTAATTTTTATATCATAATTACATATTTATGAAGTCATAAAACTTACTAAAAACATCGAACTATATTTTTTCTAATCACGGAAAAATAAAGTATTTTAGGAAAATTCTCAAAATTTTACCCTAAAATAATTTTTATGTGATGATTTCAAATAAAATATTTATTTTTACTAAATAAATTTCTAAATATTATAATTTTCAATCTTAAATAATAATCCTTATTTATTATAAAATAATATTTTTTATGATATATTCAATTTTTTCACGCTTATAAAAATTACCTGGGATATTGTAAAATTATATTATCATTTATATTTAAATAAAATAGTGTTTAATAAGTCTATTTCATGGAATAAAATTTTATTTAAAATAAATTAATTTATCATAAATGTGTAAATATTTTATAAAATATGATTATGTTTTATTTGTATCCAAAAATCTATTTATCATACTTATATTATATTCAAGTGTATTTGGTTAAATAATAAAATAGATTATTAGAGAGACCACTATTTCATTTCCAAAATGAAAATTAAACCTTCATAATACTAAGGTCTAGATATATAACCCCTTATTACACTGAAATATTTTCTAAGGGTAAGGTGTGTGATGGTGGTATTTTATCGGGGGCTTAGCAAACATTGTTCTAGTGTTGATATCCACTAACATGAATTTCTCCAATGGTCGATTTCGCTCGAGCCTTACATTTTGAATCTCTATTTGGGATTGGTTAAGCATGAACTCTAATGATGCTACCTCTCTCCCATGTTTAAATAAATGGGATTCAAAAGGTATGATCCTACTTTTTGAGTTCATCTTTTCTCCCTCCTAAAATTAAAATCTTTTTTCATTTCTATTTATATACTAATTCTAATGGTAAAATTATTACCAAAAATCATAATTTCAAATGATAATATTAACCAAAATTAAGTTTATTATTCTTACTATACATTTTAATATTCTAATGTTCATATCACTATTATAACAGTCATATTGCCTCTAATAAATACCTTTCTATTCATCATTCTCCTCAAACCCCCTCAAGGTTCTTCATTTGTAAAATTTTAAATTGATTAAAAAAAATCTTCTTTTTACAATATTTTTCATGGTTGTAATGATTCTAGGGGATCAATATGATCCTAATTTATCTATTCTTATGATTTTATTTTATTTTTATATTTATTTACCCATTTTAATATTTTTAATTATCATGGTTATTTTAATTCTATAAATGTAGTATTCTAAATTAATGAAATAAATCATTGATTTTTGTCATGATAATTTTTTATGTTGCATACCAATGAAATAATTATATATAAAAAGGAATTCCATTTATATAATTTTTTTCATTACATGACTATGCTTTTATTTTTGGATCACTTCACAATTATACATGGTTATTTTCTACTAAAATGTGTTTTCCTAACATTTTGGAAATTTTTAGATTTTAAATAAGTGATTTCAAAATGAAAATATTATTTTCCTCAAGAAATGTTTGTGTGATCTTTTAAAGGTATTTTCATCTATGAAAACAACCATTTATGTTACTTATCACTGGGGATATAATCAAATTATATTATCCTTATTCTTTTCCTTGATGGTTATTGACTATTATTATGATCAAATATTAATGAAACTCAATTTATTTTACATAGGTTAAGGTATGAAAAAATGATAAATTTTTTCATGATATTATTACATAAATATGAATTTATTATGATTATGGGATGGGTGGGTCCTTTATTGACCTATAACTAATTTTCTAATGTGATATAGATATCTCATGAGATGATGATGATGATGATAAAAATGTACATGATTTTTAATATCTATATTCAAATTTTAATGTATGATTATGATTACTTCTAGTTATACCACAATATTATGTGTGAATATGATTTTGAATATATATGTTCAAATTTTGGTGCATGATTATAATTGATTCAAGTTATCCACACAATATTATGCATGAAAATTCTTGAAAATAACTATATTCACATGATTATGATTTTCTATGCTTATAATGTTTCATGCCTATGTGATGAATCTTCAATGATGATCAATGATTTAACACCCTTATTAATCATGATTCTGGAAATAAATTTATTTTATAGTTTATGATCTAATATATTTTGGGTATGAATCTTTTAAATTGAGATATTTCACTGTATTGTGCAATTATACCCGTATAATCATCTTATGCTCTATTATAATTGATATCTCCAATGATTACCAATATTATACATCCAGGATCACCATTTCTTATGTTTATATTTTCCTTAGGTTATAAATAATTATATTGTGTATGATTTTTATAGAATAGTTTCATTCATGGAGAATTTTTTGTGAGATATTTATGTCCTCTTACCAGATCCGAAAATATAACTATAATGGAAAAATCCATTTTTAAGAGAAACACATGTGTTTTGTTACATAAATGGTTTTTTATAATTCTCTAAAACACTAAAACTAAAAGGTATTTGGTATGTGAGTGAATCAATTTTTTCTATGTATATTGTAATTATAGAAGGTTAGAATTGGTTTATTTTAGTTGGTATCAAATCTATTTGTAAAGAATATGTTTTTAGCACCGGATCTAGGTGTGCATGTCTTAGGTTGTCTCAATTTGTAGTAGAGTATGGTTTAGATAAAATAAAATGTTATGAAGATATAATATAAGGTTAATTTAATAGTAAATAATACAATAATAGATTGATAATTTTAAGTATGAACATAAGTTTAAAGGTATAGATACCCATTTGAGGTTTTTTATGATATTTTAAAATGATTGATGATACTTTTGGAATGTAATTTTTTTATTTTTATATATCATTGATGTATATATAACCATTGGGTTTAAAAATTGATTTTGTGTGAATTTATTATTGAAGAATATTATTGGGAACATAAGTTGAAGGAAATAAATAACCTTTAAGGTTAATATATTCTGTGATAATGAGGTTATTATGGTTAATGGGAAAAAAGATTATCATATATTGGGAATATATGGTATTGAAAGTTATTTTTGTGTTTAAGTGATTAATGTTATTTTTTATGATGTTTATTGTACTAGAAACATTATAGTATTAAGTTTAATAGATAATTAAGGTTGGTATTTGAATATTTGATGAATAAATAATGAATTATATTTTGGAATCATGCTTGATTTTATTGTGTCTTTATAGTGATTCGGGATATTTATGGAAAAATAGTATTTTTTAGATTATATGATAAGGGAATATTTATTCTTGGTATGTAACTTTATGATTGATTAATGTTATTTAGGGATGAATTTAATGTTGATATTAGAAAAAATAAGTGATCAAATCCTATTGATTTTTGGGATTGGAATATTTTTTAGTATATTTTTAATAGTTTCAAGGTTATTTAATTATGGAATGACTTAGGTTATACTTTGGTTCTTATTATTATGGTTTTGAATATTGTTGTATTATTTATTTATATGAAGGTTTATTCATATTAAGTATTGTCTTACCTTATGTTATCTAATTTGGTTTTATTAAATATATCGAGACATGAGGAATAAATTTTCATTATTTTTTGAATCTTATCATATAGTAAAATTTAATTTCAGTGCTTCAGGCATGAAAAAGTGATCATGGTTATTTATCTTGAAAAATATTAAGAAAAATTGCTCGAAACACAAATAAAGGATGAAATTTTGGAAAGAAATCAAGTAAGAATATTTTCCAAAATTATTTATATAAATGGTAAATTAATTTTTAAAATAAAAGAAGATAAATATGAATATATAAACTCATATGTGGAAAATATATCTTAGCTATCAAGTTATTTTTTTAAACTTCTTCATAATTAGGTGTTTTATAAACATATATATTTTATTAAATGATTATGAAATGATAAGTTTCTTATTCTTAACATAGATATTAACAAACGTTTAAAAAGGATATTTTATCAATGTGGAATAAAAGGTATTTCTTTCGGCATAGTCATATTTATCTTACACTCTTTAGAATTGATTCTGGATTTGTTTTAAACACTTTTTCATCAAACATGAGATAAAAATTACGGGGGTAAATTTTATTTCTGGGTGTAGAATGTATCACCTCATTATTTTAGAATATATTTCTATTTAAGATATTTTATTATTTTTATATCTTATGACACACATAACATTGACTATAAACGAATAGTGATATACTATAGAAATATTATTATTATTTAAATATAAAAGTTATGAACTAGCCATTGGTTTAGAAGGTATGAATAAGAATAACCATATTATGAAATATATGTAGAATTTATTTTATTAATAAAATTAATAATCAATCATACATTGATAATCAATTGGTTGAAAATAAAGAGAAAATATTTTGAAGGTATAAGTGATATTTTTTATGAAACTGATTTAAGGTATCAAATTTATTTTTATCTTAATAAATAAAATTAATCACTATTAATAAATGATTATAATGAAATAATTTTATTATATATCAAATTTAATTATGTATAATTTATTTAGTTATGTTTATTAGACGATCCATTAGCATAAATTCATTTTATTCCTCAAAAATATTTTTTCTTTCAAAATGATTTTTATTGTATTTTAATCAAGAATATTACAATTAATTTCTAACACTTTTAAAATTTTATTTTGATAAAATAGATATCATTTTTAAAACATCATTTCATAAAATTATAAGGGCTAATTTTTGGGATTTTTCTAAAGAGATTAATTTTTTAGTGAATAGTGAAAATAATGATTTTTGTAAAGCTGTCATTTTATTTCTTCAAATCAAGTATTTTAAAAATCCCATTATGTTTTGGATATTATCACAAATTAAAATAATTATAAATTAATTATACATAATCTAATTAATTAAAAAATAATTATCATCATATTTAAATTTGGTTTGAGAATATTTTTTGGTTTAAAAACACATTCTTTTAAAAAAATCTGTATGTTCCACACATTTAGAATCTGTCATTTGCATGTTCCACACATTTTATTTCCCGTTTTCTTTTATTATAACCTTTATATTATTTTAAGTAAATGATAATTACAAAAATGTCACTCTCTTACTTTCCATTTCTATTATATTTTTTCATTGGGATAAAAATATTTTATGAATGAATATAAAATATTATTTTGAAAATATATATGTGATTTTTATTATGGTAATTTATTTTAAATTTTTAGGTATGGTATAATTACCTTAAATGATTACACAATACTGATACAGTGCATGTGAAAGCAGTTGGAAAATCCGGGTAAATGATTTTAAAAAAAACAATAAAAATAATATATTTTGATGGATTCTATTTATAAATGAATTTAATAAGTAATTATAAATTATAATAAATTTTAAATGTTTTTATATTCAAATTCAAATATTTTCATGAATTATTTAATGTCAAATTAAATTAATAGTCCCAAAAATGGCTTTAATGATATTTTATGATAAAAAATATTGTATTAAACGATTCAAAAATAAAAAAAAATATTGAGTGAGGAAAATTATGATATAAATTGATCTAAAATTTCAGGAATGTACCATTTTTGTCCACTTTTCATCTTATAATTAAATTTATAACCCTTAAAGTGTGGAAAATATGTTCTTGTGGTTAAGGTTTAAAAGGGTTAATGAGGGAATTAAACCAAAAGATAAGGTTTAAAATGAAAATTAAACATGCATAAGTTTTATTTGGTGAAGATATGTAGTCCCTATCATTCACTAACTTCAAAATTATATCCATTTTTTCACATTTCATGATTATTATATTTATTATATTTTTTCTTAAAAATTACAAGTGTCGTTCCCCTACTTATAAAAGGACACCCCATATCCAAACTTCTTTAATCGTTTTTAAAAAATTAATTAATCCATACCCAAGTTGTAACACCCCGAGATTTTATGAGATATATTCTTTTTAATTTCTTTGTTGTTATCTATTGTACCCTACACCAAGATTAGCTTGAACTATACCCAACACTGTATTAGCTTGCAGTATAAGCAACACTATTCTTGGCTCGTGCTACACACAATTTCAAGTTTGTTTTGTGGAAATTATTCTACGCAACATTAAGTATAGATTTTGTTTAATGTATAAATGAAATATATTTTGATTATGTTATATGAAACACCGAAGGGAGCTTTCACTACACGCAGCCCTAACTTGGCTTGCATTACACGCAATCGCGACCTTCCTCGATAGCGTGTGTAGTACGCAATACCAGGTTTCACTAAACAACGATATGTTATTAAAATATTATATAAACTAACCATTATGAATAGTAATAACCACTTTTTGAAATTTTTTAAATTTTATCTTTCAAAATGGACTTCATTTTTGGATTCGGAATATCGAAATTAACCTAGGGTGAATTTTTGGTATTTTTCTGAAAACTTTCAATTTTTGATGAATAGTGAAAACATTGAGTTATTGGTTAAAACCGACTTTTTATTTAAATAATAATTTAATTTATTTAAATTTATTTTAGGTCAAAATAGATACATAATACCTATATAAGTTCAATGTAATTCATTTGAGTCTTTTATAATAATTTTAGATATATAAAAATTTTGTTGAACTTTTTACCGTCTTTTACCCACCTCCTAGGAGAATTTGCAAATTTACATAAAACATAATTTTATCACTTCTGTGAGTGTAATTTCAAAAATACGAGACACATGGTTGATATAATAAAGTAAAATTTGGTTCAATAAGATAAAATTAATATTTTGTGAATAGTAACTTTTTACTTTTATTTACCACAGTTAAAAGTAAATAGGGTAATTAAGGGTAAAAATTATATTATTATTAACCTAACACATTTCTTAATTATATTGGATAAGTTTAATTCAACCAAAAACAAACTTAGTAATAAAATATGGCCCTTTATGTACACTTTTATTTGATTAGGACATTTATTATTATTTAATTCAAAGAACAGTTAAAAGAGTTAAAATCAAAGTTTAATAAGTAAAAAAAATTAATATAAGGTTATACACAAGATAAATTATACTAGAAAATATTAATTAGAAAGATAAAACTATTTTCTACATAATGGTATTTTATTTATAATTTTTATACATTAAATAATTTAATTTATTGATGACACAATGATGATGCAGTAATAACCTTATTAATGAAATATTAACATAATTGATATTATAAATACCCAAATAAATGTAATTTGAGACTTTTTATGAATTACAATAATTTTCTAAGTTAATATAATATATTAGGGTTGTTTATATGAATTATTTTCTAAGTAATAATGTTGTTATGAATTTATAAAAAACAAAATACCAAATAGTGTCAAAATTGACATAAAACAGTTTTTAAAACAAATATTAAATTATTAATTAGCATTCTATTCATAAAAATATAAGGTTCTGCCAAAAGACTTATATAATGATAGGTGTATCATTAATGAACCACTTGGGGCTCTTTTGGATGTATATAGTAATTTTTTAACCATATAATATAAAAATACAAAGAGACATGGTAAATATCAAACTACTTAGCTAAGAGTTAAATATAAATAATAAGGTTAATATAGTGACACAATCTTATATAAAACCTTTTGGTTGAGAGTATTTATACCCAACCCCACTTTATATTCTAAATAAATTAATTTGGATTCATTATAAACTGAATATGACTTTATTATAAAATAATATTTTAAGTTTTTCCTAAAGTTCCCCTCACCTCTCTTATAAAAGGACACTCCCCATTATCTCTAATTAACACCGCCAAATCCATTTGGCTCGGCAAAACCCTCCTCAAATACCCTCTCAACTATCCTCCTTTCATTCTAGATGCCTTCCTTTAGTCAGAAAGCCAACCTAAGGAGCCTTTTTCGTCAAATCAAAAGGAAGAACCCGAGGAAGAGGTAAATATCTCACCACCTATTTCAAGTTCCTTCCTTCTTCCACTTCCACATTCTTTGTTGTTTCAATTATAAAATAATAACTCTAGTATATTTTAAAAACTGTGATGTTATTATAAAAATTGTACAACCATATTAGTTATTTTATCCATCCTATGAATGAAAAAGTCACCACACGTGCGTACGTACGGCTTACCGTCTCCACGTCGTGGTGTAGTTTGTTATTCGAACATTTCATCATTTGGATGGGTATAATAATGAGTATAAATGATATAAATAATAAATATAACATTATTATGAATATTTATATATGATATACCATCCAATTATATACTATTTTAATATCAAAAGAATGATATTGTCACTCGTGCGTACGTACGGACTACCATCTCCACGAACATGATGAGATTAAATCTACATGTTAACTATTCAAGAGTGATTATAAAGTATATATAATAAATAATCATGAAATATATGACATAATAATGATACTGGATTTATGTACATATAAATTTCATTTACTTAATTCCATTCAATTCCATAGGGAAATGAAAATAATGTCCATGCGTACTTACGGCCTACCATCTCCATAAACGGTGTATTTCATTTCCATTTATCGATATATCATATATATTTATATGATGAATATATATTATATCTAAATAATATTTTAAATTCTATAATTAAGTAAATCAGGATATAATTAATAATATCAAGAACAACATGTCCAAATACGTACGATAAATGAAATGATTTTACCCAACACACTCCTTTAACATGGAATTCATAAAAGAACGGGTAATATAAAGTCATAAGTGAATCATATATGATATCATAAATATTATTATGGTTCTTTTACAAGTTAATAATATTTCTAAACCCACTATAAAAAAGTTTTGGACACGTACAGAAGAAATTGGACCTAAGGTAAGGGATAAATATTCCAATCTCGTTCTTATCTGAGATTGTTTATTTGTAAGTATTTACTGGGGTTATGTTTATCATCCATGCCCATGTTTTCTCAAAATGTTTTCATAAAATGTTTACTATTATTCCATGTATGTTTAAATTCATTTTTTCCCTTTTATGAATTTTACCATAAGGTATGGAAGGAATATTTCTTTTGTCTACCATACGAGGTACTTTTTTACTTTTCCAGCAAAAGTACAAGGATAATGTTTTTTTAAATTATATGGAATGAAAATATTTCTACAGAATCATAACGCCTTATTTTATTGAAGATTACTCTAAAATATTTCATGATTATTTTCAACAAAAATCATTTTCTTTTAAAATTTCATGGCATGTTGTGAAAAGAAAAAGATTTTGAAGAAGAAATGATGTTTTCCTCAAAAATTCTTTTCAAGTGTTTTGTCAAAACTATTTTTCATATAAGATGAAATTATTTAGTATGATTATGTTTCAATTATAATGTCTCTATTATTTATATAAAATTATATCCATTTGTTTTATATGGATTACGTTATGATGGGATGATGTTTATGAAACCCATTTTATTTTTTAGGTTATGATGAATGAATTATGTTTATTTTGTGGCACACATAAGAATGATTTAATTATGAGATGGGTGGGACCTATATATCCGTCAAATGAATTGGGTAAAGATTTATATCTCATGAGATATACATGGCTATAATGGAAAGTAAAATCCGATTCAGTAATACAGGGCTGGAACGGAAAGTAAACCCGGTTCAGTAATGAATTGTGTCCACTATGATGGTCTTGGCAGCAATGCCTTGGCTACTATGGAAATAATAACATGTGCTTAATGGTTTTCCACAATTACATGTTTTATTACCATGATATTTTATCATGATTAATGTTCCTTTATGATCTATGCCTTATGTACTACCAAGATTTATGTCATTGCTTATATTCATGATTTTACATTCAAATGTTTATGGATTGTTTTTATGTTCTCCATGTTTACCCTTACTGAGCATTTGAACTCACGCTTTTTATGTTTTCTTTTCCCCAGGATATAAATAAAGGTTTTAGGTAAGAAAAAAAAGGGGAAGATATTTATGGGAGATGTTGAAGATCTTTCATCATGATTAGAAGATTATGTTCTGAGTTTCCAAAGACACTAAACTATTACGGTCCTTGGGTGTCATTTTTTGTTATGTATTAATTATTCTGAAAAAAGTAATGTAATTTCCATATACGTAAAGTATGTGTGTCTACAATTGGTATCAGAGCAAAGGTTTAGTTAACCTTTGGAGACTAGGATCTGAAAACTTTAGTGATATCCCTAGAGATATTTCTAAGGTATGTCTAGGGATATCCCTAATGTTTAGTATAACTATAGGTTACAATACTAGAATTATGTTGACGATCATGAATAATCTAGGGTGAACCTAAGGTGTCATGAATTAAAGAATGTGTGATAAGTTAGACATCCCATAAGTGACATTTTATGATTATGTGGTTCCTTGTTATTTTAAATATTTCTTACACTATGGTTTCTGGTTTTAGTCAATGGAGGGAACGAGAATGAATTAGGATGATGATGATTCCAATGGACAAATTGGTGACTATGATCAAAAAAATTGTGTAATTCCTAGAAATAAAGATATTATGATTATGTCGAATCAGTCATAGCGATATATTATTAACAAGGTGAACTTTAGTTGTATTCCTAATTCATCAAATAAGAGGAAGATGAACTTTTATTCATGTTCTCATGGTGGGGAGCATAGAGAAAGGATTATTGATATTTATAAATAAGGGAAGAAGAACCTTGATGAATACATCAAATGGAGGGGAAGATGTTATTTGTGTAGAGAGAAGGGTCATAGAGTGACAAACTATTATGGAGTTCAATATCTTATCTTTGGAGAACATGGGCATTACCCAACTCAATGCCCTAACCTAAGTGGTTACTTATAAATCAAGGAAGGACTTATTCCATGACAATCATTGAAGAGGATGGATTGAAGTTTCTATGTATTGGTATTCAAGAATAATTTTTTTGAGGTTCTTTTATGGTATATTTCAATATATATGTATTGGTCCATTGTGGATTTCCATAAGAATATGGTACTGGTAACCATGAAAAGTGATACTGGTAACCATGAAAAGTGATTGAAATATTTTTGGAAAGCAGATGATATGTGCATAATGAAGGGATAAGAATAAAATAATATGTTTCATAGTATTCATGAGCCCATGATTGAGATAAGAACAAAGTGATATCATGGTTTGAGTATATAGAATTTTTGGGATTTTGGTATGTGGAAAGAGTTAACTTTTGATGGCAATCATGTTTTCACTACGGTTCAATGGGTATTCATTTTTCAAGAGAATACATGATTAAGGTATTCACATGTTTTGAATGGGAACAACAACAAGATATATCTTATGATATATGGGGGATAAATGATAGTAATCACATGCATGGTAAATGACCTCTCTAGTAGTATTTTTCTTTATACTATGAGATTGGATAGATGTATTTTGGATAAGCCTAAAGATTAGAATGGATTATGTTAGACATCAGATAGTATTGTTTAAGGCTAGAACTTTTTTTTGATATTATTTCTGGAATGTTATAATAGTATAGTTTTAGAAAAAAGAACAACCTGCAGGATGGGCGACAACCCATCGCGTCAGGCAGGGATGCGGGAATCAAACCCACAACCAAAGTGCGACAAGCCTTTATCTCCCACCACTGGGCTACTGGAAGTCCCTGGTTAGTAGAAATTAGTTTTCTTTTATTAAGCGGTATGATATTTGGAGTCTAAGTCCATTTTTGGAATCATATACAATTAACCTAACCATAGATGGACTTATGTATATTTAATAAATTTTTTTAACCTTTTGTTTGAGACAGATGGAATGACCTATCATTCTGTTGCATGATCTGTTAACACTTCGCGAATGACAAATTCAACTTCATTTCTTTAAGAGATGAAGTGGAAATTATCCAAGGAATGACCAACGGTGAGATTGTACCAAAATAAATTAAGTATTTCTTCTAATTCCAATTTTTTCATCTTTAGGGAAATGATCTTGAAAACCAAAAACGTTGTCCTATATGGTACGTTAGATCATCACAAATTTATGGATTTGTGATTGTTGGATTTTTTATATCCATGTTCTCTACCACTCTCCATCAGAACATGGTGGTTAGATTTCTCTTCCATATCAATATTTTCACCTATGTTCTCTTATATGGACACCCAGTGATGACTTAATTTGGGTAACCATTACGTTTCATACGTAACATTTTAAAATTAAGTTTTAGTATTCCTTTTTACGATGTGGGTTTCTATGAATGAAGCTTTAAAGTAGTAAACGATTTATAACCCTGATGAATTTTGAGGGTGAAATTCATTTTAAGGGGGGTGGAATGTAACACCCTAAGATTTTATGAGATATATTCTTTTTAATTCCTTTGATGTATTCTATTGTACACTAAAAAATGATTATCTTGTACTATATGAAACACTGTATTAGCTTTCAGTATACGCAACACTATTCTTGGCTCGTGTTACACACAATTTCAAGTTCGTTTTGTGGAAATTATTCTACGCAATATTAAGTATAGATTTTGTTTAATGTATAAATGAAATAAGTTTTAATTATGTTATATGCAATACCAAAGGGAGCTTTCACTACACGTAGCCATGAATTGGCTTGCATTACACGCAATCGCGACCTTCCTCGATAACTTGTTTAGTTCGCAATACCGGGTTTCACTAAACAACGATATGTTATTAAAATATTACATAAACTAGCCGTTATGAATATTAATACCTACTTTTTGAAATTTTATAAATTTTATCTTTAAAAATGGACTTTATTTTTTGATTCAGAATATCGAAATTAGCCTCGGGTGAATTTTTGGTATTTTTCTGAAAACTTTCAAATTTTGATGAATAGTGAAAATGCAGAGTTATTGGTTAAAACCGAATTTTTATTTAAATAATTATATATTTTATTTAAATTTGTTTTAGGTCAAAATAGAAAAATAATACCTATATATGTTCAATTTAATTCATTGGAGTCATTTTATAATAATTTTAGATATATAAAAATTTTATTGAACTTTTTACCGTCTTTTACTCACCTCCTAGGAGAATTTTCAAATTTACATAAAACTTAATTTTATCGCTTCTGTGAGTGGAATTTAAAAAATCCGAGAGACATGGTTGATATCATTAATAAAATGTGGTTCAATAGGATAAAAATAATTTTTGGTGAATAGTAACTTTTTACTTTTATTTACCACGGTTAAAAGTAAATATGGTAATTAAGGGTAAAAATGATATTATTATTACCCTAAAAATGTATTAATTCTATTTTATAAGTTTAATTCGACCAAAAACAACCTTATGAATAAGATATGACCCTTTATTTCCACTTGGATTAGATTAGGTCATTTATTATTATTTAATTCAAAGAAGAGTTAAAAGAGTTAAAATCAATGTTTAATAAGTAAAACATTTTTAATATAGGGTTATACATAAGATAAATTAGACTATAAATATTCATTATAAAGATAAAAATATTTCCAACATAATGGTATTTTATTTATAATTTTTAGACATTAAATAATTTAATTTATTTTTGACATAATGATGATGCAGTAATTACCTTATTAATGAAATATTAACATAATTGATATTATAAATACCCAAATAAATGTTATTTGAGACTTTTTATGAATTCCAATAATTTTACGGATTAATATAATATATTAGGGTTGGTTATATGAAATATTTTCGAAGTAATAACGTTTTTATGAATTTAGAAAAAACAAAATACCAAATAGTGTCAAAATTGACATAATAGATTTTTTAAAACAAATATTAAATTGTTAATTGGCATTCTATTCCTAAAAATCTAAGGTTTAGACAAAAAACTTATATAATGATAGTTGTATCATTAATGAACCACTTATGGTTCTCTTGGATGTATATAGTAAGTTTATTAAGCATATAATATAAAAATACAAAGAGACATGGTAAATGTCAAACTACTTAACTAAGAGTTAAATATAAATGATAAGGTTAATATAGTGACCCAAACCTATCTAAAACCTATTTTTTGAGAGGATTTATCTTTAAAATAAATCAATTTTGAGCCATTATAAACCTAATATGACTTTATTATAAAATAATATTTTATGTTTTTTCTAAGGTGCCCCTCACCTCTTTTATAAAAGGGCACTCCCCCTTCTCTCTAATTCACACCTCCAAAGCCATTTGGCTTGGACAAACCCTATCAAAATACCCTATAAACTGTCCTCCCTTAATTATGGATGTCTTCATTTAGTCATAAATCCAACCTAAGGATCCCTTTTGATCAAATCAGAAGGAAGAACCCGAGGAAGAGGTAAATATCTCACCACCTATTTCAAGTTCCTTTATTCTTCCACTTCCTTCTTCTTTGTTGTTTCCATTATAAAATGATAAGTACAGTATATTATATATACTATGATGTTATTATAAAAATTTTACAACCATATTCGTTATTTTATACATCCTATGAATGAAAAAGTCACCACACGTGCGTACGTATGGCTTACCGTCTCCACGTTGTGGTGTAGTTTGTTATTCAAACATTTCATTATTTGGATGGGTATAATAATGAGTATAAATGATATAAATAATAAATATAAAATTATTATGATTCTGTATATATGATATAACATCTAATTATATACTATTTTAATATCAAAAGAATGATATTGTCGCTCGTGTGAACGTATGGACTATCGTCTCCACGAACGCGATGAGATTCATTCTCCATGTTAACCATTAAAGAGTGATTATAAAGTATATATAATAAATAATCAGGAAATATATGACATAATAATGATACTGGATTTATGTACATATACATTTCATTTACTTAATTCCATTCAATTCAATAGGGAAAGGAAAACATTGTTTATGTGTACATACGGCCTACCATCTCCATGAACGGTGTATTTCATTTCCATTTATCGATCTATCATATATATTTATATGATGAATATATATTATATATAAATCATTTTTTAAATTTTTTAATTAAGTAAATCAGGATATAAGTAATAATATCAAGAACAACAACTCCAAACACGTACGATAAATGAAATGATTTTACCCAAAACGCTACTTTAACATGGAATATATAAAAGAACAGGTAATATAAAGTCATAAGTGAATCATATATTATATCATAAATATTATTATGGTTCTTTTATATGTTAATAATATGTTTAAACCCACTATATAGGAGTTTCAGACACGTATGGAAGAAATTGGACCTAAGGTAAGGGATAATTATTCCAATATTATTCTTATCTGAGTTTGTTTATTCGTAAGTATTTACCGGGGTTATGTTTATCATCCATGTCCATGTTTTCTCAAAATGTTTTCATAAAATGTTTAATATTCTTCCATGTATGTTTAAATTCATTTTTACCCTTTTATGACTTTTACCCCAAGGTATGAAAGGAATCTTTCTTTTGTCTACCATATGAGGTACTTTTTGACTTTTCTGGCAAAAGTATGAGGAGAATGTTTTTTTTACTTATACGACATGAATGGATTTTTACATATTCATAACGCCTTATTTTAATGAATCTTGCTATATAATATTTCATGATTACTTTCAACAAAAATCCTTTTCTTTTAAAATTTCATGGCATTTTGTTAAAAGAAAATGATTTTGAAGAAGAAAGGATGTTTTCCTCAAGAATTCTTTTCAAGTGTTTTATCAAAACTATTTTCCATCTAAGATGAAATTATTTAGTATGATTATTTTTCAAGTATAATGTCTTTATTACTTACATGAAATGAAATCCATTTGTTTTATATGGATTGCGTTATGATGGGATGATGTTTATGAAACCCATTTTATTCTTTGGGTTATGATGAATGAATTATGTCTATTTTGTGGCACACGTAAGAATGATTTCATTATGAGATGGGTGGGACCTATATCTCCCTCTAATTCATTGGTTAAAGATTTATATCTCATGATATATACATGGCTAGAACGTCAAGTAAAATCCGGTTCAGTAATACAGGGCTGGAACGACAAGTAAACCCGGTTCAGTAATGGACTTTGTCCACTATGATGGTCTTGGCAGCAATGCCTTGGCTACTATGGAAATCATAACATGTTCTTAATGGTTTTCCACAATTACATGTTTTATTACCATGATATTTTATCGTGATTAATGTTCCTTTATGATCTATGCCTTATGTATTGCCAAGATTTATGTCATTTCTTATGTTCATGTTTTTATGTTCAAATGTTTATGGATTGTTTTTATGTTCTCCTTGTTCACCCATACTCAGAATTTGAGCTCACCCTTTTTATGTTTTATTTTCCCCAGGATATAAATAAAGGTTTTAGTTAAGAAAACAAAAGGGTAAGATATTAATGGGAGATGTTGAATATATTTCACCATGATTAGAAGATTATGTTCCGAGTTTCCAAAGACACTAAACTATTACAGTCCTTGGGTGTCATTTTTTGTTATGTATTAAGTATTCCGCAAAATTAATGTAATGTCCATGTATATAAAGTATGGGTCTCTAAACTAGTACCTTATTAAATTCCATTATCGTGTCTTAGATTCACTGGTCTCACCAGAAGGCTATCCTTTGAAATCTTAACATGTAATCTAAGAGAGGTTTTTCAAAAGCCGAGGTATAACTCTTAACTAAGTGTTTCCATGTTTTTTCTTCAACAACATCCTATAAATAATCTATAAATAATTTTATATAATAATATCATTATATTTATTATAATTAAATGTTATTCTTCCCATAGAGTAACCCATTATCATATTCATTTTATCCTAATGGGAAATGAATGAATCGCTTGTGCATACGTATCGTCTACCATCTCTATTAAGTGATGTATTTCATTTTTCATCACCAAATTTCATGTGTGGTTATTATGATGGATTTAAATTTTTTTATATGGTATTTATGAAATTATTATTATTATATAATTTTATGATTTTATCTAAGTTTTTACCTTCTTAATTTTGAAATGATAACGGTGTTCATACGTATGTGTAGAATACCACCTCTATAAAGCTATGTCACTTATTTTTATTTTATCATTACAGGGATAGTAATACATAAATAATTAATGAATATATATGATAGATATGTTAAAATTAGTATTATTTAATGTTGAATTTTTATTTACCATTCTTTCATTCCATCCACTGAAAAGTGGTAACATCACTCAGGCGTGCATATAAAATATCATCTCTACAAAGTGATGTAATTCATTTTTCATCACCACCTTATATGAATATTATAAAAGTTTATGTAATGAATAAATATAATTATTATGACATGATTATGATTCTTGAGATGATGAATCCACTACTAATTTGCAATGATAGAACTATCAAACCAAAACATGCATGGAAAATGGACAAGTTTTCAACTGAGTAATGATTTAAATAAATAAATCTTAATAAAAGGATAATTGGAAGTTATAAGGGAACAATATATAGAAATATATATATATTTATATATATTACTTTTTATATTAATATGGTTCTATAATGGATTTATAATAAATCTATATTTTTTATATAGTATGTTTGAATGCTTACCAAGCATGACAGGACTTGAGGTTTGGGGTTTCTTAACTCAATTAACTTTTATTGGGTTATATAACTTATTTATTAACTGTGTTATGAAACAATATGTGTGAAATTAATTCTGAATTTTTATTTTGTATATACACTATTTTTATTTTTATTAATAATTTTTTACATATTAATTAATTGATTGAATCTAATATTCAATGTTTCAATTTTTGAAAGTTTTTATCATATCACTTTTGTTTGTGTGAGTCATATTACATATTCACCACTTATTACATTCATATAGTTTATATAATTAAAATTTTATATGATATATTATGAATCACATTATATTCATGTTACTTAAATTTTAATTTTAATTTATTTATTATATGGGGGTTATGATTGAAAATGTTATAATTATACGGGTTTATGTTATAATCTCATTTATTTTCAGGGTTGTCTATGATTAATTTCCATTGAGGAAAATTATATGGATTTTATCCTTTAAAACCCATATATTTTATTCTTATATTACTATTCCTATAATTTTTCATGTAATATTACAATTTTCCTCTCTTTGGTACCTAAAATGACCTAGAGAATGTTTTTAAGAAAGGCCAACTTTATTTCCTCTTTAGTCATGAATACATTTCTTCCATGACTATATTTTTAAAAAAAATCAAAAATGTTTTCATTATTTTAAAATGATTTAATAAATTCATTTTTACTAATATTTTAATTTATATAAAAGTTTTAAAATTAATCGTATTATATTTTTTCAAATGCGGTACATTTTACCAATACTGTGAATAGAATATTTGTTTCAATTTATACCACATTAATGGATTTTCATTCCATCATGACAACCCTTTAATTTGAAGTTACATTTAGATGTTTCCTTACTTTTTTTGAAAGACAGTTTTTTCCTTAATATTCTTGAAATTTTTATATTTTAAATAAGTGATTTTAAAATCAAAAGGTTATTTTCATAAAGAAATGTTCTATTGATCTTTTAATAGTATTTTAATCTATGATATAATCTATTGAAGTTACTAATGATTAAATTGGAATATGATCCAATGATACCATACTTATTTTTTATCTGAATGGTTATTGACTATGATTATATAATCCTGATGAAACCCATTTTCCTTTCCATGGGTTAAGATATGATGAAATGATAAATATTGTTATGATCTTGTGTCATACATATGAATATATTATGTTTATTATATGTATGTGTTTGTTATAGAACTAAAATTAATTGGGTAATGTGAAATATATATATCTTATGTGATGATGATGATAACAGTGTACATAATTTTGAATATTCATGTTCACATTTTTATAGGTGAGTATGATTGCATCTATTTATGTATACAAGATTATGTGGGACATGATTATGAATATCTATTTTCATATTTTGATGTGCAATTATGACTTCATCTAGAAATGATCACAAGATTATCAATGTACATGATTGGAAAGGGATATGTTCACATTTTTATGGTCTCCTATGCTTATGATTCCATATGCTTATGTGATGACTCTTGAATGATGATTATTACATTAACACCCTCACTAATATTTCTAATACATATGAATTGGTTTTGGATTTTATGAAAAATTATTTTCTCGGTAAAAATATTTTATATTTATGACTTTCACTTGATTATGCTATCATACCATTTTTATCATATAATTCTCTATTATTATTTATATCTCCCATGTTTACCTTACTTAGAATTTGAGATCAACCTTTCTTAATTTTATATTTCTCCTAGGTTATGAATAATTTTATTAAGTATGATTGGTTTAAAATGGTATTATGTGTGGATAATTGTTTGTGAGATTTTTAAGTCTTCTTATCAAATAAGTAAATTTTGGTATAATGGGAAAAATTCACCTTTGATTAGAAAGACATGTATTTTTTTACATAAATTTTCTTCACTAATTCTCTAAAACTATAAACCTAAAAAGTGTTAGGTATATATTTGAATCAATGTTAGGTATGTATATTGTAATTATAGATAGTTAAAATTGGTTCATTTCAGTTGGTGTCAAATTGAGTATGTAAAGAATATTTTTTTATCACCGGATCTAGGTGTATGGGTATTAGGCTTTATCAATATAGGCTATAGTAGTATTTATTTCATTAGTAACACACCACCCTTTATTCATTACAAATTACCAAAACAAGAACTAGAATGATTTCATCTAAAAACATTTAACTATAAAAGTCATGGATTTAAATTGGGACATTATAATTCATTATAAAACATCATATATAGAACCTTAAATAATATCATAATAAATAAATTTTTCATAAATAATGGGTATCAACATCGACATTACCAAACTTGTGAAAATAATTATAACTGAAAACTTATTATGATAAAAATAAATTATAATTAACAAGTAAATGTGTGATAAATAATTAATATTTAATAATCTAAACATTGATACATATGAATAGTATTATGGAATAATTTATTAAGATAGTTATGTTTTTCATACAAGATATTATATTGCATTTAACTAATTAGGAATACAAGTTAAATGAGTATCATTCCAATTTCTTTTCATTGAGACATATTTTTTGTAACTAGATAATGTCATTTAAATAGTGTGTATACTACCTATTGGATATATAATATCATGAATTACCTTTTATATATGTTATTTTAAGTATAATTTCAAGCTTCTTATTTTAATGGATTTTTATTAAAACATATCTTATATCGTAAGGTATTTTATTAACTAAATTTTTTTTTCATGAGTCATAATTATTTATTTTTTAGATTGTTTTGTAAGATTGTTTTCTTATATTATATGATGATATTATAATTCCTTTTATCCTTATTTTAAAGGTAATTACATATATTAATTTCATTCTTTAAAAAAATTTATAACATTATATATAATTCTCATTATCTCCGAATGAGTTCGTTCTCGTATATATTAATTTTCACTCTTCCCACCAATGTATTCCTTTCATACGTTGAAATCTATTCATTTTTTATTTTATGTAATCTTAAAATTCATTTTTACCTTATTTAAAATGAAATATTTGTCATGATATTTTTTATTTGGGTTTTAATATTGATATTTTTTAAAGTATTGAAAATAAATTTCCTTTCCTGATTGTACATTATAACTTCCACTCAATATTTTCTTTAACAAAATATTTTTGTATTATACAAGGTTCTATTATTATGTATTTTTTTTAAATTAAATTTTTTTAATGTTTTTTACTAAGATTTTGAAAATGAATTTTGAATATGAACCATTATACTGTATTCTTGATTATGGTAAAAAAAATTAAATCCTCTTTAAAGGTTTCATTCACTATTATGATTATTCATCTTTATAAAGCTTCCATTACATGTTTTAAAATTTTCTTCCAAATTATTTTAATAATTAATTATTTTGAAAATAAAATGAAATATTTTAAAAAAAATCAATATAAAAAACATTTATTTTAAAAATGAATTCTTAAATTTAAAAGGGATTTTAAATCTTTCATTTTTAATAAATAAGACTTAAATGTTTTAATTTTTTCTCAAAAAAAGTTTTGAAAACGTATTTATTTTATAAAAAATTATAAATACCCATTTTAGTTATAAATTTTAATTATTAACATGTTCTATCGAGCTCATTGTATTTCATTTTAAATAAAATATTTTAAGGAGTTCTCAAGCATTTTGTAAAGGGATATTTCTTATTATTTTTTAAATTGATTTATCTAATATTTTTAAAATTGTGTTTTAAATATATGTTAATATAATTTTATGTTCTATTATGTTACACATGATATATTTTTTAATGATATCAACTACCTTCTTTATATGGTAGTCTTATGAAAGGTTCTAGGAATGTCTCTTTGAAACCCATTTGTTTTCCATGGGTTAATTATGTGATGTTTGAAATATGAATGATTGATTTCCTGTGGAACATATATTTATAAATAATGAACATGTGGGATATTATATAACTCTCCAATACACTAGTTAATATTTTATACCTCATGAGATAATGATGTTGAGTATGAACCTCATGACGATTAGATATATTCAAAAGATTGTGTGTATAAATGATACAGATAAGCTATGATCCCAACATTGAGTGTGGAAATTATGTAGATTAACTACATTCACATGATTGATCTTGAACACAATGAAAATTTGAAATGTTTTTTAGATTTAGTGTGAACTCATTACAGTTATCTTTGTTTGAAATGTTATGATTTCTTATGCTTATGGTTATTCCATAATTCTACTTATATGGTTATGTTATTATCCATGGATCATGATTATTATATTATTTTTTTCACTCCTTTTCAATGGTATATGTTTTTTTTATTTAATATTACATGTTATTATATCATGAATTGTATAAAAATATTGTTATTAAGTGTTTATTTTAAGAAAATATTCCTCCCTAACTATAATTTTCTCATATTCTTATGATCTAGCCCCAGATGGAATGGGGATAATTTTTTCCTTATTGAGATTTTGATCTCACCACTTTCTTATGTTTTCTTCTTCCAAGTTATGAAGATGAGTATAACTAATGAAAAGTCAAGAAGGGGTTCTAGTTTCGTATGATTATTGAGAAATTTTCATAAGTATCTTAAAATAAGCTACTTATGTAGCTAATCCTTAAAGACACTAAGCCTTATACTCTTAGTTTGGTGTCTTTATTATGAGATAAAATGGTTAAATTATTTAAATAAATTTATGTTTAGTTTGGTTCATCTCACTTAATATCAAAGATAGTGGTAAATGTATTTTTTACATCATCATACCTGGGAGTGAATATCTAGGGTTCAATAAGAGCATTAGACTTATAATATAGAGTGTATTTTCTTCCTCGAAATGTAATGGTATGACAACACCTTCATATGGTTTAGATGAAGATGGAATTGTAGAGTGGAAAAAGGATGTTTTCTTAAGTAATAATTCATCGGTTCTAAGGAACATCAGTGTTATTGAATTAGATTATATCATTTTGGAATGTAATATGTGTATGATTGCACATTAAACTCCCCATAAACGAGTGTGATAAATACTATTACATTGTATGATGGATTTTCTGAGTGTTGGGGAAAGAGAAATTTTTTTATTTGTCATAATAATTATGTTGGATATTGAGATAGAATCCTAAATGGATGTATCCTTAGCTATGAGTGTAGATTAGTGTTATATGTTGAATCAACCTCAAGATCTTGGGCACATCCCACATTTTCAAAGAATATAGCCTTAAGTTCTAGTGAGGGTTGCATCATCCTTATAATGCCTTTTCATATTCTAATATAGGTTATATTGGGGATCCAACAATGTTTTTATTACTCAATGGTTTCTTAATATACCAAATTTTTAATCTCCTCAAGGATAAATTTAGCATCACATCATATGAAAAAAATCTAAACAGGTATTTTAATTCATTTACAGAAAAAATAAACCAAAAAAGTAAATTAATTCAATAATATTTTGATTTTATGTTATTTCAAATTAATACCCAAATTATCCTCATATAATAAAAATATAATATTTTTATATATATTTACCAAATATTGGTCATATAACAACTGAATAAAAAAAGAAAAAATTGAAAGAAAAAAATATTTACCATACATATTTCTCTAGTTAATGATGTGTGATAGACTGACCGTATATTACCTCAAAAGGGACATGTGAAAAACATTGTTCAACTTATCCAATTGTAGGGGTAACACTAAGTGGTAACTAGACTTTTATAACCAATGTGGAAACTAAAATAGACCTATGATCCATAAGGATAAAATTATTCCATGGATGATTCTACTTAACATGTATCCTAGGGATAAATTTAGTAACAAATCCTAAACCTCTTCAAAATACAAAGGCCCTTTTCTTCTATTATAATTGAACATCAGATAGCTTGTAGTTATCCTCATTTACTACTACTTGATTTTCACCTTCTCTATGATTAGATTCACTAGCTCAATCCTCATTAGGTATGATTCTACAATCTCCAACCAATAAAATTGTGACATCTAGGGTCTCCTATACATAGCCTTGAAACATTAAATAAAGATAGTAGAGTGGTATATTTTATTGAAAAAAACTTTTCCAGTGGTAGGTAATAAATAGAGATCTTTAAAAATTAAATAATTTAAAACTAAAATGGGTCATAAAAATCATAAATTGGCCTCTCTATATAATAACATATTTGGTGGTGTAATTTTATACTCAATAGCAAGTGGGACTTAAATTCACTTAGTAAGAACATAAAAAATTAAAACCTAAATTGAGTATCTTTGTTATAAATGAATATAAAGTTTACTATGTAAAACCATATGATCTCATCTATGTTCATACATCCCATGAATTCAAAAAAATTTGGGTTCAAATGGGAATGAATTCATCCAAATTTGTCAGTTCATTATTTTTTACCAAGACAGTATTGTGACCCTTCATAGAAAATGGATGTTTAGGGGAAAATAAACTATATTATTTCCAGAATTCTCTATAATAATTATCATCATACATTTCCATTAACACTAAAACTAGAGGGTCTGGTACATCAGTTTCATATAAGTATTATTTAAAAATGATGATGTGTGATACTCCCTTAGCACCTCCTCATATAGCCCTACTACAACCATTTTCCATCAATAAAAGGGGATAACTTGATCCCCGCCTTCAAAGAATCAATCAATTGCATTTCTTGAGAAAATTTGGCCATAGATAACCTCATAATATATTTCCCCAATCCTAGAAACCCTCACTAAAGGATGAATTTTCTAATAAATCATTATCAATTGAAGGTAGTAAATTTCACCAACTTCAAAAAAAACCAATTTCATTGAGGATAAATTCTCAAACACTTCACTAATCATGTGACAATTGGATTTACTATTTTATTCATATTCCCTAATATTTACCTTTTCTAGAGTATACATTATCTCAAATTCATAATCATATAAGATGTCATTTTATTCCCTCTATTTCAATTTTATATCTCCCAAGGAAAACATATTCTTGATAATCTTCATATCCATTCAATCCATGAATCAATTACCAAAACTACTGAACAATTAGGATTTAATGTTAGTTTTTTTTTCATTTTTCGTGTTGTTTTTTAACTGAAGATTATAAAAGTGACATAAAAAATAAGATTTTCAATGTCAGTTTTCAATAACCAATGCCAAAATTGATGTTGGGATTAGTTTTCAGCATTGTATTTACAAATAAATTGATGCCAAAAATCGACTACAAGTTTGTTTTCCATGTTGGTTTATTATAAACTAATGTAGAAAACCAAAAATGGATTATTTTTTGAGGTCATTTTTAATGAAAACCGACACCAAAAACCAGGTGTTCTTTAAAAATGTTTTGACTTTAATTTTTATGAAAACTGATGTCAAAAGTTAAAAAAATAGAAAATTCTGAATATTACACTTCCAAAATAATCAAAATCTCTATAATAAAAACATAGTATATAGAAATCAAATATCATTTATCATTAACTAAAAATATATAAAAAATTACATGCTTTTATCTAGTTAATCAAAAAACTATCTACGCATTTTTATTATAAAGTAGAATTAAAATAGACATACCTGAAATTTATAACATGATTATTATTGGTCATTGTTGAAGCATTAATTTGATATAATTATGTTCAAATACCTATTATAACAAAAGAATTAGTTTTTTGAACATATGTTATTTGGAAAATGTAATATTATTCATAAACATTAGAATATACATACCTCAAATTGTAATCATACTTAACAAATAGTTCACAAAAAAAGATTGAAGATGGGTAAGTTCAGTTTGGGTATAAGACTCATCATTATTGAATGTATACAAAAATATTTAATGATATGATATTAAAAAATATAATACTATGATAGAAAATATATAAAAAATAATATAACTAACCTTATAAAATTTAATAGTTCCCCAAGTTGTGATTATCTCATACATGAATCGTAGAACATAATAACCACATTCAATATGCCCTTGTTGATGATGACACTACAGTTATAAAACATTAACTTGATAATAAAAAACAAAATATATATATTAGAAAATCAGAATAGTATCTAATATAAAAAATAATTACCTTTACTTCCACATATTGGATTGTATTTGGTTTCTTTATCGACATGTGTTCTTTGTTAAATTTTTTTCAAAAAATGTATTTTCATATATATGTACTAATAAAAAATGTATAAACAATGATAATTAAACCTAATGAATTATGAAAAACAAAAAAAATCATGCCTAATAAGGTGGAAAATATTTTATGAACACTTCTTGATAAATAAAAAACCAATATATGATGTATTCACATGGGAAAAATATGAATAACATCCAACTCCCCCTACAATACAAAAATTTCACAATTGATGACATTATAATAATCATTAGTTCATAATTTTTTTCCGTTTCTTACTTATCAAAAAATTGAAAAAACTAACATCCAATCTCTATATGTGATAATCTCTCACATATATATGCAACTCTATCAGGATTCTTCACATGTTTCACTTCCATGGAAAAGTATTATGGATATATAAAATCGTAAATGGTTGTGATCTCATTTTTTACAAGAAGCATGTGTAGATACCTAATTTAAAAAGGAAATATAGTTAGTCAAATTAAACCATATTTTATTAAAGAAATAAAAAATAAAACATCAATTTACTTACATGGAAAAAAATGCCACACATTTCGGCCAAGATCTTTAAAATTAACTAGTTGCATGATATCTTCTTTGATTAATCTAAATAGATAATCTATTACACATATATTGAACATAATCCAAAATTCATATATATTATTCAAGGAAGAGGAAGCCTGAGATAATATTTTTATCCCCTAAGATATCTCAGAATTATCTATAGTCGATTATTCCTGAACGTTTTGTTTCAATTGTGAAATTTATTTTTTCTTTCAGATAATCCTATATAAGTTAAATTTCAAAAAACATAATAAGTAATTTTTAATCATATGTAATTAATATTTAAAAAATTCATACCTTATGTGAAATATAACTAAGTAGACCAGTTGGGAAAATTAAAAAATAACCCTGACAATCCCTAACTCCGGTAATCTCCTCAGTATGAAGTGGTAGTAGAGTATTATGATCAATAATATCAAGTACTGATACTCTAACCTAAACCATATACATAGGCTGGTGATGTACAGAATCCCCCAAAAATGCACGATTCCTAAAACAAAAATGTTAATATGAGGATATCCAGAAAATAACTCACAATATAAGGTTTGGTTCGAGTGAGGAGGTGGAGGATCAAAGTAGGCAGGTTGGGTAGAGTAGTCCGGCTAGGATTGCTATATAGGCTGCACAACCAGGTGAGCAGGCTGTGAAGACTACGCAGACTGTGATTGTCTTTTCAACTGTTCTTATAAATCCTTATACATGGATGCTTTAATTTGATCACACATAGACTATTTCATATCATTTACCTTGGATTTTAAGGATTCTATTTTTGGGACTCTTGATTTCTTACTCTAACTAATAATATTCTAAATACTAACACCATCCTGATATCCTCTAACATGGCTGGTGTGTTCTTCCTTTACTAAAGAACAGGATAGGTAATCCATCCTACCCTCAGGGATAAAAGATCCTTGTGACTCTTTCTCCAGATGTTCATCCTAAAATGAAAAATGAAAAAGTTATATTAGTGATTATAATTTTATAAAATAGAAAAATTCATGAAAATAAATAATATTTGCTTACAATTTTATTATATACTTCCTTATCTTACTCTATAATATACTTTTCATTTTTAATTCTTCTCGCCCATTTCCATTTTTCATGAAGATTGGGATGAGATGGAGGGACAAACTAGACCTTTTTCGATCCACTACTAGATCGAGTTCTTAATGCTTCAAATTTTTCTTCAATCATTTTCTACTTCAATAATAGATACCCTCCATGTGATAAAATATGAGGGTATACATTTTTCAACTAGATATATTGATGAGATCTCTCGGAGGTATGTTATATAAAAATGAACTAATAATTACATAAATATATCATAGATTTTACAATATAAAATAATTATCATACCTAAAAGTTTTCTTCATGATGGTTGTAGAAAAATTATTTCTATGTATCTGTATCTATAAACTGATACTTAATCCATGATTTTTCAAACTCTTTCATTCCAAAAACATAATTTTTTGTTATTTTTATTTCAAAATTTCTCCATCAAACCACCGCTAAAGAGAGATGTATTTTCTTAATTTATTTTTTTCCCTAAAAATTGAATCTCATCTATAATTTAATAAATGAAATATGTCATTTAAAATATTTAATATTCAAAAATGAGATAAAATAAATCAATTGGGATATTTTAACATCAAGGCCTCCCAAAGTTGTTGTTTTTTCATCTTATCCATCGAATTACAATCAGGATATAAAACACTAATCATGTAATGGATATGCATTGATATATAACTAATAAACTAAACTGCATTTGGGCCAATTGAATTATTATTATCATGAAAATGAATATGTGATCTCTCATCTCTACGAGAAAGTGACATTTTTTGTAAATGTGTGATACCACGTTTACCAACTTGAGAAGTTGATTTCTCTTTAGTAATAAGATGAGTCTCCTCTATTGAGGACACATCATAAGTCATTCATAAAAAAATTATAAATTAAAATTTGTATTACATTAAATAATTCTATTAATAAAAATTTAACAATATGAAAAAAATAGATATACCTCTGTAACTTCACCTCTCTCTCTGTATCTAACATTGACCCAATAAAGTGTAATAAAATTTTGTGTACATTAATATCATTAGAAAACTGAATATTTTGAAATGAGTATGACAAAGATAAGTAAAAAAAGAGGTATTCATTTGTATTTTTCAAAAAAATTAACAAAATATAAATAATTACCATAAAAATTAGGAGACTAATTTAGTGTTTTCCCATATGCCTTCATTATGATCATTACATACTGTATTAACTATGTTTGAATTTTACTCATTGTAATCATTTAGAAATCATGTAATAGATGAATAAGACTCCTATAAATCAATATCATCAGAATCATTATCATCATCCAAATGGTATCTTTTTTCCTGAAAAATGATAGACCACTAATCATTTGATGGATCAATGACATAAAATATATTCTTTTCATGTGTCTCTATGATAAATAGTTCCTCATTGTAATTAAATCTTTTCAAATCAACCAATGTAAATCCAAAATCATCATGTTTCACACCACTATTGCTATTAACCCAATTACACTTAAACACGGTGACTTGAAATTTTGTATAATAAATTTCCCAAATATCCTTAAGAACTCTAAAATATATCGATGAAGAAAAAAATGGGTTTTTATCTTTTTCACTTGAAAAATGCACTGCTTCAATGATAACCATCACACCACTATATTGAACGGTACCCTTGTCATCCAGATTTTTTTTGTAAAATGTGTACAAATTAATATAAAAACCAGTCAATGTTATCAGCAATATGTGATGATATATATGACTGAACATCATAAGTTTTGTTCAAAATATATAAATGTTCTTGTATCACTTCATCACATGGAATGAAATTTACCTTTAAGCCTTGAATCCATCTACCTTCACTATCAACTATCAAATATTGAGATATAGGGAGACCAGTATGTTCCACTTCATACAAATAATCAGTACAGAGCTCAATCCCTACTTTTGATACATATTTTTGAATAATATAGGCATATGTTTGATAATTATTTTTAACATATCCCTTTAAAATTTTCATATACCTTTCAAAAGGATGAATCCAACCTAAATAAATAGGCCCAAATATTCATATCTAACACACTAGATGAATCACCAGAAGAACTATTATATCAAAAAATGTAGGTGGAAGATACATTTATAGTTGACAAAGTATAATAGAATCTTCATTCTCAAACTCATCTAAAAAAATTGGATCAATAACTTTGATACAAATGGATTTGAAAAAATTACCTAACCTATTGTAAGTCTTTCTGATAGCTGAGAGCATTATACTATGCAGTGCAACTGGTAGGAGTTGTTGCATCAATACATGAAAATCATGATATTTCATACATATTAATTTTCAATCCTTCACTGACACAATATTAATCACATTTGAAGAATATCCATTGGGTACTTTTATTCCACACAGACACTAACAAAAATTCAACTTCTCACTCTTGCTTAGTGTGTGACAAGATGGAGTTAAATATGTTCTATTTATTTTCTTAGTGGTAGTTAACTCCAAACATATTCTCGTTTATATAAAGTCCAATCTAAAATTCAATCCATCTTTTGTATTTATTTTTAGGTATAATAAATTTCCAATCAAATTTTCACTTATATTGTTCTCAACATGCATAACATCAATGTTATGTTTTATCTCTAAAAATATCTTATAAGGTAGATCAAAAAAATATATTGTTTCTTCCAGATGTTTTTTGGAAGACCAGAACTAGTTTTCTTTCCAAATTTCAAATCAATATTTTTTAACCTTTTGTAATATTTAAACTGAAAATTTATGTGGGGGAATATTTTATTCCTATAAACTGTTGAAAAAAATTTCAATCTACGATAAGGATGATCAATTCACAAAAAACTTTGATGTCCCGTGTACATTTTCTTTCCTCTATTATAAAATTGATAATATGAAGTAACTTCTTCAAAAATTTTACATTATTTATGTCCATTAACACTATATCCAAATAAGTTTTTATATATAGGAGTCATTTATATTGAACATTATCATAGCATACAAAAGAAAAAACTCTTTCTTGTATGCATCAAAAACATTAACACATGCCTACCATATAAGTTTCAAATCATCAATCAATGGTGAAAGATACACATCAATATCATTTACTGGTTGTTTTAGTCCAAAAATCATCAAGCTCATCATAACATATTTTTTCTTCATACATATCTATGGGGAAAAGTTATAAACTACCAAAAAAAATAGGCCATGCACTATGTTGTCTACTTAGGCTCTAATATAGATTCATTCTATCTATAAACACTCCCATTCTGAGATTTATAACTTCAATTAAAAAATTATGAAATTGTTTATCAAATCTCATCCATTGTGAAGAGTCAGTATGGTGAACTAATTTACCATCAGATATACATTCCTCTGAATGTCATCTTAACCTTTTTTCATCAATTGAATTTGAAAATATACGCTTCAAATATAGAATTATTAGAAGGTACCAAATTGCTTTAGCAGGAGATTGGATTTCGGTACCTGGGAATGAATCAGAGATAATATATCGAAATTATATAAAGGGATTATTGGAAGGAATAATTTGATTTAGGATGAGGTTAGGTGTCAATATCTGAGATTGAATCTAAGTTGAATTTTGCATCCATCTTATAGCGTGATGTTCCACATGTAGAAAAATTTGATAAAAATTCATATTTTTTCTTATACAACACATAATCATTGGGGTAATCATGTATCTTTTTATACCCTAATTCCATTGGGTATAATATTTTATTCACCTAATAATTGGAATCTGGAAGATCGTTGCCTTCGGAAAGAATCTCTTTTAAAAGCTCAAGTAAGTTATATGAACTTTTATTACACCAACCACTTTTTTCTTTCAATTTAACCAATCTCAAAACTACTAATAACATTATATATTTACAACCTAGAAATAATGGTTTTCAGAATCTATATAAAATTGTTCAATATTTTTTGTTTTTTCAATGGTTTCAACACCTAAATTAGGAATTAATTCTTCAATATGATCCTCTATGTCATCATGAATATTGTCATCAATATTATATGTTGAATTTACATTAATTTAACCAAGCTAGATCCAATGTGTATAATTGAGGATAAAACCATTGCAAATGAGATGATCCTTGATTTCTCTAGAATTTAACTTTCTCATATTCAAACACATCACAAATGGAATGAAAATCAAATTTGTGTTTTGAATTTTTTTTTAAAAAATTTCCAAGGAATCATCAACTTCTTTTTCATATTCATTACTGGTTCTTTGTAAATTTATCCAATTATGATTCATTCAATACCTGAGATCATAATATAATTAGTGAATATATAAAAACATATGATAATTAAAATATATATATATATAAATTTTAACCATAAAAATATATAGTAAAAATTATTAGTACTCATACAAGTTATATTAACTATTATTAGGAATAAAATAAAAACTAATCTACTCTAGCTATCTATTTTTCATATTGTGTCACTGATCCAAAAATAGATGATTTGTTTAAAATAAAAAAATAAAAAAATAACTAATTTCAACCGAAATATATACAAATATATACAAACACATATATATATAAATAAAACATATAAACATTTAAAAATATATATATATATATAAACAGATATATTTTAAACACGAAAGATTTAATGAATAACATTTATGATCTAGTGAGAGATCAACGATTATTTGTAATAAAATAAAAAATAAATTACTCTAGGTGTTTATTTTATTTAAATAATTAATTATAAAAAATATTGATGACTGTGGTAAAGAATAAAGATATTTCTTTCAAGTTTACATAGATTTTTTTAAACGACTATAAAAAAACACCACTACATTCTACCTAGATTTGTCAGAAGAGAAATAAATATTCCTATTAGTTATAACATAGAACAAAAACCATTTCATAATCCCACTAAATAAATAATTTATATAATTAAACAAAATTTAATAAAAATTAATAATTAAAATTGAAATGTATAGAAACAAAAGATTGAGTGAATCAAATTTATAACTAACAAATAAGGAATTTATCTTAAAAAAATTAATAAACCACTTAAAAATTTTGGATTTTACACTTCAATATTGATCCTCACTATAGATAATGTCCCTTTAATTCAATGGAAGGAAGAACACTAAAACAAACGATTAAAACATTTGCAAAAAACAACAAAAAAACCCCTAATTTCAATGCGGATCAACCGTAATATATGTCCCTTGAAGTTGGAAATAAAAAAAACTTGAAATAAAAATTATAGAATTTGAAAAATAATGAAAAACAAAAAATAATAGAAAAACTTATGATCTGAGTTCCAATCGATCGTTTAAGGGTTACGGAGATGAAATATAAACATGAATTGTGAAAGATGAATGATTGATGATCAGAAATCATTAAAATATAATTCAAATCGATAAAATACAATCAAAAACTATGTCTCAAGGGTTATGGTAGCCATCATAATCTTTGTAGGTCGATAGAAAGAAAGAAAGAGTGACATACAAAATAAGGGTTCTGCGGTTGGGTTTTTTTTAAAGAGTTTGAACGCCAGTTTTCAATAAAACCGATGTTAAAAAATTTTAATTTTTTATTTTTTACATTGATTTTTTCATAAAACCTAGGATGAAAAAAAACATTTTTTATTTTTCATGCTGATTTTTATAAAACTGACGTGAAAAAAAAAGTTCACTGAGAATTTCTAGTGTCATTTTAAACTAAAAACGATGCCCAAAATATTATAAATAATTTTCAATGTTGTTTTTTCATAGAAATGATTCCAAAAATGGAACTCATTATATATCAGCGTCGATTATTATAATAAATAATGCAGAAATAGAAAGTTTTTACTATTATAATGTCAGTTATGTTGAACCGACGTTATAAATGCGAAATTAAAAATACTTTTTCTACTAGTTAAAGAAGTTAATACCTTATTGAAATTGAGTAAGACACTATATAGATAAGATATAAATTATGGGACATATAGTTTCTCTCATAGGTCTTCACAACCTAGACTCATAAGCAGTCATTGTGTTCCTTTGAATTAGAAAATAACAAAGTCTAGTTCTAGATAAATTTCAAAAACTCTATGTACTAAACTCTTTACATTAGAAAACATAAAAATTGAGTACTTTGAAGCCCCATCATTAAATTCTCAAATGTTTCCTAAAATAATTGTAGGTAAATGAGGGATAATAAATTTTCAATAAGGGATATCATGGGATTTTTAATCTAGGTGAAGCCTTCCGTGAATCTCTAATAATAAACTTGTAACATCCCAACCCAAACCACTGGGTTCGATCTGAAGTTCTACATAACCTCATGTGTTCCTCCTTGTACAGAAGAGGCTACCATGTAGTAGTGAGGGTCTGAAACCATTAGTGGGTAGACTATACCCTCGGTATCATGTCATAAAATCATACCAAAATGTAATAAATATAATAAATAATTATATTATATTCAGAAACTGAAAGTATGGCATATATTTCATACAATAATAAGTACTTATAAATGTTGAAAACCTGTCTATATTGTAAAGACACAAATATATAATTAAATAAATAAATAGTAGGGTGCACTAGAGTATTTCCTAGTCTACTCCAGCTCCATGCTCCCCTTCTCAACCATCCACTATAGGGCCCTTTTCATTCACTGGATCTCTAGTCATAAAATCTACAAGCGCAAAAAAATTCATGATTAGTGTGTGAGTATAAGACTTGGTAGGATTACACCAATGTGTCCTTAATATAAGTTCCCAATATATATATATATATATATATATATATATATATAATGATGTATGTCCTAAAATAATTAAATGCTAAAATAAACATAGAATCATTCATGTGTTTAGTAATCATGTGTTAGCCAAGCCTCCACGAACCCTAGCCCCCACCAGCCTCATCTCATTATCGGTAAAGATGTCAGATAAGTCAAAAAAGTACTTCCATGTAGGGAACATAGCTCACCCCATCCAGATGATAGTTCTCATCAGGAACACCACACATTTTTCTATGTCAATTCTCTCACCCCACCCCGATGGTGGTCATCACCAGAAACAATATATGTTTCACCATGTCTATCACCAATTGACTATCCTTTTTATCACCTATAGATGAATTCCATAGAAATATCATATTGGTATCATCCAGTCATCCACTTATTCACATCCCTCTATAAGGATATCTACATATGCCTTTAAGGATTTTTGGACTCTATCAGGTTAGTTAATCATCCACTTATACACACCCCTCTATAGTGATATCCATGACTACCTTTAAGGATTTTTATACTACATTTAACCAACATCAAGGTTCCACCTGATCAACTTGATACCTAAAACATAGTTACATTGTTTTTTGCAACACAAAAAGTAATACATTTCATAATAAAAAACAACAAGGAACTCCAAGATAAAATGTCAGGATCCACACATAATCACAAGGTCATAATATATATTGACTCATATTTTCTTGATTTTATTTTTAGAAATTATTTGGTAAAATTCTGAGACCAAAAACTAAGACATAGTGTGATTCAGAGGCCCGGCGTGCCTGAAAAAATTCATTGAAAAATGTTAAGTTTTTAATAGCACGCTTGTGTGGATTTCCTAAAAATGTGGAATATCTTTTAAATGGGATCCTAGATCAGAAATACAAGGGCGTTGTTGAGCTCATCATGGAATATTTATTGTTGGTGTGACCTAAATTTAGTCTTCGTGGGTCATCTGAAGAAAATTCACTAAGGACGTAACTATAAATAAAATAATTAAATAAAAATATTTTATTTTAAATTCCTAATAAATCATGAATGGTGACTCGGATTGCAAATATGAGACCACCATTGAGTTTTTTATGTGGTTTTTTCCCTAGGCGAGGCCGAAAAATGGCTGATGTGGGTCGGTTGTTAAAAATAGTTTTTGGACATTTTAATGAATAAAATAAACTGTGAGTTTATTTTATTTTAACGTTACGTAGATGCAGCGATGCTGTTTCTTTTAAATGAAGAGGTAAGTAGGTACCTAGGGTTAGTATAATAACCTAGTAAATTCCCCAGAGGCTCTAGATAGAATCCTTAGAGAATTCTCTTGGCAGTAATGATGAACACTAGGATCAAAGATTGTTCTTGTTGGATCACTAACAGCAATCAATCCTCGACAATGAATGCTCCAAATCCCAGGTAGAGTGGTTTTTTCATCATATTTTCCACATTATTTATTTTCACGATGAATGTGGTTCAATCCACAAACAAATTGATCCGTGGATCAATAATTGAGGGATGGTTGATAATTACAGGGTTTATTAATAAGAGATTGTTTTAAATTATTCTTTATTCTTCATTCTAATGAGAATGAATTGAGTCTGACATGAACAAAGGTTGTTATTGGTTACTTTGGATTTCTTGTGCTTCCCTTCTCCACCATTCTTTGTGTTCATTTTTATTGGACCCCAGGGCCATGTTCAACTTGTTTGGTGGTTTTGAATGCAATCAGACCCCTAGATTGGAGGAAAACTGACAATGAAGGTTGGTTCTGTATAGATCGGGACCCAAGGATTAAAGATCTATGACTATTTAAAATTCCAGACATCATAGATGGCTCAGTGTTCCACGAAAGGGACCAAAGGAATTGTTTTTTCATAGCAGTCCAGTGAGGCAAGGTTTCAGTGATAAGTGTCGGTGATCAGGGAAGTGGAGACCGGAAGTGGCGATCGAAGGCAGTGGTGATGTTGGTGGCATGCAGCCACGTGGGAGATAGTGGGAGAAAACCGCAGAGGCAGATGCATGGAACATGATGGGAGGCCTCATGTAGTGGGTATGGAATTTGGAAGTAGTGGCCGCGTGTGGTGTCCACAGAATGTGGTGGACGCTTCATGTGGTGGGAACGGAATGTGGCAGCAGCTGCGTGTGGAGGCCTCATGTGGTGGAAACGAGCCACGGACCAGGTAAGTCTAGGTGAGGAAGCATTCATGCAAGTGGGTTGGGCCAGGTGTGATAGGTCGAGTGAGAGGTGGACTGGACTGGGTCGAGTGGGTCGAAACTGGGGAAACCAAGATGGAACTGGGATATGATTGACCACAGAAGTCATAGGGTGGTAGGTCTTAGTGGCTGACTGCAGTGATCGATCGCCATGGTCGGTCCACATCCCCATGAACCCCCTTCTAAAATTTTCAAACGGCCATATCTTTCAAACTAAATGTTTGTTTGATGAGATGTATGCAATGTTGGGATCCTTGTGATGAGATAATATTTTAGAGATATCCTAAGTGGGTTTTTTTGGGATCTTTCATACAATCAAATGGCTTGATGAGTGATTTCTCCCAAAATGAGTGTGCTTTGAGAAAACATTTTTGTTGAAGGATGTGACTTAGAGATTGTGTGCCTTATAGAGATTGTGTGTCTTATAGTGACTGTGTGTCTTATGGAGACTGTGTGTCTTATAGATATTGTGTGTCGTATGTGTCTTGTGAATACTATGTGTCTTTTTGCGACTATGTGTATTATTGGATTGAGTATATCTAGATGTTATTGATATATATTTTTGTGGAGATGAATATGTATTCCTTTATGGTATTCCTTCATAGAGTTTACTTTTTGGTATTCCTTGGTGGTATTCTATCATGGTATTTTCTTGGTGGTATTCCTTCGTGGTATTTCCTTCAAGGCATTTCCTTTATGGTACTTTCCTTCATTGTCTTTCATTTGTGTCTTTGGGGTTTGCTAATAAGTATTCTTTTACTCAAACATATATGATATTTTCCAACACATGTCATGTATTGTGTAGATGATCAACCCTTTGATAGAGTCCTGTGTGGAACAGTACTAGGTGGTGCTTAGCGAGGTTGGATAGACGAGGTGTGTTCTAGTGGTTCAAACAGCAATCCTAGTACCTCTTTTATTACTAGTTGGACTTGTGGTTATAGAATCATTTGGTGGGCGTGTATTATGGCCTAGTTTACTTTCCAACACTTTCACTATTGTACTTTAGTTGTGGGATATAGTGGTTTTCATGCATTGTTTACTTAGTGTTTTACATTTCATCATTTTGGGCTTGGAGATGTGCACGTGTGTATAGTTACTTTAAGATAATGCCTCTCATTTGTGGGATACACCTACTCAGTACTAGTCACCATCCCATGGCCTATTGGATGTGGTCTAGGGGTATTCATGGTAAGGGCCCCTCTAAGACATTTCTTGAAATAATAAATCAAGACGCATAGCCAATTGTACACCCACAAAAATCTCATAAAAAGAATGGTTTAATCAATCATAAACATCATATACATGATCTGAAATTGTAAGTAATTTATTACCTCATGGTTTTGACATCAACATTAAGATTCAGTAAAGGTTTCATCCCCCAAACCACATTTTTCCCAATCATAACACGATCACCTTTCAAAGTCTCTTAGAACTAATTACAATCCAATGTGAAAATGGATCTAGATTAAGGTAAGGAGAAACGAGAAAAGGGGTAGAAATAATTCTTACCCGGTGTCAATTATAATCAATAAGGTACTCATGATTGGTCTAGAAAATAAGGATGAATAATTTTTGGAAATTCAAGAGACTCCATTATTCAAGGTATGATGTTTCAGTATGGAGGTGTACTGGAAAACACCACCACAGTGTAGAAGAATTAACCATGGTATAAAGTTTCACTAGAATAAACCAACATGGAATAGGGTGGAATACCATGGTACAAGGGTGTGCTGGAAGAAGACCACTGTGATGTAGGGTCAAATGTTGCGACTTGGAGAGCACTAGAAAATAGACCTCTATGGTGAAAAGAGGAAGACTAGAGTGTGGAACCACACTGGAACATGAAACACTATAGCACAAGGTGAGGTCTAAAGTGTATATTGGTCTTTTCAGCCCTTCACAGCTCCCTCAAAAAATACTAGATGAATATTGGGGAATATTTATGTGCAAGGGGTCATTGGAGATTCAATTACAAGTGAAAACACTTTATAAATCCTAATTAAAACCCCTTCTTTAAATACAAATAAATTCCCGGAATTCAAATTTTAACATCCCATTCAAGTATTTAATTCCCAAATACCAATGCTCGATTAACATATGTTCCATATATTTGTAAATGATGTGGAAGGAGTGATTGTGGAATGGTTTAATCCCCCAAATTGAAGCCTCCTTGAACTATCCCTTCATGTCTGGGTTATGGTGTAAACTCGAATCACCAACAACGCCATGATAAAAACCATTCCCCTAGTGCATCCATATACACCATGGAATAGTTGAGTCCTCTATGGTGTGGCCCTAACCATTGTGATGTAGTACTTTCACATTTTGGAAATGAGAACCCATTTTAAGCTTCCTCAAGATTCTAAAATCACATAAGACTATACCAAGATATGTATCAACCCAAAATTAAGGGAGTAATAGAAACAAGTCTTTTCATTAAGGAAAAAAAATTCAACGTTTTATAATCCCCCTATTAAAAAATTATTATCCTTGAGAAGTATCTCTAGTGTTCCTATTTGATCAACATAGAACACTGAGCTTGAATGTTAGCTTATCACTCCCAAGTCTCCTCTTATATCCTCCCATTATACCGTAAAATCTGAGTGAGTGGTACTATATTAATTAGAGTAATTTATCATTCTATTCTATAATATGCATTGGAATCTTCTCATATGATGCATCTAGTTCCAAATCAATTTTATCATAATATATAACTTGTGCAAGATCAGGTGTGTACCTTTGAAGGTGAGGAACATCGAAAAAAATCATTCATGTATTTATAACATGATTTAAGTCCCAGATGGTACACCACTATCCCAACCCATTCGATGATCTTTAAGGGTCCCACAAAATGTGGTGCTAGTTTTCCTTACTTCCTCAGACATTGGAGACTTAATGAGGAGTCACTATCAAGAAAACCTAATCAACCAAAATAAACTCCAAATGTCTCATCCTGTGGTTGTTATGTGATATCTTCCTTCTATGAGTGGTAATCAACCTCTTCTAAATCAGATTCACTCTCACAGGGGTGTCCTTAACCAAATTGGTCCCCATAACCATTATCTTTCCCTACTCATGCACGTAGAGTAGTGAATGTCATGACCTCCAATACAGACCCTCATAAGGTGACAGATGAATCAAAGCCTAGTAACTATTATTTTATGTGAACTAAATTAAGGGTATAAGATCACCACATACACCATCAATGTCTATAACACATGCTCAAATAATATCTTCTAGTATATGTATAGTCCACTAGAACTGTCTGTATATCTGATGATGGTAATTTTTTCTCAATATTAGTTGAGTTCTTATGGCCTTCTGCAAGCCCTATAAAAACTGTGACATAAAACATACATCTCTATCTCCAAAAATGATCAAAGGAAATCCATGTAAGAGTATGATCTCATAGATGTAAAACTTTCCCATCACATCCATTGAGTGAATCTATCACATCAGTAAAAAGTGTGTAAATTTCATCAACGTATTGACAATCAACCAAACAAAGTCACAACTCTTAAAAGTCCTATATAACCCCACTAAAAAGTCCATCATGACATCTTCCCACTTCCACATGGGTACTTGAAGTGGCTGGAGAAAACCACCAGGTCATTGGTACTCAACCCTCACCCTCTAATAGGTTAGTCATCAAGAGACAAATCTAGAAATGTCCCTCTTCATCCCTAGATAGAAGAAAAGTCACCTAAATTCGTGGTAAATACTCATTTATCAATTATTTAATACCCATATAGATGTTTGGTAATCCATCATGAGTTTCTATTATATGGAAGAATGGACTACTATTATCACATATACCATGATCACATTGTTATCTATCATAGAGCATCTGTGTATCAGATCACCTCTATCTAGTTGTGCCTTCATTATAACACACTCAAATTCTATATCATGTCCAATATTCACCTAGTCCACTAGAGGATATAGACCACCAAGAGATCACAATTCATATAACCCTATTCCTATGAAGCATTCATCCTCTACCTCCAATGGACCAAAGGCCTTCATTTTTTTATTGATTTTGATAATCCACCTTTCAAGGGGTGAGGTGGAACCCTTACATGGCCCGTAGGAATAAGTATTACATAGCTTGTAGGCCTTTGAGGAATTCATTGCCCGTAGGCTTCAAACATTACATACAACCCAGACTAACTACTTGGAACTACTCCTCCCCAGCATCGTCATCGTGAATCAGCTCTCCACCTTCGCATGGATGTTTGGCTAGGCATTCCCATGCATGTACAGGCTTATCTTGATGGCAGGTTCTATACCCTCTCATTATTGCAATCCATTTAACTTCTGCTGTGGTGAAAGCTCCTTGCTCATCTTCCTTGTAGAGCTCATTCCTTGTAGGTTGTCTGGTTTGCATCTGCACTTAAGGTGGCCCGAAGGCCTTGAGGTAGCCCAAAGGCCTTACTGACCCGAAGGCCTGGGTGGCCTGAAGGCCTTACATGACTCAAGGACCAAATCGGTGGCCCGAAGGCCCAAACGGGGGCATATTCCCAGCTGCTACAGTGCCAAAGAGTACCTGCTGCAGTTCCCTCTATAGTACCTGCTATAGTACTGCATAGTTCCCGCTATAGTACCTGCTATAGTATGTGCTACAGTACTGCTACAGTACCCCTGGAAATTCTAACTCTACCTGGATTTAATACCTAGTCGCTTGGATGCACTTATGGAGTCCTTACCAACAAGGCTAAGGCACATGTGCATTCATCCTCTAAACACCCAACAAACTCATCAAATGCCATTGTTGAACCTATGTCTTAGGACTAAGAGAATACCTGACAACATTACCCTTACCAAGTGCATAATCTATCACAAATTTAAACAACTATAGATAATCAACCTAATTACTCTATCTTATATTTAGTTCCCTCTATGTAGAGATATATCAATGGATCTTGTTGTCTTTGCAAAAAATAAATATCTCCCTGAGAGATAGTATTGCCAATACTTTAGAGTATAGACCATGGATTCCAACTCCTGATCTTGTTTAGTTTAGTTCTTATCATGGGGTCATGGATAAATATACCCATAGTCTACTAAATATTATATCTAAATCAGAACCACACCCAGACCAATTCCTAATGCATCACAGTATACTATATAACCAATCTTAGGATCAAGGATTATTGGTACCGGGTTTCTCATTAACCTTATATTCAGATCAAGGAAAACTTATTCAAATAGTTTTTTCCATTGAAACATCACTCCCTTATTTTTTAGTTCTTTCATGGGTTCTTACATTTGGGAGAATTCCTGGAAAAACTATTGGTAATACCATGTTAAACCTAGAAGGCTCCTAATCTTGAACTCATTTTGGGGATGTGTCCAGTACATGAATTCCTCAAATTTCTATGAGTCCATGAATATTCATATATTTTCCATCACATGCCCTAATAATCTCACCTCCCATATCTAAAAGTTACACTTCAATGGCTTAGCATAAATATGATGTTCTCAAAGTGTACACAGGATAATATCATGGTGTCTGGAATGCTCCTACAGTGATAGTGAGTAGATGAGGATTTCATTGATGAATACCAAAATGAAAAAGTTCAGATATGGGTGATAGATCTTTTTAATGAGGTCTATGAGCATTTTTGGTGTGTTCATCAGCCCAAATAGCGTCACTAAGTACTCATAGAACCCATAATTTCTCTGAAGATCTATCTTTGAAATGTAGTCTCTAACTTGTAATTGGAGGTGACCCGATTGAAGATCTATATTAAAGAACCATCAAGCTATCTATAACTGATTTAAAAGATCATAAATCATGGGAAAATATATTTTTTCTTCACCGTCACATGGTTTAATTTTTTTTAATCAACATAGAGTATAAGAATATCATCCACCTTCTAGGAGAACAATGATGGTGCACACCATGGTTAATTACTTATCATAATAAAGACCTCGTGATCCAAGTTCTTCATTTATGCCTTCAGTTCATTTATCTCAGTTTTCACCATATAATATGGGGGTATCAAAATGGGTTGTGTGCCCACCATGAGAAAAATATCAAAGTATGGATTCCTAGGATTTTCATAAATAGATAATAAATATTTTTTATGAATATTCATTACATTATACAAACACACACTTGAGAATTGTAAAGGTATAGTGCCTTTGGAAACATGGAAACATAAAAAAACTGGTCCATATGTGAACTAAAACATCTCCCACTATGTTCTTCATAACTACCACCCTTCTTATACATATCAAACATAATGAATTTCTTCATAAAATGAGGAAAGAAGACACAATAAAGGGTGATATCAGATGATTGTTAAGGGTAAACAAGATAGATATGTAAGAATAACATGATAATAAGTGTATGAGAACATGAGAAAAACATTTAAAAACCATATCTATCATATCAATGATCAAAATATTGCATCATGGAATAAAGATTCGCATTTTATAAGACATTAATCATAAGTAAATCAAAGAACATGATCCCTGAGATAATAACATTATCATAAGACATAGATTTATGGAATACACATAAGCATAGAAAATAATTTCCATATTATTCAAGGATCATTTCTAAGGATATCATAGTGGAATTAGTTCACTCCACCAAAGCATCATAGTATCCATGGTTTACTCCTAAGACCACCATATCGAACAAAGTCCCTTACTGAACTGGTTTCACTCTCCATTCGAGTCATGTATATCTCATTAGATATAAATCATTACTCAATGCATTGTAGGGCGATATAGGTCCCACCCATTTCATAATGATATCAATTTTTATGTGTTTTATAAGATCATAAAACATTCATAAAATCATAACCCATGAAATGAAATGGGTTTTATAAACATTTCATTATGTCGTAACCAGTGGAAAATAAATAGGCTTTATAGTCATTTCATTATTTCATCATAGGATGACCCCTAGAAAAAGAAGTGGGTTTCATAAGAATTATTTTCATGGTATAACCAATGGAAGAGAAATGGGTTTCATAATAATTTTTCCATGGTATAACCCATGAAAGATAAATGGTTTTCATAATTATATCAGCATCATAAACCATCAAGAGAAAAAATAATAATGGTATCCTTGCTTCATATTCCCAGTAAAGAATAATTTATATCAATAGATGTCAATTTAGATGCAAAATTATTATGAAAGATAAATCACTTAGAAACTTTTCTTGAGGAAGATAAATTTTCTTTGAAAATAACTTTTTAAAACATAAAATTTTTGGAAATCCATTTCAATGAAAATAAACATCAAACTTATAAAGCATGCTTTAAAAATCATTTAAGATATTTTTTGAGAAAAATAGCCTTTCCCTTTTGAAAAAAAATTAAAATATTTTCAAAATAATTTTAACTTTTAAATTATTTATTTAAAATATAAAAATTTTCAAAATATTAAGTAAAATATTTTATTTTAAAATAACATTGAAAATTTTTAAGGTAACCTTGAAATCAATGAGCAGTTATGACAACGGGAAAAACTATTCATGTAGTGCCTCTAAAAAACAAATATTATTTTCACATTTTCAGTAAAATTCAAATGGGAATTGTTTTGAAAATGACATAAATATTCTTTTAATAACATTTTTTAAAAATTAAAAATGGTTAAAAAATTATCTAATAAATTATTTTAAAAAAAGTAAACCATTTTTTAGAAAAATTTTAAAAAATGTGGTTTTGAAAGAAAAATGGTTTTTGAATGAAAAATTATTTTTCCTAAAAAAATTCTTTGTAAACTATTGATTACATAAAGAGATAAAAATCAAGTTAAAACATGTATTTTAATGAAATAAACATATTATCAAAAAATTCATAAGTTTCTTGATATATATGTTATAAGATTTCATCATTTGGAAGCATAATCATAGACAATCCCTATAAAATGTGAGATTGAAACATAAAACTCTTCCAAATTTGGTAACTTTTAATAATATTCCACATTAAATAATAACAATAAATGAAACTTTTAATCCTCATATCATTTCATGAGGTGGAAGTCTGTCGTATACATGAGAAATGTTATCATATCGCATGTGGAATGAACATTTAAAAAGTTATATATGATATGATTATAAAATTGCTATAATTATGTTAGAAATATCATATATATAATTTATATCCATCATCATACCCAAACATGAGAGTTAGTAATTGAAAAATGAATGAAAATGGTTCATGAGGCGGTAGTCCATCATACACACGAATAATGATTTTGTGACCCATTTGATGGAATAGGATATGGTTTTAGTTCGTTAAATTAACATAAAAACATATAATTATATGGAATATTCTTATTTTATTTTATCATCATTGTTTAATAATAATTTAAGTATGCGTAGGAAGAAATAAAATAAAAACTCTCATTGAATAATGTTACCACTTCTTCTGGTATCCTCCTTAGGTTTGCAACAAAAACCTTCATAGGTTAGATTTCTGCCCAAAATTAGTCTTCTATGATGATATTATGGTATTTTTTAATTTATTTGGGTATGGTTTGTTTCAATAAAAATGGATTTATAATTTTGAATAAGTGAGTGGAGTGAGTGCCCTTTAATAATTGAGGAGGAGTGGAATTTTGGTAAATACCCAAAAGTATTCAATAATGGGAGGTATCTATCGCCTCATGTGGATCAAAAATTTATATATAATGAATTATAGGGATTATATTTATGATAAATACATCCACCACACAATAACATGTGTTTTTAACATTTCATTCCTTAGCCTTCAATTTTTAATCACTTTTACCATTTTAATTTTCACCACAGTAACTAGTTTTTTTAACCTAGATACATCATCCATTAAGCATAACATAAAATGAGTAATATTAGATAATTTGGACTTAACTATTACAAATATGAAATCAAATTTATCAAATAAAAAATCTATGTCATGAAAATTAATTTTAAAGCAAGCGCATGTAAAGTGAAAAAACCTTTTTTTAACCTTAATCACGGTAATTATTTTTAACTATTTTCACTAATACTTATGGTAAAAAATAAAGTTTAAATTATTATATAATAAAAAATACTATTATTATATATATGGGATCCATTTTTCCAAGTTCAATTCCCATAATTGGAAAATTTTAATTTAAAATTAATCTTGTAGACATGATGAGAAAATGGATTTTCAAAGAGAAAATATTCAAAAGTTTACAAAGTTTTTATATACAATTTCAATATGAAATTATTTAAAATGAAATAAAACATATTAATATATATATATATATAATTGAAATAATTTTACTTTAAAACTAATCTTAAATATATTTTAACTTTAAAAATAATTTAAACAAAAAAGGTAGTTTTCAATTAAAATTTAGTATTTTCACTATTCATCAAAAAAATTCAAAAAATCGCCCTAAAATAATTTTTTATATTATGATTTAAAAAATTAAGTTTATTTTATTAATTATATTTTCTAAAAGTTTAAAAAAATAATTTTAAAATTATTCACAAAAAGAAATAAAAAGAACATTTTTTGAGAAAATAGTATTTTCAAAGCATATAAAGACTTTATTGAATAATATATCCTATTTATATAAAACCATTATAATTAATATTTAAAAATTATTTATTACTATTAATATCTCTAGTTTTAATTTCTTAGTTTTAACGATCATATTTAAAATAGTATTATTTCATAATTCATTAAAGCTTATTGTCGGGTGTAATGCACTCTATCGAAGAAACTTATTGTTTCATATAAGTAAATCTAAACTTGGTGTTGATTATAACCCATGCTATTTAAAATTTTAATTTAATTTTAAAAAAATAATAAAATATCATGATGTTTCATTCTACCTCAATTAAAATAGATTTCTCCCTCAAAATTCATCTCAGTCATCAAAGTTTTAACATTTAAAAATTCTTTTATAGAAACCCACATCATATAAATGAATAATAAAAATTCCATTAGAAAGGGAACATTGAAAACATAAAGGTTATCCAAATAAACTCATAACTATGTTTCCACATATTATAACATAGGTGGGTAGTGTATATTTATACATGGATGAAAAGTGTATATAATTATACAAAGTGATAGAGAACATCGATCATAAGAAATTGGGAAATTCATTGAAGGTTAATAAATAAAAAACCAAAAACCAAAGAGGTGTGAAAATGTCATTGATACCATAAAACTGATTATAATAGTAAAAAAAATTATTTCAATATCCTTTACCTAAAGTTGAAGAATTTTCATAAGAATATATACTTACTTTATTTCTTTCCAATTTATAAGCACAATCTCGCCCTTTGGTTGTGCCTTGATCAATTTCCAATTTATCACTTATTCCAAGAAATGAAGGTGAATTTGTTAGTCTAGAAGCACTAATGAAATATAAGATCTATAAATAGATTTTTATTTCATTCCATCTATCTTTATTTATCATCATTATAAAATCGTTAAGACTAGTTATGCATAAATCTTTATATTTTCAAATAATAAATTAATCTCTAAAACCTCATACAAAATTCAACTTAAACCATTTCATAAATGGTTAAACTTATAACCCCTAAAAAATTAAAAATTTATAAAGTTCACTAAATTTAAAAAAAATAAAAATAACATTAATCCCCCATATATCATAAAGTGTCTCTTGATTGTCACATACCAAGCATGTGAATACCTTCATCTTGTATTCTCTTGAAACAAGGTAATAACCTAAATAACATAAAACCTTATTAAAAACATAATCGATTCCTTATTTCTTGAATAAAACCATATATTATTTTATATATTCCATACATACAACCATGATATAAACTCAATCAATGATAACATAAACCACTTTGTCCATAAATCATTAATTGGTTCTAAGGTCATTAATACTATCCAATTTACTTTATTCATATCAATTATATCTTTATCCAAACTAAACATAATTTTTAAAAATCAAGAACATATTAAGGGTTATATTTCGTTAATAAATATATACCTTTTCCATTTAAATCACTTTTATAATTCATCAGCATCATTCTACATATTCTTTCAAATACATAAATAAAAACTTATACTGAAAAATCCTTATATATTTCATAATTCTTGAATTTCAATACATAAATTCTTCAATCATCCAACTTCCTCCACAAATCATTAACTAGGATTCATTATCTTATTCCTTAATACCTCTTTCCTTTCATATTTCATTCTAAATATATTCATTATCAAAATAAATAATTACTCATACAACTTTTTTAATTCTCTTCACAACATTTCCCCTTAGGACATCAATTTTCCTAAATTCTATACTATCCACATTTAAAACATTCAATGGTCAATGATACCATAATAATACCATTATTATAATCCATTTAGTTGATTTAACTTTTCATTTTTCCATTTCAATTACTTTCTTTGTGTCCTTTTTCACACTTGAAACATATTTTCATCCTTCTGAGACATTCCCTTGAGTGCTTATTCCCATATTCTCAACATATATGAAACTAAATCTTATTTTCTCAATGGTATCCACCACCATAACTCTTAGATAAATCTATCCTTCTCTTATTAGGTGGGTTAGAGAGTTGGTTAAGGTAAATTTTGTTAATCATATATCATGATAAATGATTAGCCATAATTACAATATCCTTCACTACTGTTATCATCCCATTTTTCTTCTCATTAGAAAAATGCATGTCACATTCAATGTCTACAATGTTCCTTATGGTTCCAATTACTAACTAAAACTAAAAATCATAGTGTGAGTAATTATAATCATAGTGGAAAACCACATAATCATGAAAAAACACTTATAGTATGTCTAAATCATGAAACATTATTTTTAATCTATGATACCTTAGGTTTATCCTAGGTCATTAATATTCATCCTCTATTTAAATACTTCATGATAGTTCATAAAGAGTTTTTATATTTACCAAGAATAACCCCCAAGAGTTTCAAACTAGGTCTGCAACAAGTCCCATTTTCTTGAATTGATTAATGATTAAGTCTATCTTAATGTGCCCTTTTGGAGTTATTACCTCTAGGTACCTCTGTGCTAGATTTTAATCCACTTGAAGTATCCAGATAAGGATGTAATTTTTTGGAAACCACTTGCTCTATCGTTTACCAAAATTCCAGTAAATTTTCTAATACTTTATCCCATCCTTAGAATTATCCTTCGAGAAATGTCTATAAATATAAATTGAAATATCCCTAGGGATCTCACTAAATATTTCTCATCCTAGTTTTCAATGGTTACCCAAATATTTCCTCTGATACCAGCTATGGAGATCCAAAATTGTAATACATAGATATTAAATCAGTTTTCATGAGTATTCATTACATTACACAAACATGTGCCTAAGAATCATAAATGTATAGTGAATTTGGAAACTTTAAAACACAAAAAAAAAGGGTCATAGGTGAACACTACTATAAATTTAAGCTATAGCCATAGACTTATAGCCATAGTTTTATAGGTCTGTGGCTATAGGTAGTTTACAGCCACGATTTAATTACCCATCTGTGGCTAAACATCTCGGTTCTTTTTTTTTTTGCAATCCGCATCGGGTTCTCCCCCCCCCCCCTCTTCTTCTTTTTTTGTGATCTGCATCGGGCTCTCCTCTCCTCCTCCCCCGATCCACTGCGACCCTCTTCTCCTCTCTGTCTATATCTCTCACTGTGGCACCCTCCTCTAAAAGCTTCCTATCAACGCCCTATATGCTGTCGTCAAACTCTCTCACCACGACCCTCCTCTCCTTACTGTCAACCTCTCATGTTGTTCACGGAGGAATCCTCATCGTGGCGTCCTCCCCTGACTCTGCCACCCAACTCTGCCACCCCACAAACACTGCCTTGAAACAGCCACCCCACCTCCTCCTCTGGCGCGCCTCATATGTGGCTACCCCACGTCTGCAGATCATCCTCCTCCTCGGCCGGTCATACCTCTTAATTACCTACTGAAGGTATTTAGGGTATTAACCCCTCAAATTTCACTCATGTGTATTTTCTCCAATGGTTGGATATTAGGATGTAGACCGGTTGTATGCATCAAGAACACATGTATGGTGGAAACCCAAGTCACCAAGGGTGTTATTTTACATTATATATTTACACTATTATCATTGAGATATTTATTCAAGTATTATTTTTTTGTTGAGATTGTTATTTTGTTTTTGACTATAGGCATGGGGTGGAAATATAATCCGAGTTCATGAATCATACTTAAAATATAGGTATTTTTCTACATGTTCATTAATACTTGTCTATGAAAAATAGTTTTAAAAAAGGAAAGTATTTTTAGAAAGTGGGTTTGAGAACGTAATATTTGTGGTCATGCTTTTGGAAAATTAATTTGAAAGTGGTTTTTATTAATTAAAACCTCAATAATATATGAATTGGTGTTTTCTATAATAACATATTGACGATGTATTAATTAATAGAATCTAAAATAGTGGTTTTCACGTGTTTGTTTTTGGATTTATGATATCTTAATCATGTTTATATGGTAGATGAAAACCTTTTGTTGGTTTGTTAGGATATTAGATTCCTAGTAGTTTGGAGTATGATGGTTATGTATTGGGTATGGTTTGGATTTGTCTTTGGGGTTTGGGTTGGTGGTAATACCTCAAGTTGGTGGATCTTGTTGGGGGTTTTCTTGATGTTTTTATGTAAAACTCTCGATATAGGGAATTTTGGTGATTTCTGGGTGATTTGATTATGTATTTTTATTATGAATTTTCTTGTTAGATCAGTTAAGGGGTGGCTGGTTTCTTATTATCAGGGGTGAATGTGTGGGGTTTGGTTGTTATGCTTGGTGTGTAAAAGAGTAACCCTTAGATTATTATGATAAACATTAGGGTTTGGTGTTTTGGAAATGATATTTTGTTATGAAGTATGGATTAAAGGTAGTTTCATGATTTTGTGGTAATAATGCATACTTAGGATTGTGGTGCGATGGGTTTCTAATTAGTAATATTGTTATTACCGAATAATGTTGAGTCAAAATTCCTCAACAAAGCATCTAATTAGGATGGCATTGTGTTCTCGTGGGAAATATTATCAAGTTATTGTTTCCCTCATAATATGTTACAACTACTTTGATCCATTGACCAAGGCCTTCAAAAAGGAAAAATAATGGTTTTCTATGTTATCCATGAGTTCTAGGAGTAGCAGTATCTAATTTTCAGTAGTGACATGTGATCGTAGGATGTTTAGAATATGTTGAAGAAATTTTAGTTCCTATTTGAAATGATTGGAACTCTAGAGGATATATGTGTGAAACTAGAAGTTTCTAAATTCAATGGAGATGAAACATAATGGATAAATACATTTGATCATAAAAGAAGGAATGAGGAGGTTTTATGGATCGAGTTTCATTCCCTCTTCTATAAGAGGCTATGGTAGATTTAAATAATAATATCATGTTTTGGGAATTCATATAGCTATATCATTTTTGGGCTAGGATCTCTTATAGTGATCATAATGTGATATAAGGAACTAGACATGTGTATGTAGTATTGATGATGGTATCGATAATACTATAGTGGAGAGATTCATACTCATCTCTTTTGAGTGAAATCTATATCAAGGGATGGTGATCATTATCAAGGTTGTGAAATGTATGAACTTAGATAGTAAATGGATAAATTTAGTGACTGGATTTGGATGTTGGATGAACCATATTTGGTTCTAAGACCGCACCAAAATTAATGATTTACCTATAGTGGTTGGTATAGTCAGTGTTTTCAGTTAATTATGAGGCGTTTATATTGGTAAATATGCTATTTAGACCTTCTGTATTTCTAAGATGTAATTCAGATCAATGTGTTGGGTTAAGAATCAATATTTGATATTGTATTGGGCTAGTGCTTGACAATTCTAGTGTGGATTTTGAAAGAGATCCTAAAAAGGGTACTCTAAAGGCTGTTGAAAGTGTGTGTGGAAGGGAAACCAAGTAGTCCAAATTGTTAAGAATTTATGATATATATTCCATAACAATAATAATTGTTGAAAGATAAAAGGAAAGAACCAATTATCACATGTTCGGAAAGAGTTTCTACAAAGAAGGAATATGCAATCAAGAATAAGGAAGATCATGCACCAAAATATTGTCTAATCATATTAGCAAATTGGTTTAAAAAATCCATGCGGATTGATTAAGAATAAAAGAAGGAAAATTCTATACTTTATAAAATTGATAAACCTATATAAACTAAGAATAAGGTGAATTCCAGAAGAAGAACATGCTAAAAATGATGTTTCAATCTAGAAAATTAAGAAGGATATAGGAATGAAGAGTTTTAGGCATTTTATACATTCAATGGATGGATTTTCTAGGTTAATAACAATGTCTAATCCCTAGTTCTCGCTTTTAAGTGATGATGGAGGTTTACTTTATTCTCATATTTTAGTGATTTTTGATTTTTTTTAATAGGCAATTTAACGTGTTCTTTGAAAAATAAAGATCTTTATTAATGATCATGTTATTTAGTATTGGGATGTACATATCAATTTGAATATTATTTTTTCATTTTTTTTTATGGATTCATGTATCATTTATCATGTACAGTGGACACACTCATCACATATATATAAGAAGTTGTTATATCTCATTTCTTTTCCCACTATTTTCTTATAGGTGGTTTCTTATGATAAGACAGGTTCTATCCACCACCATTGAAGACAATGAGTTCAAGATTTGGGTAAGGTTTATTCCATTTTTATTCTTTGGACCAATTTTAATGATGTCTTTTTTGATTTTTGGGTTCCTTATATTTTTTTTGTGTGTTTTGGCTTTCGTTGAGGTGCATTCGAGTCGCGGTTGACGAAGGATTACATTTGTATCAATAGGTAGGCATATGCATATATAAGTTCCCTATTTATATATATTCACTCATGGTAGTATGAATATATATATTGGGGATAGGTGTGCTTATATATAGATATGAAAAATGCATACGCGTGTATGTGTAAAAGGGTATATGCATGTATAAACATATATCCAAGGACCCCCTTGTGCATATTTGGCAATGAAAATATGTACATAGGGGCTTGGTATCCTTATATATATGTTAAGTTGCATATGCATGCAAGCGGAAAAAAGGAAGATTCGAGTTGTCATTGTCAAAAGAAAACATGCATTGAGGTTGAGGTAGGGTCCCTCTTCTAGCCTATTTAATTCAAGAATGTTTTAAATTGCATTTAGTTGCCTTCTTAATTATTCTTGTTTATATTAAATTGCAATTCTGGAATAAGTGTTAGTTAAGATAATTGTTTCATTTGATAAATAATTCATGGTTTTGTAATAAAACCCCTCCAACAGAGGTGCGCTGTCTGTGAAAACTCACAGTGGTATACCTTGCTTAACATTGTTGCATTTATGTTTTCCTTATACTTGATGTCATTGTTAGTCATAAAACACACATCATGCTTGACCCTTTTTGTATCCCTGTAGGGGGTTTCCCTCTTTTTATTAAAACGGTTGTTTGAACCAAGACACTCTTTAAGTGTCGTTAGACTTTTAAGATGGGTCCCATGTTGTGTGACCATGTCACATGGCATGTGATATTTAAATCCAACCAAAAGCCTAGTTCCATAGCCCAGGGGTCCCACAGTACCAGTAATGTCAGATTACATGTTATGTAACCTGTGATTTTTTTGATCCCAGGGGGTATTCCTCTAGTTATTCCTACACATTTCTAGATCTCCAAACCTCACCGAATTAGGTATATCAGGGGTCATCCAATCCTCTAGTCATCACATATTAGCATTACATTCTTTAAATATTCTGAGAAAACATCCTCTCATGCCATCCATATCATCATATTTGAAACTAAGTGGAACAGATATTCTAATTCCATTCTAATCCACCTCCAAAATCCAGGGGTCCCACAGTACCAGTAATGTCAAATTACATGTTATGTAACCTGTTATTTTCCTGATCCCATGGGGTATTCCTCTAGGTATTCCTACACATTTCTAGATCTCCAAACCTCACCGAATTAGGTATATCAGGGGTCATCCAATACTCTATTCATCATATATTAGCATTCATTTCTTTAAATCTTCTGAGAAAACATCCTTTCATGCCATCCATATCATCCTATTTGAAACTAAGTGGAACAGATAATCCAATTCCATTCTAATCCACCTCCAAAATCCATGATAAAAATGACATAAATTGCCCTTATTAAAAACAAGGTCAAGGAAGGCACTGATTACCTAGTGGAAAACCACCAACCGACCAATGGACACAAACTTTTTGGTTCCAACCATCAACCATCCAGTAGTTATTCTAGAGCCAACCCTCCCCCACTATCACTATTAATATGTTCATGGTGCTTTATAATAGCTAATTGGTGGCCCCATCTACTGCTTTGTAGGAACACCACATACTTATCCCACCCTTTACAAAATCCATCCACCTGAAACATAAAATTTTAATTAAAAAATAATCATTTTAATTAGAAATCACCAAAATTAAATTTTAAGAACCCAAAAAAGAAATCCATAGTCATTACAAACTATCCACTATATGATTTCTCATCCATGAGAAACATTACTAAGAATCACTGGTGACTTGAGGTTTCAAGGGTTTGGAGCTGCCTTCGGTCCTACTCCTTCCGTTCATAGTTTCCCATCCTTCACCTTATCTATTATTCGGTACCTTGAATTCTCATTTACCTTCTTCTTCTAAGTATTTTTTCCTGGGGTTCAACATGCATCAATTTTGAAATCACTTCTTTCAAGATCGATCACTAGTATTCAGGTTAACCAAAATGTTTCAGTATTTTTCAAATTTTTTCCAGTAGTCGAACATTATTCCCTCAAATTTTCTAATTATTTACTTCCCTAATAGAAGAATTTATCCACCATAGTTGTACTGAAGTGAGTTCTCATTGATTCTTTCTCAGGTTTCATGAAGTGGTGGATCTGGATTTTTCTTTGTCCAAATATTCATGTTCTTTCAAATGTTAACCATGTTTCCTCTCCCAGTGGAACCTAATTGTTCACTCTAGGAGAGACTCTCAGTTTTCATCCCAATGTATTTATATTATCATATTGCATCTTCCTTTTTTAAATCCTTCTTTTATTACTATTTTCAGCAACATTCTTGGAAATATTTTAGGTCGATAAGAAGATGCTTAAAGGGAAACATCTCATTCATTATTTTTTGTTTGTAGAGCTTGACATGTCTAAGAAACATCTAGAGTTTATTTGGTTCTCTGCTAAAAATAGTTCAAAGTTAAATAACACATTATCTAGGAAACATAAGAGGAGTACTTTTCTTCCTATTTTCTTTAAGGTAATTCCATAGTGAACTGCTAGAGTCTCGTTCCAAAGGTATATTCAAGGATTAATCTAGAACTCATATTGATGGGGAACATGTGTTTTATGCTTCTCTAGCTAGTGAGTCACCGGATACCAAGGTTCCTTTGACACATGAAGGGGAGGTGAGGAGGATCATCTAGTTACAGTGTCCTTTAAACTCAATAAGGGTATAATTATATAAAAGTTTTGAAGATAATCAGATACAACACCCCTGTGCTTTAGATAAAACTAAGCCTAAGGAGGGACGAGTGTCTCCTACTTCTTTTTCTATTTAGAAATCAGGCGCCACAGTACCTAAGAGATTTTCAAGGGTTGTAAGCAAGAATCCTGAAACATATGAGATAAAATCCAAAGAAGGTGAGGATTATCTGGCCATGAAGACTATGGAACCTATTAAAAAATAATCACATGTGTGTTAAGGAGCTCATAGTCTACAATATGATCATGTGCAGGGGGGGCAGGGGGAAGGGGGTGGGTGGAGGGGGCCAAGGGGCAGGGGGTGGGTGGAGGGGGGCAGGGGGCAGGGTGGTGGGTGGAAGGGGCAAGGGGGAGGTCTGCAGGGCAGGGGCAGGGGGCAGGGGGGATGTCTACAGGGCGGGGGGGGAAGGTCGGAATGTTGCCCTGCCTCCTCCCAATCCCTACGCTCCTGGCCAGAAGATGATGCCCCGTAGATTTCACTGGACCGGGCCAACACGCCACAGTCATTCTATGGTCATGCCACAGTCACACCGCGGTCACGCCATGATTTGGCCCTGCTCCAGGATGACACCCTGCAATGGTTCGCAGTGATAGTATTCCTTGAGTCTTGTGATCAATGTTGAGACTGACTAATCATAATTTCTACCGGTGGGGCAACGACTGGAATGTTGCCCCGCCTCCTCTCGCTCCCTTCACTCCTGGCCGGAATATTCTACCCCGCGGATGTCACTGGACTGGGCCAACACGCCGCGGTCATGCCGAGATTTGTACCTGCTCTAAGACGACACCCAGCGGTAGTTCGCAGTGATAATATTCCATGAGTCTTGTGATCAATGTTGAGATTGACTAATCAAAATTTCTGTCGGTGGGGTGACAACTAGAATGTTTCCCCACCTCATCCCACTCCCTTCGCGTTTGGCTGGAAGATGTTGCCCTGTAGATGTCGCTGGACCAGGACAACACGCCGCGGTCATGTCGCGGTCCCGTTGCGGTCACGCCATGGTCACACCGCGGTAATGCCATGATTTGGACCTACTTCAGGATGACACCCCACGGCAGTTCACAATGATAGCATTCCATGAGTCTTGTGATCAATGTTGAGACTGACTAATCACAATTTATGATGGAGGGGCGACGGCCGGAATGTTTCCCCACCTCCTCCCGCTCTCTTCGCTCCTGGCCGAAAGATGCTCCCCCGCGGATGTCGCTGGGCCGGGCCAACACGCCGTGGTCACGCCGTGGTCACACCGCGGTCACGCCGCAGTCATGCCGCAGACATGTCATGGTAATTCCGTGATTTTTCCTGCTCCAGCCACTTCCATCCCACACTACCCTCCTTCCACCTTCATTTCAGCCTGATGCCACCAACATTCCAACCCGCAACAGAGGTGTGCTGTCTGCGAAAACTCACAGTGGTATACCTTGCTTCTCATTATTGCATTGATGTTTTCCTTATACTTGATTTCATTGTTATTCATAAAGCACACATCGTTCTTGACCCTTTTTATATCCCTGTAGGGGGTTTCCCTCTTTTTTTTAAAACGGTTGTTTGAACCAAGACACCCTTTAAGTGTCGTTAGACTTTTAAGATGGAATTGCCCATAATGACCAAGTCACCACTAAGTGAATAGCATGATTTCGATGGAATGTCTTGTACATGGTTTTAGTATGGTTTTAGTATGGTCAAACATATTCCTTCAATTCACATAAATTCTCTAAATATTTCTCCACAAAGAGATTTAGGAGTCTTCTATTCATTGTTATTCCTTCGACTATGGACTGAAAAATGATCACGATTCCACTATTTTATAAATAATTTAAATGAAACATTACATCCATGAGTTTTACCATGACACGGTGAAAAAATACTATCCATTTTCTATCCACTATGAGCATGGTCTATATCCTCCATGGGGTGGTCTTCCTCTCTTTGTTGACACTATTTCTGAGCCCCACATTAGACTTTAGTGAAGACATCCACTATTTCATCACTTAATATGATACATATACTACCTTTGAAGTTGTGGCTAGTAATTTCCTCATGGGGGAAAATACTAGATCTTATGGATAACTAGGGATGGATCATTTTTCTCTCTTTTCCTTCCATTGTTTTACTTTTTAAAAATGAACCTTATGCACTCTTGGAATTTTTCATTTTTCTCACTGCCCTCATCGTTGACCATCATGACTTGTTCAAGATAATCATATCATTGGGATATTCATCGTTTCCCATAGATAGGATTCAAATTTTGGAACCCTGGTTAAAACACTCATAAAAACTCCACATTAAACATTTCCATATCCATTATGGATTATCCAAATTCACTAAGTAGTGGTTCATTCTATAGTCAAGGCTTCCATAACTAATCTTAATTTATTAAAATAAATCAAAGTATTATCATACCTTTTTGAATTATAGATTTATCCTTTCATATCATCCTAGGAACTCTTGTCATGCACTTTCTCAATAGTAAAACTGGCAGGATTCCCATGTGCAGACCTACTGTCCTGCTAAGTAGTACCTGTATAAGTGTAAGACAGGGTAGATGAATTATTTGAAGGATTTCCCTATACATGATTATAAAATGCATACATTCTATTTTAACCATTGTAACATCTGATAACAACCTCAATAGGATGCTATGTTTCATCACTGGTCCTATTAAGATGTTCCAACATAGTCAATATTGATGGACAACTGCCTTTCACACCCCTAGAGTGATCTGGCTATGAAATATTTATAGGTTAATTAGAAATCCGTGGAAAATTGGAAGCATATTTATCTAGAGAAGGGCATATCACAAGAGAATTCATGTTTCAAGAATTACTTTTGAATTTCCCTAAAGTGGCAGCCACTTTATTTGCTTTTCCTTTATGATAATTTGAAGAGATTGTTCTTCGTTCTTTATAGAAATTGAAATATATGTCAAATTGCACATCTAATTCCATTTTAGCTTGAGTATCATCAAATTCCTCTTCAAGTTCATCAGTTATACCCCTTGATAGATATTCATTACAAAGAAAAACAGTAGTGGAAGCATGAGATTTCTCTTCCATATCAGCCCAGGAACTCTTTACTTGCAACTTGTTAGGAGAAACAGAAATACAAGAATCTCTATAATGGGGGGATGATCCATGAACAGGATAACCAAAGCCTCTAGCAATCAAACACATAGAATATGTATTTTGAGCAATAATAGACCTATCATTAGAAGTAACTTGATCCTCTAGAGCTAAAACAAGGACGTGCCCTGAATTTTCAACTGATTGATGTTGATCCTGAACCTCAATTGTTTAGTTGGTCCCACATTTTCCTTTCCTCCAACAATTCTGAACCTCATCACCTCTAATCTGACAATTGGAGCACATATCACTTCTACATATATATTTTGAGTGACAAATAATTTTATAGGACTCACAGAACACATGAATTTTCTTGTATTCAATTCTAAGAGAGATTTCACATTGTTGAGTGGAAAGAGAAACCCAATCAATTAGTTTATAACTTAAATACACTTCTACCAATACACAAGCATAATGACCAAAAATTACATTTTTAGTGGAATAGTTCATCCTGATTGGAATGAAAATCACGAATGTGATATCATATAAGATTTTCTAGTGCCATAGTACCCAATTAAGTCTATTAATTTTAAACTAAATCTATGCGCAAGTTTCTTTAATTTCATTTGAACTAAATTTTAGCTTCCAGTCATAAACCCACAAGGTACCCGGCCTTAGGTTGAGCGATCCAATGCTCCAGTATCATCCTTTTAGATCTGTTGAGGGAAACTGAAAGTCGAATAGCCTTGATCAAATGATACACATTTAAATTCTAAAATTCCCAAATAGATGATAGAGGAGAAACCAGGTCTGCAACTTTCCAGTGTATAGACCATGTATCAGTAAAATTCATGCAATTAATGAGAACTTACAAAAATAAATCCTTTTGTAAATTGGTGGAGACCTGGTAGGGGGGATACTGGTTTGGGGGGGTAGGGGGTATGTCTGTAGGGGAGGGGTTTCTGCAGGGCAGGGGGTGTAGGCGGGTGTCCAGGGTTTGTCTGAGGGGGTCTTTCTGTAGGGCAGGGGTTTCTGCAGGGCAGGGGGGAGGGTGCAGGTGGGTGTCCAGGGTTTGTCCGGGGGGTAGGGGGTCTGTCTACAAGGGAGGGGTTTCTACAGGGCAGGGGGAGGGTGCATGTGGGGTGTTTGGGAGGGGGGGTCTTCCGGGAAGGGGGGAGGGTGCAGGTGGGGTGCCCAGGGGGTGTCTGGGTGGGGTCTGTAGGGGTGGTGTAAGGGGGTCCAGCAGGGGGGCATAGGGTGTGTAAGGGATGTGTGTGTGGGGGGGGGGGTGCTGTCCAGGGAGTCCATTAGGGGGGAGGGATGCTATCCAAGGGGGTCCTGCAGGGGGGCTTCTATCCAGGGGGGTCTAGAAGGGTGGGGGGCTGCTGTCCAAGGGGGTTTGTTGTCCAGGGGCCAGGGGGTCCAACAGGGGGAGGGGGGTCCAGCGCGGGGGGGGGGGGGGGGTTCTTCTGTCCAGGGGGTCCAGGGGGGCTGTTGTCCGGGGGGGAGGGATACTGTCCAGGGGGGTCTAGTAGGGGGGATGCTATTCAGGGGGGGTCTTGCGGGGGGGTATATCCAGGGGGCTGGGGCTGCTGTCCAGCAGGGGGTGGGGGGCTTCTATCCAGGGGGGTCTAGTAGGGGGCTGTTGTCCAGGGGGGTCCAGCAGGGGGGGGATGTCTAGGGGGTCCAGCAGGGGGGCTGCTGTCCAGGGGGGTCCAGTAGGGGGGGTGGGGGCTGCTGTCTAGGGGGGTTGGGGCTACTGTTTAGGGGGTTCAGTAGGGGGTGGGGGGGCTGCTGTCTAGGGGGGTCATGTAGGGGTGGTTTTTTTATGAAATGGGAAGGGTTTTAGTTGCTAGGTTTACAGGATGAAGGTATTCTTGTTTGTAAGTTATGCATGGTGGAGATTCAAAGGTTTCCATGCTTATAGATTTCAATGTTTTTAGGTTATAATATTACATGTTTACATATCGTTTTATAGAATGGTTTATAGGTTTACAGATTTTTTTACTGGTTTACAGGTTTACAGATTGTTTTACAGGTTTACTAATTTTCATTGTTTTTAGGTTTGTGGGTTTTAGTTGCTAGGTTTGGATTGTTTTACAGGTTTACAGATTGTTTTACAGGTTGTAAGTTTACAGGTTGTAAGTTTACAGGTTTTAATATTACAGTTTTTCCATGAAGGTATTATTGTTTTTAGGATGAAGTTATTATTGTTTTTCAATGTTTTTTATGTTTTACAGATTGTTTTACATGTATTATTGTTTTTAAGTTATGCATGATTGTTTTTTAGGTTACCATGTTTATAGTTTGTTTTTAGGTTATAATATTATAGGTTTATGGGTTTTATATATTATTTTCAAAGTTTTCAAAGGATTCCATGTGTGTTTTTAAGGTATGCTTGATTGGTTTACATGTTGTTTTATTAATTTTAGGTTACATGTTCTGTTTACATGTTGCTTTAGGTTACATGTTCTGTTTTCAAATTGAATGTTGTGGGAGGTGTGTAGGAGCAGGGGGTGGGGGTGCTGGTGTAGGGTGGGGGGAGGGGGGGTGTGCAGTGAGGAGGGGGAAGGGGGTGGGGTGTAAGGTGCAAGGGGTGGGGAAGGGAAGGCGTGCAGGAGCAGGGGGGTGGGGGTGCTGGTGCAGGGTGGGGGGTTGTCTAGGGGGAGGGGGGTGTGCAGTGAGGAGGGGGCAGGGGGGTGGGGTGCAAGGTGCAGGGGGGTGGGGTGCAAGGTGCAGGGGGGTGGGGAAGGGGAGGTGTGCAGGAGTAGGGGTGCTGGTGTAGGGTGGGGGAGGTGTGGGTGGGGGGGGAGTTGGTAGTGTCCTCCCAATAGCCAGCACGGTGAACCGTGCTAGTTTTTTTTATGCAGTGTAAAGGCCTATAGCCACGGTTTTAAATCGTGGCTAAAGCCCTATAGCCACAGTTTCAACTGTGGCTATAAGTGTATAGCCACGGTTTAAACCGTGGCTATTGGGATTTAGTCACGGTTCAAACTGTGGCTATAGGGCTTTAGCCATGGTTCTATGAACTGTGGCCTTTATTGGCATGGCTATAGGGCTGACCCTACAGCCATGGTTTGAAAACTGTGGCTCTAGGGCTATAGCTACGGTTAGAGCTGTGGCTTTAGGGATATTGACACGGTTTGAACCGTGGCTATAGGCTCTGACCTATAGCCACGCAAATACCTGCCACGGTTCATGAAACCGTGGTTATAACCTATAGCCATGGTTTTTGGGCCTATAGCCATGGTTTAGAACTGTGGCTATAGCCTAAATTTCTAGTATTGAAATGACAACATCTCCTACTATATTATTTATAACTATAACCCTTTTTATAAATATCATACATAATATATTTCTTTATAACCTAATGAAAGGAAACATAAGGGTGAGATCTGATGCTCAGTAAGGGTAAAAAAAGGAGATACATAATCATAACATGAGAATAAGTGTATGAGAACATGAGAATAATATTTGAGAACCATTACTTTTATATAAAACATTATAATCTTGAGTCAAGGAATAAGCATTAGTAGTTCATAAGACATGAATCATAAGGGAATCAATGAACATGGTCCATGAGATCATAAAATTGGAATAAGACATAGATTTTTGGCATATACATAATTATATATAATCATTTCCATATTAGGCAAGGCTCATTTCCAAGTCTATCATATTGGTATGGGTTCACTCCCCAAACCATTAAAGTAGTCAAGGTTAACTCCCAAGACCATCATAGCATACAAAGTCTCTTATGAAACTAGGTTAAATCCTCATCTCATTCTTGTCTATCTCATAATATATAAATCATTAACCAATTCATTGAATGGAGATATAGTTCCCACCTTTCTAATAATTAAAACCATTTTTATGTGTGCCACAATATCATAAAACATCCATCATATCATAAACCATGAAATGAAATGGGTTTTATAAATATTTCATCATATCATAACCTATGGAAAAGAAATAGGTTTCCTAATCATTTCATCATTTCATCATTTCATCATAGCATAACCCATGGAAAAAGTAGCGGGTTTCATATGAATTTTTATAATGGTATAACCCATGGAAGAGAAATGGGTTTCATTATCATTTTTTCATGGCATAACCCATAGAAGAAAATTTGGTTTCATAACAATAATTCATTATAAACCATTTAGAGAAATAATAAAAATGGTATCCTTGGTTAAAATCCCCAATAAATCATAAGTTACATAAAAGGATGTCATTTTAGATGGAAAATAATTTTGAAAGATAAATCACTTAGAATGTTTCCTGAGAAAGATAAATTTTCTTTGAAAATAAATTTTTATAAAATAAAACATTTTTTAAATCCTTTTATTTGAAAATAAACTTGAAAAACTATAAATTAATATTTAAAAATAATTTAAAACAATTTTTTAAGAAAATAGACTTTCCACTATGAAAAACACTTTTTAAAATATTTTCAAAATCTGTTTAACTTTGAAATCATTTATATAAAATATAAAAATTTCCCACTTATTAAGGAATATATTTTCATTTAAGATAAATTTGAAATATTTTAATGGAATCCTGAAATCATTGATCGTTCTTGATAGTGAGAAATACTATACATATCATGCTTGTTAAAAAAAATATTCTTTTCACATTTTCAATAGAAGTCAAATAAGAATTATTTTAAAAATGACATGAAGATTCATTTAAAAAAATTATATAAAAATCAAAAATGGGTAAATTTTTCTTTAATAAATTAGTTGAAAATATTAAAAACATTTTTTTAAAATATTTTTAGAAAACATGGTTTTGGAAAAAAGGGGCCTCTACAGAAAAGGCTAATTTTCCTTAAAAATGTTATTTTTGAACTATTTAGTAAATAAAGAGAGTAAAATTAGTGGAAAATAGTTATTCTCATGAAATAACCATAGTATAATGAAATTAATGAATTTATTGAGAGATATATCAAAATATTTCATCATTTGAATGCATAATCATAGACAATCTCGATAAAGATGAGATTGTAACATAAAACGCTTCCCACTTTGGTAACTTTGAATCATAATACCCATGAAAGAATAAAATTAAATTAAACTTGTGATATAATTAAAATACTTATATTAATGGTATAAAATTTCAATTTTAATTATATAACACTCATAGAATAATGTAGAAACATAGCATAACTTATGTCTTAAAAAATGAAAATAAAGACAAATATTCCTTACCAATTTGTTAACTTTTGAGCCATTAACCCCGTGAAAGAGATATCATAAATGGATATGTAAACCCAAATAATTTTTATGATAGTCATAATAATATATATTAATGGGAATTATTTACACCACATAAAACAAATAGGTGGTTAATATGGCATGTGTCTCACAGAAATAAAAAGTGAGAGGGAAATCCCATACCATAAGTCTTGACTTCCTTCTTACACATTTAAAACTATTTTATAATTAGTATAAGTCTATTATAAATATATTAAAGAACAAAAATTATACATATCATACCATATATTATTTACTTGTGTTCTTTTGTTACCTATTTACAAATAATTCCATGTTAAAGTTATGTTTCGAGTAAAAAGTGCTTCGATTTTTCATATAAGTTTTGATTTTTTATTTTTTGTCTTATTACTTTGATCATAGTTCCATAATCTCCAAGATAATACTCATGAAATAATTATCATATTTATACATCAATTATACTTTTAAGATCCATTATGAAATATGGTTTTGAGAAATGAATTATGTTATGATCATAGAGATGATAGGTCGTATTTATTCATGAGTAAAGTTTCTGTTTTTAAATGATCATTATGAAAAGAAGGTAAGTAATATTTTAAATTTATAGAATTATAATAATATAATAAATAGAATATTATTTTCTTAATTATACTAATGCATATCATCCATATAGTGTGGTATTGAAAAGAGAGTCGCATAGCCTCGTGAAGGTGGTAGTCCACACATACACGAACGATGTTGTAATCTTTCAGTGAGTGAAAAGGTAACAAATAAAATGATGTATTATATTTTAAAAACAATAAATATGTAATTAATATCATAATTATTTCATGAATATCACATATATTTATCCTTATTATCTTCCATGTAAAGCGTTAGTAAAAAACAAATCACATAGCTTAGCGAGGTGGTAGTCCGCCGTACATATGAGTGACGTTATGGTATCCCCTACAGAATGGAAAGTAAAAAATTATATATGATATAATTAATCAATAGGTATAATTATTTTATAAATATAACATATATAATTTTGATACATCATCATACCCAACCATAAGTGGTGGTAATGGAAAAACGAATAACATTTGTTTGCGAGACGATAGTCCGCCTTACACACGAATGATGATTTTGTAACACATTTGATGGAAGAGGATATGGTTTTAGGTAATGAACTTAACAAAAAAAAACATATAATTATATGTTAAATAATTATTTTTTTATATAATAATGGTTTAATAATAATTTAAGTAGGTGGAGGAATAAATAATATAAAGACGCTCATTGAAGAGTGTTACCTCTTTTTCGGGTATCCACCTTAAGTTTTCACCAAAAACATATCTAGATTCAGTTTATACCGAAACTAAGGATAATATTATTATATTAAGTAATTTTTTAAGTGATTATTTCTGTTTATGGTTAATCTAAATGGATTTATATATTTAAATAAGTGAGGGTAACAAGTTCTCTTTTATAATTAAGGAGGAGTGACATTTTTGAAAATACCCAAAAGTATTCAATAATGGGAGGTCACTCTCACCAAATGTGGATCCAAAATTAATAAATAATGTATGGTTAGAAATTATATGGTATATCCACACCTTTTACAATAAAAAAACACATGTTTTACACATTTTATTCCTTATCCTTTGATTTTTATTCACTTTTATCATTTCAATTTTCACCATAGTAACTATCTTTTTTAACCTAGATATGTTATCCTTTAAGACTAAAATAAAATGAGTATTATTAGATAATTTTTACCTAATTATTATAAATATGAAATTAAACTTATCAAATAAAAAACCTATGTGTTGAAAATTAATTTTAACATAAGCACATGTAACGGGAAAAACCTTGTTTTAACCTTAATCACAATGGTTAATTTTTAACATTTTTCACTAATAAATATGTTAAAAAATTAATTTTACCCTATTAGATAATATAAATTATTATTATTCCAAATATTGAATCCATTTTTTCAAATTCAATTCACATAATTGGACATTTTTTATTTAAAATTAATCCTGGAGACGTAATGATAAAGTGGGTTTTCAAAGAGAAAATATTGAAAAGTTTACAAAGTTTGTATATCTAATTTCAATATAAAATTGATTAAAATAACCTAAGTTGGATAAATATATAGATATAATTTAAAGAAATTTACTTTTAAACTAATATCAAATATAATTTAACTTTATAAGAAATTTAAACAAATAGTTTTTCAATTTAAATTCAGTATTTTTCACAATTCATCAAAAAAAATCTTTTCAAAAAATTATAAAACATTAACCCTAAGATAATTTTGATTTAATAATTTAAAAAATAATTTTTATTTTATCGAATAAATTTTCTAAAATTTTCAAAAATTAATTTTATTATTATTCACAATAAGAAATAAAAAGAACATTTTTTGATAAAATAGTATTTTCAAAGCATATAAAGACTTCATTGAATACTATGTCTTCTTTATATAAAACCATTATATTTAATATTTAAAAATTATTTATTACTATTCATATTTCTATGTTTAATATGTAGGTTATAATGGTTCTATTTAAAATAATATTATTTCATGGTTCACTGAAGCTCAGTGTCATGTGTCATGCACGCTATCAAAGAAACTCATTATTTCATGTAACGAAAGCTAAAATTGGTGTATTTTATAATGAAATATATTTAAAATTTTAAATTAATTTGAAAAAAATCATAAAATATCAGGATGATTCAAAAATTTCACTCCACTATCAATGGTAATTCCTATGAAGTCATCAAAAAAGTCATCCTAATAGATATTCATGACTGCAGGAAGAGTCGATAGAGTTTTCATTGATCCAAATGAGAGATCCCAACCCAGCATCTACACTATAATTTTCACAAGTTTACTCAAGTCTTGTCCCACTGTACCTTCTCTTGGTTCCCACTTTTTTTATTAGGTATCTCCATCCATTTGGGAGTGAAAATAAAACCTATCTCTAATAGAAATCAATGTGAGCTCTGAATATGGTTAGTCAGTCCATATCAAGAATCACATCAAAGGTCATCATATCTAGAATCATAAACTCATATAGATTTCCATATTCGGTGATCACTATATGAAACTTTGGGAATTGTTATAGATGGTCCACTTTCGTTCCCAATATAGTATCAAGAGAGACTAGTTCATAGGATAAATTTACTAGTAGTTTAAGTCCAGGAACTAATTATGTAGAAATAAATGAATGGGAATAACTAATATTGAATAAATAAGTAGATAATGTGGAAGTGATCAAAACCATCCCTCTAATGGTAGATGGACCCTCTTTATCATATTCTGAAACCTGATCCACTATATACACTTGTCCTGTCTCAGCTCTATGACCCTATGTTGAGTCATTGTTGTCTAGGAAGTTTGTATCCTCTAATAAGGTCCTACACTCCCACCATTCCATATTCTCCTAGTATCCGTATGAGAGACCTTTGAGAAAAATTATCAAATATTTATAACCTTTCCACTATAGTGGAACTCTATAGATATATTCCAATAATAACTTATATAATTCACCCTTATCCAGTAGTTTTAGAACCTATTAGAATCATCTCATAATGAGGTTATTAAAGAACTACTACTCTAAATTGACTGTCTGCAAACCTGCTGCTCCTAGTCCATCTTCCTCTTCCTATTACCAGAATATAATCTCAATGTAGTGATATAAAGCTTAATCTCCAGTTAGCTATAGTCCAAAAGTAATCTTGTAGCTATATCCTCATCCAACTCCTTTTCAAAGGTCAGGGCCTTGCAAAGAACTTGATATTACTTCATCTGGTCAAATCCTCTAATCTGACATCTGAGTTTCAGTCAAAGGCCTACCTCAAAATTCTGAGACTTCTTCACCTTGTTCCCATCCAATAAAGGATTAAATATAATTGACTCTATAAACTGAGAAGAGTAATAAAATATATTCATAGAACCCTATCACAAATCCATAAACTCCTGGGAAAATTCTAATTTCATAATATCATAAATTTGTTTCTCAAGAAATAACTCCTTGAAGGTCACCCATGTGAGACCTTCTCATCTCCCATCAAGAGTAATAAAAATCCATTATATCCTACTGGGTCCTTGGAACATAAAGGTCACCAGAATCACTCACCCTTACTCAGGGGTATAGATCTGTTTGAAACTGTTCTCGATAAAGTCCATCCAATACTCTTCATCAAGTGGGATACCATTACACTAAAAAGATGGAGGAATATATATCTTATATTCCAAGTGTGGTTGTTCATAGTCTTATTAGTGGTCTCACCTTGGATGAAAACTATCTAAATGGGTACCAGAAAAATATTATCTATAGGTTAGATCAACTATGTCAGTATAAGAGCATGTTGAGGTACCTCTTCCACCACATGAGTTTGTACGAGAGCATCCTAGGCTTCCACAACTGGTGGTCCCATAAAATGATTCTAAGGTATAATTTATACTATGTGAATAACATTATGAACATAGAAATTATTAACCATTCTATAGGATCTAACTGAGCCCTTTTTTTCAGGATGGTCAAAGATACATTTATAAACCCTAGATATAGCATAATGGATAACCTCATGGTCTCTCTCAAGGAAGCAGTGTCGAATTTTCTAGTGGTCTTCCCAAAAATATTTTTTGGTTTTATATATTTTTAAATCATAAAATGAATAAAAAAATGTGATGAAAATCAAAGAGGGAGTGATGAAACAATGAATTAACAAAAAATAGAGGAAACAAAACTTAATAAAGGAATAGTAATTTTTCAAGATTAGTCCCATATCCAAGTCAATCCACCCTCAACTACCTATCATATATCTAATTAAGGATTAGATCACATTTCATCCTCTATTAATGCATGCTCAATCTCTCAAGTAACAAACCTCTTTCACCCAAAATGATGAACATTTATGTATAAAACCACTTCTAGTATATAAACAATCTTCTAAATATAAAGAATCAAAATTTTGGACCACTCAAGCCAAGAGTCACTTCTTAGGAGAATGTTTTTTTACACATTCTCCAGTCACATAGACACTCATAGAAATTGTATCCAATGATAAAAGAGCATAAGGGGATAAATATGAAGGGTAAAGAGTGATGAACACTTCCCATGGATGATCATTTACTTGCATCACCACTTACACAATCAATTTTCACCAAGAGAAATAAATAAGAATGATGATTGGCATGATGTGTGAATCTCCAAGTAGCATCAACTTTCACTTCCTAAAGATTGAATTGAAAATTATACCTTCATAATTGAAGGTTAAAGATCAAAACACATGTCAAGGAATAATGAACAGATGAACATCCCAATTATATTTACAAAAAAAAAATATCACAATAATATTTACAAAAAAATAACAATAATTAAATCAAAATGGGAAGAAGAAGAAAAAGGGAGGGTCCCTTATCCATGAATCCAATCGATTCTAGTGTCAAGGATACCAAAAACTATAGTAGATCCCTATACTTATTATGAAAAAAAATAGACACAATGACAAAAAATTCCTAACAGGTAGCAAATACCACATCGCATGATTTGATGTTCTAGTCACCAGCTTCCAGTAAATTGTATATAAGAGTTGTCAACCTCTCATAGTGACACACACATCCCCTCAAATATGTCATGTAATGCCCCATGATCACTTCCTCCTTCGCTCAAGGTAGAATTTCCTGATTCTGTCAGACAACTAGAAAGAGGTGGCATTAATAATTTCTTGTTAGGACCTGTCCCCTAGGGCCTATGTCGTGACAACCCCAAGCCTGCCTCTTAAATGATAGGGGATGGAAACTAGTGTCGAAGGCATCAACCTGCAATTGGGAGGCATTATCCTAGATACTTGTATGCACACACATGCCCAACCAAGTCCAAACTCACAAAAGGAAAACATCATTCCACTGAATAAACTGAGTGCAAGTACAGCTGAAAGAAAGTGGGCCAGAATAAAAACCCAAGAAAAATTATGGAAAACTTTAAAGTACGAAAAGTGATCTGATGGATATTTGTTGTAATACCCACCTGATTTTGAGATTAGTGAAGCTACTAGAAGACGAATTAGTACGTCCTATCCACCCAGTCCTACTAGGTCCCGCCTGGTCCTAGGACACCAAGTCCACCATCATAGCACCCATTCGTCCTGTCTCCATGAGCACCCATGTCGAAACGTCGGTTATCGGCACCAGACACAACATGTGTGGGAAAAGTTTGCGTATAAGTGAGTAACACAGTACTCAGTAGGGACCAAAAAACAAAAAATAAAGGGCACACAACAATTCCTCAAAGTAAATCATGTAACACAAGGAATCTCACACAATGTATATTCTGGGGTAGTAATAGTAGCATTGTCAGTCACAAACGTCAAACACCTCAGACACTGGAGAACTCCTCCTCTATCGAGTACAGTGGGCATGTCAGGTCACACAGAGTCACTTCCCACTAACCTTGAACTGTTGTGGTACTCGTCCCTGATGAGTACTATGGGTATGTTGGGTCACACAGAGCCGCTCCCCATCGTGGGCCTACCAGGTCACACAGAGCTGCTTATCACCTTGGATAAAATGAGGTACTCCACCTGTTGAGTATCATGGGTCAGCCAGGTCACATAGAGTCGCTTTCCACAGGGCCATCATTGAGCAGTCTTCAAGTCTCAGCCAACCACAGGTTTCCGCTCGTAGTGCGCTTGGGAGAACCACACCTCAAGCTGTTATTTTCTTCTCGACTTCCATGAAAGTCACAACAATTCATGCCAAAAGATCTGCCTTTTTGAGAGGGTCCCAATGCCGCAAAGAGCTTGTCAATCGGATGTGCGGTTTGCAAGATACGGGTGTTTTAGGAACCAGGGGACTGGTTGCAATGGGGCCCACTCTGACCCGGTCAAACTGACCCGACCAACCCGGCTCAGGGGTTCCCCATACCCTAGTTCTTCTTGATAGACCCAACCTGACTTGGTGTGGGTCGGGGTCGGTCTGGTCTGGCCTGGTCAGTGGGTAGGCCCAATAGGCCTCGCTGGACCATGCCCGGTTGGCTAAGGGTCCAGCCTACTGAGTCGCCCGATGACCTGGCCTAGTCTGGCTCGGCCCGAAGACGGCATGCGTCCAACCCTCCAGTGCGAGTTTGACCTGCTAGGTGTGGGTCCGACCCACCAGCATGGTCTGGCCCACTGGGGGTTCGTGCTCTGTCTGGTCCACCTTGCTGGACGCGGCTAGGAGCCGCATTTGTGCCCCTCCATCGCCTCGTGGGTCACCACGGGGTGCCTCCTCCACTGTGGTCAAGCGATCACAGCCCATTGCATGGGATGTGGCTTGGTTCCATGTCAGCTGCCCTCTAACGCGGTCAAGTGACCGCGTTCGCCCCCTCTAGTTGTTGGCTTGACCAGAAGCTTCTCCTTCTGCACCGCAGCCCGATCCGGTCGCAGCCTTTTGTCCGACGTTCTGTCATGGTGCGCCACCTCCCACCCGTGGCCACCTCTATGGGCCACTACTGGCAATCGCTGGTGCCACCGCCATCATCAGTTCACTGGAAGATTCTTTTGTGGACCACCGGGTCCGCCCCCGTGGTCCGTTATTCAAGTCGTTTGTGCCTGCATTTTCCGGGGATCTTCCTCTCCACCACAATGGTCTCAAAACTGCCTTGTCATCAATTAGAATGTTTTTTCATGAAGAACACCCACGACGAAGGGGATCGGGCCTTGTTCATGTCGGCCTAGTCCCTCCGCGTTATAAGTTTACAAAATAAGGGAGGTTTAGGGTTTTTAATTTGAATAACAAATATAATTAAATACTGGATAAAGAAACCCCAAAGAAGCTACCCTCTTGCAAGAATGAATGGTCTATGGATTAACCTGTTCATGGGTTAATCCACTTTTATCATTTAGAAGTGCAAAGGGAAGAACAAAAAATCAAAATCCCCTACCTCTTTTAAGTCTGTTGTCGAACGTTCTTCCTCTAGGGGTTAAGACGTTGACATCACTTCTCAGCTCTAATATTCTAAAGGCATCAAAGAAGAAGAAGTTTCACTAGGGTTCTTCATTCTTCGCTGGGGTGAGAGTCCATCAGATGTTTTCCAGAGAATCCTCTAATTTATTAAATCCATATTTTCTCAGTGCGTCGAATTATAAATAGGAGCATGTTGTAGCGTTCCCATTATTATGTGATATCTCATCGTAGCACTATTTTATTTAAGAAACAGTGTTGCCATTATGCATCATTAAAGTGTTGTTACACTGTGAGTTTAACAAGCCATTAATGAGCTTCATTGATGTTAATCGTCGTCACCCTATATCTTCCCCACAGCATTGTCGTCTACCACTCCAAAGTGAGAATAAAAATAAAATAATTCATTTAAATTATTTTATTATATTTCTCAAAAAGTCCAAAAAATAACTTTTTCTCTTGTCCCTTTCATGTTGAAGTTAAGTTATTTCTAGGAAAATCTAGGCATTCTGAATCCAATGGTGGTCTCAGATTTTTTATCTGAGTAATGGTTCAAAAGATATAATATCCCTCTCGCATGTTTATTGAATATACCTTAAAAAAGTTTAAAATTCCATTTCGGGCTCTCAATACCTTGGAATTACATGCCGTTAAATTTCACGGTCTCAAAATAATTCCATATAAATAAATAAAAAATTACATGTAAATTCTGAGATGTTACATTCTCCCCACTTTCGGGATTTATGTCCCTGAAATCCAAAACAACAACTAAACAAAAATATGGGGGTACTGAGCACGAATATAAGCCTCCTGCTCCCATGTGTTCTCCTGTAGATTCTCGTTCTACCATCGGATGCTCACTAGAGGAATCAACCATCAAGATAGAACCCACTCATGTAGATCCTCTATCTCCCCTAGGAACTCCACAAATGTTTCCCCATCGTCAATGTCCATCTCTCCCTAGTCAATGATGTGCGATGGATCATACATGTACCTCCTCAACTACGACACATGGAAAACATCATGCACCCAGTGCATTTATGGGAGAAGATCTAGGTGGTACGCAACCTCTCCAACTCTTCTCAGAATCTGAAAAAGGAACCGATGAACCTCAGAGATAGCTTATTGCCCCAGCCAAATCTTTACAATCCTCATTGGGGTGATACCCGAAGGAATACATGATCTCCTTCCTCGAACTCCAAGGGTATCTGTCTCCTGTTGGCATAAGAATTTGGCCTACTATGTGCAGTCCTCATACACTCCTAGATGACCTGCACCTTCTTGGTGGTAGCCCATACCAACTCTAGTCCCATGAGTGTCGACTCCTCTGGGTATGTCTAGCATATGGGTGATCTACAAGGCCACCCATACAAGTCCTCAAACAGTGTAATGCCAATGGTGGAGTGATAACTGTTGTTGTATGATAACTCCACCAGTGGCAGGTGGTCCTCCCAGCAACAACCAAAGTCAAGGATACAAGCATGAAGTATTTCCTCCAAGGTCTGTATGGTCGGATTCATCTAACCATCCAAATGGGGATGAAAAGATATGCTCAAGCATAGTTGCGTCTCGAACACCTTCTATAATCCCTTCCACAACCCGTATGTAAAGCGGTCATCACAATGTGACACTATAGTCAAAGGAACCCCATGAATCCACACTATCTCCTAGACATAGAGGCATCCCAATCCCTATACCGTTCCCTACTCATGGATGGGTAGGAAGTGAGCCGGCTTGGTGAGTCGATCAACTATCACCCAAATAGATTCATGGCCTCTAGACATATGTGGTAACCCCATCACAAAGTTCATTAAGATACCGTCCCATTTCCACTATGGTACCTCAAGTGGATGAGTCTAACCTACTAGAACTTGGTGCTCGGCCTTCACTTCTTGACAAGTGAGGCATCGTGAAACGAACTCAGCCACAGCTTTCCTCATCCACGTCCACCAGTGCAAACGTCGGAGGTCCTGGTACATCTTTTCTACTCTAGGATGTACTGCCAAAGGAGAAGTATAGACCTCCCTCAACACTTCCTCTCGCAATGATACTGGTACTAAGGTTCTCCCTATAAAAAGGATGGCATGCTCCCCACCTATCAAAAATCCATTAGGAGCTCGTCCTGAGGGTATATGATTAGGTTGGGCCTCACAGTAAACATCCCCCGGCATCGCCTCCCTGACTTATTGTACGAGGGGGACCAATAGCCATCGACTGGCAGTAAACAGCTTCACCGTCATCTATGAGGGATATCTGCATCGTCAATAACTAATTTTTCACCTCACTCAACAGCTGCAACCTGGTCCTCCTACTGAGCATATCTACCACCATGTTTCCCTTTCTAGGAGTATAGATTATCTCAAAATCATAGTCCTTGATGAAATCTGGTCATCGCTGTTATCTCAGGTTCAAGTCCTTTTGGGAGAAGATATACATGAGACTCTTATGGTCCGAGTAAACTATAAACTGCTCACCCATCAATTAGTGTCACCACATCTTCAATGAAAAGACTGCTACTGCTAACTCCATGTCATGGGCCGCATAGTTCTCCTCAGGCTTCCTCATCTATCATGAGATATAGGTGATCACCACTTTCTCCTTTATTAGGACCCAACTGAGCCCGATCCCTGATGCACCTCATTAAACTACATACCCAATGCCCTCTTCTGGTAGTCTCAAGATTGGGGCACCAGTCTGTATCCTCCTAAACTCCTGAAAACTCTTCTTGAATTTCTCTTTACACACGAAGGGATTTCCCTTCCATGTCAATGCCGATAAGGGTGATGCTACACTGGAAAAGTCGAGCACGAACCTCCAATAGTAACCAGCCATCCCCAAGAACCTTCGCACCTCAGACACACTCTTGGGAGGCTCCTAAGAAAGAACTACCTCTATCTTTGTCAGATATACTACAACTCCAGCCTCTGAGATGACATGTCCTAGAAAGTGGAACTCATGTATCCAGAACTCACACTTTGAGAGCTTACCATAAAGATGATGCTCTCAGAGTGTATTTAGGACTATCTGAAGGTGTGTAGCATGCTGATACTCTGATGCTGACTACACCAATATTTCATTGATGAATACCAAGATGAACCGGTCGAGGTAGGGATAGAATATCCTATTCATGTGGCCCATGAACACGAATGGGGCATTGGTCATGCCGAAAGGAATCACCCAGAACTCATAGTGGCCATACTGTCACCTAAAGGCTGTCTTCGGTACATCATCATCTCATACCCAAAGATGGTGATAGCCTGATCTGAGGTCTATCTATTAGAACCACTTCGCTCCCTTCAGCTGGTCGAAGCGTTCATAAATTCTTGGTAGTGGGTACTTGTTCTTCATAGTCACCTGGTTCAAGCACCAAAAGTCCATGAAAAACCTCAAAATCCTATCTACCTTCTTGGAAAAAAGAACTAGGGATTCCCATGGTGAAACATTGGGCCTTACGAACCCCTTCTCCTGCAAATACTCTAGTTGTAACCTTAGCTTGCGAAGCTCTGTGGGATCCATTCAATATGAAGGTGTGGATATCGGTGTATTCACAAGGTACCGGTCGATACAGAATTATACCTCTCTGTGAGGAGTTATCCCTTGAACCTCATGAGGAAAAACATCCTCGTACTCATCCAACACTATAGGAAATCTTGGAATCCTCTCTTCTACTGCACTGAGGGTGAGGCTAGCCAACTGGTGAGTGATCATATGTACCCTCCTTCGAGAGAGTTTGACTTGCACTGTAAGGGTTTCCTTCTCGCTGGTGAATGAAAACTTGGTCCCATATCCACATACACACCACATTGTATGCCAAAAATAGTCAATCTAAGTAAGGAATATGGATAACCAGTCCATACTCTAGATGAAATCGTAAGGCCTTGACGCTGCTACTAGAAGATCCTAGTTGAAGCTCTCACCACCTAGAGTAATCTCACACTACTAATACCAGTGTGTAATCATCGAATTGTCTCCCATTGGAGTCTCTAGTCATAAGGATCAAGCCAACGGATCCACTAGAATCTAAAATCTCCGAATGAGATTTTTGGAAAGGAAGGGGTGACTATCACTTATTTCTATAAGAACTACAACTAGGGTGTAGAAGACACATATCGTACCTCAGATAATCTTTGAAGCATCGTGGTCGTAAGCCTCTATTGCCTATAGCTAAGCTCACCCCTATCTTCTTGCTCCCTAATGTCAGGGTGAACCACCTGGGGGTGGTGTCAGTAACATATCAAGTTGTTTCCCACCATTGGTCCCTCAGCTAGCTCCCCCGTCACGTCTTCCACCCTGCGGACCTCCTCGATCGAACCATTTCTGTTGCCTCAGTGTCTCCTCATCCGTCTGTCGGTCATCTGTATGACAGGTCGGGCAGTCACGTGCCATGGGTCCCTATACACTGCATGCATAGCACTACCTGGATGCCAGCCGATTGCCCCCAGACTAGGAGCCCCGCACCACCGACCCCGAGTCATGGGATCATCCTTTGAAAGACATGGCTCACTTGGGCCCATGCATCGGCTGCCTTCTACCTGTTGAAGACTCCGCCGCCTGGGGTCTGCAGGTAGCTCTAGCTATGGGCGCCTGCTCTACCAAGAAACTCTCCATCAAAAGGGCTCTCTAAAGAACCCTAGCCTGGGTAGGGATACTGAGAGACACCATAGAAGCCATGATTTCCCACCTGAGTCCTTTCTCAAAGGATTGATCCCTGATGAAAGGGTCTCGCACCATATTTGTGGAGTAGTGGGAAAGCTCTGTGAACCTTTCCGAGTACTCAACCACTATCATGGTGTCCTGTTGTAGGTGAAGCAGCTCCTGGATGTGTATAGAGTGCTACATTGCAGGGAAAAACTCCTCCTGGAAAATCATCTCAATGTCAACCCAAGTGAGGGTCACCTCATCGTGAGTCCGGATGGTCAAACTCCAACATCTCCCTAGCAAGACCGGTAGAAGGCTCCCTGCCAAGATATACATATTTTTAGGTGGTATCCTCACTAAGAAGAGGACCCACATCATAGCCTCCAGTCAGTCCTCAGTGACCTAAGGATCCATCTCTCCCCTGAACTTGAGAGGTCTCTGTCATTGAAACTCATGTAGGGCGCTAAGCCAACGAACGTCCTCTTCCGGAACCGTCGGTAGTAGATGCTAACCATCGAGTGGTGGTAGCACTGTTGCACCACCCTATGAGGCCATCTCTATAACTGGTCCCTAAATAGACGCCTCGTTTCTAGGCAGGATTTCCTCACGACCTCATATCAGGATCCTGGATGGTCATCCATGTGGAGGCATGCTAAGATAGATCAAGATGTACCACGATTATAAGGCTATAGCTGGTGATCTAACTCTTATTTGAAAATAAGTAGACACTTATGCAACCAGTTTTTTAATTTATTGAGCAGAAAAAAAAATCAATGTCATGTTGTATAGATACGTCGGTCTTCGCACTAACACTGGACTCCCCAAATCTGAAATTAGAACTTAAAAAACTTAAAACTTTTTCCCCAAAACAAAACATCAGACTTCTGGTCTTTTAGGGGGAACTGACCACCCTCTGATACAACTTTTCCACGACCCATCCCCCGGGGCCCATGTCATGACTACCCCAAGCCCGCCTCCCGAAGTCCAGGGGCTGGTGACTAGCGCTGAAGGTGTCAACCTGCAATTTGGAAGCATTACCCTGGATACCTGTATGCACACACATGACCATCCAAGTCCCAACTCACAAAAGAGAATCAATATACCGCTAGATAAACAGAGTGCAGATACAGCTGAAAGAAAGTGATCCAGAATACAAACCCAAGAAAAAGTACAAAAATCTATAAATTATGAAATGTGCTCTGATGGACATATGCAGTAAGACACACCTAATCATGAGAGTAGTGAATCTAATGGAATCCGAAGTAGTATGTCTTGTCTGCCCGATCCTACTAGGCCCTTCCTGGTCCTAGGCCACGAATTCCATTGTCGTAGTGTCCGCATGTCCCATCTTTCTGATCACCCCTATCAAAACAGAAATCGTCTTCACTAGACACAACACGTGTGGGAGAAGCCTGTGAAGGGGTGAGTGACACAGTACTTTGTAGGTACCCCAAAATAAAAATAAATAACATAGATAAATTCCTCAAAGTAAATCCTGAAACACAAGGCAGCTCAAACCAGGTATATTCTAGGGTAGTAATAGTTGCATCTTCAGTCACAAACGTCGAACTCCTCATCCGCTGGAGAACTCCTCCTCTATCGAGTACAGTGGGCCTACCGGGTCACATAGAGTCTCTTCCCACTAACTGTGAACTATTTTGGTACTCATCCCTTATGAGTACCGTGGGTATGCTGGGTCACATAGAGCCACTCCCCATCGTGGGCCTACCGAGTCACATAGACCCGCTTCCCACCTTGGATGAACTAAGTTACTCCTCTTGTTGAGTATCGTGGGTCTTTTGGGTCACACAGAGTCACTACACATCATGGGCCTACTAGGTCACATAGATCTATTTCCCACTGGGCCATCATCGAGCAGTCTTTAGGTCTCATTCTACTATAGGGTTCTATACATAGCGCTCTTGGGAGAACCGCTCCTCAAACCATTCATTTCTTCTCGGCATCCATGAAAGTCAAAACCAGTCATGCCAAAAGATCCACCTCCTTGAGAGGGTCCCAACACCACAAATGTCCCGTTAAGTGGGCGTACGATTTGCAAGATACATGTGTTTTAATAACTAAGGGACCGACTGCGATGGGGCTTGGTCCAACCCAGTTGGACCGACCCGACCAACCCAACTCGAGGGTTCCACATACCTCGGTTCATTATGATAAACCCGACCTAGCCTGGTGTGGGTTGGGGTCAGTCTGGTTTGGCCTGTCCAGTGTTTTAGGCCCAATAGGCCTCGCTGGACCCAGCCCGGTTGGCTGAGGGTCCAGCTTGTCGAGTCGCCTGACAACCCAACCGAGTCCAACCCGGCCCGAAGAGGGTGCAGGTCCGGCCCACCGATGTGGGTCTGGCTCACTAGGTGCGGGTCTGGCTCGCCGGCGTGGTCCGACCCATTGGTAATTGGGACCGGCCCGACCCAGTGAGTTGTGGGTCAGGCCCGCAGTGCGGGTCTAGCCCATTGGGGGTTCACGCCCCATCCGGTTCGCAAGAGGTGGACCTGTTCGCCTTACTGGACGTGGTCGGGAGCCAGATCCATGCCCCACTATCGCCCTGCGGGTCATCGTGGGGCACCTACTCTACCATGATCAAGCGACTGTGCCCCGTTGCACAGGACACGGCTCGGTGCCGCATCCTCTACCCTCCAACGTAGTCAGGAGACCGCATTCGCTGCCTCCAGCCATCGGCTTGACCGGTGGATTCTCCTTCTGCGCCATGGCCTCTTCCGGCAGTGAATTTTCATCCGGTGCTCCATCATGGCACACCACCTCCCACCCACGGCGGCCACCACGGGCCACCGCTGATAGTCTCTAGTGCCACCGTCGGCGCCGATGCACTGACAGATTCTTCCGCAGACTAACAGGTCTGCACCAGTGTTCTGTTCTTCATGCCGCTTGCACCTACATTTTTCAGGGATCATCCTCTCCACCGCAACGGTCTAAAAACTTCTTTTCCTTCAATTAGAATTTTTGTTCATGAAGAAAACCCATGACGGAGGGGCTCGGGCCATGTTCGTGTTGGTTCAGGTCCTCCGCATTAGAAGTTTAAAAAACAAGGGATGTCTGGGGTTTTTTATTTTAATAACAAAGATAATTAAATCCCTAATAAAGAAAACCCAAAGAAGTCACCCTCTCGCAAGAACGCACAGTTCGCATATTAAACTGTTTGTGGGTTAATATGTATTTTTCATTTAGAAATATATGGGGGAAGAACAACGAATTAAAAACCCCTACCTCTTTGAAGTTTGTTGTCACATTTTCTTCCTCTAGGGGTTAAGACATTGAAATCACTTCTCGGATCTGATCTTGAAAAGGAGTTGAAGAAGAAGAAGTTATGCCAGCGTTCTTCATTCTTTGTTGGGGTGGAATTCTGTCAGAGTTTCTCCAAAGAATCTTCCAATTTCTTTAATCCATATTTTCCAAGTGCGTTGAAATATAAATATAATCACATTGTAGCATTCCAATTATGATGCAACATTGCATCGTTACACTATTTTATTTAAGAAACAATGTCATTGTTACGCGTCATTAAACCATCGCTACGCTTCAAGTTTAATGAGCCATTAATGAGCCTCATTGATGTTCATCGTTGTCGCCCTATCGCTGCCCCTCAGCATCTCCATCCACCACTCCAAAGTGAGATAGAAAATAAAATAATTCATTTAAATTATTTTATTATTTTTCTCTAATAGTCTGAAAAATATCTTTTCCACTCATCCCTTGACAGCCAAAGTTAAGTCATTTCTAGGTGAATCCTGGCATTCTAAATTCAATGTTTCTCTCAGATTTTTGATCTAAGAGATGGTTCAAAAGATATAAAATCACATTTTACCATTTATTGAACGTACCTTAAAAAAGATCAAAATCATGTTCTGGGCTCTCCGGACCTCAGAATTACATGTCTCCAAATTTTGCGATCTCAAAATAATTCCATATAAATAAAAACATTAAATTTAAATTTCAATACATTACATTTCGGATATTGAAAATTAAATTTTTATTTATTATTTTACTTTTTTAGTATACAGGAAGGCTTAGAATATTTTTCTTAGGCCTTGACGCACTTTGGGACCACATTCCCAAACTTATTTTTCTTAGGTTTGGGAATGTCTAAGCATTTTTGTATCATATATATATATATATATATATAATTTTATTATATTATTATATTATTATTAGTATTAAAGAAATATATATAAATATGTTTACATATATATATATACTAAATATTATTATTATTATATATTTTTTTATGTTTTTTTATCCCTTTTTTTATTTTATGTTGTGGATTCTTCTTATAGGGGGATTATAAGGTCCTTTTCTCTTCATCCAGAAAAGCTTTAAGGATCTTAAATTAGCTGGATGTGGCTTCTATTGCTTTGATTTCATAAGAAGTGGGTTCTTCTTCAAATGGTTGTGTTGATGCTTTTCGGCGGAAGATTACTAGCATTAGAAGAGTTAGAGATAGATAAGGTAATAGAGGTAGCATGTGGTTGCAGTGGTAGGTGGTGGTTCAACCAGATGGTTGGTATGGGTGGAAGTAGATGGAAGTGGAGTGGTATATGGTAGTTGGCGGTAAATGATCAGGGAGATCGGTTAATAAAAGTGGCAGTATATCAATAATGGCAGAAGTCATTAAGGAGTGGTAGATGGTGGATGCAGTGGTAGTATCACAACGATAGTAACATTGTTGGGTCATACCGGTAGCTTAAGGGAGCTGGCGATAGATGGGGATGGTAGTAGAAGGCCCTGGAAGTAGTTTATTAGCAGTGGAACATCTAGATGGTAGTTGTAGGGGGTGGTGGTGATAGGCTTTGGGAGGAGTGGTAGGAGTAGTTGGTGATGGTATATATGGAGTTTATGGGGGATCTAATACTAGAGGTAGGAGATAGATGATAGCATGGAAGCATGTTCATGGTAGCAGGAGGGTAAGGGATAGTAGTTTCTTGGTGGTGGTAGATACAGGGGAGCTGGCAGTAGCATAGTGAACAATGGCAGTGGTAGATCATTGTAAAATTCACAGATCCATAGATGATAATAGAACAAATTATTCAATAAAATATGATTCAATGGATTCTCCCAAATTGAAATTGAATTCCATAAAAAAAATGTTTGAAATGATTTCAAGGAATTACTTTATGAAATGAAACAATGGTTATGAAATATTTAAATTAAATATAAAAAATATTTTCAAATAATAATCCTTCTGAGAATAAATTCAAAATTCATAAAACAAATTTCAGTATTAAGTGAAAATAAAACTTCAATAAATTTTTGATTCGAAAAAAAAATCAATGGAATAAAATGAAAAAATAAATTTCTTCCAAATTATGTTTATTTAGAGATATGTATGTTTAATCCCCAAAATCCTTATTTAAATAATAAATTCATAGAATTATAGATATATCATCAATTTATTAGTAATTATTAAATCTCTATTAAAAAAAATTCATCATTAAAAAAATAATTCCTCAAAATAGATGTGGAAAAGTGTGTAAACATAGGCCATATCAAACTCCCCCACATATAAGTATTTTTTTACCTTAAACAATTTCATGCATTTTATCTTTATAAAATAGAAAATAATAATTTTTTACAGTTAACTCAAAATGAATCATGTAAAGACATTAATTATATAGGAATAATTTTTTTAAAATGGGATATAATTTTCATGGAATATTCATAGGAGGTCCTCCTTAAGTTAAAATACATACTAGAAATCAATGGGACAAAAATTCATTCACTATTTAAAACTTCATGTCTCCTAAATGAATTCACTCACTAACCTTTATTAATTATATTTTAAGTTACAATTATAATAGTGATAAGAGGTTATATTTAAGTGGAAGTAATATCTTAACAAGAGGCGCATTTAATTGTCACTCTTTCCTTGGTTCTATAGATTCAGTTTTTATCAATTCATTCATACTTCTCAAATGATTTTCATATTATAAAATTGACCCATATTCATTTAGTTTTAATATTCCCCTCACCTTAATGAGATTATTTTTTATAAGGCCCTTTATTTCAATTTTTCCCATCTATTAGTTGTACATTGCATTGTGCAAAGAACTTATTGAGTTTAGATTTTATTTATCTATAGAAATTCACCCAACACCTTTGTCTTAGATACTCACTGTAGGAACCCAATTTACCTTTTCTACTCTAGTTTAAAAAGAATTATATTATTATAATTTGAGTTGTCTCCCTATAGTGATTTATTTTCAAAAGGTTATTCCCCTTTTTTGAGTTCAAATTTCCAATTTTCTCAAGTTATGATCATAATTCCACAAAATTTTATCATATATCACTCCCTTTATCTATTCCAAAATAGAAAATCCATAAAAACATTCTGTAACACCACAAAATAATCATACAACCATAAAAATTTTATAATCAATGTAAAAATCAACAACCATCAGGTTATTATCCACTAGGAAGGACAAAATTTAGGTGTATATTAAAGCCTAAAGACCCTCATTTTTTAAAGAATTTGACAAAATTGGACCATTTTTTACAAAACATCGAGGGGGTTTTGATATATCTAGAATTGAATCATATATTAGCATATAGAAAGACCCCTCTCTCCCACACTTCAAACCCAACATTTTCCCAAATATTTAATCTTAATATGGAAGATATTTTAATTCAAAACAAGTTGACAATTTAATATCTAAAGAATGTTGAAGGGGTTATAGGAAAGTTTAAAAATCAACTTTTCACAAATCCAAATATACTTTCAAAAAAAATTAATGTGCATGGTTTTAAAATTATACATAGAAAAGATATTTTTCAATTCATAAAAAATTAAACCATGTTGAAAAAAAATTAGTAGTGAACAACATTATGAGGGAAGAAGCTTGTTAGGTTTGTTAGCTAGATTTTAAAATTAAACTCAATTAAATTTTCTACTATCTAGAATTCAAAAGGAAAATATCTAAGAATGAATAAAGATTAGAAATTATAAAAATATTGGGGTAAAATCCCCCACACATATTTCATATTAGGATGCGATAATAATGTACAGAATTGAAAAGAAAATCCAAGAAAAACTCCCCTAAAATTGAATATTTTTATTATTTTTTAAAATGAAGTATTCGTGTGTTTGATTTGTGAAAGATCCATATCTACTTCATTTTGGTTCCTAAAAATCTAAAGATATTAACATAATAGTTTAACTTTTATAGTTAAAATTTAAATACAACCAAAGTTTAAGTTAGGGAGTATTATCCAGTTAATCTGGTGCGCTCCTCCTTTTGGCCCTGATTGATTTCCACATGGAATTACTGCCTGATTATTTTCCTACAAGAAAAACCACACAATTAAAAGAAATAATTAAGGAAATAAAATAGGAAAATAATCAAGATAATATATGGATAAACCCCAAGGTTTGTTGTGTTTTGATTGTTCATAGCTGGATAACCTTTAGGTCAATCCCAATTTGGTGGAGGTTGAGGATTATTTCATAGGAACCACCAAATGTAATTCTCAAAAGCTTTAGTGATAAATAATTTTTCAAATATCTTTTTATCAGATTATTTTAAGTCCCACTCATTGATAGTATTGAACCTATTTAAGATTGATGGATAGGAAAAAATAATATATAGGTAATTCCCTTTATTGAAAGCTTAAGGGTTAGTGTGAAAAAGTTATAGAAAATCAACTCTAGGGTGTGAATTTTCTTCTAGTTCAATACAAAACATAATTTCACCCTTGAAAATAGAACATATTTCATCTCCCTCTTTTACACCCATACATATCTCCAACACCTCCTCTTCAACAGTAGTTTCTAAACGTGAATTTTCAACCAGAATTGGGAGTTCCAAAAATTCCTCAGTAGGTGTAGCTTCAAGTTCCTCTTGACTCTCAAAAAAATCATAAAAATTTACTAATTATTTAATACCTACAATAGTAGAAACAAAATTTAAATGTTCTTCAATATAATCAAAGTCAAATAGAAATACATATTCTTCCAAAAAAATCAACTCCCTAAATCATTGTAGTTTGTTCTTCTTCCTGATAGTACAGTTACCCTGGGATTAATTCTGAGTATGATGGGTGGCATTCAACCTCCTCCACCCTCCCTTAAAAATAAACCACCTCATGTGTGTTGTACTTCATAGAAAAATTGATTATGTATTATACTAGTTTAACATGTTCTATCATGAAAAAATTAGCAGATAGATTAGTGCATTAAAAATAATTATAATGAAAATTATAAAAAAAATGATCCTCATAGTGTTTTCTAGATTTATCAGTATCTATAAAACCAATCTTCGCCCATATATTTAAAAGGTACTCAGTATGTGTATCTTTCATCTATATATTTGAATCCAAGGGTATATCAATTTTGAAATTGGTAAAATTCATCTATTTAACATAAAACTCATGGAAAATGTGAGAAACCCCTTGAAGCTCTTTAACTAAGTCTTCTAAGAGTTCTGGCCTCAATTATTATTTAAATTCCTCAATGTGTTCTTCAAAATATTATTGATTCAAAATGTATAACTCTTCCCTAATTCTATAAATGAGAAATCCAACATATATTTTAGATTTTCAGGGAAGTCTCATCATTTTTTTATTTCTTTTTCTAGAATTAAAATTTGAGAAAAGGTGGAAAATACACTAAAGAAAACATTGTATCCCCAATAACAGTACCAAAATTTGACCAAGTACTTATCACAAGGATGTTCAAAGATTCATTTATACACCCTAGATATAGCATGGTGGATAACCTTAGGGTCTCTATCAAGGAAGAAGTGTTGAATGACCTAGTGTTCTTCCCAAAAAAAATGTGGTTTTATATATTTTGAAAGAAAAAAATCAAAATAAGAAAATAGTGATAAAAATAACAATGGGAGTGATGAAACAGTGAATGAACAGAAAATAGAGGAAAGAAAATAAAGTTGTAAATAATAGCCTCAGATCTAGGTTAATCCACCCATAACTACCTATCATAGATTTACTGAAGGATTATATCTTTTTACATCCTTGCTTAGTTCAGGATCAATTTCTTGAGTCACACACCTCTCTCACTCGAAAAGATGAAAAATTATGCAAATAATTACTTCTAGTATATAAACACTCTCCTAAAGTGAAAGCATCACCAATTTGGACCACTCAAGCCAAGAATATATTCTTGGGCTGAAGTAGTTTTCACGTATTCTTCAGTCACGCATCCACTCCCAAAAATTCTCTAGAATTATCAAATAGGATAAGGGTATATATATGAAGGGTAAAGAGTGCAGAACACTTACCTTGAATGGTTGTGCACTTGAATCTCCTTTCACAGTATCAATTTATGCCAAGTGAAATGAAAAATGATGATGATCAGCATGATGTTCGAATCTCCATGAAGCATCAAGTTTCAATTCCTAAAGCTGGACCTACAAATCATTCCTTCATCATTGAAGGTTTGAGATCACAACACACATCAAAGAAGAAAAAATATATAAACTTCATGATTGTATTTAAAAAACTAAAACATCACAAATATACTCACAAAAATAGAAAAAAATGAAAAATTAAATCAAAATGGGAAGAAGAAGAAGAAGGGGGTTACCATTTATAGAAATATTAGTCGATTCCTATATACAGCATACTGAAAAATTGAGGATATCCCTTTAATTATTATGAAATGAAGATAGACACAGTGAAAAAAAATCCTAATAGATAGAAAATACCACATGGTGCGCATTGATGTGTCAATCACCATCTTCCAGTAAAGTGTATATAAGATTATTCAACCTCTCGCAACGACCTGCGATTCCCCTTGAATATGTCATGTAATTCCCCATGATCACTTTTGTTTTCCATTGATATGACCTTTCCCAATTAGGTCAAAAAACTAGAAAGAGGTTATATTAATCATTTATGATATTGGAAATTAAATTTTTATATCTTATTTTACTGTCTTGGCATGCGGGAAGGCGTAGAATATTTTCTTGGTCCTCAACACAGCTTCAGACTGTGCGCCCAAACTCATTTTTCTCTGTCTCGGGCATATATGATCATTTTTTATTTTATATATATATATATATATTAATATATATACTAAATATTATTTTATGTATATATATATATATTGTATATTAATTATTATTATTATATTGTATATTAATTATTATATATTTTTTGTTTTTCTCTCTCTTTTTTCCTTTTTCTCGCACCTTCTTCTTCCTAGGGGGTTCAGCAGTCAATTTCTCAATATCTGGTAAATCTTTGAGGATCTTAAATTTCATTAGTGGTTATTTCTTCATCAAATGGTAGTTTGTAATCTTTTCCCCGGTGGATTATTAGTCATAAGAGAGTTAGTAGTAGATAAGAGAATGAAGGTAGAATGTGTTTGCAGTAGTAGACATTGGTGCGGTTGGATGGTTGAGATGGGTGGTGGTATATATAAGTGTATCAATAAGTGGTAGTCTATGTTAGATGATCAGGGGGAGTGATCGGTGAAAGCGGTGGTAGATTTGGAATAGAATAATACATCAATGACTTGAGTAGTATATGGTGGATTTGGCGGTAGCAGCACGGTGATGGTATCACTATTGTGTCAGACCCATAGTTTGAGTAAGCTGGTGTTGGGTGGAAAAGGTAAAAGAAGTCCCTAGAAATAGTTTTTTGGTGTTATCACATATGGGTAGTAGGAATGGGATGTATTGGCAGTGGGAAGGAATAGCCTGATAAATTTTGTTGCCCCAAACCACCATATGAAATTTTTCTCTAAAATGCATTAATATATACAGTGAAATGGTGAATTTGTTTCCCTCACCCTTGTAATTTTTTACTTTCTTGTCTATTTCTTTAACCTAGGGGATCGTGGGGCTTGCCCCAGGGCCGGCCCTAGTAGTGGGTTCGAGAGAGGAGTGGTAGGTGTTGTTGAGGATGGTAGATTTGGAGTTTATGGTGGATTGCAAACGGGTGGCAGGATATGGATGGCAATAGGGTAGTGTGTGGGTGGTATTAGAAGGTTAAGTGATGGTATATCTAATTGGTGGTAGTAGATGTAGGGGACCTAGCGGTGGCACAATAAATAGTGGCTAGCAGTAGAAAGTCTTGAAATTTATAGATCAACAGATAAAAATATAAAAATATTATTTTATAAAATATGAATCAATAAATTCACCCAAATTAAAATTGAATTTAATAAAAAAAAATAATTTCATTTAATTACTTTATAAAATGAAATAATGATTTTGAAATATTTAAATTCAATCTAAAAAATATTTTCAATTAATAATTATTCAAATAGAAACTTCTATATTAAGAAAAAAATTATAATTTCAATTGAGAGTCATACATTCAAAAATTGTTGATTCCACAAAAAATGTTCTATGGAATAAAATGAAAGAATTAATATCATCCAAATTATGTTTATTTAAAAATATGTATATTTAATCCCAAAAATCATTATTTTAATAAGAAATTTACATAATTACAATTCCAGCATCAATTAATCAAAAAATATTAAATCTTTATTAAAAAATCAATTTCATCATTAAAATGAAATTAATTCCTCAATATAGATGTGTCATAGCATGTAAACATTGGCCACGTCATGATTATAAAAAGTCTTTTATAAGATTATACCCACAAACTAAGGTATAACCCTCCTAATACTTTCCCTAGTTTCTATCCCTACACATTAGTCGTAATCATGATATATATACTTACACAATAGTATGATCATATCAACTATTCAATGCCTAATAGGTATATTTCTCATAATAATAGAGAAACTATCATGAACAGATTGTATAGATCAATACATTTAATTAAAGAACTACTATACAGAACAATAACATGTATATATATGGCTTGTAGACCAACGTGTCAAGTCATGATGTATGAACACACCCAAAATCTCATAAATCACATATCAGCATCATGTTCATCATATTCATCACTCGATTTAAATTTAATCAATATTAATAGAAAAACATAATTTCCCTGCTTTATGAAAACTTAAAGGTCCACTATACAGTGTTGGTAAGGCTCTATCATAGTTTTCATGCCCGAGTCTAAGCCATCATATCTCCTTTCTACCCTATACCAAATCAATAAAAAGAGGATTAAAAAGTTATTAAATATTAATCTTCTGATACCATTTTTTAATATTCTGTCTCAAACCACCAGGTTTGAGTTGTAGTGCCTCATGACCTCATTTGCACCTCCCCATATGCAAGAGGTTGTTGACAATTAGAGAGGGTGTGAGTTCATTAGTGGGGAGACTATACTCTCAGTATCATGTCATGGGATCATACTAAAAAATAAGAAATATAATAAATAATTAGATTATATGTGAAAAAAAAGGATGGAATACATTTCATACAATAAGAAGTAGATTCCAAGGTGGAAAGTATGTCTAGAGGGTAAAGAAGAAATCAAATAAATAAATAAATTATGGGTTTCTATAGATTCTATCTTGGTCTGCTCCAGCTTTATGCTCCCCTACTCAACCATCAATAATAGATCCCTTTCCTTTCGCCGAATATCTATTCATAATCTACAAGTTCACTAAAATGACCAAGGTGTGAGTACAATACTTTATAGAAAACCACCAATGCATACTTAGAATAAGTGAAATATATATATAATAGTGTATGTCATGAAAAAATTAAATTCTCAAATAAACATAAAACTATACATGTTTTGAGTCATTATGCAGTAACCAAGCCTCCATAAAGCTCAGCCCCCACCAACCTCAGATAGTTTCTGGTAAGGATTTTTGGTAAGTCAAAAAAATTATCGCCATTAAGTTAATAAGGATCACCCAATCCAAACAGTGGTATTCATCTGGAATTCCACACATTCCACCATGTCAATTCTCTCACCCCACCCAAGTGGTGGTTGTCAACACAAACACCACATGTTCTTCCATATTGGTCCCTGTTCAGCTATCCATTTAATTACTTACAGCCTAAGTTTATAGTAATCTCATACCAATATCTTATAGTCATCAACTTATGCACATCCCTCTATAGGGGTATCCACACCCACCATTAAGGATGTTTGGACTACGTTGGGTTGGTTAACAAACAACATACATGCATCCCTCTACAAGGATAGTCATTATCACCTTTAAGGATATTTTGGAATACATTCCACCAACCCCATGGCTCCACCGAATCATCTCGATACCTGAAATATAGTTCTATATGAATTACAACACAACCAAAAATACAGTCGTGGAATGGAACAATAAGGCACACTAAGATCAAATGTTAGGAGACACACATATTAACATGGTCATAATAAATCAAGCCTTATGGAAATCGATGTTCCCAAATTCATCTCATAACAGTCATGGGTAAATCAATCATAAACATCATATCATGACAACATCATATACATGACCCAAAATGGAAAGGAACTTCCTACCTAACTATTTTCATGTCAACATCATGGTTCGCTGAAGGTGCCATCATCCGAAGCATGTTCATGCTAACTGAAATATGATCACCCACTAAGGACTCCTGGAATTGATTCTAATCCAATGTGACAAGGTTCTTGAGTAATTCAAAGATAAAGAATCCAAAGGGTAGAACCAGTTCTTACCTGAGGTTTATTTTCAACAATAGGGACCTCAAACTCAGTATAAGAAGGGAGGAAGGATTTCTGAGAATATATGAGACTCTACTATGCATGATAGGATGTTGCATCATGGAGGTGTATTAGAAACCACCACCACAACATGGGGAACTCACCATGGTGTAGAGGCGCACCAAAAGAAACCACCATAACAAAGGTTGGAACACCATGACATAAGGGTGTGATAAAATAAGAACACGATGGAACAAGTTCATGTGTTACAACATGGATAGTACTAGAAAATTAACCTCTGGAGGGAAAGGATAAAGACTACAGAATGGAACTGTATTGGAACTATAACCCCTACAGTGCAAGGAAAGGTCTATGACATGTATTTCTCTCTATATCCATTTGGATATCCCTAAAAGGATACTAGATGAAGATGGAGGAACATATATATAAAATAGATCATCATAGTTTTAATTCCATGCGAAAACAATTCATAAAACCTCATTAAAAACCCTTATTTAAATTTGAAATGCATTCCTTGAATTAAAATCGTAACAGCCATTCAAGGATTTGATTCCCCAAGAAAAATGATTGATGAATGGTTATTATAGCTATTTGTAACTGATATGGAATGAGGTGTTGTAGCATGGTTTAATCCATTAGGGAATGAACTCCTTGAACCATCCCTCTACACCCAAGGATATGGTGTATCCCTTCATCACTAAAAACACCACGATGCATCCTCGGATGTCAAGTACATTAAGATGTCATCAATGAATACTACCATGAACTCATCTAGGAAAGACTGAAAGATCCGGTTCATGGGTCCCATGAACACTGCTTGGGTGTTTTTCATGTTTAACGGCATCACCAAGTACTCATAGATACCATAGTGACATACAAATTCTGTTTTCAGTATATCCCCATCATATTCTCTCAACTGGTGATAGCCTGATCTGAGGTCGATCTTTGGGAAAAATATCTCCCCTCTCAACTGATATAAGAGGTCATAGATCCTTGGTAATGGATACTTATTCTTCATGGTCACCTAGTTTAAGTGTCGGTAGTCCATACATAACCCCAATCTCTCATCCGCCTTCTTAGAGAACAGCACTGGGGCTACCCAATGGGAAACATTAGGTCTCACAAATCCATTCTCCTACAAGTCATCCAACTAAACCCTAATCTGAAAAATCTTTGAGGGATCTTTAAAATATGTTGGTGCAGATATCAAGTTCGTCCTAGGATGCAATTCAATATAGGATTCTATCTCTCGATAGGGAGGTAAACCTTGTATGTCCTTAGGATATAGGTCATCATACTCCACACACATCATATGAATTTTAGTGGCTCATAGCATCCATAACTCCATGATTCATGCTATCCAACTTGTGGCTAATTGTATTCACTCTCTTATTTTTTATCTTGTTTTTCTCTTCTAAGTTTTCCTTTACACCCAAAAAGGAAAACCTCATCCCATCATGGTGGACATACTATATCCTCCACCTAAAATAGTAAATCTAGGAATGATTTGTGGATAGTTAGTCCATACCTAAAATGACATCATAAGGCATCATCACTACTATAAAGAGATCTCATAGAAAACTCTCACCTTCAAGAATCAAATCACACTATAGACATAAGTGTACAATCATTGAGTCACCGCCTATTGGAGTCTCCAACCACAAGGGTCGAGCTAATGGCTCAACCAGAATTGTTAAGTCTCAATAAAAATAAGTGGAAAGGAAGAAATGACTCACACTTGTGTCTATCAATACTATAGCTAAAGTAGAGAAGAAAAATATCATACCTCATATCATACATGGATCCTTGAGGTCATATTCCTTTATATCCTTCATATGGACTCATCCATAGCCACCATCTCTCTAATTCTAGCGTCAAACACTTGGGGTGGTAGTGGTAAGAGGTCAAACCTATGAATACCTCATGTTGCTTTATTGACCCCTCTACCATGTCTTCATCCCTACAGACCACCCTTCTCCTACCTCTGTATCTAACGTGATGGTCCCTTGACTGTCTCTTGATCAGATTTATGATGTGTTGGAAAATCCCAAGCTAGATGTACCCAACCATCATGGTAGAAACACCACCTCTCCCTCATCTGATTTGAGCCATCCTAAGAGCCCTGAACTGTTGACCCTATGTCCCGGGATCAACTCCTAAAGTGTCTAACATGCTTGGATTCATATGACTACCTTTATATTTCTGCTTCTGATGTCTCAGCTTATGGGTTCCCACTACCTTCACCCATTTTCAGTTCATTATCTTATAGGAATCTCTCCACCACCAAGTCCTGCTCAAGCACCCCTACATAGGTGGGAATGAAAAGGGATGTCACTAAATCATTGACATCCTAGCGTAATACCTACTCAAAGATCTATTATTAGAAGAATGGATCCCACACCATATTCAAGGAGTAATGTGAGATACCATTAAACCTCTTAGAGTACTCCAACATGGTCAAACTACCCTACTATAGATAAAGAATCTTCTGTATGCGCTCTGATCACAATGTTTTTTTATAGAACTCATCAATGAAGAGACACTCAAAGTCTGACCAGGAGATATATGTCTCATTGCGTGACTGAGCCACTAAACTCCACCATCTCCCAGCATATCCTAGAATAAGATGCTCCATGAGGACCACTATCTAATATTCTAGAATCTTCACATGGTGAAAATTTTGAGTGACTACCTTTATCAAGTCCTCATCCACCTATGAGTATAGCTCACCCCAAAACCTGAGAGGTCACTACTTATGGAACTTGTGCAGTGCACTCAGCCTGTATACATCATATGATATCACTACCATCACTAGATACTTCTCAATAGGTGGTAGTATTACTAGTAAACCACTTAAAGGTTCTATCTCCAATATAGGCCCATTTACTAAAGCCTCATCACTCGATGGATCATCCTCATGATCAAGAAGTTTAATCCTTAATGGTTGTATATGAAAATGCATCCAGAAATAAAATAAGATGTACCATGGTTAAAAGAGTATACCTGGGGATATAACTCAAGAATAACATTGAAAACAGAACCCATTATTATACGATGCATGTACCAATTTTTTCCCCATAATTAATCTCTACATGTACTGATTCTAAAGGTATGTTATTGGAGTCCTGTTGTATGGATACATCAGTTTCCACACCAACACTGGAGTCCCTGGCCTGAAATTAAAACTTGAAACTCTTAACATTGTTTCACCAAACCAATATCACTAACAATGGTCCTAAGGTATAACTGACTACTCTGATACCACTCTTTCATGACCCAAATCATTAGGGTCTGACCTCTGACTACCTCAATCCTGCCTATAATATGCCTAGGATGGAGACTAGCACTGAGTAGACATATCCCACAAATGGGATGCATTATCCTAATTTACATGTACACATGAAAAAATCCCAATGTTCGTACAATTATGAAATGTAAAACAACTAAAACAAATGCTTATATATGTCTATAATCCCACAACCAAAGTATGATAGTAAGTACCGAAAGTAAAAACGAGGCCAGATACAAGACCAACAAAAAACTATAAAGATTACAACATGTTACAAGGGATATGACTACAATCAAACACAAGTTCCTAGGAAACACCTTGGTTTGTCTAGCTCAAGCTACACTCCACCAAATCTACATCCTCCCAGGACACTTCCAAAAGTTTCATCATCTGTATAAGACATGACACATGCAGGAAGATCCCATGCAGGGGTGAGTATAACAATACCCAGTAAGACACCCTGAAAACATTAAACACAAAGCACCAATTATAGTTATCTTAGTACATGTATATAAAAATAAATTTATAACATAAAACACCCATATATACTCAGGAAGGACACCACACCACCAGAAAGTCACAATCAACTACCATCCATAGGATTATTCTCAAAGAAATGCTCATTTTGGGAGAATCCACTCCATGATCCATGCCAACACTGGAGACTCATCCAAGAGGTAAAGATCATTGGGCCCAGCCTAAGAAATATCACTAGTCTTATAAGACCTTGATACTCAGATAGAGGGATATGCTGAGGATAGTTGGGGGACACCACGAACCCAATCTGGATCGACCCACTATGTAGGGGGTTGTATTCCAATGATACCATGAACCCTACTGATAAAGACTTCTTGATAGAGGGTCAATTACCAGCTCAAGGAGGTCATGTTGATTCCACAAACCCATCCTAGGTTATAAAGATGATAGAATATCACACACTAGTCTCACATACGGACTCCATGAACTCTATCTAAGGAAATTCCTTTATAAGTGATCACAATCCTATGATGTGGATGTAATGTTGCATTGTACCCTCGAGGGAAAGGACTGAGGGGAACTCACTCAACTGAAAATAGTCTAAAATAAAGATATTAAGAACTCTAATTTATCTCTAAGTGAGTACATGGAGTGTATGTAGCATACACAGTGTGCCTTGCTCAACCTAGATCTTCCTGGGTGTTTCTTCCTCACATGACATGTAATTATCCATATAAACTACATGTTGGTAAATAACATGGAATGTAGTAATTGTTTGACACCCTATCTATGTCATATGGTTATGTCTATGTACCACTGGTTGTGACCCTATACAAACCCGTATAAACTTGTCCATGTTTGTGTCTAAGTACATGGTGTGTCCATGCCTTTGTACTCCTAGTTGTTATTGTGTACCTTATGAAGTACACATCAATATCTCATGGAGGGGTTACATGGAGTGTGACCATATAACATGTCATGTGATACTTAAATCCATCTAAAACCCTAGTGTAATAGTCAGGGGGTCCCACATGGCATGTAATCCCAAAATACATGTCGTGTAGATCATGATTTTTCAGATCCTTCAGGATCTTACACTGTATAGTCCTACATATCTCTAAAGAATACACCCTTATTACAACCTTTATATCAAGGGTGTTCCTAGCCTCTAGTCACTAAAGATCATGATTCTAGGCTTCAAATATTCTCAGGAAACATCTTCTCACTCCATACATAGTCGCCTTGTCGAAACTGATTTAAATCAATATCACTAATCTATTCTGATCCACCTCCCATAATCCACCACAATCATCACACCATGATCACACCATCATTCAAGAACTATACATACAGTATTGATCAATTTCACTAAATAATGGTTGAATAAATATCAAATAATAGGTCTTCATCAAACCACTGGAGAAAAGAAACACTTGTGATGAAATTGGAAAGAACAGGGGAATAAATCCAAAATTCATCAAATGTGAGGAATGGATCTCAAAATTTCTTCGTTTGGACTAGATTAATTATCATAGAAAAGGTAAAATTAAAGAAGAATAAAACACAATGAAAAAAATACAATTCCATCAAATTAAATCTACTAAATATGTGTGTATCAATTATTTTTAGGTAATTGGTATGTATTCTTCCAGTATTAAAATTTTTTGATGAATAACGGTTATGCGTTTCCATCATTGACAAGATCGATGAACTTTTTTGGTACAATGATCCTCGATATGATCTTAATATATCATTGTTCTCCAAGAGTTCTCTCAAACAATCATCTATATCTCTAGGGTTTGATCATCTAACCCTGAGGAAAATCTCATAACCGTATAATTAATGGAGAGAAGGTCACTGTTTCTGATAAAAATAAAATAAATCAATTTAATTTATTTATTTTATTAACTCCACGTCTATGATGAATTTTCACAAATTCCACACACCGACAAAGATTCTTTCACACTTAGGGTAAAACCCACATTCTAAACTCAATGGTTCCTTTGGATTTCTGATCTAAGCTGTCACGACCCGTCCTCAGGGCCCATGTCGTGACTACCCCAAGCCCGCCTTCCATAGGCCAAGAGCTGGTGACTAGCACCAAAGGCGTAAATCCCGATAAAAAGGGAAGGCATTGCCTTTTTATAAGTAAACAAACACAATAGAGTAAGAAAGTAAAGCAAGCACTAAGTAAAACTGAGTACAAAAGTAGGTGTTGAAAGTAAATGGGCCAGTATACAAACCCAACTGAAAGTACAGTACAACTAAAAAGAAATTACAATAATAGTAAAGTAAAGCAGCAACTACCAAGTCGTCCTCCGGATATCCCACCTGAAGGGTGGGTACAGATGGTCTCCTCAGCTCCTCAGGTCCGTCCGTCCACCCCGTGTATCTCCCGCCAAGTGGTCCACCTATGGGTACCGTCCAGCTCCACAAGCCTCCATCTAAATCAGTGTTTTCCATCGTCTACATCCAACACAATGCAGTGCGGGCATAGCCCGTGCAGGGGTGAGTATATGATACTCAGTAGGGACCCTGAGACCACCAAAGGTCTCCCAGAATCCACAAAGGATAAACCAAAAAGGAAAGATACAAACACGAAGTATCAACCAACTCTACTTATGTATATGCTCATACATATACCTAAGTCATCAATCTAAGTTCGACTCCAACTTCTGATCCCAAGCACAACCCAGTCCACACAGGAAAGAAGTCAATCATACTGACGGTAATGATTCAAAGTCAAGACTGAGCTCACACATGTATACTACTCACGAAGAGGGGTGGAGATGATTAGATGTAGGCTCTGAATCATCTCCTTTGCCGAACCCACATAGGATCCAAGTACAGAATTCATCGTTGCCGAACCCACATAGGATCCAAGTACAGTAACCATTGTTGTCGAACCCACGTAGGATCCAAGTACAGTCGTCAATGCTGCCGAACCCACGGAGGAACCAAGTACAATCGTCCTCATTGCCGAACCCACGTAGGATCCAAGTACAGTCGTCCTCACTACCGAACCCATGTAGTATCCAAGTACAGTCGTCTTCATCGTCGAACCGACGGAGGATCCCAGCACGGTAGTCGTCGCAGTCGCAGCCAGCTCTAGGGTTCCTGCACACAGCGTACTCGATTCCAGGAGGGTCCGATCCACAAGTAAAAAGGGTTATCGATACATCAACTGTCACGGAGTCCATAGTTGATGTACCTCGAAGTTCCCTCTCGTCAAAAGGAACCCAACGCAAAATACGGTGCGTCAATCGGACGCCCGGTCTGAGAGATATTGGCTTTTTTGTTCCAGGGTCCCGGTTGGAAATATACTCATTCCAAAACCAGCCATTTTCCAAAGATACTCAAAAATCACTTAGAGCATCGCAAAAGTAATTCCTTGTAGATAGGATCCCAGTGTCGCGGACAGTGCATCGATCGGACGTGCGGTCTTTAAGTTATTCATGTTTAAGTGAATAACGGGTTCGTCCCGTTAAGCCCAGTGGGCTGGCGGGTCGGGTCACCCAGTTTGGCAGGTCCCACCCGGCATGGGTGTCGGATCGGCCCGAGGGAAAACACAGCTCGGCCCGAAGGACGCGGCCCATCCCGAAGTGGCGCGGCCCGGCCCGGCGCAGCGCGGTTCGCCCCGGCGCGGCGCGGCCCGCCACGGTGAGGCGCGGCCCGGCTGGCTCGGCCAACTGGCCGATCGGTCCTAGGCGGGGGGCACGGCCCCCGACTGCCCGAATCGGCGGTGCCAAGCAGCGCCGCCCTCCCAAACCGGCCAGCTAGGTCGGCTGGCCTTCTGGCGCAAACGGCCCACACAGTGGGGCGCGGCTCTTCCGGCGCGACGCCCTCCTAGCGTGGCGGCTCCCCTTTGCCCGGCCGGCCAGTTATTTCGTAGAAGCGGCCCGCCCTATGCAGGTCATGGTTTCCGCAGCGCGGCGTCGTGGGGTGTCGTGGTTCCTTCATGTGCGTCCGGCGCTCGGTTGCCGCCTTTGTTCGTCACCACTTCCCGATTCCAAAAAAGACAAGAAACGGTGGAGGGTCGCCGGGCCATGTTTGTTCGACCCGCTCCCTCCATGTAAGATGGTAACAATCAGCCAAGATGTTCACTCGAATACAACAAGATTGAAGGAGTAATTTATTTTAAATAAATTAAGCAAACCCCCTACCTCGTAATATTGATGTCGCATGTTGGGCATCGTGGAGGACGGCGTCGCGGGGTGAGGTTTTGTAGACGTCGTCGGAGTGCGTCCGAGGAGGAAGTGGCGTCTCCTCTCTTGTCGTGGAGAAGAGAATGGGTGGAGCGTCTTTGTTCTTCGTGGAATCGGCATTCTTCGTTGAAGAAATCGTCATTCTTCGTCAGAGGGCGGTGTTCTTCAAAAACTCAAGAGCTCTCACAATCCTCCTTAGCACAACCAAAGCCCACCTCCTAGTAAAATAATAGGCTCCTCCTATTATTTTATTACACATACAATTTAGCTTTCAAAATCAAAATCACCTCATTAATTAAATGCGTTGGAAATTAATTAAAGGGAGGGAGAGTAGAGATCCTCATTAAATTGAGGGGTTGTCATGGATTAATGGAGTGAGGAAGGTGGAGAGATTGGCAATTAAAGTGGGGTTTCCAAATTAATGAGGGGGTTTAAGGAGTTTAGAGGAAAATAAATGGTTGGCTCTCGTGTGGGCCCCATCTATTTAACATCCACACTTGGGTAGTTAGGTGGCTATGGGTCCCACCCTTAACTACCTGTGGGAGGAATTAACCTCCTTAGATACATAATAAAATTGTACAAACAATTTTATTTACTTCTTAATTAAACCCCAGTAAATAATTATCAACCTTCTTAAAACACAATTGCGGTAAAGGTCCCCTTAAGAAATTATCAGCGTTGTGAGTTCATCGGTGCCCTCGGATTTCAATTCCGAGCACTGGTTCAAAATATTGAAAAACCCGCTCGTTCGTTCACTGAATGTACCCGAGCTAAACTTCAGAAATTGATTCCAGGCACACTGGGCCTCGGAATCAAGTTTCGTCAGAATACAAAGACTCATAAAATTCCAAAGTATTTAAGAAAAAAAATTACTTTAAATTTCTGGGTCTTTACATTACTCCCACCTCAAGGATTTACATCCCCGTAAAGATACAACATAAACTAGGGAAACAAATGAGGGTACTAAGCACGCATTTGAGCCTCCCTCTCCCATGTGCTCTCCTGAAGGTTCCCTTTCTGCCATCGAATGTGCACCACAGGAATTGATCATCCATGTAGGACCCGCTCCTGTCGATCCTCGATCTCCACCGAAACCTCTATGAATGTAGCCCCGTCATCGATGTCCATATCCCCGTGGTCGATGATGTGGGTCGGGTCGTGCACTTATCTCCTTAGCTGAGACATGTGGAAGAAGTCATGCACCTGGTGTGACTGAGGTGGAAGGGACAGGCGGTAAGCCACCTTGCCTAAACTACTAAGGACCTGGAATGGTCCGATGAAGCACGGAGATAACTTGTCGCCCCTTTTAAATCTCTGTAGTCCACATCGAGGTGAGACCCGTAAGAAGACATGGTTGCCATCCTCGAACTCCAGTAGTCTCCATCTCCTATCAGCATAGGACTTCTGTCTGCTCGGTGTAGTCCTCATCCGCTCCTAGATGATCTGCACCTTCTCCGTTGTAGCATGAACCAACTCTGTTCCTACGAGTGCAGACTCCCCTGGGTCAGTTCAGCACAGAGGTGATCTGTAAGTTCGGTCGTACAGTGCCTTGTATGGTTCCATCCCAATGGTGGAGTGGTAGCTATTGTTGTATGAAAACTCCAACAAGGGTAGGTGATCCTCCCAGCTGTGACCAAAGTCAATGACACATGCACGGATCATGTCCTCGAGTGTCTGAATGGTCCTCTCCATCTGGACATCTGTCTGAGGATGAAAGGTTGTGCTCAGGTGTAGCTGCGTCCCAAATGCCTCCTATAACCCCTTCCAAATCTAGGAAGTAAAGTGAGCATCTCGATCGGAGATGATAGATGATGTCACACCATGAAGTCGTACGATATCTTGAATGTAGAGGCCTCCCAAGCTCTCTACTGAGCCCTTCTCTCTGATCGGTAGGAAGTGGGACGACTTGGTGATTCGGTCTATGATCACCCAGATAGATTCGTGTCCTATGGAAGTACGTGGGAGCCCCGTCACAATATCCATGGATATCCCATCCCACTTCCACTCCAGAACCTCTAAGGGTTATACCAAGCCTACTGGTACCTGGTGCTCCGCCTTCACTTGCTGGCAAGTGAGGCATCATGAAATGAACTCTGATATAGCCTTCTTCATACCCGGCCACCAGTGATGTCATCTGAGGTCCTGGTACATCTTCACCACTCCAGAATGTACCTCTAGAGGGGAAGTGCGAAACTCCCTCAGCACTTCCTCCTACAGTGCAACTGGTACCATGGTACGTCCCCTGAAGAGGATGACGTGTTCTCCTCCTTTAGAAAATACATTAGGGTCCTTCCCTATGGAAATATGAGAACGTCGCATCTCACAATCAACGTCCCCACGCTTTGCCTCTCTGACCCACTGAAGTAGTGGAGGAGTGACTGTGAGGGACTGTAGAAAGGCTGCCCCATCTCTATCCATGAAGGATATCTACAAAGCGGCTAACTGCTCTGTTGCCTCTCCAAGTAGTTGAATGCCCGATCTCCTCCTGAGAGCATCAACTACTATGTTCCCCTTCCCAGGAGTATAGACTATCTCAAATTCATAGTCCTAGAGGAACTCAAGCCATCATAGCTGTCTCAGGTTCAGTTCCTTCTGCAAGAATATTACTTGAGACTCTGGTGGTTAGAGTAGACTGTAAAGCGCTCACCCGTCAGATAGTGCCGCCACATCTTCAGGGAGAAGACCACTGCTGCTAACTCCAGGTCATGGGTAGCGTAGTACTGCTCATGCTTCCTCAACTATCGTGAACCATAGGTAATCACTGCCCGCTCCTGCATCAGGACACACCCGAGTCCGGTCCCTGATGTGTTGCAGTATACCACTTACCCAACGCCCTCCTCTGGTAGCCTCCAGATGGGAGCACTGGTCAATCTCTGTCTCAGTTCCTGGAAGCTCTGCTGGAATCTATCTGACCACATGAAGGGATTCCCCTTCTTCGTTAATGGTAAGAGCAGTGCAGCAACTCTGGAGAAGTTTGGCACAAATCTCTGATAGTATCTAGCCAGAACTAGGAAACTCCGCACCTCCGTCACACTCCCGGGTGGTTCCCAAGAAAGTATTGCCTCGATCTTTGTAGGATCCATAGCAACTCCTGCCTCCGAGATGATGTTCCCCAAGAAGTGAACCTCTTGAATCCATAAATGGAACTTTGAGAGCTTACCATAAAGTTGGTGCTCTCAAAGTGTGTCCAGTGCAACCTGCAAGTGGTAGGCGTGCTCCTCCTTAGTAGTTGAGTAAATCAGTATGTCGTCGATGAAGACCACGATAAAACGATCGAGGTAAGGATGGAAGATCCTATTCATGAGACTCGTGAACACTACTGGTGCCTTTTTTATGCTGAAGGGAATAACCAAGAACTCTTAGTGGTCATACCGACACCTAAAGGCTATCTTCTGCACATCCTCATCTCGAACTCTGAGATGATGATAACCTGACCAGAGGTATATCCTTGAGAACCATCATTCTCCCTTGATCTTATCAAAGAGGTTATCAATCCTCAGAAGTGGATACTTGTTCCTCACGGTCACTTGATTCAAGCGATGGGAGTCGACACATAGTCGTAAGCTCCCATCTGCCTTCCTGGCGAATAAAATCAGAGAAGCCCAGGGTGAAACACTAGGTCGGATGAATCCCTTTTCCTGTAAGTCCTCCAACTATACCCGTAGCTCACGAAGCACAGTGGGAGCCATCCGATATGCTGGATTAGATATTAGTGATGTTCTGGGGTATAGGTCAAGGTAGAAGTATACCTCTCTGCGAGGAGGTATTCCTGGAACGTCTTCAGGAAAAACGTCCACATACTGATCCACCACAATAGGAAAACTAAGACTCTGCACATCAACTGATCCTAGGATGAGACTAGGTAACTGATGTGTGATCGGATACCCTCTCATATGTGTAAGTCTATCCTGCACTGTAAAGGATCCCTTCTCGCTGGTGAATGTGAACCTACTCCCATCTGTACGGACACACCGCACTTTGCACCTAATATAGTTGATCTGAGCATGGACTGTAGATAACCAGTCCATACCCAAGATGAAGTCGTAAGGCCTCGACGCTGCTACAAGAAGATCCCAGTCATAGCTATTGCCTCCTAGAGTAATCTCACACTGCCGGAACCAGTGCTTAATTGTCAAGTCTGCTCTGGTAGGAGTCTCTAGCCGTCAGGATCGAGCCAATGGCTTCTTCGGAATCTCCGAGCTCCGAACAAGGGTAGAGACAATAAAAGAATGACTTGCACTTGTGTCTATAAGAACTGCAACAAGGGTGGAGTAGACACAAATAATACCTCGAATCATCTCAGGTGTGTCGTGGTCATAGGCCTCGACTTCCTGGAGCTGAGCATGTCCCTGTCTGCCAGCTCCATGTGGTTGGGGTAGTCCTCTTGGTGGCGGTGGTGGTAGAGCCTCGAAGCGTTGTCCACCACCTCATGCACGACCAGCTCCTCTGCCTCGTCCGCCTGCTCCTTGCGGACCACCACGGTCGAACCTCTTCCTCTTCCTAGGAGGTCCCTCTACTGTCTGTTGCTCCTCTGCATGGCGGGTCAGGCAGTCATGATCCATGTGGTCCTGCCCACCGCATGCATAGCACTGCCTGCCTCTCGTATGACTGGCTCTGCTGTGAGTACCCCGCACATCTGAACCAGTATCCTGAGGTTGCCCACCTAATGTCCTGGTCCGCTTAGACCTTTGTGACATATGTCTACTGCCAGCTTCAGAAGACTCCGCTACGTGTCGCCCTGTAGTGGGTCTCGCTGCTGGCGTCGACTCAGCAAGAAAGCTCTCCACAAGAAGGGATCGCTCCAGTACTCTTACCTACGTCAGAATAATGAGGGAGATCATCAAAGCCCTGATCCCATGTCTCAGTCCATGCTCAAAGGTCTGGGCCTAGAAGAATAGGTCTCGTACCATGTTCGTGGAGTAGCGCGAGAGGTTGGTAAATCTCACCGAGTACTGGGCTACTCTCATGCAGCACCGCCACAGCTGTAGTAACTCCTGGATGTGCACCGCACAGAGGGTGGCTGGAACAAACTCTGAGCGGAAGAGTCTCTCAAACTCCATCCAAAGTAGAGATACCTCGTCGTGCACCTAGAGCATCAGACTCCACCATCTACCTGCTTCTGCATTCAGTACACTCGCGGCAAGGATCACCATAAGGTCGGCTGGTGTCCGTACCAATCTGAAGACTCTGACGATAGCCTCCAGCCAATCCTCGACTGCCTGAGGGTCCGTCTCTCCATGGAACCTGGGCGGCCTTTTTCACTGAAACTCATGCAACGCACTCAGGCGGTGTGCACTCTCTGCTGTTGGGGATGGTGGTATCGGTGGCCCAATGGGTATTGGTACTACTGGTGCCCCTGCTGTAATGGGGCCCTACACCGAGGCCTCATCGCTCGGTGGGCTGCCATCCCGCACATAACTATGAACCCTAGCTGGCTGCCTTCGTGGGGCCATCTTGAGAAGAAAAAGGTGCGCCATGGTTAGTATAGTATACCTGGTGAGATGATATAAAGTAATCATAGAGAAAACTTCTGAAACACACTTGCAATCAATGTTTTCATGCATTGAGTTGGAAATCAGAATTTAGGGTCCTGGTGTATGGATACGTCAGCCACTGAACCAATACTGGACTCCCTGGACTGATAACCACACTCAATACTCTAAACACTATTGCTTCATAGAAAGAAATAATCAGATTCCTACATTCTGCTGTAGAACCGACTCCTCTGATACCAATTTGTCACGACCCGTCCTTAGGGCCCGTGTTCCATAGGCTAGGGGATGGCGACTAGCACCAAAGGCGTAAATCCAGATAAAAAGGGAAATTTTTATAAGTAAACAAATACAACAGAGTATGCAAGTGAAGAAAGAACTAAGTAAAACTGAGTACAAAAGTAGGTGCAGAAAGTAAATGGGCCAGTATACAAACCCAACTGAAAGTATAGTACAACTTAAAAGAAAGTACAATAGCAGTAAAGTAAAGCAGCAACTGCCAAGTCGTCCTCCGGATATCCCACTTGAAGGGTGGGTATAGATGGTCTCCTCAGCTCCTCGGATCCGGTCGTCCACACCGTGTATGTCCTGCCAATTGGTCCACCTCCGGGTACCGTCCAGCTCCACAATCCTCCATCTCGATCAGTGTTGTCGGTTTTCTACATCCAACACAACGTAGTTCGGGCATAGCCCATGCAGGGGTGAGTATAAGATACTCAGTAGGGACCCCGAGACCACCGAAGGTCTCCCAGAATCCACAAAGGATAAACGAAAAAGGAAAGATACAAACACGAAGTATCAACCAACTCTACTTAGGTATATTTCCATACATATACCTAAGTCATCAATCTCAGTTCGGCTCTAACTTCCGACCCCAAGAACAACCCAGTCCACATAGGAAAGAAGTCAATCACACTGATGGTAATGATTGAAATCCAAGACTCATCTCGCATAGGTATACTACTCATGAAGAGGGGTGGAGATGATTAGATGTAGCCTCTGAATCATCTCCTCTGGAAAACCCATGTAGGATCCAAGTACAGAATTCATTGTTGTCAAAACCATGTAGGATCAAAGTACAGTAATCATCGCTGTCGAACCCACCTAGGATCCAAGTACAATCGTCATCACTGCCGAACCCACGGAGGATCGAAGTACAGTCGTCCTCACTGCCAAACCCACATAGGATCCAAGTACAGTCATCCTCACTGTCAAACCCACTTAGGATCCAATTACAGTCATCTTCATTGTTGAACCCATGGAGGATCCCAACACGGTAGTCATCGCAATCGCAGCCAGCTCTAGGGTTCCCGCACACATCGTACTCGATTCCAGGAGGGTCCACTCCACGAGTAAAAAGGGGGGTCGATACATCAACTTTCACAGAGTCCAGAGTTGATGTATCCCGAAGTTCCGTCTCGTCAAAAGGAACCCAATGCGACAGACGGTGCGTCAATCGGACGCTCGGTCTGAGAGATATTGGCTTTTTCATTCCAAGGGCCCTGTTGGAAATATACTCGTTCCAAACCCGGTCGTTTTCCAAAGATGCCCAAAAATCACTTAGAGTATCGCAAAATGAAAGCCTCATAGATAGGATCTCAGTTCCGCGGATGGCACGTCGATCGGACGTGCGGTCTTTAAGTTATTCACGTTTAAGTGAATAACGGGCTCGACCCGTTAAGCTCAGTGGGCTGGCAAGTTGGGTCACCCAGTTTGGCAGGTCCGACCCGGTAGGGGTGTCAGACCGGCCTGAGGGAAAATGCAGCTCGACTTGAAGGACGCAGCCTGGCCTGAAGTGGCGCGGCCCAACGGGGCGCGGCCCGGCCTGACGGGGCGCGGCCTGGCTCAGACCGGCCAACTGGCTGAGCGGTCCGAGGTGGGGGGCGCGGCCCCCGGCTGCCCGAACCGGCGGCGCCGCCCTCCCAAACTGGCCAGATAGGCTGGCCGGCCTTCTGGCGCAAGCGGCCCGCACAGCGGTCCGGGCCGTGGCTCTTCTAGCACAGCGCCCTCCTGGCACCACGGATCTGCTCTGCCTAGTCGGCCGACGGGCCAGCAGGTTCTTCCGCCGAAGCTTCCCGCCCTATGCGGGCTACAGTTTCCGAAGCACAGTGTTGTGGGGCGCCGCAGTTCCTTCATGTTCATCCATCGCTCGATTTCCGACTTTGTTCATCATTGCTTCCTGATTCCAGACAAGACAAGAAATGACGGAGGGTTGTCAGGCTGTGTTTGTTCAGCCCGCGCCATCTGCGTAAGACGGTAACAATCGGGCAAGATGTTCACTTGAATACAACAAGATCGAAGAAGTAATTTATATTAAATAAATTAAGCAAACCCCTACCTCAAAATATTGATGTCGCACATCGGGCGTCGTGGAGGACGGCGTCGCAGGGTGAGGTTTCGTAGACGTCGTCGGAGTGCGCCCGAGGAGGAAGCAGCGTCTCCTCTCTTGTCATGGAGAATAGAATGGGTGGCGTGTCATCATTCTTTGTGGAACCAGCATTCTTCATTGAATAAATCATCATTCTTCGTTGGAGGGTGTTGTTCTTCAAAAACTCAAGAGCTCTCCCAATCCTCCTTAGCACAACGAAAGCCCTCCTCCCAGTAAAATAATAGGCTCCTCCTATTATTTTATTACACATGCAATTTAACTTTCAAAATCCAAATCACCTCATTAATTAAATGCATTGGAAATTAATTAAAGGGAGGGAGAGTAAAGATCCTCATTAAATTGAGGGGTTTTCATGGATTAATGGAGTGAGGGAAGTGGAGAGATTGGCAATTAAAGGGGGGTTTCCAAATTAATGAGGGGTTTTAAGGATTTTAGAGGAAAATAAATGGTTGGAGCTCGTGTGGGACCCACATATCTAACATCCACACTTGGGTAGTTAGGTGGTTGTGGGTGCCACCCTTAACTACCCATGGGGGTAATTAACCTCCTTAGATACATAATAAAATTGTACAAACAATTTTATTTACTTCCTAATTAAACCCCAATAAATAATTCTCAACCCGCTTAAAACGCAACTGCAGTAAAGGTCCCCTTAAGAAATTACCGGTGCTACGAGTTCATCGGTGCCCTCAGATTTCAATTCCGAGCACCGGTTTAAAAGATAGAAAAACTCGCTCGTTCGTTCACTGAATGTACCCGATCTAAACTTTGGAAATTGATTCCGGGCACACTGGGCCTCGGAATCAAGTGTCGTCAGAAGCCACGGACTCATGAAATTCCAAAGTATTTAAGAAAAAAATTCCTTGAAATTTTCGGGTCTTTACATAGGCCCCCATTCAAGACTTATTATGATTTTTCAATAAAACTACACATGCAGGCTATTTAATATATTTAATATATTTAATATTTTTTAAACATTTAATCTAGACACACTGAACCTCAGAATCACACACTAGCATTCAGTATTGAAAATAATCCATATAATATCAAAAAAAATACATGGAAAATATGATTTTTCATAAATTATTTCATGGAAACCCTATTAACTACTGAGTATTATAGCTGATGTGTTCTTTTAGAATCACATGCCTTATAATCACAAACTCAATTGGAAAAAAATATTCATATAATTTCCACTATCACCACCATAATTTTCATTATTTTTCATATCTAAAGTACAACCTACAACACCTCAAAGAAACTACCTCACCTTTTTTTCCCTTTAATGTCACCATTTTCACCTCCATGTCCCTTTTCTTGATCAAAAATACACGAGTTTCATTCCCTCTTAAGCCTATTATTGATTCATCACTCAATGTACTTTCACTATATCCTCCATTTCCTCACTTATATTTCCTCCTACCTTTCACAAACTAGTGCCTCTCTAACATTTTATCAATCTCAATATTCAATATTTTCATCATTGTACCACCGTTCAAGTTGAATGTCGATGTGATCATTAATGTGGAATAGAATAATATGTGAAGAGGTAAAGATAGGTGACATGAAATGTTTCCAACCCCCAATAATCAATGATAACATTGATTACAAATGATGAACGTATGATAGGTTAAGAATCCATGAAGAACATGTTTTAGGGAAAACTACTAACAAATTAAGTTCAAGGATAGATAAATAATATCATCATGAATATCCATCAAAAATTGAATAAATATAATAACAAAAATAACATGATAATGGAAATGAAAATTTATAAAATAAATATAAATATTAATCATGTTGAAACAATATATAATTAATGGTTAATAAAGGTAAAAAAATGAAGAATCATGTGAGTAAAATAATAATAATCCCAACCACAAAATAGTATCTATAACACTCATGAAATTATTTTTAATTAACCTTAAAAATATTCCAATTATGGTTCCTCTTCCAATAATGAGGGTTTAATGACTTGTATTTTCTCCAGTTTTATTTTTATAAATTAATTGGGAAAATTCCAAAACTAGGTGCTGAGACGGCATGAGATTCAGAAGCCCGGTGTGCCCAAAATAGTAAAATAAAAAATGTTAAGTTTTTAATAAATTGCACAGGTAGTTTTTCTTTAAAACAAGAATAACTTCTAAATGGGTATCTGGATCAGTAATCTGAGGTCACCATTGCGTTCAAAGTAGCGACTTTACCTTAGGTGGGGACTAACATCAACTGGTGCGGGATGACTGTGAAAGTTTGAAATTATACACAGTAGAGTTTTTAATTTTAATGAAACCATTTTTAGGAATCTAGGGTTATCGCCATAACCCTAGAAATTTCTCTGAGGCAGGGGGGAGGAAACCTCTCTAATGAATGACAACGAACGCTGGCAGATCAAGGACGGAGGATGACACAGACCTTCGTTCTTCATCAACGATTGATCCAACCTCGAGGTAGGATGTTGATATCTTAATTATTTTCCTTTCCCCAATTAGATTTCAAATAAATAACATGTAAAAACCCACAAATAAGTTTATTTGTGGTTCATTTGTTCTTTCAGGATGGATAACTGCTTGCAAGGTTTTGAATGGGGATTTGATTTGTGTGTTGGATGGTTCTTCATAATCCTTATAACATGAACGGATCAAGAACAACATGAAAAAGTCCAATATTTGTTCTTTTTTAATTCATGTGATTTATCACTTTTCCCCAAATCTCTCCTTGTTCCTCGTTCTTCATGAAATACGATCATAGGATTGTTTCACCTTCGATCTGTGGCACAATGATCCAAGACCAGGGATCCAACTCCACAACGATATCACAAAGATGTGATGGTAAAGGTGTGGTGTGAATCACCTAAGGTAGTGGGTTACAATAGTGCAAGGTAGTTGTGAAAGATGGAGGTCGGAGCATCAACTCTTCCCAGATTCAGTTGGAGGGTGTGACGAATAGCAGGCTACCGGTAAGGAGGCTGGCAATGAAGGTGGTAGCAACCCGGCAGGGGCTGAGCTAGGTGGAGTACGGTAAGATGGAGCCACCAACAGGGAGACTTGTGGTGTAGGAGAAACATGGTATGATGCGAACTATGTGGGAGTCCACAACAGCAGAGGTCAAAGGGTGAGGACCAGGGGTTTGTACTAGGAGGCTGTGGAGGTGGCACACGGTGGGATGCTTTGGACCCACGACGGTGGACACGAGCCGCAGTAGAAGGCCATGGTGTTGACCAAGAAACATATATATGGGCTCTGCATTGACCATAGGGGTACACAGTCAAGGCGGGCCACATGTGGAAAGTAGGCTAGTACGTGTGCATGCAAGCCAAACTGGATAAGTCGGGCCACTCTAGAGGCCTAACGAGCTGGACCCAGTGGCCCAGCTAGCCAAGCCGGTTCAGTCCAAGCCGAAATGGGTTGGGACGGGCTGAAAAGGTTCAAAATGTTTTGGGTTGGAGTGGATCGGTTCAACCAATGGGTTGGGTCAGGCCTTGAAGGTTGGATCAGACTTGGGTCAAACCCTTTTGAAAAAACAACCATATCTTTCAAAATGTGTGTCCATTTGATGATTCATTTGTGATGTTGGGACCCTTGCAATGAGACAGTACTTTTGATATACTCTGAGTGAGTTTTTTTTGGACGTTTGTTTATGAACTAATTTCATGAGGATTAGGTTCTCCTAGAATAAGTGTGCTATGAGCATAATCATACGATTGGCTTTGACATGGTGACTATGTTACTTGGGGGCTACATGACCCATCGATGCTCTATGCACAATCAATGCTTCATGTTCCATCATTTATGCATGCACCATCAATTTTCCTTGCACCATCGACGTTATGGGAACCATCGATGGCCCTGACACCATCGATGCTTTGTGCATCATTGACGATCTATGCGCTATTGACGCTTCTTGTGCCATCATCGCTTTGTGATCCATCGATGCATCATGCACCATCAACACTCTGTGAGTCATGGAAACTAGGATATCTATGGACAACAACTAAAAATCCTTCTCTTCATGTTTTATACTTATACCTATGTGAGTTGAGCATATTGACTATACTTTGTGTGTTTCCTTTGTGGTGTACTTTGTATGTTTCCTTTTTGGTATACTTCATATAATTCTTAGTGGTATTTCCATTATGCTATCATGGTTTCCTACTAAGTATTGTTTTACTCACCCCTACATGGGATTTACCCACACGTGTCATGTCTTATGCAGAAGATCAATGCTTTTATGGAGTCCTAAGTGGACTAGGACCAGGTGGTTCTTAGAGTGATCAAACGGTCGTGTGGTGCTCCTACAGCTTTATAAATCTATCATACACCTACCCTTTAGGTAGGTTTTTCTACGGACGAGTTTAAGGACCTTGTGTATTCACTTGATAGAATATTTCTTTTGGTGGGTTTGTATTCTAGCCCTGTTTACTTTCTAGTTTTCCTATTATCATACTATTTAGTGGGAATCTTAGTGTATGCATTCATTGTTTACTTAGAGTTTTTTATTTTCAGTATTTTGGGATTGGAGATATGTATGTGTGTGTGTACAAGTACTTAGTTAAATTCCTCCCATTTGTGGGATATGCCTACTTGGTGCTAGTCACTATCCCCTGACCTATAGGAGGCGGGCTTGGGTAGTCATGGCACAGGCTCATCTGGGATGGGTCATGACAGAGTAGTATCAGTGTGAGTCAGTTCTACCTAAAGAACCAAGAGCTTTTGAGATTGGTTTGGGGAAACAATGTTAAGTATTTCAAGTTCGTGTTTCAAACCAGGGACTCCAGTGTTGGTGTGGTGGCTGATATATCCATACACCAGGAATCTAAATTCTTATTTTCAAATTGATACATGAAAACACTAGTTATGGGGAAAATAAATGATACATGCATCATATAGGATTTTGAGTGTGTTCTCATGTACTTCTTGAGTCATATCACGAGGTATAGTCTATTGACTATAGTGCATCTTGATCTATTTTAGGATATATCCACATAGATAGATAGAAAGGATTTTGATTCATTATCCCAAGGATGATTCTCCTAGAGATGAGGTGTTGGTACAGGGACTAGTACTAGAGATAGTATCCCCAAGTGGTGTACCAGTGATACCACCACCTGGAGAGCAGTAGTTACTACCAGCGCTACCAGTATAGGATGCACGCTAGATAATTGTTTTTAATGAGTTAAAAAGGTAGTGAAATCCTAGGTTTAGGGGTCAGTCATACCCCCAGGTAGCTGAGGATTGGCTAGAGGTAGTTACACATGTCTTCCACCTTGTAAGGAAACCTTCCGACCATATGGAAGTTCTAACTGTGAGCCATCTTAAGGGATCAATTGATATGGTGTGGGACCCATTATTCAAAGCCCAGAACTTTGATCAGAGGATACTCTAGAATATTTGGGTATCCATGATATCCCTTAGCATCCCTACACATGTTGTGGTACTAGATGGATCCTTGTTAGTAAAGATATTTCTGACGGAGCAGACGCCTGCAGTGGGAGCTACCAGCAGGAACCAGACAGCTGAGTATTTTGTGGTAGGTAGCTAATAGCAGACGTAGGGACCCAATAGGGTCTATAACTCTAGGGGATGACCCCAGAATATGGGATTAGTGGTTTGGGGATCCCAAGGAAGAGCAGGTTATTTGAAGGACAGATTGTGTTACTCGTGCGGCAATCGTGGACATCTAGGTCGAGATTGCCTGACTCATCGTGGGGACGATCAACAGATGGTTGAGGAACTTCCAAGGTAAAGGAGTAGGTAGTAATAGAGTGGGTTTTAGTGAAGTGGGGATGGAATAGAAGAATTTTAGGGAGCAGGAGGTGGGAGGAGGTTCGAGGTACTACCACCACCACCCCCCGGTGGTCCACCACAGGCTCAAGAAGTTGGTGGATAGGGATGAGGCTAGCATTAGGCGATGGAGGATTATTACCCCAATGTTCTAGAGATTATTATAGGTGTGTTATATGTCTTTAACACCCTAGATATAGTTTTTATAGACACGGGTGATAGTCCCTCTTTACTCACCATGACCCTTGTTCGAGTCTCATAGATTCTAGTGGAACTGTTGACATGATCCCTATGCTTACAGACTCCCAAGAGGGGATATTTTATGATCACACATTGGTGATGATAGTGTTCCCTTACTCTTGGGGGTGAGAATTTTGGTTGGTATCTCTTGGTGGAAGTGTTGAGTCCTTACTAAGTAATTCGTGGTATAGACTAGTTATCTGCAGTTCAAGCCCAAATTGACTATTTTAGGCACAGATTACAGTGTGTCTGTGGATATGGGACCATGTTTTTCTTTATTTGTGAAAAGGAAAAACATGAAGTGTTGGAAAGACTTACACATAGGAGGGTGTAGCCGATTACTCACCAGTTGGATATCCTCTCCCTTAGTATGGTGGATTATTTGAGTTTGTAGTTTCCTACAGTGGTGGAAGAGTATGATGACGTCTTTCCTAAGGATTTCCCTGGATTACATCCCTATAGATAGGTAGACTTCTACATTGACTTGTACCCCAACATGGAACCAATATATACACATTCATATTCGATAGATCCCACGGAGCTTCGTGAGTTGAGGGTACAACTAGAGGATTTTCTAAGGAAGGGCTTCATGAGACCCATTGTTTCACCTTGGGTGGCCCCGGTTTTATTTTCCAAGAAGGCGGATAGAAGATAGAGGTTATGTGTGGACTCTCAGTGCCTGAACTAGGTGACTGTAAATAATAAGTACCCACTATTGAGGATTAACGACCTCTTCGATCAGTTGAAGGGAGTGAGGTGGTTCACAAAGATAGACCTCAGATATGGCTATCACCAACTTCATGTATGGGATGAGTACATCCCAAATATAGTCTTTAGATGTCGTTATGGACACTATGAGTACATAGTGATGTGTTTTGGAATGAAGAATACCCCAGTAGTGTTCATGGGACTCATGAATATAATCTTCTAGCCTTACTTAGACCAGTTCATCATGGTTTTCATTGATGACATCCTAGTGTAGTCAATTTCTGAGGAGGAGCACGTGATACACTTGAGGATGGTCCCGGACACACTTCGAGAACACCAACTTTATAGGAATCACTCGAAATGTCAGTTCTAGATTCAGAAGGTCTAATTTTTGGGACACATCATTTCAGAGGCTGGAGTTGCAGTGGATCTGAAGAAGATTAGAGTGGTGCTTTCTTGGGAGCCACCCAAGAGTGTTACTTAGGTGCAGAGTTTCCTAGGTTTGGTTGGGTACTATCAGTGGTTTGTACCTGACTTTTATAGAGTATCAGAACCCTTTATGGACATTAAATGGAAGGAGTATCCTTTCGTATGGATAGAGAAGTGTCAGTAGTTCTTTTAGGATCTGAGGCAGAGGTTGATGAGTGATCATATCTTGAGATTACCAGAGGAGAGTTTTGAGTTCATGGTGTTCTTTGATGCATTAGGGGTCGGGCTTGGTTTTTCCTTAATGCAGGGGAAAGTAGTGATTGCTTATGGTTTTCTCTGGTTGAGTAATCATGAGAAAAACTACATGACCCATGATCTTGAACTTGTAGCGGTAGTCTTCACATTGAAGATGTGGTGACACTACCTGATGGGAGAGAGTTTTACCGTCTACTCTAACCAAGATATTCACAAGTATATCTTCTATCCAAAGGATCTAAACTTGAGATAGAGATGATAGATAGAGTTCCTCTCGGACTACGACTTTTAGATTGTCTATACTCCTAGAAAGGGTAATGTGGTGACAGATGCTCTTAGTAGGAGATCAAGATTGTAGTTACTGAGTTGGTCATTGGAATAGTTTCATGTGTTGCATATAACCATTGTGGATTGAGATGGAGAAGCTTACCTCTAGTCGATGGTTGTCACCCCTCCACTCTTACAGTAAGTTGGGGAGGCACAACTTGGGGATATCAACTATGAGACCCAACGTGCTCAATTGTCCATGGGGAATTACCCTAATATATTTATTATAGGTGGGGATCACATCATTATTTTTAGAGGATGGATAGTGGTACCGATGACGTTTCATGAGGAGGTTCTAAGGGAGTTCCACACATCCCCTTTTGTGGTACATTCGGGTGTGGTGAATATATACCCGGAACTCTGATGTCAATTTAGGTAGCTAAGGATGAAGAAGGTAGTAGAAGAGTTCATTTATAGATGCCTCACTTTCCAGCTAGTGAATATTAAGCACCAGGTTCCAGCGGTCTTGACCCAACCACTTGAGGTTCCATAGTGGAAGTGGGATGGGATATCTATAGACTTAGTGATGAGTTTACCACACATGTTTAGGGGACACGATACCATATGGGTGATCATTGAATGACTCACCAAGTCATCCCACTTTCTACTAATATATAAGTAGATTTTGGTAGAGAGATTGTGGCACCTCTACATGCAAGAGATAGTTTGGATTCAATAGGTGTTCATTGAAAATAATTTCAGACCGTGATTCTTGTTTCACATATTGGTTATGGAAGTTATTTTAGGAGGAATTTGGGACATAGTTTCAATTAATCACATCATTTAATACCCAAAAAATATGGTCAGATGGAGAGGACCATCTATGTTCTTGAAGACATGTTGCGTGCTTGAATCCTAGAATTTGGCCATAGTTGGGATGATCACCTACCACTGGTGGAGTTTTCATACAATAATATCTATCACTCCACCATTGGTATGGAACCATTGTAATCCTTGTATGGGTGACTATGCAGGTCACCACTATTCTAGATGGACCCAGGGGAGTCAGCACTCATGGTTCCAAAGTTGGTGTGGGCTACCACCAAGAAGGTGCATATCATCTAGGAGTGGATGAGGACTGCTCATATCTATCATAAGTAGTATGATGATATGATAATGATGCCTCTAGAGTTTAATTAGGGATACCACGTGTTCCTTTAGGTCTCACCTAGATGGGGATCTCAGAGATATGGTCAAGGCGGAAAGTTATCTTCAAGATACATTGGCCCTTTTCAGATTATGAGTAGAGTTGGTGAGGTGGCGTACCGCCTAGCTCTACCCCTACAGTTTCACTAGGTTCATGATGTCATCCACATGTCATAGCTAAAAAGGTATGGGCATTATCCATCACATGTCATTGACTGGGGTGAGATAGATATTGATGATGGACAGACTTTTGTAGAGTACCTGGTGGAGATTGAGGATCAACAGGAGCATATCCTTCATGGGTGGTCGATTCCTTTGATGCACATTCGGTGGTAGCATAGGAATCTCTAGGAGAGAACTTGGGAGTGGGAGTCTTAGATTTGTGCTCAGTACCTACATCTTTTTGTTGAGTAGCCTTTTTTTGGATTTTGGGGACGTAAATCCCTATAATGGGGAGAATGTAATGACTCAGATTTTCATTGGTTTTACTTTTATAAATTAATTGGGAAAATTCTAAGACCAGGCACTAAGACAGTGTGATGTTTTAAGGCATGTTGTGTCTAGAATAGTACAATGAAAAATGTTGAGTTTTTAATAAAGAATTAGGGCGGTTTTTCTTTAAAATGGGAATAACTTCTAAATGGGTGCCTGGATCAGAAATCTGAGGGAGCCATTGCAATGGGCACATTGGACCTATGGCGACAGGCACAAGTCACGGTAAGAGGTCATGGTACTGACTACAAAATTCGGTGAGGGGAGTATCATAGACCAGTGGGGCATGCGGTCGGGATGGGCTATGTATGGTAAGGAGGTCATCTTGCACGCATGAGGGCTGAACCATATATTCTCAGCTACATCAGTGGGCTCGACCCAATGTCCTAGTGGGCTAGGTCCAGCTGGCCCAGTGTTTCAAGCCCAATGGTCCAAACCGGGTCGGGCTGGGTCGGATCGGGTTCAGTGGGTCGGATCGGACCCGAACTGGACCCAGGTTAGACCTTTTCGAAAAAAAAAACATATCTTTCAAACCGTGTGTCCATTTGATGACTAATTTGTAGCATTGGGACCCTTGTGATGAGATGTCCCTCTGGAGATACTTTAATTGAGTTTTTGTAGAAGTTGGTTTATAACCTAATGGGTTGACGATTAGGTTCTCCCAGAACAAGCGTGCTACGAGCAGAATCGTGTACCTGGCTTTGACTTAGTGACTATGTGACTTGGGGGTTTCATGACCCAGTGACGCTCTGTGCTCCATTGATGATCTATATGCCATAAATGTTTTTTTCTCTATATATTCTTCATGTGCCATCGATTCCCTATGCACCATCGATGCTCTGTACACCATCGACCCTCACCATTAACTTCTTGGGAACCATCAATGCTTTGTGTGCCATCGACACTCTGTGTGCCATCAATTATCCATGTTCTATTGACGCTCTATGCACCATCAACACTCTATGAACCATTAATGATCTATGGACCATCAAAACTCGGTGAGTCATTGAAACTGGGAGATTTGTGGACTATAACTGAAAATCCTTCTCTTCAAACTTTATACTTATCCCTATATGAGCTGACCGTATTGAATGTACATCATTTGTTTCCTTTGTGTTGTACTTTGTGTGTTTCTTTTGTGGTATAAATTGTGTTTTTTTATTGTTATGTACTTTGTAGTTTTGGGGTGTCTTACTAAGTATTTTTTTTAATCACCTCTGCATGAGATTTTTTTACACATGTCGTGTATTGTGAAAATGATTGATGATTTGATGGAGTCCTAGGTGGACCAATACCGAGTGGTGCTTAGAGTGATCAGATGTGTGGTGATGCTTTGGTTTTAGGAAGCTTTCCTACACCTACCCTTTAGGTAGGGTTTTCTACGGACGAGTTTCAAGAACTTGTGTATTCACTTGGCAGACTCTTTTTTTTGTGGGATATATTCTGGCCATGTTTACTTTCCAATTTTCCTACTATCATACTATGTGGTTGGTATCTTAGTGTATTTATGCATTATTTACTTAGTATTTCTACTTTTCATCATTTTTTTCTTAGATATGTGTGTGTGTGTGTGTGTGTGTATAGGTACTTAGGCAAATGCCTCCCATTGTGGGATATGCCTACTTGGTGCTAATCGCCAGCCTCTAACTTATTAGAGGAAGGCTTGGGGTAGTCATGGCATGGGTCCCTCTAGGATGGGTCATGATAGAGGTAATTCCTCTCTAGTTATTCCTCTAGATGTTGAATTAAACCCCATAATAATATGTTTTGTCAAAGATCTCATATAAGGTACATAAATTTAGTTATCAAACTATTTATACAATTAAACCATGACCTAATACATAGATCGATTCAAGAATGGAACTATTTTGAATATTACACTACTACAATGAACTCCCCCCCCCCATTCTACACATAATCACAATGTCATAAATTCTATTAAAGGCTTAGTTTATGAGATATTAATTTTTAAAAAATGCATGGATAAAATAAAATATGTAAAATAATAAATATATATTGAATATGTAATGTTATTTAAAAGGTGAACCATCCATGTAACAATCTTAGAAAATATTATTAAAATATTCAAATTGATTAAATTTAAAAAAAAAACTCTATATCCACCATGAAATTTGAGAATTTACATGATATTTTCTACATGTTGACCATGTTCAAAAAATATCCTCATAACATTAGGTGACCATGAATAAAATACATATGTATTATATTATTTTACATGTATATTCCTTAAATATCACATTAATTAACACCCCATAACCAATAGGTTTAGGTTTATTGGAGATTAACTACATGATCTTATTATTTTACAATATATCTTCATTATTTCCCACAAAATTACCTTCACATTATATTCATCTATAAAATCCATACATAATAATATTCTCCACTACCTAGGGAATAGAAACCTAATAAAATGGTGATCTCATATTCTTAGTAAGGTTAAACATAAGATATAATAGTCAAAGTTCATAAATGATCATATGATGAACTTGTGGGTGAGAGGACATAATTGTGGTACATGAACATAAAATAAGATATTCATACCCAATAAAACATTGATCATAAATTATAAATCATGAAATAAGTATAATTTTATAAAATATGAATCTTATGGGTGTGTATAAAATATTCAAAAATATGTGAACATGAAATAAGTATAATGCATAACATAAGAATATATCATGAATATGAGCTTTGAATATGTGTCAAGGTTAACTATTGATACATTAATCTCATAATAGACTAGGAAATACACCTTCCCATGATATATTATACTTTTCTATCCACCTATGTACCTTTATGGAATTAAGATAACCACTTGTGTACCAAAACCTTTTTTTATTGGGATAGCCATCAATATAACACATTCTTTAAGGATTTTTATAACCACTCGTGTACTATAAGATTTTGGGATAGGTATAAATCATTTAACATGGAATTTATCAATCCTAATCATGAGATGTTTTGTTTAAATATAACAACCTTGTACTTTAGTATATGTAAATGATCAGGTATATAAAACCTCAAATGTGATACATGGAACCCAACATGCACTTGATATAGGTTTAGTTGAAATGTATGATTATAAGCTGCCATATCCACATGAAAAGGGACTCAAAAGGTCCAATGTTTCAATGTATTAACATTAAATTCTTCCTAAATCACATAACCATCTTCCATGGTGATATTTGAAAGAATTCCTTATCTCCAAAATCAAACTCCAGATCTCATTGATGATTATAATTGTAGATATTTTATTGGATCAAGGTAGTTTTAATGTGTCATTGAATTGTTTGAATCTTATATGACATATCTAATTTAAGAACTAGTCCTAACAATTTATTCTCTCCATTATCATCCCAATATATTAGATTTATATACCTCTCTGTATACTGAGACTCATATGGGTCCAATTGAATACTAGAATGGATAATTTTTCTATATAATAAAATTACCAATGTAAGGTGTTTATCCAAATATTATTTGATATCCATTGAGTAATATCTCATAATATCATTAATGCTTTGAATGGTATTTAAAATTTACCATCAATATAAGGACAATATTAAGTTCTTAATAACAACATAATATCTAATTCTTATGAATAAATCTCTAGAACTTTGATGTAAACCTTAGATCTTACTCTGATATAATGGAGAGTGGCACCCCATGTATCATTTATACATCCTTTATGTATATCCTATAAATTTGATCATGTGATAAATCTTTTTAAATGGAAATAAAATTCATTAACATCATAAGGTGATCAACTACAACCCAATTGACACTATTTTCTTTAGAATTCTGTGGAAGTCCTATAATAAAACCCATGGTGGTACTCCCTAATTTCTATATAGGTATCAATAATGGTGGAATCATCTCCTTATACTTTTTTATTCTTAATTTACCTATAGGCATAAAAATAATCATAATATATATACTAAAATATCAATCTTAATGTTATAACAACTGAAATTCACTTTGAGATCTCTATATAACTTTGTGATTCCATGATGGATAAATAATGATGAGTTATGTTCATCATCCAATATCTCCTTAAATTATTTTTTTAGGGACACATGTTTATTTTCTAATGAATATAACACTATCATTAGCAATGATCTACTTTATAATATTTTTTACCTTCTTATGTAGGTTTTTATCCTCCTTCTGTACCTCCTTGATCTTAGAATGGATGGATGGTTGAGTAGTCATTTGGGAAATATAATATTTCTCCTCTTCCTTTATGAATTCAAGGTATATCCTTTCAAAATCCATGTTCATTATGTCACTTTTAATTATTATCATAAATAAGGATGTTTATCCTTCCATCTTAGTGAATCAGCCACCTTTTTTCTTCTTATCATTACAATGTATTGAAAATCGTAGTCTTTAATTAATTAAAACCATGTCATTTAGTTCATGTTGATCTCCTTCCATGTGAATATATAATTTATTACCTTTTGATAAGTATATATTTAAAACATTTCACCATATAGATCATTCATTTATAGCTTTAATTAATGTGTTACCACTTATGGCTCAAAATCATGAATATTCTGATTTTTCTCATTAACCTTTAATTATTGTGAGGCAGAATCTACCACTATATAATTTTTAAAGAGAACACATACTAATCCCCTCTTTAATTTGTCATTATTTATCAAAAATACTTGTTTATTAAAGGCTATAGTGAGTAAAAATAAAGTAACCAACCATTTTTTGAGCACCGTGAAATTTTTTTCATATTGATATGTTGATAGGAAGTTGATTTCCTTCTCAGTTAACACAGTTAGTGAAATTTATATTCCTGGTAAATTTCTTAAAAAGTTTCGATAGTATCCTTGAAATCCATGAAATATATGGATTTCAATTACAATGGTTGTTTTGGTCCATTTTACCATTATATAAATCATTGGAGGAAACATTTATATACCTTCACTTGGGATTACATAACCAAAAAATGATACTTTAAATTCTAGATTTCAAACTTACTAAATTCAACATACAATTTCTCATTTCTAATAGTATTCATCGTCATCATCAAATTAAATTCATTTTATTTATTACACTTTAAATATATAATAATATAATCCATAAATTCCACAACTAATTGATAAATGTAATCTCTAAAGACATTATTCATAAAATACATGATGATATAAGGGGATTTCTTATGTACAAATGGAATCACTATGAATTCATAGTGTCCATGTCTTTAATGGAAACTTATCTTTAGTCTATCCCCCCTTCTCACCCTTAATTGATGACATCTTAATAAATGTTCAGTCTTTGAGTAGTATTTGTCCCCTCTCATTTAATCTAATAATTCATTAATAAAGGGTAGTGGGTCATGATCTTGTTAATTTAACTATAATAAAATTAGAGATGCATTGATCCTTCATTAATCTTAACAAAGAGGGTTGGTCCACCCTATGGTGGATCATATGGATGTATAAAACCATTACATATATTAACATGGAGTTTTTTATTTAATTACTCTAATTAAATTGGGGACATTCTATAAGTAGTCTTTGATATAAGCATAGCACTAGGTAGAAGTTATATTGAAAACCCAACCTCGTGATCTAAGGAAGACACAAAAAATCTTCTATAAATATAATAAATTATTACTAAATATTATATGTTTCTTTAATATTCATATTTTCTATATCCATTTGATCTATACACCCCTAATGATTAGGTTTTAAGTCCCATATAATGAAATCAATTTCTATAGGGAGTTCATAGTCGGCCTTACACTAATAGATGGTCATGGGTTCATTTTGGGATATGAAATGTGAGTTTTATATCCTAAAAATTAATATGGGGTCTTTGTAGAGGGATATAGTTCATGAAAAAAATCACATAAAATTTTTCTAATGGGATAATAAAAATATTTTCAAGAAGCACATTTCCACAAACATCTATCATAGAAGAGTTGAAGACTTGGGATGCAACCATCACACTATTTATAGTTTGCATTGATAATTTAAAATATAGTTTATGAGGATACATACAAGTAGTCCTATAATCATTTTAGGATATTATTGAATTCATAAAACTAGGGTTAAATATGTTGTTTTCAATATTGATCATAGTTTTTACAACCCCAATTTCATGATTCGGTCTTTCATTCTATACTAAAACAAACATGGTTATTGTGAGTATTAAAAAACAATAATCAGATTAATATACCAAAAGATACATAAAATCAATCATAATATTTCAAAAATTATGTTACCATAATTTAAATATATGTAATATAAAGTTCATTCTACTTCACTTTTGGATAACATTATATTTTTTAGGTTCTATCTGCATGTTCTTCTTAACCTAACATCCAAAAGTAATTAAAACTCAATATGATACCAACTAAGGAGAACCAATCATTTCATATTGTCACAAACCATATCTAGTCACCATATGAACCAGCACCCAACATAATTTTTGGAAAGGCCAAAAGGGAATTCCCTATCCCCATGGGTTGGCACAAGTTCCTGGGTATCATAAACCAAGGCTGGGAACGATTTACCCGAATTTATATTAACAAAACAACCCAAAACATTTTATAAAATGATTATGAAAATTTAAAGCAAAAAAATCTTAAACAAAATTCAAAATTTAACTTCAAGGTTTAAGACCATAATTTAAAAGGGACGCAACAAGAAGGAGCAACAAGTCTATCCCCAGAACCACTACATGGAAAGGGGGAATCACCCTCACGCAATCTCCACAAAACTACACCAAGAGACCGCTAGTAAACCGAACCACTGTTTCCAAATACATTTACCATACCTGCATACACTATAACATAAATCACCTTTAGCAGTGGTCTTTTAGTAGTGGTCTACAAAACCATCACTAAACCTTTTTTAAAAAGGGTATAGAATTTGTTTATTAAAAACTGCCACTAAACCCCCTTTTTATACTGTGACACTTCCCCCCAACACCTGGCCCGACCCCCCTTCTCCCCCTGACCCCTGCGACCCCACCTTCTCCCCCCAACCCTCGCGAGCCCCGAACCCTAGATCGTCTCCTCACCCATTCCACTGGTGACGGTTCTCACTGCCCCTCAGTGCGCCTCACTGCCCATCATCACCGACCCCTCGAAGCCCTAGCTCACCTCCCCACTATCGGCCCTGATCTGTGTCACCGCTGGACGCTTCTCGCCACCCCTCAGTGCTCCTTTCTGCCCATCGCCACCATTGAATACCTTTGTTTCCCCTCCACATAGGTTTGTATACCATTATAGTGGGGTTGTGGTTTGATTTTGCGTTGGTTTCTTAAAGTTGGTTGAATCTTACATTTTTTTCAATCTTGATTATTTTGGTATGTTCTTCCATTTATAGATTCCCATTGTGGTGTGGATTCATGTGGTTTCAGTAATGGTCATCTATGATCAGGATCTTAATTTACCTTCTAATTGTAGAAGATTTTGTAGCATTATTTTTTCATTATTTTTTCTAAGCAGTACTTTTCATCCTCGGATGGAAGGTCAGATAGATAGAATTATCCAAATGTTAATGGATGTATTTAATATATTTATTCTTGATTTTATAGGTTCTTGGATGAATCATTTTCCTTTGGTTGAGTTTTACTATGATAATAACTATTTATTAACCATTGGTAAAACTCCATTTAAAGAATCATATGATTGTTCTTACATATATCTATTGTGTTGGAATAAGGTTAGAGAGTTAATTAATCTTAGACCAAATTTTGTGAATAGAATGATAAAGGTGTAGTTATTCTATGAGCAAATAAAATATGCTCAAGACCATCATGTGATGGACTCGGGTATAGAGTTGTTTATGTGAGATGGGTTTGAACCAGTGAACAGTAATTCATTTCTCTTTTTATGATTTCTTGCCAAATAAACCTAATTTACCTATTAGAGTGAGAAAAATCACTGCTTAACTCACACACACTATGGAAAAAAATAGAAAAGGACACTTGATATACAAGTTTCACCACCCAAATTGATAATTTAACCCTTGGCATGATTCAGAATCACCTAAGCCTATATGATCCACTAGAATCACTATGATGGATGCAATAAGAAGGGTATATCTTTAACTTTTATTATAACATTAGAAATAATCTCATCACCCATAATATCTCATTATTTTATTGATATTTAATAAAATATTAATTATCATTTTCCTCTATTTATCCTTTTCATGTTGTAGGTTTTATACCTTGAATAAGGACCACCCCATGGGTGAGTTTCCTTGAATGACCCTTTATGGATTTATGCCTTGGACACCCATTGAGGTGTGACTTTATCCCTTTCATGGGTTGTTAAAAATGGATTTTGTTATAGATGGAATTGCAATGTTGTTAGATTGTAATTTAATTGGTTAAAGGGTATGGGATGGATGACTTGATCCTTGATCCATGTATTCCATTTCTTGTATAAGCTTGTTTCCATTGCATTACCTTGCCCATGTGAGTAAAGTAGGGTCCATGACTTGAATTGATGCAATTGTATTGAATTTCTCTAATTGTTGATTTTCCTATGTGATTAATATTATAATTAATATATGTGATAGATTTAATGGATTATTAGGATTTTTATATTAAAAATGGCCATGTGAGTATTTGAATGGACCTTGAATTACTAGCCCTTGTTAGTTATGTTGAGACCATGCTATGTAATGGATTTATTAGGCATGGGAATCTTGTTACCATAATATTCCCATGTTAGTTAAATGATGTTAAATCCATGTATTAGTTCCTTATGCTTGTGATGATTGTTATGAATTATGACCACCTGATTAAATGGAAGGCCAATCCCTTGGGGTTGTTCCTTGATCAAGTTAGCCTTTTTATGTGAGATATATTAAATGCCTTTGGTTTTGACCTTGGCATGTTAAGTGAATTTTTTAATAAAATGGTATTGGCTAAATGATAAATATCCTTATGTGATACATGGATTCAAATTATAATTCCATGGATGGAATCATGTGACTATTGACCTTTATACCCTGACTGATACATGGATTCACCTCAAAATTACATGGACAGGCTCAATGGTTAATGTGATATTTTCATGAGTGATATATGGATCCAAATGAGAGATTATATGGAAAAATCATTGAGACTTGACTTATATGTCAAGTGAGACTTGGAATTTTAATGGATTTCCAAGGACGGACTCAAAGGGAATTGTTTATATGTCATGAGTTATTCTTGGGGTTTCCTTATAGGACCACTAAGTATGGACTCGTATGTCATGGAATTTATACTAAATATAGAGAAATACATGGGTTTATGAGATATTATCCATGGATGGGCTTGTAGGGTGTTAGTTGATTACTCCTGGGCCACATGAATTCTTACAAATAGATGCTTCAACTTTCCCTTTCTAATTCACATGGGCCACATGCTCTCTTACTAGTAACACCCAGAAAAGAGTTTACAAACGGATGCTTCAACTTTCCCTTTCTACATTCCATAATAACATCCAATTAAAACCATGTATTCTAATCAATTTCCATTTCCATAGTAATACTTCACTACCATGCCAAGATAGTTCACACTAGGACCAACAGAAACAAATAAGACAACCCAACCTCTATATTTCAAAGAAGGCATGGATTTTTCATATCCTTGTTATTCCACATATACCTACCCACCAATGGGTAAAATAATAAATTGTATACTTACCTATCTACTTAGATACTAAATGGAAAACATCACAAGGACAAATATAATTTCTTTTTGACAGAGGTCTACATTATGATTCAACCCCCATTGATGTTCCATGATCCACCTCAGATCGGAAATTTTTAATCACACACAAGGTCACAACATGTTGCTACCCATAACACTTCATCATGATACCCCACATGTTCTAAAATTATCAACCCCAGACCATACCCAACTCTTTGAATCCAAATTTGAGACCACTAATTTAAGGTAAGAGTTTGTTTCCTTTTCATATTCTTAAATTCTATTCAATTGTTATATGATTTATCAAGCCCTTACCTTAGTGATATCAAAGTTATGGCATTATCATTCTGTCCATATATTTTGGTGGAGCAGGACATACAAAAAACTACAGGGATGGGATCCTTGTTCTCGTCTTCTTTTATAGATCTTTTTAACTTTCATGCTTTGGTTTTCTAGTGGGTGATTTATTATATGTATTTATATAGGAAAACCTTATGTGATATATTTATATATTTTTCAACTAGTATATATGAATCTCTTTCCCTATTTAGTAGTAACTATGTTTTTAAATTTTTTTAATATTGTGTAGGCACATTGTGATATACATGGATAAAAGCTGGATCACATTATCGAGGAACACACCTCAGTTTGTTAAGGGTTTGAAGGAGTTTTTTGATTTTTCAATTTTCAATAGATCCGTTGAATGGATAATAATATGTCCATATCCTAAATGTAAATTTAGAAGATGGTTGAAGAGAGATGAAGTTTATGGACATTTAATACTGAAGCAATTCCCTGGTCAATATTTGTGTTGGATTTGGAATAAAGAATTGAACATTATAGAAAGGTTGAGCATTGATATTAATCCACAGAATGAGATCCCAAATTCATAGATAAGGTAAAATGAAATGAAAAACCTCATAAATTATGAATTTGGCACTGTAAGACACCACTATCAACAACAAAATGTAACAGAACAACCAGATGAGGGTGTTACAAATTGCAATGTGACAAGTGATGTTTTTAAGACTGTAACACAACCAAATAAAGATTTTAACATATAATTTAATCCTCCTCTTGATTATGTGGAGAAAAATGTAATATAAAACTCCACTAAGGAAAATATGTTTTATGATTTAGTTGACGATGGGAATCAAGAGTTTTATAGTGTATGTTTGAAATATTCAAATCTTTCTTTTCTGCTGAAGTTATACCATATAAAATGTCTATGTGGAATTAAAAATATAGAAATGTATATGATATATTAATTTTTATGTGATGCATTTCTTTAAGAAAAAATCCCTGAGTCTTTTTATGATATGAAAAAAAAATTAACAGGATTTGTCTGAATTATACAAAAATACATGCATGTCCCAATGATTGTATGCTTTTATTGGAAAGAGGATTCAAGTAGATAGAATTAAAAAATCTTCTTATTCTAGATGGAAGTTAATGGGTGATGTTGGATGTCTAAATCAACATACTTTCATGAAGAAAAAGAAGAAAAGGAACACGCCTGCAAAGTTTTTGTGCTACTTTCCTTTAAAGCCTCAATTGCAAAGATTATTCATGTCATCGAAAACTGCCAAACACGTGAAGTGGAATTCTGTAGATAATAAAAATGGTGGGTTAATGATACATCCATGAGATTAAAAATAATGGAATAAATTTGATTCATTACATCTAGATTTCTCAACAGATCTTAGGAATGTTCGATTGGGATTGTTTGCTGATGGATTTAACCCATTTGGGACTTTGAGTACCAGTTATAGAATTTGGCCAGTTGTTTTTATCCCTTACAATCTGCCTCTGTGGATGTGTATGTAACAAATATATTTTATCATTTTGATGATTATTCCTAGAAAACAAATGCCTGTAAATGATATTGATGTATACTTTCAGCCTTTGATTGAATAATTATAGGAGTTATAGAGAAACAGTGTTGAGACATTTGATTCTTCTTCTAAAACAATGTTCAAAATTCATGTTACTTTAATGTGGACCATTAGTGACTTACCTGGGCTTGGGAATTTATCTAGTTGAAAAAATTACATAGGTTTGGCTTGTCCTATTTGTAAATTTTATTTTGAGCCCAAATGGCTACCTCACAATAGAAAATGGTGCTTCTTGGGCCATCGAAGATTTCTCGATGCATCTCATAGATTTGGGATGAACAGATAAAAATTTAACGGTTTCATTGATCATAGACCACCTCCAAAGTTGTTAACTGGTTCTAAAATATTAACACAACTTCAAAATGTTGAAACATAATTTGGGAAGGTTCTCCATTTGAATGATAGAAGGAAATGGGTTTGAAGTGCATCGTCAAGTGAAATCAGAACGCAACAATGGAAGAAAAAAAGTATATTTGTCAAACTTCTATATTGGGAATTTAATTTGTTGTGGAATAATCATGATGTGATTCATATTGAGAAGAATGTATGTGAAAATTTGACTTTCAAACTAATTAATGAGCATGGAAATTTGAAGTATCGTCTCAATTATCTCAAAGACTTACAATTAATGAACCTAAAACGTGATCTCTAGCCAGGTGAGAATGAAAAGTATGCTCCGAAAAAATTTTCAATTAAAAATAGGGATAAATATACATTCCTTCGAATTTTAAATAATATAAAGGTATTTTATGGGTATTCAAGTAACATCTCAAGGTGTGTTGACTTAAAGAATCATAAGTTACATGGATTGAAGGGTCACAATTCACATATTTTGTTACAACAGTTACTACCATTGGCATTGCGTACAATATTACATGAAAAAGATACTACTATTGTACTCTAATTCTGCACATTTTTCAGACAACTATTTGAGAAATCTCAACATCCATTTAATCTAGACAACCTCCAGTAGAGTTTTGTATTGAACCTTTGTGCAATGGAGATGATCTTTCCTCCGTCTTTTTTTACTGTCATGATACATTTAACTGTGCATTTGGTTGAGGAAGCTAAATTAGGAGGGCCCGTTCATTATCGATGGATGTATCCAATTGATAGGTAATTTATTTATATATTTTTCAGTTAGGTAAACAATTTTTGGCACTTAATTAAATTCATAATTATGTTTATTTTATTTCACAGATATCTTGGGAATTTGAAATCATATATGAAAAATAAATCTCAACCAGAAGGCTCTATTACTGAAGGCTATTTGGCTAAGGAGTTTCATACCTTTTGTTATAGATACTTTTATTATATTAATACAATATTTAATCAAGTTGGAAATGTTGAATACACATTTAATCAATCTCAAATACATCAGAAATCAAAAAAAATCATGTTATTGGACGATCAGTTGGGAGGACCTCAAATGTGAAACTGACAGAATTGGAATTATTACAGGCACATAGATATGTGCTACAAAATAGTGAAATTGTAGATCCATTTATTGAATATTTTAGGATACAAAAAAAGAGACGAATGAGAGGTAGAACACGAAATGAGAAAGATATAATGAAATCTGTTAATAAAGATCTTGTATAATAGTTTGCATGATGTGTAAGTTCATAAATATTACAATAAATATGAATATTAGTTTTACAAATATATTTTGTAAATATAATAAAATATATTTCATTTTTTAGATTATTAATACTGATACTCGAGTAGATTTTTTAGAAGATTTGAAGTTTCTTGCTCGAGGTCCCCTAAAACAAGTTAGAAAGTTCGATACTTACAACTTGAATGGCTTTATATTTCGTATAGTCGATCATGAAGAGGGTTTAAAAACACAAAATAGTGGTATATTTACATTTTTTGAAGTGGGATACTATGGAAAGCTGATTGATATTATTTAATTAAACTAACACATACATTTTTTAGTTTTTTTATTCAAATGAAATTGGGTTGACATTATCAGAGGTGTTAAAAGAGATTCCTTACAATTTACTTCTATGAACTTCTCTCGCTTGATGGATATTGGTGATCATGAACTACATGATCCATATATCTTATCATCGCAAGAAAAAATGGTATATTATGTGAATGATGTTGTGGATGAAGGGAGGAGTATAGTTTCTCATGTAATGTAAAGAGATTTGTATGATATGGGTGATGAAGTGGAAGATTTGACCTCAGAAATTGAATCTCATCAACAACAAGAAGAAGAATTATTTTTCCATCATGATATTGAAAATATTAGTCTAGAAAGGTTGAATGAAGTGGATGAAGTAATGGAGTAGGAAACTGACATGATTAAAAGGTAAAATGATTATATGAATAGTAATTTATACATTCAGCAACAACTTATTTCATTTGTGCAGTCATTCATTATCATTGTTATGTATATTTCGTTTATTAGTACTGGGAATATATAATCATTTTTCTAAAAAAAAATCTGCATAATTTTTTTGAAATATGTTTTGAACTTAATTTTATTTGATTAAATGACAGGAATGCCAATGAGGAAGTGATACACTATTTCATCCACTACTGTGAAAGATGACGATTCATATGTCTCCCTCCCTACGGTATCTGAGCCACCAGCTACTTGCCCCCTACACCATCTCACCCTACACCATCTCTCACACCCTTGGTGAGCATCCCTTTATAAGCTGAGTCATCGACTCCCCCTTCACCAGCCTTAGTAGTGGGGCGGTGGCGCGACACTTCTAGTTCATCATGGTCATACTGGAGGGTCACTGTTATAGGTACAAATTTTAATATAAATAAATTTATTGCACTTTTTTCTACTAATTGTTTGTTCATTAAAGATGAAAAAAATAAAACTGTGGAGAAAAATATAAAAATTTTAGATGTGTGTAATATTAATGGAGATAAGATAGTTATCCCATTTGATTCATATTGGGTCCCTATGGATGATGTTGTGGGATTACTTGGCCAAATTCTAGGCCAGCTGGCAACATAGCCCATTTCCCTTCCTATTTCTTATGAAGATTGAAGAAATATGCCTCCATGTTGAAAAAATAAAGTTTTTTATTCCCAAATAAAGGTAATTTTAATACATTATGGTGTAGTTGAATGTTATGTTATTAATATGTTCAAAATGAATTAATGTATACAGATGTTTTTCCAATTTACAGTTGCTGATGTGATAGCACGAAAGTAGATGTTGAAAAATCTTGGTAAGAAATGGAAAGACTTCAAATGGAGATTGTGGAGCGATGTCAATAATACTTCGTTGAATGTCCAAAAAATGTATGAGAATCTAACCAATGGGGTACCCAAATAATAGTGGAACGTTTTTATTGACAGACATTGTGATGCGAAGCAGATGGTATTTAAATATATATTATTATATTAACCTCATTTTACATTTATACATGTATATAAAGAGGAGATGAAATTAAATACATTACTATTAAATTTAATTTAATTTATTTTAGGATATCTCAAGAAAGAATGCATCAAGTCGTGCTAAGAAATTCATCCCTCACACCGCAGGGTCAAAAAGCTTTTCTATAAGGTGATTGACTCTGGTAATCTTTTCATTAGTTTAAATATTTATAATAAAATATTATCTATTTAATATATTAAATTGTTGATTTATCTTTGTTTAACGCAGTCAAAGAGTTTAGGGCATGAAGCATCCCGAACTAAAGTGTGGTTGGATGTTCACAAAAAATCTGACGGAAGTTTTATTAATGAGACTGCCAAATAAGTTGGGGTATAAACTCATTTTTTCTTTATAACAACTTATTACCAGTTTTTACTATGTTAATATATATTTATAATTGGTTTATAGGTAAAAATTAAAGAACTATGGGATTATAATCCTATACAATCCTACTCAGTCTCCCAGGAAGACCTGGTTGCTAAAGTCATTGGGAAGGAGCATCCTGGTAGAGTGTGCGGGTTGGTTTGGAGACTCGTACCATCTAAGGTATTTGGCAGGACACTGGGGATTGCAGCTACATCTACTCTTGTTTGTAGTCATTCCATACCCAGATATTCTCAAAGAGATGTTGCTTCTCTACAAAACACAGTTCAAGACCAGGGGGCTTAGATATCCGCTTTTTAGAAAGGGTTTACTGGTATATATCAACAAATGAGTAGATATGCCCCCGGTGGTATTTCATCGATTGGTGGTGAGAAGGTAAATCAAAAAAATTAAAAAACATTTAGTTTTTAAAATTTTATTGGTTTTAAGTTTAAATATAAATATACAACACTATTTAATTTTCAATATAATGTTCTTATAGGTGGTATCAAGAAGTGGAGATAGAGGTGGAGAGGGTGATGATATGTGTTCATCATCGGACCGTGATTAGTTATATTGTTGATATGTTGGAAAAATATGGTAACAATCAGTTTTTATATGTATCATGTGTGGAACATAGTTTCCCCCAAACATTTTCATGACCTAACATTTTCTTGATTTATCATGTTTCCTTTTATGTATTTTATTTATTCCTGATGTTTCCTTTTATTTCTTGATTTCTTGAGTGTGTTATGCACCATATATGTTTATTATTTATTGTGATGATTCGTTTTTTATGATTCATTTTCCCTAAATTTATTAGGTTTGTTGGCCCTAGGTGAACATCCCACTTCAAAGCATTATATGATCTCATAAACTCATCTCTCGTGGAATATGTGACCATTACCATGCAATGAACTATAAACACTCCATTTATATCAAAATTCAATCCTGAAATAGTTTCACATTCTTCTAACCTATCACACATCATGATACATTCCAAAATAATATTCTAAATTTTCTTTACTTGTTTAACCAATGAAGACATTATCTCTAAGGATACCCATAATGATTCCCTTAAACCCTCAACTACACCAACCAACTAGTCTTACAGGGAAGATAAGATATTCTATTCAACTAATGAAATCAGTTCTCCCATATCCTACATTTTCTAGCCTAATTCATCTACCAATACATTTGCATTTATAACATTTAAAAATATTAAATATCAAGATTTTCTACTTTCCTTAGTATTCATGATACACCTGGTCTTTTCTACTTTCCTTGAGACTCATTTCTCTCCATTATTCCTTATTTTAATATGAGATTCTAGCACATCGTCAATGAATGAATATTATCATTTTGTAAATTTTGTGATAACAATTATTTTTTCCTCTATTCCGAGACACATATATTTCAAGGTAAATGATTCATGATCATATCTAACTATGTTCCAACCATGCCCTACCTAGTATCCTTATTCAACCAAGCCACATGGTTTTCTGGGGAGAACTACATGGTTTCCCATGACCATGTTCCTATCATGAAACCATTTAGAGGCCTCTATAAGGCTTAAACCCAAAAAACAAACAACCTATGAATTTACCCAATAAAATAATATCTCAGAAATAATTAAAGAAGAGTAGAATGTAAGGCTTAAGGCCCCTGGAAAACTTCAAGTCATTATAATCTACCCCTCTAAGGATTTATCATCCTTGAGTAGTGCCTCTAAATTACACACCCAAAAAACCTAGGGCTATTGAGCTCACACATAATATTATCACTTGTAATACTCTTCATGCATACATCCATGATCTCATATGACTCTAACAAGTGACATTGGCTTTCTTCAACACATTTTATCACTATAGTCCATGAATCACACTGAGCCCTCCACAAATATTGGGTACGGCTCCAACTGAAATTCTTCATAGTTGATCACATAATTTTGATAGAGAATGTACAACTGAATATAAGAGACATGTAAAACATCACGCATTCTTTGATATTGTGGAGGAAATTCCAAATATAATTCCACTATCATGACACTCTTTATAATCCCAAAAGGCCCCATAAACTTCGGTGCCAGCATCCTTTTCTTCTGCAATCATTGATTCCCTAATTGAGGAGTCTCCCATAATAAAACATAGACACCCACAATGAATTCCATGTGTTTCCTCCTACCATTTTCATATGATCTCTATTTTTAATGAGAAGTTATTAAATACTTCTTGATCTAGTAAAATATCAAAAATTCCTCTAAAATCATGAATGATGCGCAATTACTACCTCCCATCCTAATGCCAACATATTAGTGAGTGAAACATCTAACCATAAAGAGCATCACAATGTGTCATTTTAATTGAGTTCTGGTTTTATTTGTATGTGAACTCAACCAAGGATTGGATATCAACCCAAGTTACCCTAAAGTATAATATGATGAAAATCATTCTGCAATGTAATTTTGGTTATAATTGGTTTCCAAAATCATAAAATCTGGATTTTTTACTATTATATTCTTAATTAGAATTTGATGGAAATAAATTTATTCCTAATGCATGTTTATATAAATTGTACATAAATATGTAAATGTAATTGGATAAAGAGAATGAAGTTGAAAATTCATGTTGTTTTTAATATTAGAGGCATATTATTGTGAATTTATTCTTTAAATTTTAATTAAACAAGAATATTTTATGGTGGAAATTCTAGTTAATTTATATTTTCAATATTAGTAACACATCATAAATAAATTGATTAATCCAAGACTTTAATTGAACAATTAGTTCAATAAAGATAAATTTATGCAGTCGAGTAAGCTCATTTTCTTATGATGGATGGATTTTTATTTTAGGGACTAGATTCCATATTGACTCTATTTGATTTTTTATTATTTTTTTTCTTTGGATGTAGGCCTTTATATATGATGTTATGTGATCTTGTGATGGTTATTGGTGGATGAGGTACGGGTTGGGAGGCCTGAGTTCTTGGAGTATTTAGCACCAATGATAGTGGGATGTATGTTGATATGAATGGTTATGTCAGGGTTGGAACTGGTATAGATGGAATAGGTTGAACCTAGGCTTGGAATTGTTTTCATGAAATATGACATACATGCTTATTTATAATTTTGTTTAAAGGTCTAATGGCCATGTGATATGTTTATCTACATTCCTTTACCCACGGAACAATTAATTTGGTTGTGCTTAGTTAAGAATATCTTTTCATATTGAATATAGTATGTATTCTTTTGGTATTTTGGTATTCTTGGAATGGTTTTTTTAGGGCACTAGTATAGGGGATGCAGAAACTGCTTCTTTTTTTTAGTAAATCTGTTTTTAGTGGTGGTTTTAACCACCACTAACTGTTATAGGTATATTTAAATGTGGTTTTAACTACCACTAAATGTCATCATTTTTCTATTAGTGGTGATTCTAACCACCACTATGGTCTTAAATTTCACAGTGGTTTTAACCGCCGCTATAGTGTCCCATCTTTCGTGTGCATTTCGCGGTGGTTTTTCCGGGTAGGGGCTTACTTTTTTTTAGCACTGGTTTTAACCGCCGCTAAAAACATTATAACCACCAAAAAATGTGCCAACTATGATGGTTCCCATAAAGTACCACTAAACTACTTTAACCTCCACCAATAGTTTCCCAACACACAATTTAGCAGCAATTTTTGGAAACCACCGCAGAAACATATAGCGGCGATTTAAACTGCCACAAAATTGTAAATTTCCTATAGTGGTAAAATATTGCTAAGTCTACTTACAACCAAGGGTGTATGTAGGGTGTGATAATAATCCCAATAGGATTCCACCCAAAATATTCCATGTGATAAACATTTTAATACAAAAATCTTTCAAGATTTTATGAACAAGAATTTCTAGTAATAATTTCAAAAATATGTAGCTTAAATAAAAACCATTTTCAAGAAGGAAACTTTAAATAATGAACACTTCTAAATAAAACACACATGCTACAAATTTTACCAACAAAAACCACCAAATGTTGACAGTAAGAACAATATATCCAATGAGCACTAGTCACGAGAACACCCCTAGGAACTAGCTAGTTGTGGGGCTCTAGGAACATCGTATCTCGGTGTAAAATTATTCATAATCAATAACCTTATCATGCATGATCCAATGGAAGGGGAAACCCCAATGTCCTAGTGGTCCCTAACATCATCATATTTTAGTTAGTGTTTTCTTCATCAAACTTTCCAAGTGAAATAGGGATGAAACTGCTACCGAATCACTAGCATACTAGTCCAAGTCCACCCACCTAGATACCCAGGTTTCTCTCCTTGTTCTCAATCAAGTTCCACATGTTATAAAATACCAATTTCATATAAAAATTACTTTTAAAAATTATACACACATCAAACATCCCACAAACATGTCACATAATTCCCGTTTCACCATCAAATTCATTTTAACACTATAATCACACTAAAATAGCCTATAAACATGTCTCGCACCTTTCTCAAAATTTAATAAACTATTCCAACCATTTATAAAACATTCTCAAAACATTTGACATCACAAATCATCACTTTCTCTTTAAAAAACCCATTTTAAGAACATACACCCACCAAAACAGTACCTAAACATCTTTTTCACAATTTGTGTAACTCAATAAACCATTTGAGATTTTTATGAAACAACTCCAAGGAGTATAACAAGGTTTTTCACACAAAATCCATTCGAAAACCCTCTTTTAAGGATAAATTAACACCAATACCAAACCATAATATAATTTCCAGCCCTAGAAACATTTAATAACCCAATGTTGTATGTTATAAAATGACCTCAAATGATACCACATGAGTTACACATGAAAAACACACATTTTCGAGCAAAAATTAAACTTTAAAATTAAACGCTTAACCAATTCCATCAAAAATGGTTTTCACACCACACACAACATATGAGGAACATGATAAACACATAAATCAAGCAAATCTAACTCATAAAATAATGATTACACATGGAATCACTTACCTTAGATTCCAAAATCCCAAATCATTTTGTGAAACTTCAACCGCACACCGTTGCACCACAAGGGAAACAAAACAAACCCTAACCAAGAAGATTGAACAAAGAAACTCAAAAATAAACCCTAGGTATGAATACCTAGTTTTTGGAATTTTGGAACTTCAATAATAAGGGAAGAAACCCTGAGGAAATGGAAGAAACAAAAAAGTAATTCACTTACCTGAAGAAATATTTAAGTTCCACCACTAAAAACCACTTCAAAATTGGGTTCCAAATAAGCATGGGGGATATTGGGAGCCTTCCATGGATATAATGGTCGAATGGGGGAAGAAAGGGGAACAATAAGGTTAAACCTGGAAGGGAAAAAATAGAACTACATAAAAAATTAATGTGTTAGACACTGTTCATGGTTTGTCTGTATGGTTTAGAAAACCGTGCACCCAGTTCTATCCACTCAAAAATTAATTTTTTTCTCGAAAATTCAAGGGGTAACTAAGGGGAATGATAGGAAAAGAATATAAGAGAAGTAATACCCCAAAATTTAAAACCTTTCACACCTATATCCTGAGAAAATGACTAAGAACCTGACCCAAACCGGAACAAATTGAAAGTTAAAAAACTATGTGTGACAATTCTCCCCACTATAACACTTTCTGCCCTCAAAAAGCCACAACCAGGCCAGATGAGAAAACAAAACTGATACCATTTACAAGATCAAAATGGGGGTTAACAATGAAAATAAAATAAGGACACTACCATCAAGAAAATATTTCTATGAGCTAACTTGAGAGACCAAGAAAGGCTCCCCCTCTAAGCGTCACCTGCCCCCAAAATCCAAAACACCTCCAGTTGACCCGAAAAAGGAAAAAATACTCTCACCAGCTAAACTTTACACCACTTTATTGAAATGTGAAAACATAAAATAACCAAATCCCAAGATAAAACATCTTAACCACTATCATATGAAGTTCAATCAATTTACCTGAAAAAGACAAAGAATCCGAACGAGGTCACCAAAGCCTTACTTTAACAAAACTCTTGGGAATGCTCCAATCCCAACTTTTACCCAAAAAATAAGTTGGTGTTTATATAGATCCAAATTATATGACCTACCACCAAGCCAACACCAAGTAAAAAAACCAAGATACTGATATAGGGAGACCCAAATGGACTCCCTATTATAGAAACAAACTAACACCCAAGACTGAACCAGAATATGATATAGGGGGAGGTCTGAATGGACTCCCCACCATAATAAGAAGACTAACATTATACTTATCCCTAAATAACTTATATTAGACCCATTTTGGGTCTCCCCAACATTGGAAACAACCATTTTAACCCACTAACATAGGACAACAAAAGAAACCTAGCATGTGATAACTTGGGTGCTCCCCACATAACTTATTCTCCCACCACAAGAGGTCCAATAAACGAAACTCCAAACCATTAGAGAAACTAAATGGTTTAACACTCTCATGAACATTACTATATTTGGATTATCCCAACCAAAATAGAGATTGAAAAGAGAATAAAAGGTTATTCATACATGAATAGCCATACGGGGAGTTTCACTCACAAGGGTTCAAACACTGGGGTTTGAGAAAACAAAATCACCCCATATCCCTATAACAAAAGAGGGACTCTTCCACCAACTCAGATCATAACCTTGAGAAATATGGTCCCCACATCCCTTTCCACCACACAAAACCACTTGAAACAAAACCACCACATCGAAACCTCAAACGGTTTCCACCTCCCACACTAGAGATAGAAGTTAAACCATGATCCCTTATATCCCTAGGGTTTCCTAACTATGTGCCAACTTCACATAGGGACCTATGACTGGAGATCAGATGATTGAATCATATCATACCTCACAGTTATGCACTAAAAACCCCTAAATGGAACTTATTCATTTTTTCTACAAGCAACTAAACCATGATCCAACAACATCAATAGAACCAGACACATCCCAAAAATCACTTACCCTTTCATGGAACCTTCACCAAGATAGGGGCCTCAAAGATTCATATGAATTATCCCACTCACCCCAAAACAATAAATATTATAATAAAGAACACAATAAAGACACTTTCATTCTGGATAGAGAATTTTAGGAATTCTCAAAAGAAGACATGCTTTCATTTAAGTAAAATCCCTAAAAAAGTTCTGTAACAACCACATTTTCCCTTAAAGGAAAACACAACACATCAAAACGTCATATAACATGACCCTAGATACTGTTATATACATTAAAAGCAGTGGTACCTTGAATTGAGTCCCAAGAATCTTGAGATTACCGCAAGAACCCATAATAGCCTTGAACGACCATATTTGCCACACTAGTGGCCTAAAATGAATCCTTTTCTTATTAGAGACTAACAAAAGACCCAAAGTCCCTTAAATACTGCATATAAGACCATAAAATATGTACTTCTTTCCCTTTCCTCACTCTAATTCCCCTTAACCACTTCTAGATAGAACCTACAGACACAAAGGTGTCAAACTTCACCTTTGATGACTCAGGCACTTTAAGAGACTAAAATCTATTTCAACATTCCACAACCACTATCTTGCTACAAGAGGATCCACTTAACCAAAAAAGAAGATGTGTAGACTTAATCTCCAAATCTCAAGAATAAATTCTCTATATTTATCAACTAGAGGATCTACCAATGGAGAATCACCCGTGGCCACACTTCCATCATGCATTAACTCTTTTTGGGGGAATACCATAGCCAACAAGAAAACACAAGATCCCAACCAAATTGGTCCATTGGTCAAAACATACCTCAAACTAGAACTGAACACAATAGGGGAACCACTGAAAAGGCTTCCCAAAACATTTCTCATAAAGGACCACTAACCAACACTTCAACCCAGCTTACCGACAAAACACAAACCCAAAACATCATTCAAACAAGAGGGGTCCTCTAATTCAAAAAATCTCACAAAAACATTAGTAGAAACACATAAGACACCCCACCTCAAACATTAGTTATCAAAACATCAAATTTTCCTTAAAATCATTTATATGAAAGTAAATGGGGTCGGCAGTTAGTGCATTCACCAATGGTATCTCATGGGCCTCACACGTGCATATTTTCGTGCCACCACGGGCACCCACCTCATTCCAACCTGGGAACTCATCCACTTTTCCTTACACATAAACCATGAATGTTGTAACTCATGAGAACACTAAGGGTCAAAAAAAAGTTCATTTCACTTTTCAAAACCAAAACATTTCATTCCACTCAAAACAGAATTTCAAAACCCACTTTAAAATCAACCTTGTTTTCCAAACCGTTGATTTGGTGAATCCTTGTGTTTTAATTATAAAAATACAATATCATATTACATAAATACCATTTCATGAAAATCCACATTTTTAAGACCTTGTTCAAAACTGTTCCAAAAAACATTTTCAATCCCTTTGAAAATCAAACCATTTCTATATTAAAATCCCATTTAAAAAAAATCCAAAACCCGCTTTAACATAACTTATACTTTACCAACAATTAATTTTAGTAAACAACATGTTTAAATTATGAAAATATACTTCCAATAAATTCAATAACATTTACTCAAAACCATTTCCATTTTAAAAAATAGTTTTCACAATTTTCAAACAAGAGCTTTCCAGAATGATTTTCCAAAACACATAAAGATGTTGAATGAATCATTGGGAAAACTAGTGTCGATGGGTGACTTGGAAATATGGTTAGAATATATACACCAGTCACACCACCATCACAGATAGTGTTCTATGACAATATCCCTATCTCCACATGGCTTTCCAAGCCCTGTGATCTCTCTGAGACCATTGTCCTAACTCCCATTTCATTTCCTAAATAACAAAAAATCACAAGACTCAAAAGGCTGAGATGAAACTTGAATTCCCCTAGTAAATCAAGACTCTTTATGAGGTGTTTTGGCCAAGAACCTTAATCGCAACCAGAATATTGAGTTCTGACAATCCTAGCTCTGGTTTACCCAAGCTCATTCCCAAAAGAACATGACCCAAAAATAGAGAACCTCCTCTGATACCATTTTGTCACGAACCAGATTTGGTAACCATCTGAAACAGCACCTGACCTGGTCTTTGAGAAGTATATAAGGGTATTCCCTATACTTAGAGGCTATCACAAGTGCCCGAGTATCATAAAAAAATTTTGGGAATGATTTACCCAAACTTATATTCATAAAACAGCCCAAAACAATTAATAAAATTATTATGAAAATTTAAACCAAACAAGTCTTAAAAAATTCAAAATTGAAATGAAATGATTAATACCAAAATTTAAAAGGGACACAATAAGTAGGAGAAACAATCATATCCCCAAAACCACCACATATCAAGGGGGAATCACCCTCACACCATCTCCACAACACTGCCCCAAGAGACTGCTAGTAACTCAAACTGTTGTTTCCAAATACATTTCCCATACCTATGTAAAACATTACCAAGTCTACTTACACCCAAGGTTGTAAGTAGGTTATGATCTTAATCCTAATATTATTCCACCCAAAATATCCCACGTGATAAACATATTAATACAAAAGGCTTTCATGCTTTTATAAGCAAGAAATGCTAGTAATAATTTTGAAAATATGTAGCTTTAAATGAAAATCATTTTCAATAAGGAAAATTTAAATAATGAACACTTATAAATAAAACACACATGATTTCAAATTTACCAACCAAACCCATCATATTTCTATGGTAAGTACAATATATCCAATGATAACTAGTCACGGGAACACCCCAAGGCACTATCTAGTTGTGGGGCTCTAGGAACATCGTATCTCGGTGTAAAAGTATCCATAACCAATAACCTTGTCATGCACGATATACTAGGAGGGGAAAACCCAGTGGCCTAGTGGTATCTAAAATCATCATAGTTTAGTTATTATTTTCATCTTCAAACTTTCTAAGTGAAACAGGGATGAAACCGCTACCAGATCACTAGCGCACTAGTCCTAGTCTGCTCACCTAGATACCTGGGTTTCCCTCTTTGTGCTCAATCAAGTTCAACATGTTATAAAATAAAAATTACACATCAAAATTCTATTTACAAATTATAAACACACAAAACAGACCAAAAACATGTCACATAATTCCCTTTTCACCTTCAAATTCGTGTTAACACCATACTCACACCAAAACAGCCCACAAACTTGTCTCGCACCTTTCTCACAATTTAATAAATTGTTCCCACCATTTATAAAACATTATAAAAATGTTTTACATTAAAAATAATCACCTTCTCTTTCAGAAAAACATTTTAAGAATATACACCCACCAAAAAAGTACTTAAACATATTTTTCTCACTTTTTGTAACTCAATAAACCATTTGAGATTTTTATGAAATAACTCCAAGGAGTATAACAGGGTTTTTCACACAAAATTCATTCTAAAAACCTATTTTAAGTAAAAATTCACACTTGTACCAAACTAAAAAAAAATTTAAGCCCTAGAAACATTTAATAAAACACTTTAAAAAGTTATCAAATGACCTCAAATGATACTGCATGAGTTACACATGAAAAACACACATTTTCAAGAAAAAATACAACTTTAAAATTAAACGCTTAACCAATTCCATAAAAAATGGTTTTTACATCACAAACAACGTATGAGGAACATGATAAACAAGTAAATAAATAAAATATAACTTGTCAATGAATTATTACACACGTAATCACCTACCTTAGATTCAAAAATCCCAAATCATTGTGTGAAACTTCAACCGCGCCACCGCTACACCACAAGGGAAGGAAAACGAACCCTAACCAAGAATATTGAACCAATAAACACAAAAATAAACCCTAGGTACGAATCCCTAGTTGATGGAAATTTTTAACTTTAAGAAGGAGGAAATAATACCTATGGAAATTCAAGAAACAAGGAAGGAATTCACTTACTTGAAGAAATCTTGAAGTTCCACCACCGAAAACCCTTTCAAAATTGGGTTCCAAATGAGCTTGGGGATCTTGGGAGCCTTCCATGGCTATAATGGTAGAATTGGGGAAGAAAGGGGCGCACTAGTATTAAACATATAAGGGTATAATTAGAATTACATAAATAAATTATTATGCTGGATACTGTGCAAGGTTTGGCCGCATGGTTTAGAAAACTATGCGGACAAACCGTTTTCCCAGTTCTGTCCACTAAAAAATTTATATTTTGATGCAAAATTAAAGGTGGGATAGGGGAAACATAGGCCAAGTATAGAAGAGAAATAATACCCCAAAATTTCAAACTTTTTACACCCGGATCCTGAGAAAACAACCAAGAACCTGACCCTAACTAAAACGAAGTAAAATTTAAAAACCTGGGTGTGACATATACAAACATATTACATTATTTTTCATAATTATTCCTTACATACCACATTAAATAACACCCCAAAACTTAGTTATTTAGTTTATTTTGAGATTATATACATGATATTAATATTTAATAATACTTCTTTAACATTTCCCACAAAATTCTCTATCTGTGATATGCTTCTATACATACAATATTTAATAATATTCTCCAAAATATATGGAATTGATACATAAGAAAATTCTGATATCAAATGATTTATGGGGGTTTATATAAGAGATAATAATCAAAGTTTCTAATTAAAGATATGATGAGAATGTCAGTGTGTGATCATAATCATAGAAAATGAACATAACATAAGGGAATTGTAGGAAATAGAACATATATCATAAATTATAAATCATAACATAAGGATTTTATCTTAACCCTTATATCTTGGGAAGGTGGAAACATGAGTTCATAATATGTGAACATGATTTAGTCACAATCTATAACCTAATAATATGGAATTAATATAAGCACAAAACATGTATCATGGTTAACCATTAATACATTCATCGCTTAATGGACTAGAATAATCACCAACCCATAAAATAGTAGGCCAAATATAACCATTGATATACCTTATTGGGATTTGTATAACAACCTGTGTACCATAATATTTTTAGCTTGGTCTAACCACCCATATACTTTAACCTTTTAAGTTTGGGATAACCACCTGATAACCATAACCATTTTGGATTTATCTGACCATATGTGTTCTATATCCTTATCAAGTGAGATATAAAACATTTAAAAATTCATTGGAGGGATATATCACACTCACCCATAACATAATGATAAACCATACATTTAGGTGACACATGAACTTGAAAACATTCATAATATTAGCATAACTTATTTAACACATGAGATATAAATGGGATTCATCAATATTTACATAAAACATTATCATATTATAACTATATAAAAGAGGTGTATGGTATCATTAAATCATATCCACAGTGATACATAAGATATATTAAAGGATGTTGACAGGGATGAAAAAAAATTATAAGGGAATTAGAAAATTTAGTTTAAAAATAAGAATAAATATCATTTAATTCTGATATATTTTATTTTAAAATAAAATAAGTTTATAAAACATTTTGAAAGGAATAAAATTTAGAAAATAATAAAAATATATAGAGGAGGTTTCTTATAGAAAAAAGGATATATTAGTGTGAAAATAATTCATGTGGAAATAATTAAAAATAAATATTTTATTAACACTTTTTTATTTAAAATAATATCCATAGATACTGAATAATTTGAAAAACATTTAAAATTTACATCCAAACAAGTTTTAATGAAATTCAAAGATAAGATAAATTGTACATAAGAAATCATGGAATGATAGTTATATAAATAATTATAAATAAAAATAAAGAGCATGGACATGGATGAAAATGATTCCCAATAAAAAACAGAGATAGATTTTGTCCCTCTAACAAGAAACCATTATGTTTAATTATGGAATAAAGAGAGTTGAAAAGGAAAGAGGATATGAAAACCCCAGAAATAATCAATGAATAAGAAAATATATGGGGGTTTAGAGAGAAATAATTATAAATTTACCCAAATGGGAATTTATTCATAAACAATCTTTGATTCAATGTGAGATTTTAAAATAAAAACCATTATAGAATTATTAAATTTTTAATAAAAAGATATTGAAAACAATAACCTAATATGGACTTGGATATCCATTGAATTACATGAAAATGATGATAAAAGAAATCCTTGGGGTAGTATATACACCCCAAAAAATAAATCTTGTTGATGAAGAGCATATCCCAGTGAATATAAAATTGAGATAATAAAACCCTTAACATTACTTCCAACATTAATGAATGTGATTTAACTTCTTTGATGAATTCTCTCCATCTCAAAATGAGTTTCTTCAGAATAAAGTATTTATGCTTCCTTAATGGGGGAAAACTAATAAATTTAAAATAAGGACTTTGGTGATGGATAATATGCATATATTATAGAGATAATTTAATTCATATAATTTTATTGGAGGGGTGGATAATGGTTCCTTTTATAAGTGAGTTTTTAGTGAAAATTTCTTAAATAGCCATTTTGTAATGAGTAAGAAATTTCTTTTTTACATGGTAAGTGGATTCAATGTGAAAAATAATGGATATGATTCATGTATCCCCTCATCTATACAATTTAAATATAATTTTTTATGATATTTTTAGTTGTTAGCACTTATTTTAACCCTTTTCACCTCATTCTACCTTTACCTTAGTAACATTATTTTTACCTCGGTGACTTATTTTAATGCATAAAAGGAAAAATGGCCTTATTACATTATTTATAGGTTATTATTATATATTTTGACTCTATTTAAACTAATTCAAATTCTAAACATGATAAATTTAACTTTTAAATGAAAATATAATAAATAAATAAAAATATTTTTGTAGAAAATTGGCATTTAAAGCATTAAATATTCTAAATATTATTTCATATCAATTAACAATTAAATAAGTTTTAATAAAATTTTGTATAAATTGAATAATTACATTAAATTCATTATTTATAAGTAATCAATTTATATTTTTAATATAAAAAAATAAAAAAAACATTAAAAATAGTTCTTTGAAAAATACCCCTTTTAACATTAAATGATTTTAATCACATCCCCTAAAATTTAATTATTTATCATCTGAAAATTAAATTTTATCAATAAATAGGAATTATAATATTTCTTTGAATTTAATAAATACATAAAATCATTTTTTTACTAATAATAATAATAATAATATGTAACAGGAAAAAATAAATTTCTAAAAAAAATATTTTAATTAAATATTTTATTCATTTTTATTATTTATTATTTGTGAATTATTTTATTTTAAATTTTTTACTAAAAATTAAATATATTTAATATAATAATTGGTTACATGCATACCCAAAATCCCTATATCCATGGACCATGTTTCTAATGATTATATATATAATAGTCATATTTCATTCACATATACCACCAATGGCCCGAAGGCCTTCATTTTTAATTGATTTTTGATAATCCACCTTTCAAGGGGTGAGGTGGAACCCTTACAATTCCCATAGGTATAAGTATTACATGGACTATAGGCCTCAGAGGAATTCATTTCCCATAGGATTCAAACATTACATACAACCCAGACTAACTACTTGGAACTGCTCCTCCCCAGCATCTTCATCGTGAAATCAGCTCTCCACCTTCACTTGGTTATTCGGTTAGGCTTTCTCGTGCATGCACAGGCTTGTCTCGATGGCAGGTGTCATACCCTCTCATTCTTGAAATCATTTTAGTTTATGTTGTGGTGAAATATCATTTCTCATCCTCCTTCTAGAGATTTTTCCTTATAGGTTGTCTAGTTTGCATTTATACTTAAGGTGGCCTGAAGGCCTTGAGGTGGCCCGAATTCCTTACTGACCCGAAGGCATGGGTGGCCCGAAGGCCTTATAGAACTTGAGGACCAAATAGGTGGCATGAAGGTCCAAACAGGGGAATAGTCCTGACTGCTACAGTGCCAAATAGTACCTGCTACAGTCCCACTATAGTACTGCTACAATAACCCGAAAATATGCCTCCACCTGGATTTGATCCTGGGTCGCCTGGATGCACTTAATAAGTCCTCACCAACTGGGCTAATTATCATGTGAAAATAATGTTTATTTTTAAAACATGTGTAAGGTTAATTCTCCACTCTCACTGAGGGGTCCTGCCAGGGCCCAGAGCACATTGTATGCTCCCCAGCTAGGCAGATGGATTTGAATTTCCCTGTTCATAATACACACAGTATCCGAGTCTGGATATTTGATCTTCTTAGAGAAGCATGAGTATAAAGATTTTTTTTTCATGGTATTTTTATTTAATTATGGATTTATTCCCCCAAGTAGGTTTATTAAATATGTTTCATATTTTATTATCATAATTTATTAATATTTTTCTTATGTTATAATATTTTATCTTAATAAAATAAATCATGATTCATTTTATATTTGTGTTGCATGTGAAACATGTTTTTCAACACAATATTAATTTAATGGGAAATATATAATAAAATTTTAGGGTGATATATATCACATTAGTTAAATTTTCATTATCATCTAAACACTACAATATTATACACATTTAGTGGTTGTTTTTATATTTTATTAGTGGCTAAAACCAAAGATAAATTATTTCATGAAGGTTTCCAGCCAATGCTGCTAAGTTTTTTTTAATTAATTTTTCATATTTTATTTTCTATTTTGATATGAAAAAACATTTCATGTCTAAATAAACCTCATGATATGGCATTAAGATCTATATAATGGAAATAATTTTCTTTGGGGATTCATATTCAGGATTGCACTAATAGATGATCATGGGTTTATTTGTGATTTAAAACGTGAATTTCATATATTAAGAATTAATATGGAATCTATATAAGAGATCCTATCCATGGCCCTAATCACACAAAAAATATTAAACTAGAATAATAATAATTTCAAGAATAAAATTCTCCCAATATTCAATCAAATAATATTTATAAACATGGGATTCAATCATCACACCACTGTGGGTTTTCACTAATATTTCAATATCTAGTTGTTGACGATACAAATCAATATACATAGAGATGTTTTAAGATATGATGGAATTCATAAAACTATAGTCAAATATGATTTTTTGAATATTTAGAATACCTATCACCACCCCAATATCCTGATTCTTTCTTTCATCCTTTACTAAATCAAAAATTTATTATATAAGTGTCAAGCAACAATGATTAAAGTACGCAATTATATGATAAGGAAAATAAATCCTAATATGTCATGAATTTTGACTCCTTCATATCAAAATTTTTAATTTTAGGTTTATTCTACTTCAATTTTGGTTCACCATAGCATTTTTTGGTTATATCCAATTGTTCTTCATAATTTAATCCCCAAAAATAACTAATCCCATATTTGATACATACTAAGGTGACCCATTCATATACTACAATCATATTACATCATTTTCCTTGAATAATCCTTATATCCCATATTAAATCAAACCTTAATACCTACTGGTTTAGTTTCATTGGATATTAGCTACATGTTATTCTTATTTTATAATAAATATACCACAATTCCCATAAAATTTTCCACACATGACATCCATCTTGACATATCATACATAATAACATTTCCCATTACCTAGAAAATATAAACATATTAAAATTGATAGCTAAAATTCTCAGTGATGGTATATATAATAGATTATAATCAAAGTTCATAAGTTTAAATAAGATGAACATGTGAGTATGAAAACATAATCATAGTACATGTACATAATAAAAGAGAATCATACACAACTAAACATAGATCTTAAATCATAGATCCTGACATAATGATTTTTTCCTAAACTATGATTCATGGAAGTATATAAACATGAGTAAATAATATGTGAACATAAAATAGGAAATATTCACAACATAATATTATGGAATGAATATTTGAATAGAAATTTCATTAAGGTTAACCACTGAGAAATTCATTACATAATAGACTAGGAAAACCAGCTGCATGTAATATAGTGGGATTGGGTTTACTACTTGTATAACTTTTTAGGACTTAGATAACTACCTTTGTATCATAACCTTTTGTGAATTTTCACTACCCATTTACCATAACCTTTTATTCCTAGTCTAACAACTCGTGCACCATAACCTTTTAGGATTGGCCCTACCACCTAGGTATAAAAATCTTATTTCAGGATATATAGAACTTTAACTAATTTATTATAGGTCTATATCAATCCCACCCACCACATAATGATAATCCATACATATTTGTGATATATGAACTTGAAAAAATTAAAAATCTCATCAAAAGTTAGTTAGAACATGAGATATAAACAGGTTTCATGAGGATTTCCATAAAAAAATATCATAATCCATATAGAGAAATAAGATGGATGGTATCATTATAAAATATCCTCAGTGATGTATAATAAACATTGAAGGATGTTGACATAGATAAAAATGTGTTTATAAGATAAATATAACACTAATTAAAAAATAATAATAAATATCCTTTTTCTTTTAATAAATTTTATTTTAAAAGAAAATAGTTTATAAAACCATGGAAATATAAATTATTTTAGAAATAAATTAAATCATGGAGTGGAGGTATCTCAGAGTAATATGGATATAATTATGGGAAAATTATTTCATATGGAATGTGTTAAAAATAAAGATTCATTTTTCACTTTTTTAATAAATTTCAAATAAAAAAAGTGACTCATATGAAAAAAAATATTCCTTCCAAAACATGTTTTAAAAAAATTATAAGATAATTGAAAATGACTTTAAGTAATAACTGAAGTATATAGATCGATACTTATAAAAAAATGACTATGAACATGGAGGAAATAGATATTAAATCCGAATGAAGAGAAAAGTTTGGTCCCTCTCAAAAATAAACTTTTTAGTCTTGTTAGGAACCAATGAGAGGTTAAATGGTAAGAAGAAATGGAAATCTGAAATATAAAAATAGTAGAATATAAAATATTTTATTTTATAGATAAATAACTTTAAATTTTACCAGATAATAATATATTCAAAATCAATCTTGAATTCAAAGTGGGACTAGAAAATAAAAACCCTCACAACTTTGGTAACATTTGAATCAAAATATATTGAAAGAGGGAGACTATGATGGATTTCTAAATCCCTTGAATTATATGAAATATTTGATTAAGAACATCAATGGGATTATATATACAACAAAAAAGAGAGATATGTGGTAAATAAGGAACATATCTTTGTGAATAGAAAATTGAAATGTGAATATCCTTACCTTTAAATCCAACATCCATTAAATTACTTTGACATCTTTAATGAATTCTCTCTTTATTGAAATAGGTTCATTAGTAATGAAGGATTTAGGATTCTTTCTTGATCCAGAAACTACCAAACATATAAGAATGATTTCAGAGAGGGAAATTGGAAGGTATTCAATAGATAATTAAATTCAAGTATTGTTTTGATAGGGGTAGAGAAGGAGTCTTTTATAGGAGGGTTTTGAGTGTAATTTTTTTAAATAAACCTTTCTTAATATGTAAGGAATTTATTTTTATAAGGATTATGTAAATAAAGTGAATAATAATGGATATGGGTATTGAAAATTAAATTCCTTACATTTTGTTATCTGTCTTGGGAGAAGAAATTATGGATATATTAAGTGGATATGGTTGTTATATTGAATTTTTATTTCTAAATATAAACCATGTCTAAACTCATAGAAAATTGATTTTTTATGATTTGAAGGTTTATTTGAATTCTATAGATAGGAGGAATAATTTTGGAGTTAATATGTTGATGTTTTGAAGAGGTTCTAGTGTTTCTAACTAAATCACACCACAATATGCCTAATCAATCTATGATTAAATATATATGTGATTAATTTATATGAAAATGAACTTGGTGGATGTTTTAATTTTATATGATAGACTCTAGGTAAGACTCATAACTAGAGAGGTTGATTTTGGTCACACCACTAGTGTTTTAATCATTCCTCAGTGAGATCTATGTTAGAATGAGTCATTCTAAAATGATATTGTAGAATATTAATGGATATAGTATAAAAGTTGAATCACACCATATAAAAAATCATAGTTATTAATGAATTAAATATGATTATGTTGATTATTTTCCTTCATTTAATATACATTAGGATGAGTAATTATGATATAAATAGAATTTGGATAATAACTACTGCACCATGAAGATTATGAACACTCTATAATCCAAGCTACAGATGAATAAATTAATTAAATTGACTCTATGAATTAATAGATATATATTATCTATTTACAAGTAAACATTATTGTATGGTATAAATTGTGGCTTAAAAAATATTATTTCACCATGAGTAAGCTATGAGAGTTTAGGTTCACACTATTTTAAGTTGTTTAGAAAGATTTTATTATAATATATTATATCATGTTATAATCATTTTTGTCTATGAGAAAAGTAGATTAACTTTTTTCATGAATAAATTGATCTCCTCACAATGGGATAAGTATTTTTAGAATACATTAAGTAGAAACTAGTTGCTCACTCCCTGATGAAGAATTCATTCCATGATTTATTCAAGTGTCCATAATTTATGTTTTGGATGGTGTGACTAATTTATTACTTTATGGGCTACACTAACTCAAATATTTAAGTCCTCTAACTTTATTAAACAGTGGATAGAAGTCCTAGAAAAATATAAAGGAAAAAATAAGAAGTGGGAGTAGTTGATGGATGTTACATATTAAAATTTTAATTTCAAATTAAAAAATAATTGACATAGATACATGATTTTGGATAATGTGCAAGAAAAAATATAAAATATAGAAAATAAAAAAAATTACTATAATATTTTATGGAGATAAGAGTGGTTGATTTTTTCATGTAGAATAGGAATATGAAGATAGGAGGAAGAAGAAGAAAAATAAAAATGATAACTTGAATGATTTTTATCTATGTTGAGGGATAAATTATTTTTGAAATATCAATTTAAATATCCTTTCATTGTAGTAGAATATTTCACATATCTATAGACACATTTTTTGTAGTACCTATATCTCTCTATCATGATGTTATCATGATCAAAAACACTCAAATTTTTATCTTATGGTTTCATTTAAGTGATTCTCAGTTATGATAATTTCATAACAAGTCATGTTTTTGATACACCAAGTGATGGAACACAATGCCAATGGAGGGAATTTTTTAAAGGAATCGAAATATACTTATAGGATATGTAAATAATCTTGTTGAATTTTGGAGATGATCTTGATCATGTCTTGAGATCATGGATGTGTGATGATGAATCATTTGAAGTCATTGAATGAATTTTTGAAGGTCATGGTGTTGATTTGGAATTGAAAGAATTGCTAACTCACAAGTGAATGGAACCATCCATCCCATACAAATAGGAAAGAAACATGCACTTATAGAAAGACTATCAGGTATACAATTCTACCCACTGGCCAACTTGTGGCTTCTGTATAGAAGCAGCGAACTTCAGGTATCCCACAAACCAACTAGTGGAGCTTACCGAGTATCCAGTAAGTATTGATAATAAATTCAAGATATATTTTTAAGTGAACCACAAACCTATTAATTGTAGTTTGAAGATTATTAATAAATCCCATGGATTTAATAATGTTTTTACCTTTTTTGGAGGCTATAAATAGAGGACCTTGGAGGATTGGGTAAGAACAATGGAATGAACAATGGATTATAGTGTTCCAAGGATAAATCAAATTTATAATATCTATCAATACCAAAGCCATTTTTCAAGAGAAAATTTCAATTAAAAATCTATTATTCTATCATCTACATTACCAATTTATCTCCCTTATCAAATTATACTATCCATATCACGAGATAAGGGAGAGTAATTTTGACATATTTTATCAAATAAAATATATTTTCTTATAATCTTCTTATATATTGGATTTCTTTCTACAACTATAAAAAATAAATGGTGATGTTTTCTTAATAAAATTGAAGTAAGGGAGGAGTGGTTTCTGTATATAACCTCTAGAAATAAAGAAAGTAAATGGTCACTTTATCTCTATTAAACTCAAGGGAGAAATGAAAAAAAACCTCTCAACTCAAGGGTAGGAGATATAGGGGCTCACATTGAGCTATTTACAAACTCATTTAATAGATACATCTATTTCATTTTACTTTATGTATCGATTTTTATATTCATGAAACTTCAATCAAATTACATTGATATAGATTTATTATATCATCATGCTTATACAATAAAAGTTATGAATTAATTTGATTAGGCCACTTTTATATTTGATACAAATAATTAATTAAATTTTGATACTCATAACTTTTTTCTATTTTGCTTAATCGATCAAATAAATATATCGACTAATTATATTAATTAATATTTATTTGTTTTAATTTATCTTTAAACTTTTAAATTCATTTACACTTACTCATGTTATTCATGTTATTGTCTTTATTGGGTTGCTTTAATTTTTAAAGGTAATTAAACCCCTCTTTCCATCCTTCCTCACCCTAAATTTGTTATAAAGGAGTCTTTAAACTAAAATTTAACTATTTTAAAAGTATGATTATATATTATGGAATATTATTCATATTCACAAGGTTCTCCTAAAGAATACTCTTTGAGGTTTTATCCTTTTTTATGGTAAAAATTACTCTTATTGGAAAAATCGTGTTCCTTATTTTCTTATTAGTATAGTTTATCTTATATCAAAAATGGTTATATATGAATTTATACTAATTAATGAATAGATAAATGGACTACAAAATTTATTTCTCCCTTTGAGATTAAGGGAAAATCCATTAACTCTCTTCATTGTGGGATTGAATCAAATGAATTCATCTATAAAATATTCTCTTGAAATATAGAAGTTACTTGAATTCACACACTAAGGAGTGAATAATGTTAATGAAACTAGATTAGAAATGTTCGGGGTATATTTTTAAATATTTTATATGCATCAAAATGATTTTATTACTGATATACTTACAAATTTTACTAACATTTTCAATATTTGAAAGTTTCTCGGTGTGTATTTTTTCACATAAACATTACTGAAAAAGATTTTATGTGTATTATGTAGAAATTGAGCATCAAAGGTGATGGAGATAAAAGAATAAAAATACATAAATAAAATGGTTTTTGAGGATCTCATTGGATCTCTTATTACATGTGAAATAACCATGAAGATACAAGCTGATAAAGAAGCTAAACAAGTCGAGGAAGCTAATGAAGTCAAAAAGACTATTGTATTCACAGATGTTGATGATGAACATTCATCTAAAGCTGAATCTAAAACTCAATATTTGGATAATAAATTTAATAAACTCATGAAAAATAATAAATAAAATCATCATAGCAAGAAGGAAAAGAAAAATATTCTTGAAATAACATGCTACAGATGTAATAATAAGGGACACATCAAGACATAATGTCCCATCTATAAAAAGAAGATGAAAAAGAAAAACAAAGGTAACAAAATCTCTAAATGTTTCAACCAAGACTTCTAGTGATGACTCACTTGACTCAAAATCCTCTACCTCTTTTAGAAACACTACTGAAAAATTCCTCATTACTCGTCTTGAGGTAAATGAAGTGGTTAATTCTTTTATTTTTTCTTTCTCAACATATTTCTATTGTTAATAAATTAATATAAATTAAAAATAGATTAAATTTGTTGAAGATGAACTTGAATAATATTATTATAAAATTGTGATAATGTACTAAGAACTAAAAAATATAAAAAAATCTATCAATGATAAATATCATGTTTCTAAAGAAAAAAGTGTTTTGATTTAGAAATTATAAGAACCACCAAACATTGAGAATTTATAATCTCGAATCAAAGAGCATAAAAATACTCTCACTTGATTCACCCATGGTGATCAATATCTTGATTTGATTTTGGGATCTCAATATTTTTTTAAAAGTAATTCCATAATTGTTTTTTTAAATCCAAATAATTTTTCTCAAAAATATACTTTCATAAAGGGATGCTCCCAAAACAAATTTTTTAATTATTTTAAAAAAAATTAGCATCTTATTTATGAGTGTGATTGAAAAAATGAATGATATGGGAGGTAAAAATATATTCATTTTTCTTCACATATTTCTAATGGAAAATCGTGTACTAAAAAATTTTGGGTACCTATGTCTCTTTTTGTTTTCATTATCCAAACAAAACTTTGGGTTCTAAAATCCACACACATTTGAGATTTTCTAGGGCTATTCCACTAGATTTTATTAATATATTATATGGTGGATTATAAATTAAAAAGTATTATCCAACTTTTAAATTATGATCTATTGATAATGAAAGAGTTTCATTTCAATATTTATTTTAATTAATTCAAATGTCTTATATAGGGTCTAGTCATAGAATAATTATTTTATATTTTTTCCACTTTAATCTATATTAATATAAATTTAACTGGTTTCTCCTAAAATCAGTGATATATATTTAATTTTTTTCTCATGAAATTATTGATATTATTATTACTCATTCTATCTTATAGTGAAGTTTCCATTTCCTCTACAAATAAACCATTTGATGTGGAGCCTTACTTATTGTCATTTGGTGGAGTTTGGACGGATCAACTTTATCATGGTATCATGTTATTTTATGATTTAAATTTTATTTCCTATCTTGAAATTATTTATATATCCCTCATATCTCTCTATCTCTTATCTATATTTTTCTATTTTTTTAAGGGGAGAAGTTTGTTTTTAAATTTTATTATTTTCAAATAATTTAATTTTATCTTTTTATCTTTTGATTTCAAAATATTTTGAATTCTATATTGACATTCATTTAAAAATATTTTTCTTTTTCTCTACCCTTATTTTATTTTTTATAATTAATAAGGGGGAAAAGTTTTCTTTTATTGAAGGAGTATAAAGTATGGAATATATATATTACAAATTGAGATAAATTTTTCGTATATCATGTTTAGGGGAAGAAAAATTTTCTTTATATCACAAAGGGGGTATATATATAGTTGTGTTGTGTTGTTTTTATTCCTTGATAATTTTACATATCATCTTGGAAATATCTATAATAAATTTATATATGATTAAATATTTATTTCACTTGATATATTTTTTTATATTAAGGGTTTTTGATCATCAATAAAGGGGTATATTATTATACTTGTCTCTCTATCTCACACTTGATATGTTATCATGATTACAAATAGTCAACTCTGTATCTAATGGTTCCATTTAAGTGATTATTAGTTATGATAATTGCGTACTGAGTCCTGTTTTTTATATACCAATTGATGGAATACAAAGGCACTAGACAGTATTTCTTGATGGAATTGAAATGTATTTGAGGATCATTAAATATTCTTGTTAATTTTTTGATATGATCTTGATAAATGTGTTTAGATCATTAATAGGGTATGATAAATATTTTAAATTCATTGAATAATGTTTAGATGGACTTGGGGAAAATTGGGAATTTCATGTAGTACAACTTCAGTGGTGTAGGGCACCAGACAACAAGTGTAAGAGGATAGAACCATCCACCTGCATCAAGACCACTAGTGTATTAGTACTACACACTAGATAACTAATGTCATAAGGATATAATTAGTGATCTCCAAGCATCCCACCAACAAGACGGTGAAGCTTACTATCTAACTGGTAAGTGCCGAGAATAAATTCAAGATATGTTTTTTTAAGTGGACCCTATATATTTGAATTTGAATTTGAAAATGATTAATAAATTTCATGGATTATATAATATTCCTAGATATTTTAAAGGATATAAATAGGGTACCTTGGAGTCTTGGAAAACAATTCTATAATGAACAAGGGATTGGATCATGTGAATGAAGAATCAAAGTGAGCATCTCCATAAATCTTAAAGCATTATTTCAAGATATAATTTCAATTATCTATCTCTTAGGATCTAATATACATTATCACTTTATATAAACTCTAAAATTATATCATCTATCTTGAGAGATAATGGAGTGTCATTGTAATATATTTTCTCTAAGAAAATATCTCTTCTTTTCATCTTCTTCTACAATGGGTTTCTTGTTAAAAATATAAAAAATCATGGGAGATGGGTGCTTATTACCGTTGATGTAAGGAATAAATGGTTTATTAATATAACCAAGAAAAATAAAAGGATGAACTCTTTACTTGATCTCTGTTAAAATCAAGGGAGAAATACAAAAACCTCTCAACCTGAGCGGGGAGGCATTGAGGCTCACACTAATCTATTTTCAAACTCCTTTATCAAATATCTATATCTCATTTTACTTTTTTCATTACATTTTATATTGATAATTATTTAATCAAATTATATTGGTATAACTTTATTATATCATCATTCTTATACAATCAAAGTTATCAATTAATTTAATTAATTCATTTTTTATTCGATACACTTAATTAATAAAATTGAGATACTCATAACTTTATTCTTCATTTATTAATTGATCAAATCAAGATATCACATAATTTAATTAATTAATATTGATTTGTTTTAAATCAATCTTTAATCATTTAAATTACACTATATATACTCATGTTATTCTTGTTATTATCTTTATTTGTATGTTTTAATTTTTAAAGGTGATCCCCCCCCTCATTCCATATTATCTCACCCTAGATTTTTTATAATTGGTTTGAGGATAATCTTTTATCATTTTTAATACACATGGCGATTCTAGTGGAATTTTTTATTGAGGTTTTTATCAAATAATTATAGGGCTATAGCTTGTCTTTTTTAATATTAAACCATATAAAACTCAAAAAAAAACTATTGTTTTTGTGCCTTATAATGCACTACTATTTGTGTAAAAAAAATTGATAGAAAAATATAAAAATAAGTTACTTCACTGATACACCCCCTCTCATTGATCTCTAACTATCTTTGAGATTCATGTCAACTGGTATCAAAGCATCCATATTTCCTTCAAATATAATTAATAGTTTTGAATTTGAAGAGAACGTGTTCCTATCTGCTTGAAGGTATGTTATCTAAATTTTTATTTTGATCCTAGAAAATATAAATTTAATTAAAATCAAGGTGATTCCCACATTAAGTGAGATAAATTATTATATTAGTAATAATCTGATACTTCCATATCTTCTATAAATCAATTTAAATGTATTTAAGGCATCCATAAATTATTTTTTCTTTGTTCTATAGGTGTTGCGATAATGATAATACATTGAAATAATTTTGAGGATGATGTTCGTGATTGAAATTACATCTTATATTATCTTTCAAAAATGATGTTTCTCAAATATAATGATATGAATATAGTGAATAGAATTTGGTATTAATTATAAAATCTCTATGAAATTAATGAAAAACTAAATAAATATAGGGAAAAAATTTAGATATTTAAATATAAAGTTATAAATAATAATGATTATGAAATAATGGATGACTTATTTACTCTTATTAAAGAAATTATAGTCACCTTTAGTGGTTTTTGTGAGAAGAATAAAGTCTGTGATTTTTTAAATAATAAGATGTATCTTGCTAAAAATATTTGATTCAAATCACTTAGAATTTGAAGAACCATATGTAGATACACATCCAATGGATTTTTATCATATCATCTTAATTTATTATGAAATTAAAAAATGGAGTTTTTCCAAGATGAGGATAATAGATATTAAGGAAATATTATTTAAATATTTGAAATAGTAAAAGATAGTAAAATATGTGAGAAGAGTAAGAAGTGTGAGAAGATTAAAATAGTGTGAGAAGATTAAAAGAAAAGTGTGAGGGAAAGTTCTCCCTAGAGTTCATAAACTATATAGATATTTGACATTTTTAGTAAATTTTTTAAGATTTAAATAAGATGAAGAGTGTTAAGATGATGATGAAGGTCCAAAGAGTTACTCAATGATGTAATTTTCAGGATTTTATAGACTAAATTTTTCTCAACTGTGAATGGACAGAATTTTTATGATTATAAAAAAATAAATTTCATATTAAATCATAAAAGTGTGATAATAGTGAGGATGAAAAAATGTAAATACTTGCAGATTTTTTTTTGAAAAGATTATAATTACAAAGGTGGATGATGATTAAATTACTAATGATGATTGTAGTAATGATGGAACTAATGAGCAGACTCAAATAGAGTATATGATAAAGTGAGAAATCAATGAATTTCTTTAAATTATTTTAAGTGTTGGTAAGCAATACAAGAATGTGAAGAAAGGCTATCAATCATCCAGAAATAATGATTCCTTAATTACTAAAAAGTAGTAAAATATTATGATTGAAATTGAAATATTGAAGAATTTAATAATTGAATAGATTAAGTTGAATGTTAACATATAATATATGGATAAAGAAAATAAGAAAGAGATTAATAGTGTATAGTAAAAATTGATGAATGTATAGAGAGAATTACAAAAAGTTATATCTATCACTAAAAATTATATTCATAAAATTGATTAAAATTGGTATAATTATTTGATTGAAAATATTTATTTTATGAAATAGGATTAAAATTTCATATTTATGGGGAAAAGGGACATATCGTAGAAATAATAAAATTTTAGGAAGGACAACTTCAAGGAGAAAACTTATATAAATGGTGATTTTAAAAAAGATAGAAAAAATTATTGAATGGATAATAGAGTTTTATATCTATTCTATGATTTTTTTGGAAAAATGATCCAAGGTTTATATTTAGAAATTATAAGAAAATGAGTAATCTACATATGAATAGAAAAAAATTAATGTGTAAATATATATTTTTTGAGTACTAGTGGCAATGTGTATGATTTTGGCATATATAAAAAATATTTTTGTTCAATTATCGATATGTGTATGATACTAGAGTATAAAGAAGGTATATAATGACTAGTATTTCTCCCAATTAATGTATGAAATTTTATAATCAATTATAAAATTTAGGAATGGAAGTTTAAAATAAATTGCAATCGTTAGAAGAAGTGTCTATAAGGTGTGGACATCTTTTTCACTTTTTTGAAGATTTTATCACCAAAATACATATTTAAATGTATGTAATATTAAATATAAATAAGTTTTAAATGAATAAGTAAAAAGTAAAGTATAAGGTATTAGTTGAAATAGTTTCACCTAAAGCGTCCCAAAAGTAACATTAACAAAATATTAGATACTTTATTTTCTTCACATATGAAATGATATTTTAAAATGATTAAAGATATTGAAATTTGAAATAAAGTATTAGTAACCATTGGAAATTATGGGAAACGTAAAATAAATTGATTTGGTTTAGAATTCATTGAAAAATACAATATGGTGTCAAAGAATGCTCTATTAATTGATATTTGGAAACACAATATAGTGATTGTATCCCAAGTGTGTGATATATGAAATGATATTGTATTTAAAAAATATATATGTTTTGTGATGAAAATATAGGGTATATGAAAATTAAATATAGGATAGTAAAACTAGTTAACATGTTTCAAGTTGATTATGTTGATACATTATGATATATGTGCTTTATGGAAGAAAATAAGTTATTTCATGGAAGACATGGTCACAATAGTCAATGAAATGTGAGAAAGATTACACAGGGAAAGGATATTTTTGGTGTGACTATACTAATGATGTAAAAAAATTAGATGTCATCTATATGATAAAAGGTGATGTGTAATACCTAGGCACTAGAACTCAGAGTTGGAAGTTACTTGATTACAATGGTAAAGATAAAATGGATCACATCAAAAATTAATGAACAGTTTAGTAGTCATATAAGAATATATACATAATATATTTTTATATGACATTGGAATATAAAAATATAGTATAAAAACTTTATTCAAATTTATTATTCAATTTATTGTATCCCTAAATTTATTCATTGTTCACTTTTTGGTACTCTGGGGAAGGAAACAAAAAAAATAAAGGGTGAGCTCAAACACTCAGTAAGGGTACAAGTGAAGTGGAGACTATCAAAAAAGGTATTAAAATTATGGTAAAGTGAATAATAAATAAACATGTCATATAATAAATATCCTAAGAATGAAATATATCCATGTATAGTATAGTATTGAAAATACTATCATGGTAGGAAATAACTGAATTCACAGTAATGAAATGCATAATGTCAGACATTTTGATATTTAACTTCAATACCTCAACAAATACATTATTATTGCCATCAAGGTCAAAACCAAGGCATCTTTCTTACAGTCACTTTCATATCCAATACATCATTCTTTCCATAAAGGACATAACCAATACATTAGGATCGCATTGGGTAGGTACACACCAAATACCTACACCTTTTGTATCATTGTAGAAACCCATACATCAAGTGGCTATATAATCATGGGCCCCACCGGTCACTTAATTAAGTCTAATGCATTCACCATATAAACAAATATGAATAATAATATAACTCATAATCAATAATCCTTCATATACATCCATATTATAATAAAAATATATAGAACATCAATAATTTTCCCCATGTCAATAAAAGGGGTAACAATATCATAACTCATCTAGACAAAGAAGTTGGATGATTAAACAATACATGTCTTAATATACCCTATAGAACATCATCCATAATAATGGAAGATTAATAAATAGTTATCCATATATAAATATTAGTTATATATATTATCAAAAATTACATTTTCAATGGAATAATGTGGCTTTATAGGTGAATATTAAACCATAATAACATTCACAACATAATAGAGAGTACCCTTATCAAATAAATAATGATAAGATAGTGGTAAAGTGTACTTTAAATGTGATGGGTTATAAATAAAGAATATTAATTGAGTTAAATAGTTTTAAATATTATGAGTCCATAGAAATGGTTTTAAAATAATTTATTATGGTTTGTAAGAAAGTTTAAGTTATCCAAATCATATCCCTAGGGAGTTTCTCTCCATGTTCGTTGTATTAGGCACACTGATTGTGAAATGGGTGAAGATCGAGTTGATACTCAACTAGTATTTTTTAGAGTTATTAACCATAGGTGAATATATTCCATATACAAATCAACTTTATAGTATCAATATAGGTATGTATTTACTAGGACACTATATAAAATTTTACATTACCAAAACATTAGAATGGTTTTTAAATTACATAAAAGTTTGAGTTTTATAATGGTTTTAGTAAATTTTGTATTAAAATAAAATGAAGGAAGTATAATTATATAGATCCATAAATCTCTTAAAATTCATTTAGAATATGAAATAAAATACATGGAAATATAAACACTATAAAAAGTAAATTAGTTTTGTATTCAAATCATATCTCAATGAATCAAAATTAAGAAGAAAAAACCCATACCATAATTCTTGACTTGCACTACTGTGCTTGAATATCTAGTATAATAAATATAACTATCTTAATCACTTATTTAATAAACTTATCCACATATAAATAAATCATTTTTATTTATTTATTTCGATTAAATTAGTTTTTTATGGTTTATTTTCATCAATGGGTGTTTTTTATTTCAGTTATTTATTTTGTAATATCTTTGTAAAACTAATGTATATTCTTGTTTATTGATTAAAAGTTTATAATTTGGATATTATTCAAGATAAATTAATCTTTTTTTAATGATTCCTTAAGTCCCATTTTCATTAGGTGAAATACATGGGTACGGTTTTCTAGAAAATGGATATTGTGATGAACTAGTTCTGCTGTGTTTGATGATATAAAGTAGATATATCAATAAATATAATAAATATTAATACCACCCGTATATAATATTTAAAAAATAATTAATTCATCATTATAAAAATATTGTATCATTATATAATATTCCTTATTCATTTATAATATAAATATTATAACATCATTTATGTAAGTGGAAAAACTGACCCGAATAGGAGGGTATTATAATGATTTAATGAGTCAGGAATTATTATTATATAATTATAAAATAAACATTAAATAATATAAAATATATCATAATTATCATATATCTTAATTAAATTATTTCTTTTAACAATCCAATACGGGTGTTAATGAAAATTTAAATTCATTATTTGTAGAGGCGGTAGTCCTAACTTTCACAAGATTAATGTTTCCATTTCTCAATGAATGGGATTTAATGAAGCTATGCGATAAATTATAATTTTATAATAGTAATTATGATATAAAAAACACATTAATTAATCAAATATATACTTATTTCTAATACTTATTGGGGGTGATAAAAAATAAACTACATCATTTTGTAGATATGGCAGTCCACACGTACACATGATCAATGTTTATTTTTTTATTAGTGGATGGAATATATTAAATAATGGTTTATAATTTAATATAATAACATTTTATTATTTTAATAATACTAGTATTATTATATTATATTTTTAAGAAAAATTTTGTAAGATAAATATTAAGAACAAAATGATAAGGAGTAATTAATACTCATGTTGAGAACATGATATTTCTCTTGAAAATATATTTGTAAATGGGGGAAATAGGGTAAATAATTGAGACTATAAGAATACTAATGATGGATGAAATTATTTTAGGATAAAAATTGATGAGTTTTAGGAGGAAACTTTAAGAAATTGGTGTATCATGAAGTGGTGTAAGTGATCCCATTTTATAAGTGAAAAAATGGAATACTTGAAAATACACATTACTTTGTCAATGATGGCATGAAACAATTTAAGGGTAAATAGAACCAAAGTGTGAAATAATTAATTTTAGGGTTATAAAAGTTATATAAATCCTCTACCATTCATTTTCATACATTTTTTAATCATTGTTCAAGCCTTTTACTCTTAGATTTTTCACTCTTTCCATTTTTGGTTTACCCATGGTAATTAATTCTTACCTATATTGTTTAATTTTAATGCATGAAAAAATATTCCATGTTACATAATTTTTTCCTAATAATCCTAAATATGAGATAAATTTTTTTAAATATTATTTCTATGTGTATGAAATATTAATTTTAACATTAGCACATGTAAAGCTTAAAACCTGATTTTTTTTGAAAAAATGCATTTTTAAGATTAAAATTTAAATATAGGATAAAATTATCAATGTTTTGGATTTTCATAATATAAATTGGTTTATTAAAAAATTTATGTGAATATAAATTCAATAAAAATCCAAATTTTTTCAAAATAATATAAAATTAATAAAAAGAATAAAATTAGTTTCTTTTATTGGAAAATATAAATTAGGTTTATAAATTGTTTCATATAAATTCTATAAATTAGTAATAGAATTTTGAATTGTATAGTTTTATTCATTAAATAAATATTTGACTATGGATATTTTTTTATAAGTATTAAATTTATTCATACTTTGTGTTATATTTATAAATAGTACGGATTTAGTAAAAACTATATTTTTTTTACTATTCACATAGAAAAATTATTATATAAATATATAAAAAATTCACCTTAAGATAATTATTTCATGATTATTTCATAACTTACTTCATTTTTATAAAATATTAATTCTATAATTTATAAATTCAAGTTAAAAACATGAATAAAGACTCTTTCTATTATGATAGAGTGAGCATTGTGCGATAATTTTCATGATATAGTGTTTATGTGCACTAGTTGGATCTCAGGTACTAAATTATACCCCTGTTAAATAATTTCCTCCTCAAATTTTCATATAAAATATCTCAAAACAAATGTGGGTAATTATTAATTATTTCCACTTCTGGTCACCACATTCCCTCCTCTAACTTGTTATTTTTCAAAATAAATCTCACCAGTCGAGTTTTCAAAATCTATAATACATTCTATCTAGTGTCAAGATTTTTAACATGATCATATTTACAAGACAAGTTAGGTTCCCATCATATTCCATCCATGTTTAGTATATGCATTTGGTCTAAAATCTAATTCCTTGATATTGAAATATGGAAAACTTATTGAACATTAGATAGGTTGGGTGGCATAGTGAGATAGTATCCCACATCTCTAAATAATTCAAAAAAAATAAAAGGATCGATGTAACTAGGATTAAGTTTCCCTTATTCTAAAACCTTATAACACCCTTTAATGGGGATATTTTAAGAAGGCATGATTCCCCTCTCAAAATTTCATATCCATTCTTTGATTACATATATATTATTCTATTTTCTTTGAGTCATATTAATATAATTATAAATAGTTATTAATTTTAGTGTTGTCAACTTAAAAAGTTTTGGGATACTTACTTCCTCTCTCCAACCTCATCCCAACAAGTTAGATCATAACATCTCTTTAAATAAAATGATTTATATGGTGTCATCTAGATACTTGAATTGAAGATATTATTATGTTTATATTAAACCAAAAGCGGATATTAATATTTTATACCTTGAACATCAAGAGAGAATAACCTTATAATGTATTCTAATGTCTAAATAGTCTTTTTAGAGTTCCATTAGTTATAGGGTGATAGATGATTCTCAAATTTATCTTAGTTTTGAGATCCACTTGAAGGATCCTATTAAATTTGTATGTGATCCAAGGGTCGTAATTAGATACAATTGATAAAGGTGAAACAAGAATTACAACTACTCCATTGATATAGATTCATTCATGACATGTGTGTAGTAAGTCTTTATATATTTCTATGAAATGTGAAGACTTGTTAGGGTGATACGCACTAACCCATATAACATTATTCTATTTATAATTCTTAAAAAGTCTAATGATCATGCCTATTATAACATTATCCCATTTAGACATTATTATATGGAGAGGTTTCATGACTCCATTAGGATATTGTCTTTCAATATTTACCTAATAGCATAAAAATCATCTAGACACGTAGTCCAAAATTTCCCACTTCATATTGTCCCAATATAAATGTTCTCTTATGTCTCTTTAAATATTTGTTCTACCATGGATTATAGAAAAATTTGAGCTATGTGATTCATCAAATAATTCCCTTTTCATATTAATTATGTATGGAACACATTGTCACTTTCCATATTTTAACACACCATCTTCATACGAAAAGTATATAAATATCCAATTATTCAGGTCTTCAATTATATTTTACAAACCATTATCTTCATGTTAGAATTTCATTATCTTCTCAAGTAAATATGGTTTTCCAATCATTTGGAAGTGGTGTAATTTTTTCCCTTCCTTAATGATTCCCATATCTACCTTTATTAAATCCATGAATATAGGAACCTTGTCAATCCTCAACTTTATCATAACTCCATGATCTTTCCATCTTAAGGAATTAGCCACCTTTTTTCTAGGGTGGTAGTGTGACAAGAAATCATATTCCTTAACTAGTTATAACCATCTCATTTGTTTCATATTAAACTCCTTTTTTGAAAAAATATATTTCAAACTCTTTCGATCCATATATATCTCACATATCTCACCATAGAGATAGTGTCTCCATATATTAAAGTTAAATATAACAACTAAAAATTACTTGATTCATAAGTAACCACTCTAATATTTTTCATAAGAATGTATCCAAGTCCTTTATTTAATGTATCGTTATATATTAAAAATTTAACATTTCCCAATGGTTGAGTCAATACTGCTAAATTAAAAAATATCTGCTTTATTCCCTCAATATATTCCTCACATTCCTTTAAAAATTTTAATTTTACCCTTTTACATGTAAAATGTTTTAATTAGTTGTCAAATTAAGAAAACTTTTGAAAAAATACGTTATAGTAACCTATTGAACCAAGGAAACTATATATATATATCTTTTATATTATTCATTTTCATCCATTACTTATCTACCTTCATCTTTGAAGGATAAAAATATATTCCATCCTTAAAGAAAATATGTCCATTAAAAGAAACATCCTAGAGCCAAAATTCATGCTTACTATATTTCCCATACAATTCCTTTTGTCTAAGAGTCTCAAGAATGGTTTAAAATGATTATCATGTTCCCTATATCTTTTAGACTATATAAATATATCATTAATTAATAACACTATGATATTATCTATATATTTTATGAATACTCTATTCATCATATCCATAAACACATATGGAGAATTGGTAAATCCAAAGGGAATCACTGTAAAATCATAATGTTCATACATTGTACAAAATGAATCCATTGATATATTATCCTTCTTTACCCTTAATTGGTGTTAACTAGAGTGAATATAAATCTTTGAAAAATATTTATCCCCCTATATTTGATCAAATAAGTAATAAATACATGTAATGGGATACTTATTCTTTACATTATTGGTATTTATCTTCTAGTAACTGAAACATAATCTCATAGACTTATCCTTATTCTTAATAAAAAGGATAGGGTCTCCCCAATGTGAAACACTTGGAAGAACAAATTACTTATCACAAAACTCCTTCAATTAATTTTTCATATCCACTAATTCTATTGGGTTAATTATATAGGGATTATTTGATATAGGTTTTTCTTTGGGTATGAGTTCAATATAAAACTCTATTACATACTTAGGAAAATTACTCGGTTATTCTTCAAGAAACACATTAATATATTCATGAAAATTTAATGCATCATCCATTTTTAAGTTTTCCTTGACAACCATAAGTTGCATATTATTATATTCTCTAAGTGTTTCATTAAGTTAGGATGTTATAGGGGGTATATTATGTCTTTTATAATGAAACACCACCTATAAATATAAGTAATTACAGCCCCCCTTCATCAATAGTAATCTACTTCTCTTGGTAATAAATTTATATATTATACTTATATATCCAATCCATAAAAAATATTTTTAAAAATTCAATCATATGTATGATAATCATGTTTTAAATTAGTATTTTTCTATGTATCAAAATGGGGGTTGGCTAACATACCATCATTTCAATAATATTTCCATTTGGTATCTTGATTTACAATTCATTTATCAGGGTGATAGGTGTTTTTTAATATTATAAGGAAATAATAACTATATAAAAGTGTGTGAAGATACATAATCTGACAAATAATTATCTAGCTTTGATTTTATGGGTAATGTACCCACTATCACATCTTTAGGAACTTCAACTTTGGTTTTGGTAATTTAATAAGCATGACTTTTCCCCCTAGGCCTCTTTTGTTGTGGATTCTATTTATGTTTGTGGATTTTATTTGATTAATACCCCATATTCATATAGTTAAATCACTATATATTAATATCCTTCTTTTTCCCTTTCACTCATAATCCATATGGATCTTATCTCCACACTTGTAACAAACTCTTGTTCCATATATGCAAGTATTAGGGTGTTTCTTCCCACAATTATTACATGTTGGATATCCCATCATTCATTTCTTTTTCGTTGTTACATTTATTTTCCCATGGTGATCAATCATCATCTTCTCATCATGAATCCCTTTGAAAATGTATGACATTAATAATTCTATTTCTGTCTTGATGGAAAATGATATTATATCACCGTATGTTGAAAAACATTAAGATACTAGTGCCCTTTGAAGGTTCTTCTTAATCCCATAAAATAAATGATCAAACCTACTTTCTAGTTTATGTATGTAGTCAGTATCATTCCTATAAAATATTTGAAAATTATTCTCATACTCAAAAACACTCTCCCCTTATTCTCCTTCAAATTAGGGAATTTTCTTTCCTTATCATCACACTTTTCTCGAGGGAAGTATTTCTCAACGAATATCACCTTGAAATTTTTTCATCCAATGTTTTTTATCTCCTCATCCTCCTTAGTATTTTGAATCAATTAAAACCATTAATCATCATATCCACTTAGATGATAAATCACAATAATAAATTTATCCCTTTCATTTCTTTTTAAAGTGATAAATATATTATTTATAGACTTAATCAATTTTTCATCTACTAATGGATCAGTGGTCCAATTGAAAAATAGAGGTTGTTATCTCATGAAGCATTCCAACATTGTTTCATAATGTTTTAGATTAGAATATTTATACATACAGTCATGGATATTATCCATAACCAAAATCAACTTCCCTAATATAGCCATAATTATCTTTATTACAATACCAGAGGTATTGGCCTTCTCTGAAAGGAAATATGAACTTTGAGTTTGGGTGTTGATATAATTTCCCTTCCTTCCATTAGGTTCCATCTCTAAAAAATGGAATATACTTAATTATCTCATAAAATTATGAATATTGATCCCTAAAAATACTTATACGGGTAAACTTTTATTGGATTCCTAAGGGTTTAACATGATGATTATGATAGATATGTTCTTCTAAAATCATGTTCCCAAGGTTCCTAGTAAACATCTATAGATACCAACTGAATTTTTCTAATTCCAGTAACCCAATGTTGATGGTTATGTTACTACATTGGTATAAGATACAATGGATTACATCATAAAGTACCAAACAATTTAGTTTCTTTTGGATATTTGATACATGAATGATTTCCATATAACATTATAAAATTAAAATATAGTATGAAAATATATTGAAACATTATTATTCCTTTCTTTTAATCTGTGAATTTATTCATAGTTAACTTCTTATTACCCTGGGAATGAAGAAAATATATAAGGTGAGCACAAACACTCAATAAGGGTGATAGTACAATGAAAGATATCATAACATGAATACACGTTATGGATTAATTAATAATTAATAATCATGACATATGGTTGCTCCCAAATTTAACCTACCGGTAAAAGCGGTCTTTTAAGTAAAAGTAGGGATCAAATCCATAGGGACCGAAGAAGAAACCTTGAGACACTAATATTGGATGTGGGGTTGGCTATGAAGTAGCCAACTTGGGTTTGAATTGATTGGATTATTTGATATTTTAAAGACTTAAGTGAATTCAATTTAAAATCAGGAGTTGATCATTGGTTATCACATGGGGTGGATTGGATAAATTTCTTTTTAAATTATTTCAATGTCTTAAATTCTAGTGTTTCATTTAACGAAATACAAACATCCCAAATCACTCACCAATTTTGATTTTTCACTATCCTAAGGCTAATAACATATACACTTGGAGGATCATATTGATTGGAACTCCAAGGTAGATGATTTTTTTAGCACACGGGATGTGTATCCTTAAAATTGGTGAGTTTAAAGGAGAACATACATCATTTAATTAAAATATCAAAAATAGAATTGATTAAGAATTTTTAAATTAAGAAATAACATCCAATTAATCCCCTTGATACTCCCTTGGATAAACCCATTATAGGATTATCCCTCCATTGATGTTATTCTATCAATGAAATCGGGTAGTAGACTTATGATGGTAGAATTGGAGAAGAAGAAAAATAAATAACAATCACACCACCATTGTGTGAAGAGTTTCACAAAATATTATGTGAATAAACTCACTCCCTAAGGCAACGGTATCAACATGATTTGGAAAAAAATAATAAATTAATAAGAATAATATTATTATCTTTTATTAATTAAATTATGGTGAAAAAAAAACTTACATGGGAGAAATTGACAAAATGATTACAAAATGAAAGCATGACAATACAATTGAAAGAAAATAAAAAACTTTGATTGAAAGGAAAATATTAGATGATAATTATCTTTACCACCAGATAATTATATAGGAATATTAAGAGCCTTATATATACCCAAACACAATAAATTTCATCCCCATTAATTTAGAGAGTCAAAAGGAGGGTGAAAAAATCAAGTGATTTGGACGTTTCAATGTTGTCCATAAATTTCGTTCAGATTCGTCCCCCGTTTTGACGTGTGACTATGTAATTGAAGGAGGCTGAATCCAGAGGGATCTTAGAATCTAAATATTCTCTTCCATGTGTCCTATATTATCTTTAAAAATTTCAGGCCATTCGGTGCAGCCATTTGGAAGTTATGTTCGAAATGGTGTAACAATTTTATGGGCATTCGGGTCGGACCCATCATTTAAATATAAATTTAGGATCCATCAATCTCCATGAAAACTTCATAATTATCTCTGACCACAGTTTAATTAAATGAAACTAATATTTTTATCTTTCTAATGTAAAAATTTTAGCTTCATTGGGCTTGTTTTGTGGGCCCCACTTCTGTTTGATGGGCCTTAGGCCAATTATGCTTTGTCCAGAAAATTTCTTCATTCATGCGGAAAAATCTTCATCATCTCTTAGGATTCATTCATTGTTCCTAAAAGAAAAAATGTTTCAAACAAAGTGATAAATAATATCAAAAAATATAAAATTCAAAAAATGAATATAATGTTGTCCACAAATAGATGAATGATTGGGCCCAAATTTTCATTTTAAACTTGAATTGCATTTAAAATGAGAAATGAAGTTCAATTTATATTGTAACACCCCAAGCTTCTACGGTACGCTTCTCTTTGAATAATGTGATAGCGTGTGTTGTACGCAACACCGATTTCTAACACACCATAACCAATCAAACTAGCCGTTATGAATAGTAATACCTACTTTTTGAAATTATATATATTTTAAAATGGACTTCATTTTTGGATTCGGAATATCGAATTTAGCCTAAGGTGAAATTTTGGTACTTTTCGGATAACTTTAATATTTTGATGAATAGTGAAAATTACTAAATTTTAATTAAAAACAACTTTTTAAATCAAAATAATTAATAGTGATAAATTGTGAATTTGAGTGGTTTTAAAGTATATTTAGAATATATTTTTACCATTTAATATAATTTTGGTCATTGGACATAATTTTACAATTAAACCAAACATAAACAAGTGTCAATCTTTTGATAGTTATTATCTCTTAAAAACACGCTTTTTGTTTTGACAGCGGGAATTAATTTTAAATTAATTTCGGCCACTTCTGTGTTTTGAATTTAGAAAAATGGATTCCATATTTGGAATCAGGATGTTCAAATTTTTTAAATAGGTAACTTTTATTTTTAGACATTTTGAATAATTACTGCGGTAAATATTTTATTTACCATGGTTAAGGGTAAATCCGATAAATGAGGGTTAAAAAATAATATTATAATAATACTAAATTACCCTAAAACTTGTCCTAGACTTATTGGTTGATACATGTTCGACCATAGGCATCTTTGGGTCGATTTTGGGACCCCATGGTGCCACTTGTAGGTGATAGGGACACTTTATTTTAATTAAGTTAAAATGAATACAAAAATGACACAAGCATATATCTTTTAGAAAAACAATTTTTACATAGGGTTATATATTTTGGATTTTAGATTATAAATATTCATTAGAAAGATAAAAAGATTTACTACATAATTATATTTTATATATAATTTTTAGACATTAAATAATTTAATTTATTTATGACACAATGATGATGAATTAATTACTATAATAGTGAAAAAATTAAAATAATTGATATTATAAATACCCAAATAAATAAAATATGAAACTTTTAATGAATTAAACTAATTTTATAGGATAATATGATATATTAGGATTGATTTAATTGACTTTTTTCTAAGTAATCAATCTGTTATGAGTTTCACAAAAATCAACTATTGAATAGTGTCAAAATTGACATAAAAGAGTTCTTAAAACAAATATTATATTATTAATTGATATTAAATTCCTAAAAATCTAATGTTCGTCCAAGAGACTTATATAATGATAGGTTCATCATTAATGGACCACTTGGGGGTCTCTTGGATGTATATAGTAAGTTTATTAACCATATTATATAAAAATACAAAGAGACATTGTAAAAGTAAAACTAATTAACTTAGAGTTAATACTTAAAGATAAGGTTAATATAAGTACCCAAACCTGTCTAAATTATATTGGTTGAGTTTTTTTCAACCCATCCCCACCTTAAAATTTAAATAATCAACTTTTGATCCTTTAGAAACCGAATATGAATTTATTATAAATTAATATTTCTAGCTTTTCCAAAGGTGCCCCTCACCCCTCTTATAAAAGGGCACTCCTCCTTCTCTTTTCTTCACACCTTCAAAACCTTTTGTTTCGTCCAAACTCTGCCCAAATACTCTCCCAACTTCCCTAACTACAACCTAGAGGCCTTAGTTTGATCAGAAAGCCAACCTAAGGAGCCCTTTTGATCAAATCAAAAGGAAGAACCCGAAGAAGAGGTAATGTTTTCACCACCCCTTTTCAAGTTCCTTTCTTCTTCCACTTCTTCTTTCTTTGTTATTACCATTATAAAATAATAACTCTAGTATCTTATATATAATGTGATTTTATTATAAATATGGTACAACCATATTCAGTATTCTATCTACCCTTTGAATAACATGTCACCATACGTGCGTACGTACGGCTTACCGTCTCCACGTCGTGGTGTAATTGTTATTCAATATATTATTATTTGGATGGGTATAATAATGATATGTAACTCATGTAAATAATAAATATAACATATTAATGATTCTGTATATATGATATAACAACCATTTATATATTATTTTAATATCAAAAGAATGATATTGTCGCTCGTGCGTACGTACGGACTACCGTCTCCACGAACGCGATGAGATTCATTCTCCATCGTATCCATTCAAGTATAATTATCATTTGATGATTTAAAAATGATGTTTAAGGACTTTATGTCATTCTGGATATGAATAATATACAACCTATCCATTACAAATATGGCTTACGTAACAAAACATATAAAAGAAAACAAGTAAGTTAACACCCGAAACAACGATAATACTAAGATATTATTATCAAATCAATATTAAAAGATCATATATGATATCATATTAATGTATATGATTCTTGTATAATTTAATAACAATTATTTCACCATTATACAGGAGGTTAACCTACCCCAACCAAGGAAAAGTACAAGGTAAGGGTTATTTCACAATCTCTTCATTATCCGAGGTTGTTTATACGTAATAATCTACTGGGATCTATTTATCATCCACATCCATGTTTCTTAATAATGTATTTCAAAACATTTTTATTATTTACAAGAATATGGGTTAAAGTCATTTATACCCTTTTTTGACTTTTTATAAGAGGAATCTTTCCGTCGTTTTCAAAACAAGGTCCTTTTAACCTTTTCGACATAATTAAGGTAAGAATGTTTTTTTAACTTATACGGCAGGTGCGGTTATTTTCCACCGTTATAAAATCTTCAAAGATTTCCTTACAAGCTTATAAGAGTATTTTCAAAGAAAATTTTTTATTTTATATGGCTCTTAAATGATTTCAAAAATAGAAAGAGATATTTCTCTAAAAAGAGTTTTGATTTCATCTATATCAACATCCTTTGATGGATTTTACGCTTATTTGAAGTTGATATATTATGATACAAAACTTCTATATTGTATTGAAGGTTTTGTGATATGTTTGACTGTGGATGTGCTATTTTTATACCATTCATAGTTTATGGTGAAATTATTGACATTTCGTATGCTAGTTTTAATACGAATGTTTATGTTATGTTTAAACCTTTTCATATGGGAATGCATTGGACTTAATATGTGATGGGTGGAGCCCGCTATAGCTCCTCAATGCATCGGTAGGTCTCATGAGACAAACTAGTGTCTTGGCACAAGGCCTTGGAAAAATCTTATTTGTAGTCTTGGCACGAGGCCTTGGCTATGTGGTTATGATAGTCTGGAATTATGCATTCCAACATTATGAAAGTGGTTATTGATATTGCATGTGATTATTCGATTAGTAGAATATCCATGTGAACAAGTAAATGGCATTATTTCATTTTACTTTTGCCATACTATGTTGAAGTTCAAGTTTAAAAGGCTTTTGTTTTAGTAATTCATTGCCGTAAATGTTTATGCTTATTTTTGAATGTTCCGCTATATTGTTATCCTTACTGGGCATTTGAGCTCACCCCTTTTCTATGTTTTATTTTTCCCAGGATGTGAAGAAGTAAGTTATGAATGACCTGCAGGGATATTATGAGGGGATAATAGTGTGGACTGTGGAGACATTATGTTGTTGTAGTAGTTTTTCATTTTATGATGTAATGTATAACTTATGAATATATCTAGTGTTTCCAAGGCTACTAAACCAATCAGTCTTTCGAGATTTGATCTTTCTTGTGATCATGCCAATGTAATGTAATAATGCACCGACTCTGGGTAACTAGGGTCGGGGTGTTACAGTTGGTATCAGAGGAAGTTTAGTACAAACCTTGGAAGCTAGATTTAGATAAACTCTGATTAGAGCACGTAGACCTAAGATGAACTTTGAGGATTAGTATAGAAGAACTTCCTAGAATTTTGGTATTGTAGAGATTTTGTGAGTTTTCCGAGCAATACATCCCTGTCTGGATACGAGAAGGTAGAGGCAGCTCTGGCATAGATGTACCTAGGGGTAAAACCCGAAAACAACGCTTTGAGCTAGACTCGAACGGGAACTGGTGCACGAAAACGGGCCTTGCTGTAATCTTAGTTACGACACTCCCGGGGGATATGCTTAGGATAACTCTCATTTTCTTTAAAAATCATTATGAAGGGTTTATGAGTATATACTTCCTCAAAGAAATCATTTTTATGATTATGGATTATATCCATAAATAGTTCAATTTATGTTAAGTGTTTTATAAGTATTTTGATTCATAAACTGATCTAGTTTATGCCATTGTCTAGAAATGGCGCCTAGTGGAAGAAATGGAAACCGTATCAATGAACGCACTCCATGTAGGGATTTCCCTCCTGCTCAAGATAATTATAGTGGAGATGGTGATGCAACTGGTGCCGATCAGCTAATCACCATACTGGGACAACTTACTCAGGTTATGAATAATAACCTTACCCGTATGGAGCACCCTGATCCACAGCGTGGAGGATCAATGTTAGATCGATTCATGAGGAAACAACCACCAACGTTCAATGGGAGTAAAAATCCCTTAGTATATGAGCAATGGATATTTTCCCTAGAGAAAATATTTCAGGCTTTGGGGAGTAATGAAAGGGAAAAAGTTATCATGGCAGTTTACCGCCTCACTGGAGATGTTGATCAATGGTGGTCATTAATTCAAAATACGAAGGAAGATGATGAAGTATCAAATATGGAATGGAGGGAGTTCAAAGATCTATTTTTAGAAAAATACTTTCCTCGTGACCATCGAGCAGATATGGAAAGGCAATTTCTAAGTCTGAGACAGAAGGAGGATGATAATGTCACAAAGTATGAGGCTAACTTTACAAGGTTATAAAGGTATGCTGGAGATTATATACGTAACCCAAGAAGTAAGATTGATCGTTTCTTTGATGGGTTAAAACCATTTCTCCATCGAGCATTAGTCTCACAATCCTTTTCATCGTACGAAGACATTGTCTCATGTGCTATCAAGACCGAAAAGGAATTCTCTAAGTCTTATGACTTTAAAGAAAAGCAAGAGAAGAAGAGACCTGCTGATCAATCTAGGAATGGAAATAAGGGGAAGAAGGGAAAGTTTTAATATCCATCCTGTGGTAAATGCGGGAAGAAACATCCTGGTACTTGCTTGAAGGGAATGGGAGTCTGTTACAAGTGTGGTGAAAAAGGCCACCAAGCTCGTGATTGCAAGGGGAAGAAAGAAGCTACCAACGTTCAGTGCTACAATTGCAGGGAGATGGGGAATTATGCAAATGAATGTCCTAAGCGTCAAGAGAACTTACCTCAGAAAAGGCCAAGGGATCAAGGCCAGGCTTATGCTATCACTACTGTTGAGGTAGAAGCTCCGAAAGACGTGGTGGAAGGTAATTTAATGGTTTCCTCAAGTTTAGAAAATGCATTATTTGATTCTGGATCATCGCATTGTTTCATATCTTCCCAGTTTGCTAAGAAAATTAGATATTTCCAATTTGATTTAACAAGGGAGTTGTCAGTTAAAACTCCTAAGGGAAGTATCATTGCAACAAAGTTTTGTGAATCAGTCCCCATTAGAGCACATAAATGTTCATTATCTGCTGATCTCATCGTCATACCTATGATTGAGTTTGACATAATCTTCGGTATGGACTGGCTTTCGGACTATGATGCTAAGATTTATTGTAAGAAGAAAGAGGTTACGATTCTTGATGATAATGATAAGGAACACCTTATCTTTAGAGCAGAATCGTCACCACCTAATTCTTATTTAGATCCACCCTCAATAGCTCAACTAAATTCAATTATTGGGGAGGAAGAGAATGAAATAACTGTGGGTGAGGAAAGGAATGTTCAAATATAGGATGTACCTATTGTGAAAGAATTTTTAGATGTATTTCCGGAAGATTTACCTGGACATCCTCCAGAACGAGAAGTTGAGTTTTCCATTGATTTAATTCCTGGATCAAGGCCTATATCGAAGACCCCTTATAGAATGGCCACTGTAGAGTTAGTCGAACTAAAGAAACAACTAGAGGAATTGAGTAATAAAGGATTTATTCACCCTAGTGTTTCTCCATGGGGAGCCCCTGTTCTTTTTGTTAAAAAGAAAGATGGATCTATGAGGTTATGTATCGACTACAGGGAGATCAATGCTATAACGATAAAGAAAAATTATCTCCTACCTCGTATTGATGATTTATTTGACCAACTGCATGGAGCTCAATACTTTTCAAAGATTGACCTTCGATATGGATACCATCAGTTGTGTGTGAATAAGGAAGACATTCCGAAGACAGCATTTCGAACCAGGTACGGGCATTACAAGTTTACTGTAATGCCGTTTGGATTGACTAATGCACCCTCTGTATTCATGGATATGATGAATAGAGTTTTCAAGGAGTATCTCGATGAATTTGTGGTGGTATTTATTGATGATATCTTGGTATACTCTAAAACCTACGAAGATCATGAAAATCACTTGCGCATTATCTTGAAGACTCTGAGGAGGCATGAATTTTATGGGAAGTTTAGCAAGTGTGAATTCTGGCTTCAAGAGATTTCTTTTCTTGGCCATATTGTCTCTAAAGATGGAATCTCTGTTGATCCTTCTAAGACCAAGGCAATCCAAGAATGGCCAGCACCTATGAGTATAACTGAGGTACGCAGTGTTATTGGTTTGGCAGGTTATTATCGACGTTTTGTCCATAATTTTGCCCGATTGGCTAACCCATTAACGAAGCTCACACGTAAAGGGGTTAAATTTTCTTGGACAAAAGAGTGTGAAGAATGTTTCAAAGAATTGAAGAGAAGATTAGTCAATGCTCCTATATTGACTCTACCATCTGGGAATGATGGGTTCGTTATTTATAGTGATGCATCAAAGAAAGGACTTGGTTGTTTCCTTATGCAGAATGATAGAGTTATTGCATATGCATCACGACAGTTGAAAATTCATGAACAAAACTATCCTACTCATGATCTCGAGTTAGCAGCTATAATCTTTGCTTTGAAGATATGGAGGCACTACCTCTATGGTGAAAAATGTGAGATTTATACTGATCACAAGAGTTTGAAGTATATTTTCTCACAAAAATAACTCAACATGAGGCAAAAGAGATGGCTTGAATTACTCAAGGATTATGATTGCACGATACACTACCACCCGGGGAAAGAAAACAAGGTGGCAGATGCTTTGAGTAGAAAAGACCATGGAGTTTTGAACAATATGAGAATTGAAAGGGATCCAATTTTCATGGATCTAGTGAAGATGGACATGGGAATAACTAGGGAAGGCGAAACATCAATTCTTTTTCAAATGGTTTCCAAACCATCTTTACTAGAAAGGATTAAGAGTACTCAGACCGATGATGAAGAATTTCAAAAGAAGATTAAAGCTATGAATGATGGGAGATTGAGAGACTTTGTGTATGAAGATGGAATTTTGAAATTTGGGAAGAGACTTTGTGTTCCCGATATACCTGATCTAAAAAGGGAATTTCTGGATGATGCTCATAGTTCCAATTTCTCTATACACCCTGGGAGCACCAAAATGTATAGATATTTCAAGGAACATTTTTGGTGGGACAACATGAAGAGGGAGATTGCTGATTTTGTGTCAAGATGTATGGTTTGTCATCAAGTGAAAGCTGGAAGGCAACAACCTGGAGTCATGCAACCTCTTCCCATACCAGAGTGGAAATGGGACAATATTATGATGGACTTTGTCATGGGGCTACCAAAGACTCCTAGAAGGAACGATGAAATATGGGTTATTGTTGATCGTCTTACCAAGTCAGCACATTTTCTTGCTATAAGAGAAGATCTACCCCTGGAAAATCTAGCAAGACTATATATTAATGAAGTTGTGAGACTTCATGGAGTACCCCTATCGATTGTTTCTGATCATGATCCCCGTTTTACTTCAAGATTCTGGAAAAGTCTTCAGAAATACCTAGATACTGAACTTCATTTGAGCACTGCATACCACCCTCAGACAGACGGACAATCATAACGGACTATTCAAACCTTAGAAGACATGTTGAGATCTTTCTCACTTGACTTTCAAGGTATGTGGGATCAATATTTACCTCTGGTAGAATTTTCCTATAACAATAGCTTCCATTCGAGTATTCATATGGCACCATATGAAGCGTTATACGGAAAGAGATGTCGTACACCAACCTGTTGGGATGACGTCGGTGAAAGAAAACTTGTAGGTCCAGAACTGGTGGAGGAAACGATGGAAAAGGTGAAGGTAATCCAAAATCACATCAAAGCAGCTCAAAGTAGGCAGAAGAGCTATGCCGATAATCGAAGGAAGGATTTGGAATTTCAAGTCGGTGATCATGTTTTCCTGAAGGTATCTCCACGGAAGGGAGTAATACGTTTTGGTAAGAAAGGTAAATTGAGTCCCAGGTACATCGGACCTTTCGAAATTCTAGAATGAATTGGGGTTGTAGCTTACCGATTGGCAATGCCGCCAAGTCTCTCTAAAGTTCACGATGTGTTCCACGTATCTCTGTTGAGGAAATACATGCTTGACCCAACGCATGTACTCACCTATGAAGAATTAGAACTAGAACCTGATATGTCTTATTGCGAAGATCCCGTCAGGATTCTTGATACGAGATAACAAGTATTGAGAAACCGGACGATGCGTCTGGTAAAAGTCTTGTGGAGAAATCATAAGATGGAAGAGGTAACATGGGAACCTGAGGAACTTATGATGAAGAACCACCCGAGTCATTTCATGTGATAAGTATTCTAGAAATTTCGAGGACGAAATTATTTGAAGTAGGGTAGAATGTAACACCCCAAGCTTCTACGGTACGCTTCTCTTTGAATAATGTGATAGCGTGTGTTGTACGCTACACCGATTTCTAACACACCATAACCAATCAAACTAGCCGTTATGAATAGTAATACCTACTTTTTGAAATTATATATATTTTAAAATGGACTTAATTTTTGGATTCGGAATATCGAATTTAGCCTAAGGTGAAATTTTGGTACTTTTCGGATAACTTTAATATTTTGATGAATAGTGAAAATTACTAAATTTTAATTTAAAAAAACTTTTTTAATCAAAATAATTAATAGTGATAAATTATGAATTTGAGTGGTTTTAAAGTATATTTAGAATATATTTTTACCATTTAATATAATTTTGGTCATTGGACATAATTTTACAATTAAACCAAACATAAACAAGTGTCAATCTTTTGATAGTTATTATCTCTTAAAAACACGCTTTTTGTTTTGACAGCGGGAATTAATTTTAAATTAATTTCTGTCACTTATATGTTTTGAATTTAGAAAAATGGATTCCATATTTGGAATCAGGATGTTCAAATTGTGTAAATAGGTAACTTTTATTTTTAGACATTTTGAATAATTACTGCGGTAAATATTTTATTTACCATGGTTAAGGGTAAATCCGGTAAATGAGGGTTAAAAAATAATATTATAATAATACTAAATTACCCTAAAACGTGTCCTAGCCTTATTGGTCGATACAGTTTCGACTATAGGCATCTTTGGGTCGATTTTGGGACCCCATGGTGCCACTTGTAGGTGATAGGGACACTTTATTTTAATTAAGTTAAAATGAATACAAAAATGACACAAGCATATATCTTTTAGCTAAACAATTTTTACATAGGGTTATATATGTTGGATTTTAGATTATAAATATTCATTAGAAAGATAAAAATATTTCATACATAATGATATTTTATATATAATTTTTAGACATTAAATAATTTAATTTATTTATGACACAATGATGATGAATTAATTACTATAATAGTGAAAAAATTAAAATAATTGATATTATAAATACCCAAATAAATATAATATGAAACTTTTAATGAATTAAACTAATTTTATAGGATAATATGATATATTAGGATTGATTTAATTGACTTTGTTCTAAGTAATCAATCTGTTATGAGTTTCACAAAAATCAACTATTGAATAGTGTCAAAATTGACATAAAAGAGTTCTTAAAACAAATATTATATTATTAATTGATATTAAATTCCTAAAAATCTAAGGTTCGGACAAGAGACTTATATCATGATAGGTTCGTCATTAATGGACCACTTGGGGGTCGCTTGGATGTATATAGTAAGTTTATTAACCATATTATATAAAAATACAAAGAGACATTGTAAAAGTAAAACTAATTAACTTAGAGTTAATACTTAAAGATAAGGTTAATATAAGTACCCAAACCTGTCTAAATTCTATTGGTTGAGTTTTTTTCGACCCATACCCACCTTAAAATTTAAATAATCAACATTGGAGCCTTTAGAAACCGAATATGAATTTATTATAAATTACTATTTCTAGCTTTTCCAAAGGTGCCCCTCACCCCTCTTATAAAAGGGAACTCCTCCTTCTCTTTTCTTCACACCTTCAAAACCTTTTGGTTCGGAAAAAATCTGCCCAAATACTCTCCTAACTTCCCTCACTACAACCTAGAGGCCTTAGTTTGATCAGAAAGCCAACCTAAGGAGCCCTTTTAATCAAATCAAAAGGAAGAACCCGAAGAAGAGGTAATGTTTTCACCACCCCTTTTCAAGTTCCTTTCTTCTTCCACTTCTTCTTTCTTTGTTATTACCATTCTAAAATAATAACTCCAGTAACTTATATATACTGTGATGTTATTATAAATATGGTACAACCATATTCAGTATTCTATCCACCCTTTGAATAACATGTCACCATACGTGCGTACGTACGGCTTACCGTCTCCACGTCGTGGTGTAATTGTTATTCAATATATTATTATTCGGATGGGTATAATAATGATATTTAACTCATGTAAATAATAAATATAACATTTTAATGATTCTTTATATATGATATAACAACCATTTATATATTATTTTAATATCAAAATAATGATATTATCGCTCGTGCGTACGTACGGACTACCGTCTCCACGAACGCGATGAGATTCATTCTCCATCGTATCCATTCAAGTATAATTATCATTTGATGATTTAAAAATGTTGTTTAAGGACTTGATATCATTCTGGATATGAATAATATACATCCTATCCATTACAAACATGGATTATGTAACAAAACATATAAAATAAAACAAGTAAGTTAACACCCGAAACAACGATAATACTAAGATATTATTGTAAAATCAATATTAAAAGCTCATATATGATATCATATTAATGTATATGATTCTTATATAATTTAATAACAATTATTTAACCATTATACAGGAGGTTAACCTACCACAACCAAGGAAAAGTACAAGGTAAGGGTTATTTCACAATCTCTTCATTATCCGAGGTTGTTTATACGTAATAATCTACTGGGATCTCTTTATCATCCACATCCATGTTTCTTAATAATTTATTTCAAAACAATTTTATTATTTACAAGAATATGGGTTAAAGTCATTTATACCCTTGTTTGACTTTTTATAAGAGGAATCTTTCCGTCGTTTTCAAAACAAGGTCCTTATAACCTTTTCGACAGAATTAAGGTAAGAATGTTTTTTTTAACTTATACGGCGGGTGCGGTTATTTTCCGCCGTTATAAAATCTTCAAAAATTTCCTTACAAGCTTATAAGAATATTTTCAAAGAAAATGTTTTATTTTATATGGCTCTTAAATTATTTCAAAAATAGAAAGAGATATTTCTCTAAAAAGAGTTTTGATTTCATCTATGTCAACATCCTTTGATGGATTTTACGCTTATTTGAAGTTGATATATTATGATACAAAACTTCTATATTGTATTGAAGTTTTTGTGATATGTTTGACTGTGGATGTGCTATTTTTATACCATTCATAGTTTATGGTGAAATTATTGACATTTCGTATGCTAGTTTTAATAGGAATGTTTATGTTATGTTTAAACCTTTTCATATGGGAACGCATTGGACTTAATATGTGACGGGTGAATCCCACTATAGCTCCTCGATGCATCGGTAGGTCTCATGAGACAAACTAGTGTCTTGGCACAAGGCCTTGGCAAAATCTTATTTGTAGTCTTGGCACGAGGTCTTGGCTATGTGGTTATGATAGTCTGGCATTATGCATTCCAACATTATGAAAGTGGTTATTGATATTGCATGTGATTATTCGATTAGTAAAATATCCATGTGAACAAGTAAATGGCATTATTTCATTTTACTTTTTCCATACTATGTTGAAGTTCAAGTTTAAAAGGATTTTGTTTTAGTAATTCATTTCCTTAAATGTTTATGCTTATTTTTGAATTTTCCTCTATATTGTTATCCTTACTGGGCATTTGAGCTCACCCCTTTTCTATGTTTTATTTTTCCCAGGATGTGAAGAAGTAAGTTATGAATGACCTGCAGGGATATTATGAGGGGATAATAGTGTGGACTGTGGAGACATTATGTTGTTGTAGTAGTTTTTCATTTTATGATGTAATGTATAACTTATGAATATATCTAGTGTTTCCAAGGCTACTAAACCAATTGGTCTTTCGAGATTTGATCTTTCTTGTGATCATGCCAATGTAATGTAATAATGCACCGACTCTGGGTAACTAGGGTCGGGGCGTTACATATATAATGCACTAAAAATGATGTTTATGGATTTCAGAACACATTATTATTAAGATATTTAAAATGAATATTATCCGATTTTAGTGGCTAATCACACCCCCCAACTTGAGTTTTGCTAGTCCTGAGCAAAATATATCTCAAATATGAAATTCAAAATCCCTTTTTCATAAACATTTTAATACACATTCCTCACCTGAAGACCTCATACCAAAAAAATTCTGAAACCCATAAAAATCATTTAAAATAAGATAGGTCCATATTAATATCCCAAACCCAAGCTCATTCCTTTGTTAAAGTTCATTGTCACATTTCATCCAATTTCAATTAAGCATGATGACATGTTGTGCAACACAAAATACATGGGGCCCATTTTTTTGTTCAAGGGGGAAAATGGAAGTTCTAGGTGGGAATCACATTAAAGATTAAGATGAGTATCTAATTTTTTTTATTTGTTTTTTTTTGTTGATTTTTTAAACCCCAATAGATATGAAAAGACTAACTCTGGGCAAGACAACTATGGAGTCACGATCCCCAAGTGTCGGACACCACACATATTATCAATTCCATGATCTATAATAGAGATATAAAGATTAACTTTGGGAAAGACAACTATGGAGTCACAATCCCTAAGTTCCGGACACCGCGCATTTGGACAAAACATTTCTCTATATGGTCATTATAATTTTTTTTCAATTTTTATTTTGTTTTTTTTATAATCAAATTAAACTAAAAGTGACCCCAAAACCCTATGCTATAATGAAAGGGACCCAAGAACTAAAATTTACACCCAAGATCCAATATATGTTCATTGTGGCATTTTGATTAAGAGGATGAAAATGTAAACTTTAAAAATAAAATTGGGCAACCACACTTTCCAAAAACTATGATCATGAACTTAAACTTACATTAAAATCAGAATCAATGCATGAAAAATTATTTGATATCCAATTTCAGAGTTTGCAATGTGTGTTATCATGTTCAAGGTTAATGGAATTTTTATTTCCATGCATGTTCTTATTCACAAAAAAATAATTTTTTATTTCATCTCCCCCAACATAGAATAACATTGTCCCCAGTGTTTAAAGAAAACTTAGAAGGGGGTATGGGAGAGGTTTAAAGAGGAAATTTAAAATGATAATAATGGAATGAATTCACCTGGTGGTTTATGATGAAAGTGTGTGCCATAGTCTCCCTTCAATCCTGGTTTCGAGTCTTAGTGGCTTGGATGGTTGTGATGGGATTTTCCCCATGACCTACGACATGTCCTTTTTTTAACCTATAAAATAAAACAAAATAAATGGATGATAGATTGTATACTTTTTAAATTTTTGGGTAAGGTATTACTCAGAGATTATGCCACATGACATGGATGAATATGGAACTCCCCTTTAATACCCATCCATACTCATAATATAAGAATAGGTCAATAGCCTATGGTAATTTTTTAAATGATAAAAATGATTCAAAATGATTGGAAACATTAAAACTATGGGTTGCCTCCCATGCAGCGCTTTTGTTTAACATCGTTAGCTCGACTTGAACCCCCAAAATTATCCAATTCCAACTTTCAGCATTTTTAGGACCCCATTTTTATCCACCTCAACAAGATTTAGATTAATTATTTTTTTAGAATTTTTTCTATGTGAAATCACATGTTTAACAATGAGTGTGAAAGTCCAAGGAATTTCGGTAATGGTTGATTGAGATTCATTTGGAGTATTTCCTAAGATTTCAAGGTTCATTCCTACTTTGTGAGACTCTTAATGAAAATGGATAATAATTGAATGGTCTTGGTTAACATAAATGGAGGTATTCTTGATTAGGGAAGGAAGGATTATAACGTTGAGTTCAGTTTGATTGAATTTTCCCAATGAAGAATGGAAATTTGAATCCAAATTTGTTTCTTCTACAAAACATTTTGAAAGAATTGGTTCCTTTTGAAAATATGATTCATCCACAAAATTTTCTAGTTGAATATCAGGAATTGGTATGGACTCGTTATTTGTGATCTCTCTTAATGGTTCAATTATTGGTACTTCTAAAAAATTATCAAAGGATTTATATTCAAGAAACTCAATCCATGTGCCAATTTTCCCTCTTTTGAGTACAAAAAAATAAATTTCCTCCTGATTTAAAGACCCTTCAACATTTCCTTGATCTTCTTCAGTTATCCCATATCCAAAGGTTTGTTCTTTTTTAAATTCATGATTGGTTTTTGGGATAAAATATTCTTCTATCAGTGATGAGGAAAGGACATCCTGAGTGGGAATGGGTTCTTTATAAGTCTTAATGCTTTGTATTTCTAATCTCAGTGATGAAACTTATGAATTCATTTTAACCATTTTTTCACGCAAATGTTCAAGAATTTTTTCAGAATTAGGATTGATAGATGTTTGGACATCATGAATTTCATTATGTTTGATCTATTCAATCATCCTCGAGAGGTATAGAAATTGATCGTTTAAATAATCAGTATCCCATTGAATGTACATCTCATCTGGTGTGGTGTATTCAATCAAGGTTTGGTCAATGAAATTCCCTATGTGAGGTGATTCCAAATATTGATTTTCCATTTGATTATAGCCTTGGTCTATCAATGGGTATTGTGGAAGATAATCCATTGGAGTTGATTGAAAATTTGTTTTGGGGTTCATTGGACACAGAGAAAAAGAAAGAGGAATAAAGAAGATAAATTAGGGTGAGAATAGAGAATTTGGGGTGAGAAAAGAAGATGAGTGTCTAAGTTACTTACTTGGGTCCCCGGAAATGGTTCCAAAATTTGGTTGCGCCCAAATATACCCTACCGGTAAAAGCAGTCTTTGAAGTACAAGTAGGGATCGAATCCATGGGGACTAAAGAAAAAACCTTGAGACACTAATATTAGATGTGGGGTTGGATATGAAGTGGCCAACTTGGGTTTTAATTGATTAGATTATTTGATATTTTAAAGACTTAAGTTAATTAAATTTAAAATCATGAGTTGATCCTTGGTTATCACATGGGGTGAATTGGATAAATTTCTTTTTAAATTATTTCAATGACTTAAATTTGAGTGTTTCCTTTAATGAAATACAAACATACGAAATCACTCACCAATTTTGAGTTTTAACTATCCTAATGCTGATCACCTATACACTTGGAGGATCATATTGATGATCACTCCAAGGTATAGTATTTTTTTATCACTCAGGATGTGTATCCTTAAAATTGGTGAGTTTAAAGGAGAACATACATCATTGAATTAAAATATCAAAAAAAGAATTGATTAAGAATTATTAAATTAATAAATAAAATCCAATTCATACCTTTGTTACTCCCTTGGATCAACCCATTATATGATCATACCTTCATTTATGTTATTCTATCAATGAAAGTAGGTAGTATAATTATTATGGTAGAATTGGAGAACAAGAAAAATAAATAAAAATCACACCACCATTGTATTAAGAGTTTCACAAAAGATTATGTGAATAACCTCACTCCCTAAGGTAATGGTATCAACATGATATGGAAAAAGAAATAAGAAATTAAGAAGAATAATTTGATTATATTTTATTAATTAAATTTAGGTGAACAAAAAAATTACATGGGAGAAATTGACAAAACGATTACAAAATGAAAGCATGACAATACAATTGAAAGAAAATAAAAACATTGATTTAAAGGAAAATAATTGATGATAATTTCCTTCACCGCCATTTTCTTATATATTTATATTAGGATCCTTATAGACACCCCACTACCATAAATTCCATCCCCATTAATTTAGATATTCAAAATGAGGGTGAGAAAATCAAGGGATTTGGATGTTTCAATGTTGTCCATAAATTTTGTCCAGATTCATCCCCTGTTTTGACGTGTGACTATGTAATTTAAGGAGGATGAATCCTGAGGGGTTATAGAAGAAAACTATTATATAAAATGTGTCCTCTATTATCTGTAAAATTTTCAGGCCATTTGGTGTATCTGTTTGGATGTTATGGTCGAAATGGTGGAAGGACTTTATGGGCGTTTTGGTCGGACCCACCATTTAAATGTAAACTTTTGATCCATTTATCTCCATGAAAACTTCAGAATTATCTCTGAACATAGTTTAATGAAATGATCCTAATATTTTTATCTTTATACTGTAAAAATTTATCCTTATTGGGCTTCTTTTGTGGGGGCCACTTCTGTTTGATGGGCCTTAGGCCCATTATGCTTTGTCCAGCAAATTTCTTCATTCATACAGAAAAATATTCATCATATCTTGGAATTTATTCATCATTCCTAAAAGAAAAAATGTTCCAAAAAAAGTGATCAAACATATACCAAAATATCAAATTCAAAAAATGAATATAATTTTTTCCACAAAAAGATGAATGATTGGGCCCAAATTTTCATTTTAAACTTGAATTACATTTAAGATGAGAAATAAAGTTCAATTTCTATAATGCACTAAAAATAATGTTTATGGACTTTGAAACACATTATTATTAAGATATTGACAATAAATATTATTCTCTTATCGGTTAATCACCATATAATAAATATCTTGATCATTAAAATATATATTTATTTCATAGAAATGAAAATAATTTCATAGATAGAAATAAAAAAATTCATAATTATGGATTGTATAATGTCAAAAATTTTGATCCGTAACACTAGGGCCTCAACCAAGAAATTATTCTTTCCATTGAGGTCAAAAAAAATACATCATTAAATTTAATAATTATGAATACAACACATTATTTTAGTTAAGGATACATCTATGGAATCATCCTTTTATTGGGTAAGCATACACTAAATATGCAAACCTTTTATCTCATGAGGCCAACTGATGTATTAAGGGGATAAATAATCATAAGCCCCACCTGTCACTTATTTATGTATAATTCATTAACCATATGAATTATATGAATAAAAATACCTTGAATAATCAGAATTCCATCATATAAATTATTATTAGAATATTATTTCCAATTTCAATAACTGGGATAATATGATCATAACCCATCCAGAGAATGAAGGTGGATCGTTAAACAATACTTGTCTTAATGTTCCCTAAGTAAACTCATCCATAATCATGGGTGAGTATTCAGTAATTATCCATATTTAAATAGTATATATATGGATTACCAAAATTTCCCTTTTTAATGGAATAATTTGGATCACTAGATGAATATCCAACCATAACAACATTTATGATGAAATTGATTGTATCCTTATCAAATAAATAAAGATAAAGTAGTGGAGAAGAATAATTTCAATATTTGGGGTCATAAATAGAAGATAATAGTTTATTTCAATAGTTTTAAATGTTTGGAGATATTAACAGTTTTATTAAAATTCTTCATTATGGTATATAAGAGTGAGTGGATTATCCTAAGAATATCCCTTGGGAGTGTTTGTTCATGTGTGTGGTTTTAAGCTAACTAATTATGCATAGAGTGATGTCTCAGTTGATAATCAACCAATATTTTTTTAGGTTAATTAAACATATTTTTCTCTATTCCATAGTCATATCCACTTTCTAGTGTCCATAGAGGGATGTAATTACTAGGAAACTAAACACATTTTTACTTTACTAAAATTTTAGGATAGTTTTTTCACTGTGGAAATGTTTTGGTTATATAATTGTTTTGGTAACTCTTTATTAAAACGAAAATGAGTGAGGGATAATTATATAGACCCATCAATAACTTTAAATTCATGAAAATTTATTAAAAAATAATATCCTTTTCAATGTACAAACCACAGAGTAATCATGTGGTAAATACAAATTATATCTCAATGAATCAAAATTGAGAAGCGGAAACCCTTAAATTAATTCCTAAATTCCTAAAAAGTGATTAAATCTATTTTATAATTAAAATAACTATATTAATAACTTAATTAAGAAAATTATCCATATATGAAAACTTCATTTATTTTAATTTATTACAAATACATTAGTTAGTTTTATTTATTTTCATTATGAGATTTCATTGGTTTCAGTTATTAGTTTTGTACTAGCTTCTTAAAGTCAGTTTTGATTCTTATTTATGGATGAAAAATTTTTTATTCAAATATTATTAAATATATAATAATATTTTTTAATTATTCCTTATTTTCTATTTTAATTATTCCTTATTTTCTATTTTAATTAGTTTAAATACAAGTATAATGCTTTATGAAAATGTATATTTTGATGAACTAGTTTTGGTGTGTTTAACGATTAGAGGTGGATATGTCAATAAATATTTTAAATATTAAACAAAATATTATATAATAATTAAAATTTATTAAATACATAGTTACAATATGATTTTATCATTATGTAATATTACTTATTAATTTATGATATTCACATTATTGCATCGTTCACATAGGTGGTAAACCCGGCCAGAATGGAGGCATGTTATAATGATTTAATGAGTAAGGATTTATTTTTATTTAATGATTATATAACTTGTATATAACTTTATTCATGTAATAAATAACTTATATATATTCATTAAATCCATTATTATAACTATACAATAAGGGTGGTGATGATAAATAAAATTCATCGATCATGGAGGTGGTAGTCCACATGTTCGCACGATTAACATTTCCATTTCTCAATGAATGGGATAGAATAATGGTATGTGATAAATTATCATTTAAAAATAATAATTATGACATATTAAACATATTAATTAATCAAATCCATCATTTTTACCAACCCTGAGTGACTGTGATGAAAAACAAACTATATCACTTTGTGGAGGTGGTAGTCCACCCATACACACAATCGATGTTGTTTTGATTTTCATAGTGGATGGAAATGATTGAATAATTATTTATACATTAATATAATAAAATTCAATAATATTAATAATAATTATGTAATTATATTATATTGTTTATAAAAAAATTTAATTATAATATTATGTATAAAAAACTATGGTGTAAGAAATACTCATGGTGAGAATTTAAGATTTCCCTTGAAAAATACCTTTATAAATAGAGTCCTTAGGGTAAATTATTGATAATAGATTCATTTTAATGTTATATGGGATTCAATTAGGATTAAAATTTAATACTTTAAGGATTAAATATCAAGTTATAGGTGTTGTATGAAGTGGTTTAATTAACCCCCATTTATAAGTGAAGAAAATGAGATTTTTGTAAATACCCATTACTTTTTCAGTGATGGCATGATTCAAGGTTAAATAGCTTCAGAGTGTGAAATAATTAAATTGGGATTGATATAATGTCAATAAATTATCTAAAAATAATTTTCACAAATTTTCTAAACTTCTTTCAGGCCTTTTACTCTTATATTTTTTAAATTTTACCACTTTTTGTTTTCACCGTGGTAATTAATTTTTACTTAATTTGTTTAATTTTAATTCATAAAAATAAAATAGAACTAATTTAATAATCGTTACCTAATTATTATAAATATGAGTTCAATTTTATAAAAATAATATTTCTATCTATAAGAAATATTAATTTTATCATTATCACATGTAACGTGTAATAACCTTTTTTAATGTATTTGTAAGCTTTAAATTTATGTGTAAAATAAAATTTTCATAATATAAATTTGTTTATTAAAAATTTTATTTGGATTTTAAATCAATCCAAAAAATAATTTTACCAAAATATTATTTAATTAACTTAAAATACAAAAAAAAACTTTTATTCGAATATATAACTTTAGTTTATAAAATTATAAATATAGGTTTTAAAAAATCATAAGAGTATTTTGAATTGTATAGTTTTATTAATTAAATAAATATTTTATCGTGGAAAATTTCTTATATGTTTTTAATTTATAGTTACTTCTTTGTATATTCATGGAAATTATTCTTTTAGTAAAAATGGTATTTTTTAATAATCATCTAAAAACCAATTATTCTACAAAAATATCAAAAATTAACCCTAAGATAATTTTTTCTTGATGATTTCAAAAATTAATTCCTTTTATCATATATAAATTATATAATTTATAAATTAAACTTATAAATATAAATATTTTATCTTTCTATTGTGATTTAATTCACATTATGTGATAATTTTTAGGATATAGTGATTTCCTGCTCCAGTTGGATCTTAGGTATTATAGTAAGATTATAAATTATTTATATAAGAGAGTGGAGATTCAAATATTTGAACCATTGGAGCCATTCATTCATTTTTTGGTCATCTTATGAGTATGAATTTAATAAATTAAGATAAGTATTTTATTAACTCTATTAATGATATCACTCATAAAAAAATTTATTATTTTCGTGAAACATAATTCAGATTCCTTGAATATGCTTATGAATTTTAATATACTTTCTTGAAAATAGTGTGGATTCCCATGGAAGATGTTATAAATGGATAATGGTTATAAATATACAAGTGTAATTTTTAATTCATTCCCAAAAAAATCATAGTATTATTTATGAATTATATACACCATATACCCACCACAAAAAAATGGTGTGGCTAAGTTTAATAATAGAATTTTTTGTAAATAGATTCTATTGTGACGGTGAAGCATAATTCCACTCATTTTTTCATGAGTCATGAAATTATAATAGTGGTTAAAATTCAAAATTATTTTTTGAGTCAACCTAATTAAGATATGATATTATATGAGATTTATTATATGAAGACCCCATTCTTGAAATAACTAATGATATTTCACAACACGTGTATTATAAAGGTGATGGGATAAAATCTCGAGAAGCTTGAATAAAGAGGTGTTGAAGGTATCTTCATTGGTTATCTTTAAAATTTAAGAGGATATAATTATTATAACAAGTATAAATGGAATATTGTGGATAGTGTAGATGTAAGGGTGATATAATACTCAAATAGTAGCGTAACAAATCACAAATATTATTCTATTTATAAATATGAAAAATAATATTTGGATGATAAACATGATGTTGTTTCTAAAAATGATATGAATTGTGAAGATTTATAGGTTAAAGATGATGATTCAGCTATTTCCATTTAGGAATAAAAACCTTGACCAACTAATACAATAATGATAAAGTTAGTGTAAGTCTATAATATTATTGTAATTCATGGGAAAAATTCAATATAGAAGAAATTTTTTGAAGTAACTTATATATAATTTTTTTCTCATGTTCAACCAAAGGATGTGAAATAATTATTAGAGTATCAAGATTGGATGGTTCCTTTAAAAAATAGGTGGATAAAATTAGTATGAATGAAACATCAGAGTTGGTACCGAATCCAAAAAACATAAATTTTATCATAATAAAGTGAGTATTTAATACCAATTTGGATGATAAAATAAATGTGATGAGAAATAATACAGGTCTCATGTGATAATTATATTTACATGTGGAATGAATTTATTTCCATAATTATTTTTCTCTTATCTCTAGGAATGAAAGCATAATTATTTTTTTAGTATTGTGGATCAAATATGATATAATATCAATTCAACCTTTTTTAATGGATAATTTTAAGATGATTTTTATATTGAGAAACCTAATAGATTCAAGATTACAGAAAATGGTGGATATGTTTTCAAGTTTAGGAGGGAACTATATGGTTTAAAGAAATCCAAAGGAATAGTATTAAAATCATGATTCATTCTTGAAGGTACTAAATTTCAGTAAGGGAAGAGTGGACATCATTCTCTACACTATTGAAGATATAGTGGTATCATTAATTATTATTTTCTATATTGATGATATTATATTTATTATAAATAAATAATTTATTTATGAGTATTTTTCTATATAGATTAATAATTAATTTGAGGTGTTAATTATTGAAGATATTATGTGTTTTGGGTGTTTGAAAATTTATTTAGAGAATGCTCATATTAACTTATCACAAGAAAAGTATTGTTGAGAGAAATTGAAGAATTTTAGAATAGAGGATTAAAATCTAATTTTTACACCAATTTTAGTGTGAACCAATCTATCAATAAATGAAGTAAGAAACAAAGTTGATTCAAGAGAGTTGAAATAAAATTATCAGCGGTTTTATCGACTTTACATCTTCATGATAGGATTTAGATTAAAATATTACATTATGTGCCAAATTTTAAAGTGTTCCTAATGAATTACATCTTATGTCTATAAATAGGATTATTAGATAAATAAAATTAATGGTTAATTATGTCTCAAAATATTATTGAAAATGAAATATTTATCTCTTTAGATATATTGATGTGGAATGAAATAAAAATGAATATGACAAAAAAATAATAGCAGAAGGGGTTTTTTTCTTAGAGTGAATTCTATGGCATATAACTAAAGTAAGAAATGTTTAAGGGCCTTGAGTACTACTAATATGGAGTATGTTTTTTAAATTCAACCAATAACCTAATCGATGTGGTTGAAAACTCAATTAGAGGATATCAATATGGATGTTAAGTTCCCACTACTCATCGGATGAGATAATTAATGTTCTATAAACCATTTAAGAAATATGGTTTATCATTCATGATCAAATAAAATTAATAAAATATATCAATTAATTAAATAATCAGTTATGAAAAGAAAGTTAGAGTTAGATTTTTTTTCTACCAAGTAGAATATTTCAGATGTGTATACTAAGTTACTATTCTAAAATGAAATAATTGTGGAAATGTACTAAAAAATTTAATGCTTAATATCACTCACCCATTCATGGTTAAAGGACTTCATGTCATCCATTAAATTTTTATTTTCTTTTATTCAAATGTTTATTTGAGTCAATATAGACTTATATTTAAAATTCAGGTGGACATTAGGACTTACCATCGACACTTGGGGTTCGAATTGGCTAAGTGGATAGGATTTTGGTCTTATATCACACTTCCAGGGTGAATTTTTTTTTCTCTAGGACTCTCCTGTGGATTTATGATATGTTCATGAATCCTTATAAGTAATTTTTTTATTACTATTTATTACCCTCATGAAAATGATTTATCAAAACCATGTGTCAATGATACTATCTATAAATATTATAGGTTCTCCATATTTTTATAAATGGTCATTACACTATGGTCTAATTCTAAACAGATATGAACTCGTGAATTTTTTTCCACCTAGGGAGGAGGGAGATGTTGTAAAGTTTAGATCGGGCCCATTAATGGAGTTTCCTACTTATCCCTATGAATGGAATTTGAACCCATGTATTTCTATGTCACTTAATGTGACATACCATACCTTTTTTGGTCTTGTGAAAAAGACTAATGAGAGACCTTTAAGGTCATGTTTCCATCACTTAGTGAAATTACTTTTAACATCATGCATCATGGAACAATGGGTCATTTAGGTTAAACCTCAAAGAGGAATCTTAATAATCTTGATTAATATGAATCAAAACCAACTATTTTGGGTTTCATTAATTAGGGTCATGTGACAGGACTGGACCAGGTAGTTCAATGTTGTATAGTAAGGACATATACTATGCCATTTAAATCTTTGATTCTAGGAATGTTGTATAAAATATTCCTATTAATGGTTTGTTGTAAGATATATGAATGATTGTACCTATTTGTATCTTCTGGGTTCATGGTTATAAATAAGAGATGGTATTATTTAACGCGTAGGTAATATAGATTTTGATTTAGGTTTCTCATATGGAATATATCCTATCATGGATATGATGAAACACAGTGAAAATAGCCCACCGAGATTTGTTGAATCATTGGTAATATAGATCCTTGAGGAAGGCTTTCATAGAGTATATGGCCCTATAAGGATTATTTTAGGCTTATGCAATAGTTTCACATGTGTAGAATGATTGGGGATTACAATAGTTAGGCAGAACACATTTGTTTCTACTTCTCAATGATTTGTGGTTTAAAAAAGAAGGATGATTACATTAATGATGGATATAACCTAAATAAAATTGTTTAGGGATTAAAAATGGGTTTCCAATCATGTGCTTGGGAGAAATTATCATTTATACTAGCTAGAGATTTTATACATGATATGTGAGTTGGTTAAAGGAGGGTTTTTAGGGCTTACACCTAAAAGGAGTCCCTATGAATACATGATTTATGGGCTGGATGAGGATATAAACAACCTAGTCATTCATTTCATGACACTGTTGAGGAGTCCTAGGTAGTTATGTTCCATGGTATGAGACCCTAGTGATAGTGTATCCCAAGAAAATTTATTGGGTGATGGTGTTGCCTAGGTGGGGGACATAGTCAAAATGGGTGATCATGTATGATAACCTAGATGAATTAACTCCCTAGTGGTATACCTAAGTGAATATAGATCCCTAGTATTTATTAAATGGTCAAGTGTCCTTGTAATTACTAGTTAGTGTGAATACAGTTCCCTAATAATATACTTTGTTGATAGTTTTCCTAGGTTTATATGACTAGGGACAACTTATCCCTTGTATGGGAGCTAGTAGAGGTGTATCCATATCACATGGTAACTCGAAGTAGCACCTTCATGAGGAGGATGACTATAGGTGTTTCTCAAGTGAGGAGGGTTTTTTGAGAAATTTCTAAAGTGAGAAGTCCATAGGTTGTGGTCCTTCACCCTATTCCTTTAGTATCCAAGATGAAGAGGTCATTTGTTAATGTTCAAGTGTTAACTTCTATGGATTATAAAATTACCCCCAATTCTCTAATTAATCCCCTTACATTTTAGCTTAATAAGATACCTAAAGGGGGTTTAGATATGTGGGTGTGTTAAATTCCTCTATCTAAAGTGTGTTCTCTTATTATTCTTCCATTTATATAAATATAAACCCTTGTGGGACTATTTATAACCAAACAAGTAGATCAGGGAATGAAAGGGATGATAATGAAAGGTTGTTCAAGCATGTAAAAGGGTATAGAATTTGGTAGTGAATGTGACCTTGTATAATATATTTTGATGAAGGATATAACTTTACAGACCCAGAAATTCCATATAATTTTTTTTTAAATTATTAGGGATTATTAAAGTCCACGAAAATTAACAGCACATGATTCTGAGGCCCGATGTTCCCAGAATGGAATTTAGAACTTTTTTTAAGGTACATTCAGTAAATATGCAAGTGGAAATTTCTAACTTTTGAACACGTGCTTGGAATTCAAATCCAAGGGAATCGTTGAATTTGCAACACCAGGATTCTCTTAAGGGAGGATTAACTTCGACCGTAGGAGGTCGAGGGAAAAAGTTAGTTTCATGGACTTTTTTAAAGAATAATAAAATAACATAATATGTTATTTTATTTTTCTAACACCTCTTGAGGTATGGTGGTAGGGACCACGGAGGTGGTCAGACTTTTAATGAGGGAAATTAAAGCTCAGTTACACATAAATTGGGTAACCATTCCTCACTTAATTAATGTGGTTCATTAATTAAACTAATTAATAAAACCATTAATTGAAAGGAGAGTTAAACTCTTAACTCCTCCTTTTAATTATTCAAATGTTGGAAAAAATGATTATTGGTGAGATATTGTGGGAGAAATCTAACAAAGATCCATTGATCAACCCTTCCAATGAAGAACGGAGGATTGGCCGACAACATTGGGGAAAATTATTCGATATCGAAAAATGTTGGCGGCTTCAAAGAACATGGATTATTCTTCCATAACCGTGACATCCCCAATGTTTTTGAGGTGGGGATTTTTTTTCAAATCCCAATGATTTTATTTATTCAAACCCTCGTTATAGGAAAAATATGATGAACACGGATCAACCAAAATGAGTTAATCCACGATTCGTATGAAACTGCAGGTGGTTGTTGGGGGAAAAGTTTAAATGGGGTTAATCATTATCTATGTGATGTATTTTTTACTACCCACTTGATATGATGCTAACACGGAGGCCATGGTCCAAATGAACAAGGTCTGGAACCTCTGCCGCTTCAGTTTTTGTCGCGTTCTTTGGGGGAAGATTTTCAACTCGACGGAATCTTGAATCTGAGAGCCGCATAGTGACAGCAGAATCCCGAGAGGCCTGGAGACAGTAGGGGTGGCCGGAATTAATCGACCATAGTGGCAGTGGGTAGAATTCCATCGCACGCCGTAAAGGCAAGTCGTAGCTTCAAGCTATAGCGGAGGCGACCCACACCCAGCCGAGGAGTCGGGCCGGTCTCACAGCCTGGCGGGCCGCGCCTATCCAATGCGGGTTGGACTAGTCTCGCAGCCTAGCGGGTCGAGCCCACCATGGCCCAGCTCGTTTGGGCTAGCCCAACTAGTTTGGGATGGTCCAGGTCGGACCCGGACCAGGTTGGGTCACCCCAAACCGGGTCGGGGCGGCCCAGGTTGGGGTGGGTTGGGTCGGTCTGACCGGGTCGGACTGGACTCGGACCATTTTCGTCCCAAATATGCTTAAAAGGTCGTATCTCAAAAAACAGACATTCGTTTGATAAACTATCTACGGTGCATGAATCCTTGGAACAAGACGGTCCTTCTGAAATACTCCACCTGAGTTTTGGAGAAAGTTGGAGTATGGCTGGGTTGGATCGAACCTAAATCCAACCAGGCCCTCAGTACTAAAATGCTTATAACTCACAGATAGGGTGTCTAATTGACGTGTCGTCTGTCTCGTTGGAACCCTTATGACATGGAGGTTATTTGGGTTACTCATTTTTGTAAATTAATGGTAGTTTACGCATGACCAATATATTGAGGAGAAGATTTCACAAAACTCAAGCGCACCGAGTGCAGGGAATTCTAGGGCTAGCCTTCATTTGAAGAGTGACCCTGTGTGGATCAGCATCATAGAGACCTTATGTGGATCGGCATCATGGAGACCCTATGTGGATCGGCATCATAGTGACCCTGTATGGATCAACATAATTGCGACCCTATGTGGATCAGCATCATAGAAACCCTGTGTGGATTATCATCATAGTGACCCTGTGTGGATCAGGATTATAGCGAACCTCTATGGATCAGCATCATAGCAACCTTGTGTGGATCAGCATCATAGTGGCCCTATGTAGATCAGCAGTGCGTGACCCGATGAGGACCGGCCTTATAGTGGGCCATCATGGATCAGTGACATACAACCCTGTGTGGATCGACAATGGAACAAATCCTTTGTGGTTCATTTGTGGAAACTTCCTAATAGTATAAAATGACATAGATTAAGACTAATAATCTTTATTCTTAATCTTTGTGTTGTATACCTAGTTTGGGCTGAGTCTTTTGATTTTTTCTTTGTGATTGAGATCATGCCTTATGGTTTTTACTTAATGGAATTCTAAGACACCTTCGGGGGTCTCAGGGTCCCTACTAGGTATTGTTATACTCACCCCTACATGGGATTCTCCCACACCTTATCGTGTCTTGTGCAAACAAAGAGTATCTTGGATGGTACCTTAGGGAGCTAGGACCAGCGAGTACATAGAGGTGACAGGTTGAAGTGGAGATCTGCGAAGATGAGTTGTACCTACCCTTTAGGTAGGATCCTTGGCGAGTGATCTCAGGAGTTGTTTTCTATTGTAGTTTTTTTCTTTCAGTTTGACTTGTATTCTGGCCCCTTTACTTTCAGTTGTACTTGTACTCAGTTTTTTAGTGGTATGTTGTTTCCCTTTTGTGAGTTGGGACTTGGTTGGGCATGTTTGTGCATACAGGTATCCAAGAAAATCCCTCCCACATGAAGGTTGATGCCTTTGGTGCTAGTTTCCAACCCCTGGACTTCAGGAGGCGGGCTTCAGGTAGTCACGGCATGGGCCCTTGGGAATAGGTCATGACAAATTGTTATCAAAGGATTTGGTTCTACCGAATAACTAGGACTCTGATATTTCCAATAGAGTAATAGTGTTAAGTGTTTTGAGTGTGGTTTTCAGTTCAGGGAGTCCAGTGTTGGTGCGGTGGTCAACGTATCCATACAACAGGATCTTGAATTTTGATTTTCGACTCAGTGCACGAAAACACCGATTGTGTGTGTTTTGTAAATGTTTTACTTTTGATATCTTTTGAGTCAGCTCACCAGTTAGAACTTATTGACCATAGTGCACTTATTTATTTTCAGGATGCCACCACATAGACAGCCAGCCAGGATTCCAGAGAGAGTTTATGATGACATCCCATGGAGTGATGAGGCTTCGATGTAGGGTCATCTTATAGCAATAGCACCTTCAGGTGGTGCACCAGTAGTACCACTACCCATTGGACAGCAGTTTTTACTAGCCTCACTGGCGGATGGTACACTCCAACAGAGTGTGTTTCACAAGTTACAGTGTCAGATCTCTCTGAGGTTTCAAGGTGAGATAGATCCCCTGGTAGCTGAGGACTGGCTGGAGGTTGTGGCTTGGGTTTTCCACCTAGTTGGGACACCAGCAGAAAAGATGGTGATCCTAGCTGGTAGTATTTTCTAGGGAACAGTAGGGAGATGGTGGAGCCGGATGCTCTAGTTAGACGATGAGGAGACCCTCACCTAGATAGAATTAGAGATCCTCTTTAGGGTGGAGTTAGTTCCAGTGACACTATGTTATGTGTGTATTCAGGAACTCCTACACTTATAGTAGGGAAGCCTGACAGTGTCCCAGTACTCAGTGAGATTCACTGACCTCTCTCACTACTCCATTGACATGGTACAAGACCCTTTCTTTAGGGATCATACTTTTGATTAGGGCCTCCAGTGGGAGATCAGAGCGTTGATGATATCACTCAATATCCTAACGCAAGCTAGAGTTCTCAAGTGAGCATTATTTGTGGAGAGATTCTTAGTTGAGCAGGTACCAATGGTGAGATCCACCACCAGACAACAGGTAGCCAAGTCATCTCTAACGGGAAGTAGGCAGATGATGCAGAGGTCCAATCGGTCCAGACCTTCCACAGGATGACCCTAGGATGTAGGGTCGGAGGTTCAGAACACACGAGGTAGAGTAGTCCAGCATAGGATAAGATTATGCTTCACGTGCGGTGGGTAGGGACACATGGCTCACGACTGCCCAACCTATTGTATTGATGATTAGAATATGGTCTAGGGACTGCCTAGGTAGAGGTAATGATTTGAGAGAGGAGGTCTGCAGGGAAGCGGATGTGGCAAAGGAGCAGGTCATGCAGTAGGTGGTGGGAGCGATTTGAGGTTCTACCGCCACCACCTCTAGGTGGTCCACCCCAACATCAGGGAGTAGGCAGACAAGGATGAGAAAAACTTTAGAAAGTTGAGGCATATTACCACGGTTCTCTAGAGATGATTCGGGGTATGATCTGTGTCTACTCCAACCTAGCTGAAGTACTTATAGACACAGGTTCCAATCACTCTTTCATTAACATGGCTCTCATTGGGATCTCAGAGATTCTGGTAGATCCATTGGCTCAATAATTACGATTAGAGACTCTTATATGAGAGGTTTCGTTGATTACATACTGGTGTCTACAGTGTGATCTTACTCTAGGAGGTGATATCTTTGGTTGGGATCTCCTAGTATCAGCATTGAGGCATTACGATGTCATCTTGGGTATGAACTGGTTATCCATATTCCATGCTCATATTGACTATTTTAGGTGCAAAGTGTAGTGTGTCCATGAGGATGGAACCCATTTTTCCTTCACCGGTGAGAAGGGAACCTTTGAATCTTGGGATGGACTTTTTTGGAGGAGGTTGCAGCTGATCACACATCAGTTGGCTAGCCTTACCCTCAGAGCAGTTGATGATAGGAGTTTGAGCTATCCTATAGTGGTGGACCAGTATACTGATGTATTTCCATAGGATGATCTTGGACTACCTCATCATAGATAGGTAGACTTATACATCGACCTGTACCTCGGGATGACACTGATATCTACTCCAACATATCACATGGCTCCTATAGAGCTTCGTGAGTTGCGGGTATAGCTAGAGGACTTATAGAGTAAGGGGTTCATAAAGCCTATTGTTTCTCTATGGTCATCCCCGACTTTGTTATACAAGAAGGAATATGGGAGTCTGAGGCTTTGTGTATACTATCGGCACCTGAACCAAGTAACCATGAAGAAAAAGTATCCTATGTCAATGATCGATGATCTCTTCAACCAACTGAAGGGAGCACGGTGGTTTTCATAGATAGACCTCAGATCATGCTACCATCAGCTCAAGGTACGGGATGAGGATGTACCGAAGACAGCCTTTAGATGTCAGTATGGCCATTATGTGTTCTTGGTGATGCCCTTTGGCATGACCAACACTCTAGAAGTGTTCATGGGGATCATGAAAAGGATCTTCCAACCTTACCTTTATCGCTTCGTGGTAGTATTCATTGAAAACATCTTGGTGTACTCATCATCGGAGGGGGAGTATGTCATGAACCTACAGATAGTTTTGGATACACTCCAAGAGCACCAGATTTATATAAATCTCTCGATGTTCCAGTTATGGATATGGGATGTCCACTTCCTGGGGCATGTTATCTTAGAGGATATAGTCACAGTGGATCCGGATAAGATAGAAGCAGTACATGCTTGGGATCCACCCAGGTGTGTGACTGAGGTGTGTAGTTTCTTGGGATTAGCTGGGTACTACTAGAGATTCGTACTCTACATTTACATAGTTGAAACACCCTTGTAATATTTGAAAAATAAGGGGCAGCCCTTCATGTGGACTTTGAGGTGCCAGTAGAGTTTTTAAGAGCTGAGGCAAAGACTAACTAGTGCCCCCATCTTGAGGCTACCAGAAGAAGGCACTTGGTATGTAGTCTACTACGTTGCATCAAGGACCAGACTAGGATGTTTCATGATGAAGTATCGATCAGTGATCGCCTACAACTCATGAGAGTTGAGATAGTACAAGTAGAACTATGCTACCCATGACCTGGAGTTAGAAGAAACGGTCTTTGTGCTGAAGATGTGGTGGAACTACTTGATGGGAGAATTTTTTGCAATCTAATCTGACCACAAGAGTCTCAGGTATATCTTCTCACAGAAGAACCTGAACCTAAGATAGTGACGATGGCTAGAGTTCCTCCAATACTATGAATTTTAGATACTATACACTCTAGGGAAGGGGAATGTAGTGGTAGATGCACTCAACAAGAGCTCTCATCTATAGTTACTGAGTGAAGCGACCGAGCAGCTAGCTGCGTTGCAGTTATCCTTCATGAAGAGTGATGGAGCATCTTACCTCTAGTCTATGACAGTTACTACCCCACTCCTTTAGCGAGTCAGGGATTCATAGCTTGGGGAAGTGGAATGTGAGGCCTTAAGTGCTCAGATATCCTCAGGATAGGCTCTTGGTGGATTTTATGAAGGTGAGGAGCACGTCATCCTCTTTAGAGGATGCACTATAGTACCTATGATTCTATGGGAGGAGGTGATAAGGGATTTCCATACATCCCCTTTGGTGGTACATCTTGGTGTGAAAAAGATATACTAGGACCTCTGACGTTAGTATTGGTGGCCAAGGATGAAGAAAGTAGTGGCAGAGTTTGTTTCACGATACCTCACTTTTCAGTAAGTGAAGGCTAAGTATCAAGTTCTAGCAGGCTTAACGCAGCCACTTGAGGTTTCAGAATGAAAGTGGGATGGTATATCCATGGACTTCGTGATAGGGTTACCATGTATGTCTAGGTGCCATGATTTTATCTGGGTGATCATTGACTGACTCACCAATTCAGACCACTTACTACCCATTCAAGAGCAGTTATCAGTAGAGAGCTTGGGATTCCTCTATGTATAGAAGATAGTACGACTTCACGGGGTTCTATAGATGATCGTCTCGGATCGTGGTGATCATTTTACATCCCGATTGTGGAAGGGATTGTAGGAGGCGTTCGGGACTCAGCTACTTTTGAGCACCACCTTTCATCCTCATACAGATGGCCAGACAGAGCAGACCATACAGATGCTTGAGTACATGCTTCATGCTTGCGTCCTAGATTTTGGTCGTAGTTGGGAAGATAACTTTCCCTTGGTGGAGTTCGCATACAAAAACATCTATCACTCCACAATCAGCATGTCACCATTTTTGGACTTGTACGGGAGACCATGCAGATCACCACTATGCTGGACAGACCCAGGGGAGTCAGCACTTATGGGTCCCGAGTTGGTACAGGCTACCATGGAGAAAATACAGATCATCCAGGAGAGGATGAAGAATACACAAAGTTGGCAGAAGTCTTATACCGATAGGAGACAGAGACCCTTGGAGTTTGAAGAGGGAGACCATGTCTTCCTACGGGTCTCACCCCGACGAGGATTATGGAGGTTTTTCTGTGGCAGAAAGCTATCTCTGAGGTTCATTGGACCTTTTTAGATCCTCAACATAGTAGGAAATCTGGCATAATATCTTGATCTTCCCCCACAGTTGCACCGGGTGCATAATGTTTTTCATGTGTTACAGTTGAGGAGGTACGTGCATGATCCATCACACGTTATCGACTGGGGTGAGCTGTACATCGATTATGGGGCGACGTTTGTGGAGTTCCCAATGGAGAAAGAAGATCAATAGGATTGGGTCCTTCGTGGGTGGTTGATTCCTCTTGTACAATTTCGGTGGTAACAAGGGAACCTCCAGGAGAGCACATGGGGGTGGGAGGCTCAGATTTGTGCTCAGTACCCCCATTTATTTCTCTAGTTTTTTTGTAGATTTCAGGGATGAAAAGCCCTAAGTTGGGAAGAATGTAAAGACTTGTAAATTCCATATAATTTTTTTTAAAATTATTTGGGATTATTATAAGTCTGTAAAAATTTATGGCATCTAATTTCAAGGCCTGGTGTTCTTGAAATGGAATTTTGAAATTTTTTTAAGGTACGTTCAGTAAATATGCGAGTGGGAATTTCTAAATTTTAAATCGGTGCTACGAATTGAAATCCAAGGGCATCGTTGAATTTGTAATGACTGGATTCAATTAAGGGAGTCTTAACATAGACCGTAGGAGGTCGAGAGAAAAATTTAGTTTCATGGAATTTTTGAAAGAATAATAAAATAACATAATATGTTATTTAATTTTTCTACCACCTCTTGAGTGATGGTGGTGGGTACCATGGTAGTTACACATCAACTTTGTAACCACTCCTCATTTAATTAATGTGGTTCATTAATTACACTAATTAATGAAACCATTAATTAAAAGGAGAGTTAAACTCTTAACTCCTCCTTTTAATTAATCAAATGTTGAAAAAAAGGAGGATTGGTGAGATATTGTGGGAGAACTCCAACGAAGCGCCAACAATCATCCCTTCCAACAAAGAAGGGAGGCTTGGACGACAATATTGGGGAAAACAATCCGGGATTGAAAAACCCCAATGGCTTCAACGAACGTGGATTCTTTTTCCACAACCGTGACATCCCCTACATTTTTGAGGTAGGGATTTTTGTTTAAATATAAGTGAATTTATTAATTAAAACCCTTGTTCTAGTAAAAACATGAAGAACATGGATCAAAAAAAATGAGTTGATCCATGATTCGTATGAAACTATGGTTGGTTGTTGAGGGAAAATTTTGAATGGGGTTAATCATTATATTGTGATGTATTGTTTAATACCCACTTGATATAATCCTAATGCGGAGGGCGTGGTCCAAACAAAGAAGGCTCAGACCCTCCGTTGCTTCGGTTTTTTTCACGTTCTTTGGGGGTGGATTTTCAACTCGACAGAATCTTGAATCCGAGAGCCACGCAGTGACGGCAGCATCCCGAGAGGCCTATAACCACAATCTAAAGGGAAAACAAACTACTAGAGCTCACCTAGTGGCCCGCAGAAGCCCTGCCGGTGTGGTGGTGCTGGTGGCCGGCGTCGGCAGGCGATGACAGTCAGAGAGGGCGACGGCGACCGGTGCTGGCGGACGATGGTAGCGGCCATCTATCACTAGCCACAGAGGATAGGCAGCGCCCATAGGTTCTGTGGCGGATAGCAGGGGCGGCCAGCATCGGCCGGCTGCGATGGCAACCGGCAGCGTGCCATCGCACGCTGTAGAGTCAGGCCATGACTTTGAGCCGTGGCAGAGGGGACCTATGCCCTGTAGGTCCTGCTAATAGGGGGTAGAGCCACATAGTGTCGTCGTTGAAAACCGAATGGACTTTTGTCTGTTCGGGAGGGGGAGTGACCCCCACGTGGGTCATGTCCAGCTGGTGGATCAGGCCGGTCTCATAACCTAGCGAGTCGCGCCCAGCCAAGGTTGGTCGGGCCGGTATCACGGCCTAGCTCGTTCGGGCTAGCCCAGCTAGTTCGGGCTAGGCCAGGTCGGATCCGGGTCTGACCCGGACCAGGTCGGGTCGACCCGAACCGGGTCAAGTCAGGGCGGGTTGGGTCAGTCTGACTGGGTCAGACCAGACTCGAACCCTTTTCATCCCAGATACACATAAAAGGTCGTATCTCACAAACCAGACATCCTTTTGATGAACCATTTACAATGCTAGAATACTTGCAACAGAACGGTCCTTTGTAGATACTTCACCTGAGTTTTGGAAAAATTTGGAGTATGGCCGAGTTGGATCGAACCCGGATCCAACTGGGCCATCGATACTAAAACGCTTATCACTCACAGACCGGGCGTCTAATTGACACACCATCTGTCGCGATGGAACCCTTATGACATAGTAGTCCTTTGGGTTACTCCTTTGTGGAAATTTTTGGTAGTTGAGGCATGATCAATATCTTGAGGAGCAGATTCTATAGAACTCAAGCACACAATGTACGGGGAATCTTGTGGCTGGTTGTCAATTGAAGAGAATCCCTATGTGGATCAGCATCATAGCAACCTTGTGGGGATCATCATCATAGAGAACCTGTGGGGATCAGCATCATAATGACTCTATGCATATTAGAATCATAGTGACCCTATGTGGATCAGTATCATAGAAACCCTGTGTAGATCAGCATCATAGTGACCCTGTGTGGATCAGCATCATAGCGACCATGTGTGGATCAAAAGTGTGTGACCTAACGAGGACCATCCTTAGAGAGGCCCATCATGGATTAGTGATATATAACCCTATGTGGATAAAAAATAGAACAACTCCTTCATGGTTCAGTTGTGTAAACTTCCTAACAGAATAAAATGATATAACTTAAGACTAATCGTCTTTATTCCTGATCTCAAAGTTGTATACCTGGTTTGAGCTGAGTCTTTTTGTTTGTTCTTTGTGATTGAGATCATGCCTTATAGTTTTTCCTTAGTGGAATTCTGAGATACCTTTAGGGGTCTCAGGGTCCCTATTGGGTATTTTTATACTCAACACTACACGGGCTTTTCCCGCACCTTGTCGTGTCTTGTGCAGATGATGAGCAGCTTGGCTGAGACCATAGGGATCCAGGATCAGGTGGTACACAGAGGTCACAGGTTGACATGGAGAGCTGAAGAGACGACTTGTACCTACCCTTAAGGTAGGATCCTTGGGGATCAATCTCAGGAGATTTTTTATATTATGGTTGTTTCTCTTTTAGTTAGGCTTATATTCTGTCCCCTTAACTTTCAGTTGTACTTGTACTCAGTTTTTTCAATGGTATTTTGTTTCCATTTTGTGAGTTGGGACTTGTTTGGGTGTGTGTGTGCATATAGGTATCTAGGAAAATGCCTCCTACTTGTAGGTTTACTTCTTCAGTGCTATTCACCAGCCCTTATCCTTCGGGAGTCGGGCATGGGGTAGTCACGGCACGGGCCCTAGGGGACGGGTCATGACAATAATGGCATGTAAGGAGGCATGGTTGAAGGTATTTGAGATCATGCTTAGGGAGATAGGTTGTGTAACCTATACGCGTGACTAGGAATATAAGTGAAGTAACCAAGGCATGTGTAGGATCATGAAAACTATATATAGTTCTCATTTAAGGGTCATTTTTCTTCATGATATCAAGGTTACCACATTTTAGAAAAATGATAACCAACATATTACTCTCTCAAATTTGGATATGATTAGGATGAAGATGGTCAAATTTTGTGGTAAATGACCCTTGAGAATGATCATATCATCAAAGGAAGAGTGTGTGATAAGGTTAGGGAAACACATAGGACACACTTGTGATAATAACATTTTTCACACTATTATCTTTGCATGATATGTGATGGAACTTAACCATGGTACATGGATTCCTATATAAATATTAGGGGACCACCACACTTCTATGAACTCCTATGAGTAGATAAATTCTTTTTGTTGTGGGCTCTATTTTCACTCATATCTTGTAGGATAATCAAGATAAGCATAAAAATAAAACCTCCATGCTTACCATAATGTTATAGTGCTATAAATTCTTAATATAACTCATCTACATGGGTAAGTTGTCCTAAGATATGGGAAAAGGTTAAGACACTTGGGAAAAGTGGCCATCGCAAAGACACTTGGGTGAAGTCACCTAGGTAAAACGACCTTAGTGAAAAACAATCCATTATTAACACTTTATATTTTTCATATAATTTTGTCTTCAATTTCTCCATTAATCTATGGATTCATGTGATTGATAATCCAATTAATTCACTTACATATGAAATATGGATTATTATTCAAACAATATTCCACATACTTAGGTTGCTAAAAAATTGAGTATATGATTCAAGATGTCAATCAATTTTCATCCCAAAAGTATAGATCCCACTTATCAAACCTTGTAGGTATTTTTTAGAAAAATCACAAAAGATACCCATTATATAACTTCCCTCCATTATATAAGCACAGAATCCTAATGGATATCAACATCATAAGGCTAGATGAAATCCTTCCCCACATTTGTTTATTTGAGTGCACAAATCTAATAGAGATAACATCTCCTCGAAGGGTTTTTATATCAATGAAGGATAAAACCATCATGCTTGTCTATTTAATCAATCAAAATATTACCAAGACAACTACACACACATACCAAATACTCATATACCTTTTTAAAAACATACCTTTCATGGATTAGTCACTGATCAATTAGAGTCCTTGAACAAGAATTGGGGTTTATTCTTGGTAGGTTTCATCATTACTAATTGGATATGGTCCTAGTGTGTTCATTGAACATGCACATTGTTCAAGGATAAACTAAAATATATGGAAATTTATGAATATGTCTTGATATTTTATAAATATATTTACAAGAACACTAATTTTATCCTTGATCTACTGTAATGTTAAATCCCATAGAAGAATTAATTCCAATTGATATATAGAGAAGTGTGAATTAATATAGGGGTTGTCTATAAATTCAAAAAGGTTCCAATACACAAAGGTATATATAATAAGTTTCTCCCCATGAAATATGGATTGGAGGTCTTAAGAGAACACCCTCATTAGCCTAACTATTTTTGAGGTAAGTCACAAATTCCATGAGGAAGGAACCCTCATATATCTATTTATGTTATCTATGAGATATACATACAGTCTTTCTAGTTTAACTTAGAAATGAGAAAACCAAAAAAATATCAATATGATGTCCTTCAATATAGAATAGGGGAGTACTGGGTATAAATTGGAAAGAGTTCGAGTAATGAAACTATGAGGAGTAGGGTTATGAAATCAATCCAGTGATCCCTCTCCAAAAAATGTATGGATATATTTCTCTTTATGTGGTTAAGTGTATATATGATTTCAGTCCGTGACAACCACAATGATGCTAGGCTGAGTACATTTGTAATGTTGGACAAGTTATAAAAGTGGGATCTTATTGGTATAGTAGTGATCATAATATATATGATTCACTAATTCTTACATCATATTTACAAAGTTATGTCCACATTATATGTTTTAAGGACTTTACAAGTAATTCTAAAATGGATAGTGGTGCACCTTAATGTGTACATGATTTACAGTGTGGTCCAAATACTATGATGTATATTCCATCCATTCATCCCAACCATCTATGGTATCAATCAACTTTCATGTAAGGATGATGTGACCCCAGATATTTTGAGACTACATTTATATTTTAGTTTCATTTTTATGGTGTACCTCTCACTAGGATGATCATTGATTACTATCATGATTAATATGATGTGTGGTCATATTTTATTTTTATGAGGGATTTCATCCTTTTTTCTTGGGTGTAAATTGATATTGTTTTTTATTCCTATACATTTTATCAATTTACATACAAATTTTGTTTCCCATGGGATCCAATGGTGATTCCACATAAGGATTTCATGAAGAAGTAGCATTCTATACAGGAATTAAAGCTCTAGGTGATGATGGAACTGAATACCACCTAACCTATGGTCAAAATTACTCCCACAAGTACATTCATCGAGCTAAAAACTAGATATTCTCACTCATATATATACCCATATCCTCAAGTAATTCTATCAAGTAGTTCTTCCAATGTGGAAAAATCTTCATCACCATATAAAGGTAAGAAGCTACAAGAAAGACCCATAAGAGACATGTAACTAATGACACGTGTCAATTTATATGTTATCCCTAACCATAATATACTAATAAACTCAAGATAAAAGATTCGACACATCATAAAACTATATCAATATGTTTTATCTAGTGAAAATGGGGTGAGACCCCTATTGAGGAAGAGAGACCTAGGAAACTACTAAAATCAAATTAGCATGATTCATCCTCAAGAAAAAAAGGTGGGTAGATTGATTCCTCTTAATACTATGTGTATCCTATGGACACTTACTAATATGAATATTTTCCCTTGGTTATGAACCTCATGGACTTAAGGGTTGACCTTCAAGGTGAAGTCTATCTTCTCAATCTAGGAAATGAAATGGAACCTTGGGACATTTTCTTTAATAGCAATCCAACTAAGGCTAAAAAAACATGGAATAAGAGATACTAGTATTAGAAAATAACAATTGAGTCCTAGTTACACAATGGGTGATATAATTGGATAATCTAGGTACCTCTAATGGGGTAATAATTTATTCCCTTTATGTGTGATGGGATGAACTATTTAACCTAGAGGATGAATATTAATGGTTTCCCTTTTAAGATATTTTCTCTAACATTACAACCATCATTTACCATACTCACTTTTCCATTCTTGTAGAAAATGAGGGTGGAATATTTACTTATGGAGTCTCCATAGAACACTATGAGTGACACCATAATAAGTGATGTTGGATTGGACATACCAAAAGAAGAGGATATTTCATCTAGTTAAAGGTAAATATAGGAATTAGTGTGGATAAATTCATTTTACCTCTTCTAACAATTGGGACCCTCTCCCCCAAATACAAATTAGGATACCCCCTCATATGAGATCTGATGTCGATGAAACATTAAGATACTAACAAATCATGTCCTTACTAGTGAGTGAGGTAATTCCATGAACTCATTATCTAATTCACTTTTTATGTATATGTATTCATTCTAGTATTGATGTCATTATTTCTTTATTATAATATTTTTTATTTAATAAGGATCCCTTTGAGTTGAACCTAGAGTATATAAAAGGGACCAAGTATGACTATAGAGTGTTATAGTTTCATTTTACATCATTTTGGTGATTTTATATTTCATGGAAAGGCTAGTAGTTTTTCTAAATTGGCTCACACGCTAGAAGATCTTCTGTTCTCCATAGATACATGTTCCTACTTGGATGAAATTAGAGACTTCAAAAGGGGGTTATATGAACATTTTTATACCATTATTATGTTTTTTCAATCATTTAACTACATTAAATGAAAATATAAACCCCCAAATTATACAAATTTTTATGTATAAAATATAGCTAGGATGATCCACCAATAAGGTATTATTGATGTTTATCCTCCCTAAGTGGATCAATCAATGACACAATAACTAGAAATGGATGATCCCTATGAACTTAATGAAACCATTTATAGGAGTACACTGATAGGTTTTCCTAACTAGGATATCCCAACCATAAAAATTGATAAATTAACCATTATGGGAGACTTCCATGATCTTCCACCTAAACTAATAGTGAAAGAGGGTGACGACACTATAGAAGTTCCAAATAATGAGATGATGATAGTGGATGATGTCCTTTTCGTGATAAGTATAGAAGAACCCATAAGAAGATACACTCTTATTTCACTATTTGGGGAAGAAGAACCAACTAAAGATGACATTCCTCGAGTGGAAATGTGTTGGTATCCACAATGCCTTCTTTTGAATTTAGTATCCATTAGATAAAAAATGTATTTCTTATGACACATATAACACCTCCATATCAAATAGAGGAGTGCACCATGAGGGATACCACTATATAATCTCAATCACTTGAGCAAATAGAAATTGAAATTGTTTCATGATATATAAGCTCAAAGGTTTATTTAAAGAAAATATCATTATGTGAGATAGTTCTGGAGTATATTTTAGTCTCTAGATGTAACTCCAAGTTAAAAAAATAATCCATCGATATCCAAAACACTTTTCAGTAGTATATATAGAAATGAATTTTGCAACATATATCCAAAACCCCAATTAAGGTACTATATAATAAATTAAAATAGCTTCACTACATGTTCATAGACCTTGGATATAATGTTTTTAATTACTGATCTATCTATAATATAGTTAAGGAGATTATTTATGAATAGGAATATGAGAAAGAATCCAAATAGAACCTCTCTATAGAGGAATATAAATAAAACTATATGAGAATTAGGAATACCAATATTCAAGAATCCACACAGTATATAGAGGTGAAAATGAGGCGATGGTAGGAAATTTGAGAAGTAAAGGCTTTAGTGGAGTGAATTTTAAAATATTTGGACAAAATATGTTATAATAAGGTTACTACTGAGAAAGTTGTAAATGGTTAATAAAAATATATGAAGTATAAAAATACATAGTGTATTTAATTATATTTTTATAAGCAATGCCTTATAATAAAGAGGCTGAATCTATAAGATTGGATGAACTAAATCAATTTTTCAATGAAATGAGAAAGGAATGACCCAATTTTGAGAGTCTATTGAGCATATCATGTAGTAGTATTCTAATACAAGCTTCATTTTTGTATAATTATAGAGACTTGAGATTATAAAATCTCTTATCCTAATATAATCAATGAATGAAAATTTTTCCATGAACTATTTTCAACCTTCTAACTCATTTTGATCATTGATCTGTGATAATCTATAAAAATTATAATGAGTAATATAATCATTAAGTAAATCTACCTAAACATGAATGAGAATAGATCAGGTAAATCATAATCTTCAAATTCCTAAATTAAATATGAAATATGGGTCAACCCATTATCCCAATTTCCTCTAGGACTTGTTATCCTTGATGAGTATAGGTGGGTGAGATATAGTAACATATATACCATCACGATATACTAGTGTTTTTTCATTCGACTACAAGATATGTTTTTCTCCTAGATGAGAATAGGTGAGATATATATAATTTTATATGTTCCATCATTATATACTAGAGTTATTCTATTTTTCTATGGGAGGAATAAGTGACTCGATATGATGAAAATCATAAAGTGGTCTTGGAATGTGGTTTCCAATGATCAAGAGGTCTTGAGAACATTGAAACTTTCACCTCAAGAATTTATCATGAGTCATATAATCTAAGATATGGGAAGAAATGAGGGGTTACATAAGTTTTTTATATGCTGAGGGACCATGAAATCATGTATTTACTTTTACTATGGTTATAAAGTGGACCCCAAAAACCTTTCACCTTTTTATTTAACCCAAAATTGTTATTAACACTTTTTTTGGGGGGAAGATCAGTAGGTAGGAACTCATATTTTTCTTAGGAATCCATTTTTGTGTTTTCAACCTAACTTGTTTTATGCATTTTTTATTTTCAAATATATAATTTTTCCTAAGAGATGAAAGGTTCATGCCTACTGAGTGGTCACTCTACTTTTATCTAGGATTCACTTTGTGGATTTTCAACATAGAGAGTATTGCATCTCTTTCCATTAGTAGTTTAAGTTCATGAAAACTGGGAAAATTATTTTTGGAATTTATAGTTAATAAACATTTACAAAAAGGTGAAGTAAATGATCTAGAATTAATTGTGAGATGAAAATCGAAGTGAATGAGTGCCTAATGTCATGAATTTTAACAATCTTAGGGGAAGGTTCCTATAGATTACTGTCATATTTATCAATCTATGGTCTAGTGGGGATCATAGTCAGACTTATTGACCCAAAATTGGTGAGGTGGTATATTTAGTATGTGAGATATATAACCCAATGTTAATGTAGATCCCAATGAAAGTATAGACCATTTCATGGGTGGATGCATGAAATTTGAGGTCATGGTTACTAAACCATCATGTCATGCAGTTTAAGGTCACACGACATAGACCATAAAAGGTTCAAGAATAATATATTGTACTATTTAATTGAAAAAGTGTATGGGGTCTAATTATATAACATTAAGGGTGTTTTTAACACCCAATACTCTACTATAGTAGGTAAATATTTTATCATGGACAACATCACAAATGCTCCCTTTAAAGAGTCTTTATTCAAGAATTTATTTAAAATTTAAATTTTAGAATTTTAAATTGACCAAACTAATTATATTTTTGAATTAATCATATCATAATTATCCAAATATTAATTTTTTATCTTTTTCTAAAAAAAATCGTTTTTTAGTAGAAATTGCATTTTCCTAAAACTTATAATTTGTATAACTTTACTAGTATATAAGAATAACCTATAAGATTAGAAATCATTTTAAGTAATAAAATATGAATTTAAGGAATAAAACTAAACATTTTAAAATATTCTTTGAACTTATAAAACATATGTCAAACATTTTTATAACTAATTAAAATATTACTTTAAATGAAAACTGTTTTTTGATATTTTTGTTCAATCAAGTATTTTCAAGTGAGATTAAATTTTGGGTTTCTTTTTAAACCTAATAAATTTTAATTATTTTATAATAAATCAATTTAGATCATTAAAATCAGTAAACAAAACAATTTTCTATTATATATAAATTTAAATCTTAAAAACATTATTTCTCTAAAAATGATTTTTATACGATTAATCATATTTATTATAAAATTAAGTTTTCACAAATTTAGAAAATTTATTTGATAAAATAATTTTAAAAATTAAAATTATAGTTATAAAATTAGGTAAAATTATTTATATTAATATTTTTCATTAAAATTAATTACAAAGATTAGAAAATAATTACCCAGGTAAAAGTAAAAGGGATAAATTGAGTTTAACCTTGTGTTAAATTCATAAAAAAATCCTAGAATGTAATGGTTGATATTTTTATATAGCAATACGTGTTTAACCTAAACTTTTTTCTATTTTTGATCCATTTAACCTTGAATAGTTCCAAGGAATTATTGAAAAATATAATAATGTTCCCAAAACGACCCTACCATTTACTTATAAAAGGAGGACGTGATAACCACTTCAAGGCATAACAACCGTTAGCATTTATCAATGAAAATATTTAATACTTTTTACCTAGAATCTTCTACCAATAAATTTACCCCATTTTCACTCATATCTATCCTAATCCTTTCTAATTCAAGTATATTTCAAATGAAAAATTAAGCCCCTAGTGTGAGTATTATCAGCTACTTAGTTTTATTCTTAATTATCTTATTTAAAATTTAATAAATACAAAAAAAGAATAATGATATTATTATAATTTATATAATTTAATGTTATTTTATAAAGGTTATTGTCATCATTTTTTCATATACCCCATCTATTAAGAAAAACAAAACCATTGTTTGTGTGTTGTGCACAATATTTCCTCCACAATGTAATGTGTTTTGTTTCCATTAACCACCTTACAAGGTTGGATATAAAGATTTTATTAAATGATTATAGGATTATTATGTTATCATTAAGTTTATAGTGTGAAAAAAAATTGCATGACCAAAAAACAATCATCATTAGTTTAATCTTTTAAAATAAGCATACAAATAGGATAATCTTTTATTCAAATTACGCAATGTTTCAATATCCATTAATTGTTCTTATAATTACTTATAATTATGATTTATCACAATAATAAATAATAAATAAGATAATTATACTCCTGGTATGATGATATTACAACAAAAAAACCTCATAATCATTCATTAAAATAATGTATGTTCATGTTTGGGTCAGTTTAACCACCTACTTGAACAATGCTTAGAATTTATAAAATGAATGAATATGGGATCATAATAAATGATATAATATTAAATAGATTTTTAAATAGATTCTTTTATATTCTGGAGATATTATATCAATATCTAATTCATCAATTAAAGAAACACCCACCATTTTTCAAAAAACACCAAAACATGCTTATTATCAACTTCCTCTTCAAGGATAATGTATAAAACACTCATGAAATGGATTTTAAGCATTATAAATTATTATAAATCATTACTAATAGTAACTTAAATGACCTATTGATAATAAATTTAGGAATAATAATGAATAAAAACACCACTATTATGAAACTCATATAAACGATCAAAACTATAAACACCTCTGTTGAAAATCATAAGAATTCATGTAGAGAATCACTATATATGAATATTATAGATGAAAATGGTTATGATTAATGTTATTAGTTAAGTTATTATTATATTTATGTTTATGATACATAATTTTATAATAATTTCATCAAATTTAGGACAATAGGTAAGGGTTTTCTATCTCAAATTCATCTCTTTGATACATGTTTTGTAATATGCATCTAATTTCCTATATGTAGTGTATCTACTAACTATTTGAGATATTATATTAGTAAATGATTTTATTTAGGGTATTTTAAGATCATTTTTAAGACCTTTTTTCAAGAGGCTATGAATGAATTTTTACCCAATCCATAAGTGATGTTTTTCTGTCTCAATTTTCATTATTTGAGACTCTGGCTATAATCACCACCTATTTTATTTTGTGTGGTGTGTAAATTTACATGGAATACTTTTTCCATGTTATTCATGAAATTTATGTTTTTTACAAGTCTATATTTTTATCCCACTCTCATATTCTTTTTATTCAAGAGTTACCTTTTCCATAGTTGAAGAATCATCCTAAGTTTTGGTAAAGTAAAAGTGTATGTGATTTCCTAGAAAATATATCCCTAATTGAATACTGGAAAGTGGATATGACTATGGAATATTTTCACATAGGGTTAATCACCTGGAAAATGGTTGGTTAAGAATTGACTCAATAATAACTCTGATTCATGATGAGTGGGCCTAAGACTACATACCTAGTGTGACACTCCTAGGGGATATGTTTTGGAATATTTACATGCTCTTAATAAACCATGATGAAGGATTTTTCCTACCATTTCCTTGGTATCCTAACAATTCAATATATTTAATCAAATTACTATCTTCTATGAATAACCTATCACATTTTAAGTACCATCTACACTATATTTCTCTGATAAGGGTACTTCATGTTACTTTAATGATACCCCATGGATTCTAAGTTTATTTAGGTACGTTCTCCTATACATCCACATTATTATATTGAATGGGGAAGTATTTGAAATCCATATTTCTCATTATAAAAATAGCCAAGTTTTCTTCTGTAATAGGTTTCTCAAGGAATGGTATGAAAGGTCTTGATGACTCTTATGGTGAATGAATTGGACTTAATTAAGTGATAGGTGGGACCCAACATTATATTAAACCTTGATGCATTGAAACATCTCATGAAATAAAAGAGGTTGGGTTTTAGTGTATTTATCTTCCCATAATAGGATAATGTCTTGATTGTAGTTTTTAAAAAAATTAAATTGTCTTGGAATAAGGCCTTAACAGTAAGTTTTTTATTTCAAACATTATGCATTCCATCGGTATGATATCAATGATTATTATTATCCATGTTTTCATTTATTATTATGGATATATAATTACCTTAGTTTTATTTTATTATGGATTCTTATTATTCATTTATTCTTTCCATATCACTTATTCAATTTTTATATTATGTAAGATTCCATTATATGTTACTCATTACTAAGAATATGATCTCACCCTTATTTGTTTTCCTTTCCCCAAGAAACCTAGAGAAAAACTATATTTAATTTTCATGGATATGATGAAAGGAATATTCATGTTCACATAGTATATTCATGTTTTATCTTATATTTTTCAATTGTAATATACGTATGTATCTGGTCTTCCAAGACTACTAAACTATTTGATCCTTCAATAAATATTTTACATTTTTCAAATAATTTTATATAACTATAATCTATGGGTCTATAGATTCCAGGATGTTATAGTTAGTATCAGATATAGTTTAGTAGAAACCGTAGGGAAAAGATTTAGATGAACCAAGTAAGATATAACAGGTACTATTAAAATCCCTCTATATTTCTAGGGAACACTCAAGAAAAATTAAAAGGAATTATATTTTAAAAATCAATTTTATGAGATAATTATGTGTATTCCATTGTAGAAATACGGAGAATAATGGGAGTAATGGGATCCATATCAACATCTATAGTCAGTGCAAGGATATTCCCCCTAAACAAGTTAATGATGTTGGAATTGAGGTTAATTAGTTCATAAATATATTGGAGAAATTGACCCAAATTGTGATAAATAATCTTTCTCACATAGAGTATCTTTATGATACAAAACACAGTGTAACTATGTTGGATCACTTCACATTTAGTGGAACGACTAATGCATTGTTAGTTGAAAAATGGTTCAACTCTCTAGAGAAGATCTTTCTTACTTTGGGATGTAGTGAAAAGGAAAAAATCATCATGGAGGTTTATCATTTGAAGGGAGATTCGGAGCAATGGTTGTCACTAATTTAAAACACTAAAGAGGGATATGTAATCAAATTCATGGAGTGGGGAAATTTCAAAGATATATTTTATGAAAAATTATTTCCTCATGAGAAAAGAACATAAATGGAAAGGTAGTTACTCTGTCTTATAAAAAAGGAGGAGGAAAATGTTGTTCAGTATTATGATATATTTACAAGGTTATCTAAGAATGATATGGACTTTGTATATAGACTGGAAATAAATATTAATCATTTATTTGATGGTTTAAATTTGATCATTAGAAGTACATTTGTCTCTCAGACCTTTTCATTATATGAGGATATTGTCTCAAGTTTCATTAAGATAGAATAGGATTTCTCTAGGATGTATGTATTCAAGGGAAATCAAGATAAGAAGAGGTTGGATGGGAATAATAGGATTAAAATATGGTAAAGGGGAAGAATGAAAGGATAGGATTTCCCACATATGATAATTTTGGGAACAAACACCCTAGGTTATTGAAATAAGGGAACAAGAGTTTTTTACAAGTGTGGAGAAAAAGGTCATCAAGTTCACCAATTCAAGGGAAAGATTGAATTTATTTATGTTAAACTATTTAACTTTATAGAGAAGGTACATAATTCAAACCAATTATCCAAACATCAAGGGAATTTTCCTCATAAAAGGATGATGGAGAAAATACAAGCTTATACAGTTAACACAATTGAAGTTGAAGTTCCTAATGGCATGGTGGTAGGTACTTTGATCATTGACTCAAAATTAGATAATTTTTTATTTGATTCTAGATATTCACACACTTTTTATCTTCTATGTTTGAAAAAAACATTATATATTTTCCTATAACCCTAGTAATGGAGTTTTCAATTAAGACACCAAGTTGGAGCCTTATATAAACAAAGATATATCTAGAAGTTCCAATTATGATGCATAGGTGTACCCTATTTGAAAAATTGGTTATTATACATGTGGTTGGATTTTACATGATCTTTTTTGAGGATTGTATTTCAATTTATAATGAAAAAATTTATTACCAAGAGAATGATATTATTATTTGTAAAGATGAAGTGGAATCTCTTGTCTTTAGAGGGGAAACTTCATCATCTAAATCATACTTAGATTCAACCCCATTAGTTATCCTTAATGGTATTTTGGGTAAATAGGAAGATCAAGTGTGATATATAGATAAGGAAGGTATCCTATGAATAGAGGATGTACCCATGGTATAAAATTTCATTGATGTTTTCCCATAAGATTTATCCAGTTATCCACCAAATGAAGAAATTGATTTATCCATTGAACTCATTTTGGATGCAATAACCATATCTAAAACTTCTTATAGGATGGAACCAATGGAGTTGGTGGAGTTAAATAAATTATTGAAATAGTTGGGTTATAATTGATTTAAACACCCTAGTGTTTCACCATGAAGAGCCCCTATTTTCTTCATGAAAAATAAGGATAGGTTTATGAGATTGTGAATCGGTTATAGAGAGATCAATGCCATAGATATAAGTAATAAGTATCACTTTACATGAATTGATGAATTATTTGATCAAATTAAATGAGATAAATACTTTTGATAGATCTATATCAACTCTAGTTATCATCATTTGAGGGAAAATAAGGATGATATGCTGAAAATGGACTTCCAAATAAGGTATGGAAATTATGAGTTTATGGTAATATCGTTTGGATTAACTAATGCATCTTCTATATTTATGGATCTGATGAATATATTATTCAAGGAGAATCTTGATAAATTTTTGGGGGTATTCATTGAAGATATCTTGATATACTCAAATATCTATAAATATCATGAGATTCATCTGCAAATAATTTTAGAGTCCCTTAGAAAAAAAGAACTATATGGGAAGTATATTAAGTTTGAATTTTGGCTTAATAAATTTTCTTTTCTAGGCCATATTGTCTCCAAGGATGGGATATATTTTGAACCCTCAAAGATAAAGGTATTCAAATAATGTCCAACACTGATGAACATAACTGAGACCCAAAGTTTACTGGGATTATAATGTTACTATCAGTGGATTGCTCAAGATTTTTCCTAGTCAGACAACCTTTTTACCATGTTAAATGTAAAGGGGTTAAATTAACATAGTTAACGGAATGTAAATAAAGTTTTTATGAGATGAATATAAGACTGATCAATAACCCAGAATTAACTCTACCATCAGTTAAGGAAGGGTTTGAAATTTATAGTGATGCATCGAAGAAAGGACATAGTTTTGTACTTATGTAGAGTGATAAAGTGATTATTTATGCATCAAGGTAATTAAAAATATGTGAATAAAACTATCCAACTCAAGAACTTGACTTTTCAACTGTAGTATTTAATTTGAAAATATGGATACAATACCTATATAGAGAAAGATGCAATATATATATGAACCATAAGAGTTTGAATTATATATTCTCTCAAAATGAGCTCAATATAAGGGAAAGAAGATAGTTATAACTACTCAAGGACTATGAATTCTTAATATACTAACACTCTGGGAAGGAAAACAATGTGTATGATGCATTGAGTTTAAGGGACCATAGAGTTATGACCATGATGAGGATTAACAAGGATCCCATGTATAGAGATCTAGTAAAGATGGATATGGTGATTTCTAGAAAAGGGGATCCATTATTACTTTTCCACGAAATTCTAAAACCATACTTACTAGAAATATTAGAGAATTCCTAGCAATATTATGAGAACTTAAAAAGAAATATTAATGTAGTGGGTAATGGGAAATTGATAGACTTCATCTATAGAGATAGAGTGTTTGAGTTTTTAAAGAGGTGATGTGTTCCAACCATACTGAAGTTGAAAAGGGAACTTCTAGATGAATATAATATATTAAATTTATCTATAAACCATAGTAGCACAATGATTTATAGGGATTTAAGATAACGTTTTTGGTGGGATAGCATGAAGTGGGGAATTGTGGATTATGTATCTAGATGCTTAGTATACCAATAAGTAAATATTGAAAGACAACATCTTATGGGAGTCATGAAACATATGCCTATACCTTTATGGAAATGGTAAAATGTTACAATGGAAATTTTCACTAGACTCCCAAAGACTCCAAGAAAGAACAACACTATATGGGTCATTATTGATCATCTTACTAGGTTTTGTCATTTATTAGTAATAATAAAAGATAAACTGTAACACCCAGAGATTTTATGAGATATATTATTTTTAATTTCTTTGATGTCTTCTATTATACACTACACCAAGATTAGATTGTACTATATGCAACACCGTATTAGCTTGCAGTATATGCAACACTATTCTTGGCTCGTGTTACACACAATTTCAAGTTTGTTTTGTGGAAATTATTTTACGCAACATTAAGTATAGATTTTGTTTAATGTATAAATAAAATAAGTTTTGATTATTTTATACGCAACACCAAACAGAGCTTTCACTACATGAATCCCTGACTTGGCTTGCATTACACACAATCAAGACCTTCTTCAATAGCGTGTGTAGTATGCAATACCAAGTTTCACTAAACGATATATTATTATAATATTATTATGAACTAGCCATTATGAATAGTAATACCCACTTTTTGAAATTTTATAAATTTTATATTTTAAAATGGACTTCATTTTTGGATTTGGAATATTGAAATTAGTCTAGGGTGAATTTTTGGTATTTTTCTGAAAACTTTCAATTTTTGTTGAATAGCGAAAACACTGGGTTACTATTTAAAAACTGACTTTTTATTTAAATAATTATTTATTTTATTTAAATTTATTTTAGGTAAAAATTGATACATGATACCTATATAAGTTCAATTTAATTCATTTGGGTCATTTTATAATAATTTTAGATATATAAAAATTTTATTGAACTTTTCACCGTCTTTTACCCACCTCCTAGGAGAATTTGAGAATCTACATAAAACATAATTTTACCGCTTCTGTGAGTGGAATTTCGAAAATCCGAGAGACACAATTAATATCAAGGATTAAAATGTGGTTTAATAAGATAAAAATAATTTTTGGTGAATAGTAACTTTTTACTTTTATTTACCACGGTTAAAAGTAAATAGGGTAATTAAGGGTAAAAATGATATTATTATTACCATAACACATGTCATAATTCTATTGGATAATTTTTATTCGACCAAAAAAACCTTAGGAATAAAATATTACCCCTTAGTTCCACTTGGATTAGATTAGGACACTTATTATTATTTTATTTAAAGAAGAGTTAAAATAGTTAAAATCAAATTTTAATAACTAAAACATTTTTAATATAGGGTTATACATAATATAAATTCGACTATAAATATTAATTATAAATATAAAAATATTTCCTAAATAATGGTATTTTATTTATAATTTTTAGACATTAAATAATTTAATTTATTTATGACACAATGATGATGTAGTAATTACCTTATTAATGAAATATTAACATAATTGATGTTATAAATACCAAAATAAATGTAATTTGAGACTTTTTATGAATTAAACTAATTTTATATGTTAATATTACATGTTAGTATTTATTAAATTAACGTTTTTGGAACTAATCATGTTGTTATGATTTTCAAAAAAATCAATTACCAAATAGTGTCAAAATTGACATAAAATAGTTTTTAAAAAAATATTATATTATTAGTTGTTATTATATTCCAAAAAATATAAGGTTAAAAAAATGACTTATATAAGGTTATATATATTAATAATGAACCACTTGGAGTTCTTTTGGATTGTTATAGTAAGTTTATTAACCATATAGTGTAAGAAAACAAGAAGACACGGTAAAAGTTAAATTATTTAACTTAGAGTTAAATCTAAATGATAAGGTTAAAATATTAACTTAAACATTTCTAAAACCTATTTTATGGGAGGATATAGACCCATACCCACTTTATCTTCGAAATAAATCAATTTGGACCTATTATAAACCGAATATGATTTTATTATAAAATAATGTTTTAAGTTTTTTCAAAAGTGCCCCTCTCCTCCCTTATAAAAAGGGCACCCCTTCCCTCTTCTCTTCACGCCCTTTTGAGCCTTTAAGCTCAGAAAACCTCCAGCCATTTCCCTTATTATCTTCACTAGAGACATTATAGAGGTTTTGTTCTCCTAAAAAGACCAACCCTAGTGCCTTCAGAGGAGGTTAAGAAGAGGCGCGTCAAAGAAGAGGTAATATCCTTTACCGATTCTTTTCAATTTATTTCTTCTTCTACTTATTCTTATTTATTTGTTTCATCATAAATTAATAACATAAGTATCACTCATATACTTATATGTTATTATAAATATGAAACAACCCAATTTCATCTTCTATCCATCCTACGGGAAATGAAATCACCGCGCATGCGTACGTACGGAATACCGTCTCCACGTCATGGTGTAATCTTTTTTCCACCACCACCTTACTTGGATGGGTATAATGTTGTAAATAAATAACTATATATGATTATTTTAAAGTGATATTAATTATTAAATATTATACATACACTTCAATACAATTGCACGATCATGGTAATGATATCATCGCTCGTGCGTACGTACAGACTACCTTCTCCACGAACACGATGAGATTCATTTACAATGATTAACGATTCAAGTATGATTATAAAGTATATATAATAAATAATCATGATATATATTACATAATAATGATTCTGGATTTATGTACATATATTTTTTATTTACTTAATTCCATTTAATTCAATAAGGAAACGAAAATAGTGTTCATGCGTACGCACGGCCTACCGTCTCCATGAACGGTGTATTTCATTCCATTTATCAGTCTATCATATATATTTATATACTGAATATATATTATATATAAATCATGTTTTACATTATGTAATTAAGTAAATCAGTATATAAGTAATAATATCAAGAACAACATGTCTAAATACGTACGATAAATGAAACGATTTTACCCAAAATGCTTCTTTAACATGGAATTTACAAAAGAACGGGTAATATAAAGTCATAAGTGGACCATATATGATATAATAAAAATGAATATGATTCTGTAATAAGTCAATGACATTATTTAAATCATTATACAGGAGGTTTGGATACATACGAAGCATATCAGACATAAGGTAAGGGATAATTCTTCAATCTCATTTTTATTCGAGATTGCTTATACGTAAGTATTTACTAGGGTTATATTTATCATCCATGTCCCTATTTTATAAAAATGGTTTCATGTATTTTTAATTTCATTTTTACCCATTTTTTACTTTTACTACATGGTACGTAAGGAATATTTCTTTTGATTACCATATGAGGTACTTTTTGACTTTTCCGACAAAAGTACGAGGAGATTGTTTTTTTAACTTATACGGCATGAACAGATTTTTATAGTTTTATAACACCTTATTTTCATGAAGCTTACTCTACAATATTTAATTACTATTTTCAAAAAAATACTTTTCTTTTAAAATTGCATGAAATTTTGTGAAAAGAAAATGATTTTGAAAAACAAAGGATATTTTCCTCAAGAATTCATTTCAAGTGTTTTATCAAAAATATTTTCCATCTAAGATGAAATTATTTAGCAGGTTTATGTTTCAAGTATAATGTATCTATTATTTACATGGTGTTATTTTTCTTATGAAGAAATTATATTCATTTGTTTTATATGTATTATGTGATGATGGGATGATGTTTATGAAACCCATTTTATTCTTTGGGTTATGATGAATGATTTATGTTTATTTTGTGGCACAAGTAAGAATGATTTCATTATGAGATGGGTGGGACCTATATCTCCCTCCAATGCATTGGGTAAATATTTATATCTCATGAGATAGAAATGGATGGAATGGTAAGTTAATCTGGTTCAGTGATACAGGACTAGAATGAGGAGTGAACTCGATTCAGAAAGGGACATTGTCCACTAAGATGGTCTTGGAAGAAATGCCTTGGCTACTATGGAAATCATATCATGTGATTAATGGTTTTACACAATTACAAGTTTTATTACCATTATATTTTATCATGATTGATGTTACTTTATGATATATGCCTTACGTACTTCTAGGATTTATGTCTTTGCTCAAGATTTTGATGTTTAGATTTTATGTTCAAGTTTTTGCATTCAAATGTTTATGGATTGTTTTATGTTCTATATGTTAACCCTTATTGAGAATTTTAGCTCACCCTTTTTATGTTTTATTTTCCCCAAGATATAAATAAAGGTTTTAGGTAAGAAAACAAAAGGGGAAGATCTTTGTGGGAGATGTTGAAGATCTTTCACCGTGATTAGAAGATTATTTTTTCAAGTTTCCAAAGACACTAAACTATTACGGTCCTTGTGTGTTTGTTTTTGTTATGTATTAAGCATTCCCCAAAAGTAATGTAATGTCCATGTATGTCAAGTTTGGGGTCTCTACAGTTGGTATCAGAGGAAAGGTTTAGTTAACCTTTGTAAACTAGGATGTGAGAACTGTAGTGAGATCCCTAGAGATATTTCTAAGGTATGTCTAGGGATGTCCCTAAGGTTAATTATAAGTATAGGTTATAGTCATAGAATTATAGTAATGATCTTATAATTAAACCTAAGATGTTAGATATTGAAGGTACTCACCCTTTATTATGTTGTTTTTTCTAACATTATTTTTGCCTCTCACACTATTCTTTTTGGGTTTTAGATGATGGCTGGAACCTGAAGGAACCATGTTGATCAATGTAATGGAAAATGCAATGATTTTCCTCCTGAACAACCAAATGTGATGGGAGATGGAGTGAAAAATCTTATTTTTATACTTACACAATCTATGAATCATTCTGGACTTCCAAATGAGCAGAGAAATGAATAATATTCTATTGAGTCCCTCATGAGGCAACGTCCACCTTCTTTCAGTGGGTCTTCTAATCCACTTTTTATTGAACAATGGATCAGTCCAATTGAAAATATATTTTCCATACTTCATTGTACATAGAATGAAAAAGTCATTTTGGCTGTTTACTGGTTAAAAGGTGAAGCAGACCAGTGGTGGACTCTAATTAAGAATACAAGGCCCCAAGATGAAATTGAATCCATAGAATGGGACAAGTTCAAGAACTTATTTTTCAGTAAGTACTTCCCTCGTATTCTTTAATCAAATATGGAAAAGGATCTCCTTGGGATCAAGAAGAAGGATGATGAATCTATTGGTAGATACAAAGTGAATTTTACAAGGCTTGCAAGGTATGCATCTGGAATTATCATCCAACCTGAAATTAAAGTTGATTGATTCTTCAGTAGCTTAAAACCAAGTATTTAAAGGGAATTATCTATAAGAGACTTCAGTAGCTATGAAGAAATTGTGCGTTGTGATATCAAGGTAGAACTAGAAGTTTTTGTTACATATCTATCTCATGGTTTTTACAAGAAATGAAAGATGGAGTTCAAGGAGAAATTTCAGAATAATAGTGAAAAGAAGATGAATGTTTCTTTATGCTCAAAGTGTGGAAAGAAGCATGGTGTAGATTGTCTTAAAGGGGCTAGAAAATGTTTTAAGTGTGGAAAAGAAGGTCATAAATCATTTTAGTGTCGAAGTAATAGAAAAAGGGTTGTTAATTATGTGAATAAAGAAAAGACTATAGAGAATGCACCACCAACACTTCAATGCTTCAAGTGCAAGGAAATGGGGCATTATGCTAATCAATGCCCTAATTCAAGGGTTAATAATGATCAACGTGAGAAACCTATTAAGGAAAATGATAAAGGGAAGTCACATGCGATCACTATTTGTGATGTTGAGTATGAAAATGATGTTGTGTAATGATTAAGTGTTTATGTAATGGGATTTCAAAATAGTATCATGGAATCTCATTTTTGGTATCGTGGAATTTTGGAATATCTATGTATTGGTTTTCAATAATTATATGGTATCGGTAACCATGAAAAGTGATTGAAATATTTTTGGAAAGAAGATGATATGTTCATAATGAAGGGATAAATAGAAAATGAAATGAGCTCATGACTGATATCATGGTTTGAGTATATAGAAATTTTGGGATTTTGGTATGTGGAAAGAGTTAACTTTTGACAGCATTCATGTTTTCACTAAGGTTCAATGGGTATTCATTTTTCAAGAGAATACATGATTAAGGTATTCAAATGTTTGGAATGTGACCAACAAGATATATCGTATGATATATGGTGGATAAATGATGGTATTCACATGCTTGTTTGATGACATTTCTAGTAATCATTCTCTTTATACTATAAGACTGGACAGAATTATTTTAGATAAGCCTAAAGATTGGAATGGATTATGTTGGACATAAGTTAGTATTGTTTAAGTATAGAACCTTTTTTTCAATATTATTGATGGGATGTTATAATAATGTAGTTTTAGAAAAAGGACAACCTGCAGGACGGGTGACAACCCGTCGCGTCGGACAAGGATGTGGGAATCGAACCCACAACTGAAGTGTGACAGGCCTTTATCGCCTACCACTAGCCTACAGGAAGTCCCTGGTTAGTAGGAACTAGTTTTATTTTATTAAGCGGTATGATAGATGAAGTATAAGTCCATTGTTGGAATCATATAAGATTAATCTCACCATAGATGGACTTATGTATATTTAATAACTTATGCTAACCTTTTTGTGATAGAAACAGATGGGGTGACTTATCATTCTATCGCATGATCTGCTAACAGTTCATGAATGAAAAATTCAGCATCATTTCTTTAAAAAGAGATGAAGTGGAAATGTTTCATGGAATGACCAACGATGATATTACACTGAAATCAAGTAAGTATTTCTCCTTATGTAAAAGTTCATCAATGTTAGGGAAGTGATCTTGGAAACCAAAAATGTTGTCCTTGTACTCTCATATCTGATGAATCAGATGGTACCTTAGATAATCACAAATTTACGGCTTTGCGGTTGTTGCATTTTTCATACCCATGTTCTCAACCACTCTCCATCAGAACTTGACAGTTATATTTCTCTTCCATATCCAAATTTTCACCTATATACTTCTATGTGGGAACCCAAGTGATGAGTTACTCTGGGTATCTGTTTTGTTTCTAACTTTCCTTTTTAAAATGATGATTTAGTATTCCTTTTTATGATGTGGGTTTCTATGAATGAAACTTTCAAGTAGTAAACGATTTATAACCATGATGAATTTCGAGGGCGAAATTCATTTTAAGGGGGGTAGAATGTAACACCCCGAGATTTTATGAGATATATTATTTTTAATTTCTTTGATGTATTCTATTATACACTACACCAAGATTAGCTTGTACTATATGAAACACCGTATTATCTTGCAGTATATGCAACACTATTCTTAGATCGTGTTACACACAATTTCAAGTTCATTTTGTGGAAATTATTTTATGCAACATTAAGTATAGATTTTGTTTAATGTATAAATGAAATAAGTTTTGATTATGTTATACGCAACACCAAACGGAGCTTTCATAACACGCATCCCAAACTTGGCTTGTAGTACACGCAATCAAGACCTTCTTCGATAGCGTGTGTAGTACGTAATACCAAGTTTCACTAAACGAGATATTATTATAATATTATTATGAACAAGCCGTTATGAATAGTAATACCCACTTTTTGAAATTTTATAAATTTTATCTTTCAAAATGGACTTCATTTTTGGATTCGGAATATTGAAATTATCCTAGGGTGAATTTTTGGTATTTTTCTGAAAACTTTCAATTTTTGATGAATAGTGAAAACACTGGGTTACTATTGAAAAACCGACTTTTTATTTAAATAATTATTTATTTTATTTAAATTTATTTTAGGTAAAAATTGATACATAATACTTATATAAGTTCAATGTAATTCATTTGAGTCATTTTATAATAATTTTAGTTATATAAAATTTTTATTGAACTTTTCACCGTCTTTTACCCACATCCTAGGAGAATTGGAAAATCTACATAAAACTTAATTTTACCGCTTCTGTGAGTGGAATTTCAAAAATCCGAGAAACACAGTTAATATCAAGGAGTAAAATGTGGTTCAATAAGATAAAAATAATTTTTTGTGAATAGTAACTTTTTACTTTTATTTACCACGGTTAAAAGTAAATAGGGTAATTAAGGGTAAAAATGATATTATTATTACCCTAACACATGTCATAATTATATTGGATAACTATAATTCGACCAAAAACAACCTTAGGAATAAAATATTACCCTTTAGGTCCACTTGGATTAGATTAGGACACTTATTATTATTTTATTTAAAGAAGCGTTAAAATAGTTAAAATCAAAGTTTAATAACTAAAACATTTTTAATATAGGGTTATACATAAGATAAATTCGACTATAAATATTTATTAGAAATATAAAAATATTTCCTACATAATGGTATTTTATTTATAATTTTTAGACCTTAAATAATTTAATTTATTTATGACACAATGATGATGTAGTAATTACCTTATTAAAGAAATATTAACATAATTGATGTTATAAATACCCAAATAAATGTAATTTGAGACTTTTTATGAATTAAACTAATTTTATAGGTTAATATGACATGCTATTATTTATTCAATTAACTTTTTTCGAACTAATCATGTTGTTATGATTTTCAGAAAAATCAATTACCAAATAGTGTCAAAATTGACATAAAATAGTTTTTAAAACAAATATTATATTTTTAATTGTTATTATATTTATAAAAATCTAAGTTTCGGCCAAATGACTTATATAAGGTTATATATATTAATAATTAACCACTTGGGGTTCGTTTGGCTTTTTATAGTAAGTTTATTAACCATATAGTGTAAGAAAACAAGAAGACACGGTAAAAGTTAAATTATTTAACTTAGAGTTAAATCTAAATGATAATGTTAAAATAGAACCTAAACTTGTATAAAACCTATTTGTTGAGAGTATTTAGACCCATCCCCACTTTATCTTCGAAATAAATAAATTTGGAACTATTATAAACCAAATATGACTTTATTATAAAATAATATTTTAAGTTTTTTCAAAGGTGCCCCTCTCCTCCCTTATAAAAAAGGCACCCCTTCCCTCTTCTCTTGACACCATTTTGAGCCTTTAAGCTCAGAAAAAACCTTCCCATTTCCCTTCTCATATTCCCTAGAAACATTATAGAGGTTCTGGTCTCCTCAAAAGACCAACCCTAGTGCCTTCAGAGGAGGTTAAGAAGAGGTAATATCCTTTACCGATTCTTTTCAATTTATTTCTTCTTTTAATTCTTCTTCTTTATTTGTTTCATCATAAATTAATAAAATAAGTATCACTCATATACTTATATGTTATTATAAATATTAAACAACCCAATTTCATATTCTATCCATCCTACAGAAAATGAAATCACCGCGCGTGCGTACGTACAGAATATCGTCTCCAGGTGTAATCTATTTTCCACCACCACCTTGGGTATAATGGTGTAAATAAATAACTATATATGATTATTTTAAAGTGATATTGATTATTAAATATTATAAATACACTTAAATACAATTCCACAATCATGGGAATTATATCATCACTCGTGCGTACGTACAGACTATCGTCTCCACGAACGCGATGAGATTCATTTTCCATGATTAACGATTCAAGTATGATTATAAAGTATATATAATAAATAATCATGAAATATATTACATAATAATGATTCTGTATTTATGTACATATATGTTTCATTTACTTAATTCCATTTAATTCAATAAGGAAACGAAAACAGTGTTCATGCGTACGCACGGCCAACTGTCTCCATGAACGGTGTATTTCATTCCATTTATCGATCTATCATATATATTTATATACTGAATATATATTATATATAAATCATTTTTTACATTCTGGAATTAATTAAATCATGATATTAGTAATAATATCAAGAACAACATGTCGAAACACGTACGATAAATGAAACGATTTTACCAAAAATGCTTCTTTAACATGGAATTTACAAAAGAACGGGTAATATAAAGTCATAAGTGAACCATATTTGATATCATAACAATGAATATGATTCTTTAATAAGTCAATGACATTATTTAAATCATTATACAGGAGGTTCAGATACATACAAATCATATCAGACATAAGGTAAGGGATAATTTTTCAATCTCATTTTTATTCGAGATTGCTTATACGTAAGTATTTACTGGGGTTATATTTATCATCCATGTCCCTATTTTCTAAAATTGTTTTCATGTATGTTTAATTTCCATTTTACCCATTTTTTACTTTTACTATATGGTATGTAAGGAATCTTTCTTTTGATTACCATATGAGGTACTTTTTGACTTTTTCGACAAAAGTACGAGGAGATTGTTTTTTTTAACTTATACGGCATGAACGGATTTTTACGGTTTTATAACGCCTTATTTTCATGAAACTTACTCTATAATATTTCATGACTATTTTAAACAAAATCATTTTCTTTTAAAATTGCATGAAATTTTGTGAAAAGAAAATGATTTTGAAAAAGAAAGGATATTTTCCTCAAGAATTCATTTCAAGTGTTTTATCAAAACTATTTTCCATCTAAGATGACATTATTTAGAAGGTTTATATTTCAAGTATAATTTATCTATTATTTACATGGTGTTATTTTTCTTATGAAGAAATGATATCCGTTTGTTTTATATGGATTATGTGATTATGGGATGATGTTTATGAAACCCATTTTATTCTTTGGGTTATGATGAATGATTTATGTTTATTTTGTGGCACAAGTAAGGATGATTTCATTATGAGATGGGTGGGACCTATATCTCCATCCAATTCATTGGGTAAATATTTATATCTCATGATATAGACATGGCTGGAATGGTAGGTTAATCTGGTTCAGTGATACAGGACTGGAACGAGGAGTGAACTCGATTCAGAAAGGGACTTTGTCCACTAAGATGGTCTTGGCAGAAATACCTTGGCTACTACGGAAATCATATCATGTGCTTAATGTTTTTCCACAATTACATGTTTTATTACCACTATATTTTATCATGATTGATGTTCCTTTATGATATATTCCTTACATACTTCCAAGATTTATGTCTTTGCTCAAGATTTTGATGTTTATATTTTATGTTCAAGTTTTTTCATTCAAGTTTTTGCATTAAAATGTTTATGGATTGTTTTATGTTCTATATGTTTACCCTTACTGAGAATTTGAGATCAACCTTTTTATGTTTTCTTTTACTGAGGATATAAAGAAAGTTTTTAGGTAAGAAAACAAAAGGGGAATATCTTTATGGGAGATGTTGAAGATCTTTCACCGTGATTAGAAGATTATTTTTCTGAGTTTCCTAAGACACTAAACTATTACGGTCCTTGTGTGTTTTTTTTTGTTATGTATTAAGTATTCTTCAAAAGTAATTTAATATCCATGTATGTCAAGTTTGGGATCTCTACATAAACCCCTTGAGCGGATTTCCTGACTATATATATATATGAAATTGTAAGTATTCATAGGGAACCTATATACATTGTATCTAAATGTGATCCTAGATTCACATCAAAATTCTGGAAGAGTTTCAAAGGGTTATCAACACTAAGATACATTTAAGGATTTCATAGTATCCTTAGACTGATGAGTAGTCTAAGAAATCCATCCAGGATTTGTAATAAATTTTGATATCATGTTCTCTTGAATTCCAAGGTACATGGGATCCAAATCTACCTTTGGTGGTATTTTCATATAATAATAGCTTACAATCAAGAATACATATGGAACTATATGAAGCGTTGTATGGGAAGAGGTTTCATACTCCAACCTATTGGGAAGAGGTTGGAGAAAGAAGGTTTTTTGGCCCAAATCTTGTGGAGGAGATGACTCTTAATGTACAAACTATTCAAGATATCATTAAATAATCCCAAAGCATGAAAAAGAGATATGATGATAATCGATGGAAAGATTTGGAATTTCAATTTAGGGATAATGCATGCTTAAAGTTTTTTCCATGGAATGGAGTTGTAAGATTTGGTATTAAGGAAAATTTGATCCCTAGGTACATTATTCCTTTTGAAATATTAGAATGAATTTGGGTTATAGCTTACTAATTAACTTTTCCACCCAACCTTTATAAATTACATGATATCTTCCATGTTTCATTATTGAGGAAATACATAATGAATCCAATTCATGTTCCAAAATCCTGGGGAATAGATTTTGAGCTTTTCTTGTCTTATAATGAAGAGATTCTTGAAATTATAGAGAAAGTGTTGCGGAATCTGACAACTCATTTGGTGAAAGGCCTTTGGAGAAATAATAAATCAGAAGAGGAAATCTAGGAGACTCAATAAGCTATAAGGAAGTATTATCCACATGTATTCAATAAATGATATATACCCTAATTTCAATGATGTAATTATTTGAGGGGATAGAATGCAACACTCGAGACTCTACTACATCACATAAATATCATATCATGAATTATTGCAAAAATGTGCTCTTTAAAGATCATATATTCAAGAATTTATTTAAAATTTAAATTTTAGAATTTTAAATTTTCTAAAATAATTCCATTTTGGAATTCATCATATCGAAATTATCTTATTATGAATTTTTAATATTTTTCTAAAAAGTTTGGTTTTTAGTTGAAATTATGGTTTTCATGAAACTTGTAATTTGTATGAATTTACCGTTATATACGAATGAGATAAAAGTTTATAAACCATTTTAAGTAATTAATTATTAATTTAAGAAATAAAATTATACATTTTTAAATATTATTTCAACTTATAAAACCTGTGGAAAATATTTTTAGAACTAATTAAAATATTAATTTAATATAAAAAACTGTCTTTTTTTTAATCAAGTATTTTCAAGGGAGGTTTAGTTTTGGATTATATTGAAATCCATATAAAATTTATTTATTTTATAATAAATTAATTTATTTCATTAAAATAAATTACCAAAATAATTTTACATTATATATAAATTTAAAGCTTAAAACATTATTTCTCTAAAAAAATGATTTTACGCGATTAAACATATTTATTTTAAAATTAAAATTTCACACCTTTATAAATTTTATTTGATAAAATGGTATTAAAATTTAAAATTATAATTATAAAATTAGGTAAAATTTTCATTGTTAATCTTTTTCATTAAAATTATTTACTAAGATTAGAAAATAATTACCAAGGTAAAGGTAAAATGGGTAAATTGATTTTAACTTGGTGTAAATGTCCAAAAACATTAAAAATAGTGCCTAGAATTGGATTTTTGAGATTTTTATAGACCAATAAATTATTTCCCTACACTTTGGTCCATTTTTTACCCATTGACCCTTGAATAATTCCATGGAATTATTGAAAAATGTAAAGGTGTTCCCAAAACTACCCTTCCCTTCACTTATAAAGGGGAACACCTTCACCACTTCAAGACATACCTACCATTCTAATTTCTCATTTAAAATATCCCATTTTTCTCTCCATATAACCCTATCCTAATAACATAACCTCCTGGTCACTAAAATATATCCTAAACCCATCAAATTCAATGATACTTCCATGGAAAAATCAAGTCCCTTATGTGAGTATGATCAACTACTTAGTTTTCATCTTAATTATATTATATCAAATTTATTATATAAATAATAATATAATTATATTATTATTATTTATATACTTTAATGTTACTATATTAATTTAATTATCGTTATTTATTCATATAACTCATCCATTAAGAAAAAAACGGTTGTTCGTGCGTTGTACGGACTACCGCCTCCAAGACGTAACATGTTTCATTTTCCTTCACCACCTTACAAGGTAGGATGTAAGGATGGTATTAAAGGATAAATATATTTTTATGATATAGTTAATTTTATAGTTTGATAAATTTAATAAGCCTTTAACCATATCACTAATAAATAATAATTGTTAGTTTAATCATTTAAAATAAGCATACTAATAGGATAATATTTTATTCAAATTGCATAATGTTTCCATATCCAAAATATTATTATTATAATTCATTATAATTCAAAATTATAACACTAATAAACACTAAATAATATCATTATTCTCATGTTATAATTATATTACAAAAAAATCACCCCATATTCATTCATTAAAACAATGCATGTTCATGTTTGGGTTGGTTTAAGCACCTACTTGAACAATAATTTGAATTTATACAATGAATGACTTTGGGAAAATAATTAATGGTATAATATGATATAAATGTGTAAATAGAGAGTATTTTTATGGATATATTATATCAATATATAATTCATCAATTAAGGAAACACCCTTCATTCAACAAAAATCACCAAAACGTGCTTATTATCAACTTCATCTTCAAGGATAATGTCTAAAACACTCATTAAATGGATTTAAAACAACATAAGTTACTATAAATTATCCCTATAAGTAACTATAATGAACTACTTATAATACACTTTATATGAATAATGAATACGAACACCTCTATTATAAAACTGAAATAAACAATCAACACTATAAACACTAATGTGGGAAATAAGAAGGATTCATGTAGAAAATTAATATTTATGAAGAGTTTAGATGAAAATAGATATGAGTAAGGTTATTAATTAATTTTTTAAGATTTATATGTTTATTATATAGGATTTTAAATTACATTCATGGAATTCAGGGTAAGAGGTAAGGGTTTTCCATCTCAAATTCCTCTCTTTGGAACATGTTTTTTAATATGCACATAATTTTATTTATGTGGTGTATATAATATCTATTTGAGAAATTATATCATGAAATTATTTTATTCGTGGTATTTAAGATCAATTTTAATCCCTATTATTTTAACATGTTATGATTTTATTTCTACCCAATCTATAAGTGGGGTTTTTTCATCTTAATTTTTATTCTTTGGAACTCAGGTTATAATCGCACCTATTTTATTATGTATGGTGCATACATTACCATAGGAAATTTTTTCCCATGTTACTAATGAAATTTAATTGATTTATAAGTCTATATTTTTAAACCTATCTTATATTCTTTTTATTTGATAGTTACCTTTTTCATGGTGGAAAAAACATTCTATGTTTAGTTAAAGTAAAAGTGTGTGTAATTTTCTAGAAAATACATCCCTATATGGATACTAGAAAGTGGATGTGGTTGTGGCATAGATTAACATAGGGTTAATCACCATAAAAAAATTAGTCAATAATTAACTCAATTACCACCTTGATGCATAATTATTGGTCCTAAGACTGCACACCTGGAGAGTGTTGGAACCGCAACCGTTCTATGCGATAAATGGAGTATGGTTTGTGTTCGTTGTCAATCCTCATTGTAAATTCATAATTTTTTCCAGGAAAGGGATCATATAGTTCAATCAGACAACAGTATTGAAGGTGGAACTATTTTCCATTGTTTTCCAAATTTTTGGGCCTAAAAATTGGAAAATGGAGAGATGTGTTTTTCTCAAAGGAAGGTGCGAAAACAATTGGAGTGGTGCGCGAAAAACATGGATTTTGCACTAAATTGGTTTTGTGAAAAATAGTTAAAGTAGGTTGGTTTTTTTCACAAAAAATTTTGTTCGGGTTCAGAATGCTGAAAAATGGAAAATGTATGAGGTGTGCGGAAAATCTGGAGATGTGTGTGAAAAATGTTTCTTGCATGAAAAGCTTTGCACTCAAAAAGGGAGTTTTGTGCAACACAGTGGGTTTTGCGCGTGGGTGTCGATGATGCCTATAAATAAGAGTTTCCCCCCTCATTTTTTATGGCTGAATACTTAGAGAATATCAGAGTTATGATTCATGTAAAAATTGTGCGAAAAGGTACTTGTGTGGAAAAGTTCAAGTTGCGCAGAAAAATAAGAGTTCCGTGGAAAAGTTAAAGTTACGCAGAAAAGACAGAGTTGTGCGGAAAAGTTACAGTTGTGTGAAAAAGATAAAATTACATGAAAAAAGTCAATTTTGTGTGTAAAATGTGTATTTTCATGAAATATTTTCCATGTAAAAATCAAATCTTGCAAACAAAAGTAAGATATTGCGCGCAAAGGGTAGGCATTGCGTGCAATTGTGAGTGTGTACTGATTGCTTGTTCTGAATATCCAGTTTAGTGGTTCTGTGCTTTCAAGTGAATCAATCTATAAATTCAATTCAAACAATGTCTCATTCTAAACAGAGACAAAGACTTAAATTAAAATCTATTGAAGTGACCTTCAAGTTGATAAATTGAGTTTGATTTCTCTCAAGGTAGTGAACTAGGGGGAGTCGAGGGAAGTGATCTAAGGGACGCAATGAGCTATCCCTAAACCTTTGTAAAGGTAGTGTTCCTGGGATAGAGTGACTATACCCAAACCTTGTAATCTACAGATATTTAAGTTTAGTGGAATTAGGTATGACTGTAAACCCATCGGCGTATGCTCCTTGGACGTAGCCCTTAGTGGTGAACCAAGTAAAAGTGATTTTTGATCTCTTTTCTTGTGGTTGTTTTCTTTCTGTTCCCATAAATCTTACAGGTTTAACGAGTTCCTACCACTATGGGAACAAGATCCTTGTTTTAAAAGAAAAATTTGACACCCTAATTCACCTCTCCCCTATCAGGTTTTCCCGCAGTCCTATAAGTGGTATCAAAGGGTAAAGGTTACTAGTGTTAGATATGTCCTTTGTCTTCATGGAGAATGCAGTTAATTCTAGGGGTATACCTCTATTATATGGAAGTAATTTTAAGATTTGGAAGAATATAATGAGATCTCATTTAAGATCACTTGGAATGGAAGTCCTATTTGCTACTATGCAAGGAATACAAGTTACTGATCCAACAGGGCTTGCTATGATTGATACAGACTGGAAAGTTCATGATGCAGATGCTAAAGCCCAGAATGCTATCACTATGGCTCTTTAAAATTAGATATATCAAAAGGTGATGAGTTTCACCTCAGAAAAGTCTATGTGGGATAAACTTGAAAATATTTATGAAGGAGACAGAAAAGTGAAGGAGGTAAAACTTCAAGTCCTGCATAATAGGTTTGATTTTTTTTTGAAGAGGTGGCACCTTGGTCAAAATACCAAAGAAAATTTATTAAAAAGAAAATATTACAAGAATCTAAAAGATGGAATTATATTACAATATTTCTTATGAAGAGGAAAAAGGTTGTCTAGAAGATCCTCCAACCAAGTTATGTCCTATGAAAACCCTTTATTGGTGAGACCATCAAAAACCATATTCGCCTCACAGTAGGTATGGATTTTAATGAAATTGGTGCCATGAAGAGAATGGAGACAATTAATCCAACGCGTAGTAAGAGGCCAAGCTAGGTGAATCATTCCATTCAAAATGTCCTGCACCACAGTCGTAGAATCACTTTCAATCCACAAGTTGTTCCAACTGTGGTGTATGGAAAAGGAAATGGCATGAATCACACTCAACATTTCAGCTTCCAAAGAGGTTTCAATACCATAGCCTCTATAAAAGCACCCAATGATTTGACCAAGATGATTTCTGTAGATGGATCCACACCCTGAGGGGACTGGATTTCCTTTGGAGGCTCTGTCCACATTGATTTTAATCCACCTGGGGAGCGGCAGTCTCCATAAAACCTCAAAATTTCATCTCAGCTGGATGAAATTGGTAGCGACCTAAAGACATCATAGAACCATAAAATCACCCACCGAGTTGTCACAACACCCTTTCTGAATTAGCATAACTTCACATATAACGATGAGAATCCTCATTTTACTTGCATTTATGTTCAATGAGAAATTGTTGTGAAAATAGCATTTCTATCATACCATATTACATGAAGAAGCTCTGAAACCCCAACTAGAAATAATTTTTTGATTTGTTGGGAGATTTCTAGTTCTATGCAGTGTTTTAACTGTAAATTTATAGAATCAAGAATCGGCCATCTGCAATCAAAGATGTCAAAAATATAGTTCCAAAGAGTAGTGGCAGTAGCACAAGACAAAAATAAATGGTTAGTATTCTCTCTATGTTGATTACAAATACGACATTTAGAACAAAGTTGGATCCTAAAAAATTGAAAAAAGGAATTAGTGGGAAATCTGTTATAGGAAATACGCCATATAAGAGTGAGTCTTGAGGGCTTAATACAAAATTTATCGAATAATTTAATCCACTTAAAGTCATTTTCAGAGTTATGAAAGGAGTGGTTATGGAAGCTTTTTGAATTTAGAAAACCATTGCGAGCAGGTTCCTAAGTTAGAAAATCCTCCGAGATAGAAAAATTATAATTATCAATAATTTGAACAACATTATCAAGAATAGTATCAAAATGAGAGTTGAGAACATTGTTGATAGTGTCCTCCAATGTCTTGAAGGCCTTCATTTTTTATTGATTTTTTGATAATCCACCTTTCAAGGGGTGAGGTGGAACCCTTATAAGGCTCGTAGGTGTAAGTATTACATGGCCCATAGGCCTTAGAGGAATTAATTTCCCATAGGCTTCAAACATTACATACAACCCAGAATAACTACTTAGAACTACTCCTCCCCATCATCTTCATCGTGAAATCATCTCTCCACCTTCGCATGGTTGTTCAGCTAGGCTTTCTCATACATGCATAGGCTTGTCTCGATGAAAGGTGTCATACCCTCTCATTCTTGCAATTCGTTTATCTTCTTCTATGGTGAAAGCTCCTTGCTCCTCCTCCTTCTGAATTTTGTTCCTTTGTATGTTTTCTGGTTTGCATCTGCACTTTAAGGTGGGCCAAAGGCCTTGAGGTGGCCCGAAGGCCTTACTGATCCAAAGGCTTGGGTGGCCCGAAGGCCTTAAAGGACTCGGGGACCAAATTGGTAGCCCGAAGGCCCAAACAGGAGAATATTTTCGGCTGCTACAGTGCCAAACAGTGCCCACTATAGGACCTCCTACAGTTCTACATAGTACCTGCTACAGTAGTGATACAGTACCCGGAAATTAGCCTCTACCTGGATTTGATCCCAGGTCTCCTGGATGCACTAAAGGAATTAGAGGATTCTTAGTCTAGTTATCTAACTAGAATTTCATGGAGGTGTTTCTAGTGACCATCGATCTAAAATTGGTCATAATGTTGGCACACATATTTCTAATGGAGGGCCAAATGTAAGAGTTCAGGTAGCTCTTTCTACCCCTCCTCAATCTATCCAAGAACCTATTTTTGATGAAATTAATCTATGGGGTATTTTTTTGAATTAGGTTCTAGGTGAGTATAGCTTGAAGGGCCTCATTAAAGAGATTTAACTTTTTAATACCAAGGCAACCCTTGTCTAAAGGCTTACAGCAAGTAGACCAGGGGATAGTCACAAGCTTCCTATCCAAGGTGTTGCCAGTCCAAATAAAGTTTTTGATATGAACATTAATTTTTTTATGATACTATCATTCCACTTGTAGATCATCATATAGTAGACCAATTTAGAGACAATGACCAACTTGACAAGACAGACCCTCCCTGCCATAGAAAGATATTTACCTTTCCAAACAGAAAGCTGACTAAGAATTTGATAAACAATACTTGAAAATTAGAAAGCTTTGGGTATACCCCAAAATATGGGTACCCCAAGGTAATTGAAGGTAATTGTCCCCTCTTTAATGTCAAGCTCATTGGTGATAGCATTTTTTCTACTAGCCGGAAAGTTTTTTCCAAAATAGATGGAGGATTTGTTCCAACCAATGACTTGACCTGAGACCTTTTCATAATGAGTGAGAGTAGATTTGAGAGTCTCGATATTTTTCATATCACCTTTAAGTAGTCTAGTGTCATATGAGATGAGATTCAAACCCGAAGATTCTACGACTCGTGTTAGTAAGGAAATAGCATTCAAATCCATGGACAAACTGAAAATTTCAGGAGATAATGGTGTTGAAGATGTTGAGGAAAAAAATTATTTATCTCATTTCCAAGAAGATAAATAAGGGAAAAGGTAAATTTAAAGGTAAGTTACCTCTGGCATGTTTTTGTTGTGGAAGATTTGGGAACATTTCCTCTCAGTGCCAAAGAAAGTTCAATGATGAAGAGAACGAAGCAAAAGACATTAAGAAGCATTGGAAAAGGTTTTTCAAAAAGGGAGACTTCAAATTCGGAAAGAAAGTATATAAGAAGATTTTTGTATGTGAAGAGGAATATGGTGATATTTAATTCTTTGAAGAAGAAGAACCAGGATTTAAAACTAGAAACCATGCTTCCATGATGGCTACCATTAGAAATTTAGAACCCTCAATCGAGAAAGACGGAGATAATCAAATGGCTCCTAATAGTGATCCCAAGTGGAAAATTAAGGATGCCTTTTCCAATCTTGAGAATAAATTTAAGAGATGCAATAAGTGGAAAGTAATGGTGTAAGAATCATCAGAATATGTTGATGAGCTTGAAGATAAAATTGAATGACTAGAAGAACTAGTGAGAGTATAGTCTTCAATCCTTGAAATCACAGATGACGTTGTGGAAATAAATCTTAGAATTTAAGAACAATAAAATTTCATAAATGACCTTACATCTAGACTCGAAGAGAATTCCAAGACTATTGAGGGTCTTGAGGAAGAATTTGTTACTCTTATGAGTAAACTTCAGTGTCAATCAACCACAAATGAGGGTAAGAAGAAAATTTATTTTGGAAGATTCTTAGATGCAGAATTACTAGTAAGATCCAAGTGTGGTTCAGATGGGGTTGGAAAAATCTTGAGTGTTCAAAGACCCACTTGAATAGGAAAGAGTGGAATTGGTTTTGAAACTGATACATCAACTATTGGAAGTGAAGAGAGCCAAAAGAAAGACAAGATGAAAGTTAGACATGTTGAAAAGTTTCCTAAAGTGTTGAAAAAGAAACCTTCAATACAAACTAAAATAAGAACTAAATATTATCCTAAAAATTTTAGAAATGACAGGTAGTATAACCATATATTATCCTAAAACATTTAGAAATGACAGGTAGTCCAACCATTTTCCCACAGAAGAATGCATGAGGATAAATATAAGTGAAAAGATATTTCCCCTCATGAAGTGTAATTTTTGTGGCTATCTAGGCCATACCATGTCATATTGAGAAGATGCAAGGAGCTACTTGAATGGGGAAGATCTGGGAAGTCAAAAAAGGAGACTGATTTCATATCCTACATCTTATAGAAGAAATAGTTTCTATGGATATGGTTTTCATTGTTCTAACTTTGGCCATAAAGTTATGTATTGAAGGTAGAGGTACGATAGGAGAAATTCATACAACTCTCATATATGGTTCAATACTCACCCTCCTGATGGTGTTGTTCTCACAAATAGGTTTTCTCCTATAGAAGAAGAGTATGGGTATGAAGAATCTGATTATGTGGAAGACATAATTAGAAGGCCATCAGTGTCCTACACTCAATCCAATATCTCATGGAAAGAGAAGAAGAAAATTGAGAAATCCAATTTTGCAGAAGTATCCCTCAAAGCTACAAATATTAGTAGCACCTAGATTCTTGATAGTGGATGCTCGTCCCATATGATAGGAAATAATGACCTTTCAAATAAAATTAAAAATAAGGTTTGTGGAACAGTTAGATTTGGTAATTATGGTGCTTTGAATATTAAAGGAAGTGAAAATACTGCTCTGGACAATGGAGAGATGAAGAATACTGAAGTTCTCTATGTGGATGGTCTGTGTCACAATCTCTTCAGTGTGAGTCAACTCTGTGACTCAGGGCTTATAGTAACTTTCAATCAAAAAGGCTAGACTATAAAGGGAAAAATAGGGAATTATCTCATGAAAGGCTGTAGAATAGATAGAAACTTATATCAGGTTGACAGTAAAGAGAACCCTTTTTATATGTATATTGAAGAAGAAAACAACTTGTGGCATCAAAGACTGGGGAACATTAACCAACAATACATGGAAAATATATCTAAGTTGAAGATAGTCATGGATATCCTTGTTCTAAAACTCGAATAGGAAAATACTTTTGATGCTTGCATACGGGTGAATCTAGTTTGTAGTTCATATCGTCCAAAGAAGAAAACAGTATCACACCTTCTTGATCTCATCCATACAGATGTATGTGGTCCGATAAACATTACTGTAACTCATAGAGATATGTACTTCGTCTATTTCATTGATGATTATAGTACAATGGCTTCTGTAATGGTTATTCACAGGAAGAGACAAGCTCTTGATTGCATGAAAACTTATCTCTGAATTGCTAAGAATGATACTGGATGGACAATCAAAGTTCTATGATCTGATAATGGAGAAGAATACACATCCATTGAGTTTGATAATTACTTAGAAAAACATGGAATATGGCATGAGGTAGCTGCTATTAGAACTCCGCAGCAAAATGGAGTTGTTGAGTGCTGGAATCGACAGGTCAACAATATGGCCAGGACTATGCTAGTTGAGATTCGTATCTCTCTCCATTACTAGAAAGAAGTTGTTGAAGCTACAGTGCACATTCAAAATAGAATGGGGCTTTATATGGGATAAATGAAGACACCATATGAATTTTGGCTTGTAATGAATCCTTCATTGCAATAGATTCGTGTTTTTGGAAGAAAATGTTTTATCCAAAATAAAGAATGAAATCAAGGATAGTTTGGTGACAATGCAGATGAAGAAATATTTCTTGGATATCCAATGAATAGCAAAGCTTACAAGTGTTTCAATAAGCGCTTATGGAGGATTGTGGAAATTAGTGATGTCAAGATCATTGAAGACAAAACCCCAAATGATTCAAATAATTCATATACTAATGAGATGATGGAAAATAATGTGAACATGGAGTAAATGAAAATAAAAAAAATAGAGGAATGTGAATAAAACTCTCATGAGTCACATCGGGATGTTGACTCAGAAGAAGAATCTGAAGTTGAAACCATAGCTCGAGAGAATTCATTTGAGTCTCAGAGAAGGAATCAAAGAGTAGAAATTGATCAATCCAACATAATTGGGGATTGGAATGAACCCACAAAAATGAGGAGAATGAGGAGTAATTCACAATATGCATTTTTATTAGTTGTGGAACCTTCCTCCACTACGGGAAAAACAACCTTTTGCGACGGGTTATTTGCGATGGGATATTATCTCATCGCAAATAGTCTAGTCCAGAGATTATTTGCGATGGGGGATTCGTACCATCGAAAATACCTTTTTATTTGCGACGGGTCTTGGTGACCTATCGCAAAAAGTAATGCAAGGTTTGGCGCGGGTTGTGCGCCAAACCGTGGGAAGCTTATTTGTGACGGGAGGAATATTCCCGTCGTAAATAGGTCATCGCTCGAAGGTCATTCGTGACTGGATAATTTCCCTGTCGCAAATAGTTCGTTGCTCGGAAGTTATTTGCGACGGAACCCATCGCAAATATCCGGCGGCAGTAAAAGGGTTTTTGCAACGAGATGATGCCTTGTCGTAAAACGTGTGTCGGCAGATACCTTTTTCAACGGGGCCCATCGCAAATACCCTTTTAACAGCCGACAGCAATTAATGCCGGAAAAGGTATTTTCGACGGGGCCTGTCACAAAAGGTATATGTTGCGACAGGACTACCATCGCAAAAGGCCACGTCACAACTAATCTAACCTATATATACCCCCCATCCGTTTTTTCAAATCCTTCTCTCAATACTCACTTTCTCTCTCTCTCTCTCAACCCTATTTTCAGAGTGAGAATTTTTTTGAGTTAGTTTTTTTTGACAAAAAAGTTTTGAAGCCGTCTACATCAATAGAAGATCAAGTTTAAAGGCATTTATCTTTTATTTAATTTAATATTTATTTTTTATGTTAATTTGAATTATTTTTTATTAGTTTTAATTTAATTAGATTTAAATTGTTTTGTTAATAGTAGTCTTTTGTAATAATAAATTGAAAGTATTAGTAATAATTTTTAATAAATAGTATTAATTAATAATAAATATTAATGATTAGTAATAAATATTAATAACTAGTACTCGCTCATGCTATTGCACGGCGTATTCGATTACTGGTCTTTCTTCTAATAAGAGATTAATATTTATAAAAGTTAAGAAGAAAAAATATGTTGAATAAATTATAATTAGAAAGTAATGTTGTTTGATAATGGAATAGGAGGGAATATAAAATGAATATATCATTCAAATAGTTGACAAAGAGATCAGAGACAAAGATAAAATAGAGGATGCTATTGAATAAAATTAATACATGAAGATAGATATTCAACAACCACTTCATAATACTTAACAGCGTGAAATTGAATAAAAAATATATGAATAATATTTTAATCTGGTTGTTACTTCACTAAATGTCAAGAGACTTGGTATTTGTTTGAATACCCAGTCCTCTACCATCTTTTGGAATATATCATGCCGAACATAATGAAAAAAAGAATTAACAGATCGAGTGGGATTCGAAAAATTTATAATCTTGTTATGCATGTAACATTTGAATTAAAAAGTTACATTATCTACGATGATTATATACCTTGAATCGAATTTCATTATCAACATCTCTACCACATTCAGGACAACAAAAATTGAAAACCTGGAGGAATCACATGTAGAGAAGTCCACAGCTTCCTTCTTAACTTCTTGGTTGGGAATAAAATGTATAAATTAGAACAAACATGATGGGAAATTAAGAAACATTACTTGTAATTTCATTGAATAAATGCCTATTTTACTTCTTCTACTTCCTAGATCCCATAAAGAAATATAGTACATGCAACAAACAGATTGAGTCGATTTTGGAGCTGAAGAAAAATGGATGTGTTATTTTTCTATATGATCATGAATGGGATATGTTACAATACATAATTGAAAAATTATAAAATAATTCCACAATAGATTTTTTTTGTTTTTGGAAATATCATAAAATTCCCAACATAAATTCAAAGATTATATAAAAATGTAATAGTAACAGATAACATTGAATGGGGAAACAATATATAAATTGTTGGAAGAAATGAAAATTCATGATATTGCCAACATAAACTAAAGAGACTGACATTGGATTGTTTGATTCATCTGCAGCTGAGTTGAAAAATACTATGGAGATCTACAAGGAAACTTCTACAACACTTCCCTCAAACTCACCCTATTTTCCTGAAGCAAAACATGAAAGCACATCACCATCACATTCGACACTGAAAAAATGTGGTAAATTTATAACCCATTATTTTCATATGTTTTTAGATCATAAAAAACAATACACAGTGTAGTCAAAAGTGAATAAAAATTACCTACATTCATATGTTGGACGAAAGGGAGATTAACTCTTCGATGTTACGACATTAAACCTGCATTCATTTTCCATTATTGTTGGTGTATTCACATGCCCTGAGAAAACAATTAGAAAATAGTCAAATTAAATTTTAAATATTTAATCATGAATAGAAGGTAAAGAAATGACACTAAAATAGTAACGTCCATCATGGAAACCTTCCATCAAACTGAAAAACATCAAATACAACAAAACATCCAACATGAAAATCCAAGCTAATAAATCTGTAGAATATAGTCCAGTATAAAAAACATCCAGAATAATTCTCCTCTAGCATGTGTAAAGAAATTTATAATTGTTTAGTTTGGAGACTTCATTTCAATATCAACTACATTTAGGGATAATAATATTGCGTAGAGTGAAAGACAAAGTGAAAGAGTCATTACCTGAGTGGTTTTAATAATAAATATTAGATATGTGATGAGGATTAATTGTAATATGTAATGACAATAACTTAGTCTTCATATTGTGTAGAATTTTTAATGGTTAGATGTCGAGAAATTTTTAAGCATGTAGAAGTTGTACTATCATCAAATCACTAAAATTTCTTGCAATAACTCGTAAGCTTCAAAATCTCAAACCAGCACATTTATGCATATAAACAAACAATTTAATTGTTTAATTCATAGTAATGATATAAAATAAAAGTTTGATGTTATATAGTCAGTTAATTAAAAAGTGTTTTAGCAATAACTTGTGAGCTTGAATGTTATGAATTCAAATAAAATTCTACTAATAAGAATAAATAATCACTGCCATTTATGTTTTTTTCATCCATTCCCAATTCCTCCCAAAAAAATTAAATTTTTGATTACCAGAGTAAGGAAACTCATACAATTTAATAGACCTAAACTGTTAAATTCAATAGGATATTTTCAATTTTTCCGAGATGTAAATAAAAAGGATCTAAATAATATGAAAAACTAAATATCTCCAAATGGAAGAGTTTATAGATCTCTAGGTGATAGAGTTCAAAATCTATAGATTATTTTTCAAAATGAAAAGAAGGTAACATATAGAAGATAAAATAGGGATGGATGTACAATTTCAAGAATGAAAATCATTGAGATACATATCATAAATCCAAACATAACCCATGTAGAATCTGTAACCATCTTCTTTTATTTTTCAAAAATTGAAACCCAAATTAAATAAAACATTAATACATTTAAAGATGAATTTTTTTTACAATTCCAAACCAAGAAAGGAAGAAATTTGTGTTCAGAATCTTAGGACGTTGTTATATACTATGCCCTTAAATGGAGAAAAAAGAACACACATCCATACAAATGTTAGCTGGTGAATGACCAATGCATTGATAGGCAGAACAAAATGGAGGAATATTTTCATACTCAACCTATAAATCAATCTCATCCTCATCAGTTTAGAGTTCAATTTTATAAATTAATGTGGAGCTAAGATCAACCTCCACTAGTATCCTTAAAAAGTAACCAAACTGAACCACAATTGTAGCTCGATCCATTTTAATGGGAATACCCACTTCATAAGAAACATCATACAGAATACAGGGGTGCCATGATAGCAAATTGAGTCTGGTGATTCAAATACATACTTGAAATTGAGTGTTCTTAAGGGAGAAGGGATTGAAATGAAAATTTCATTCCTGGATACAAAGCATGCCTTTTTTTAGAGAAATAGAACCATGACCCCATGCTGGGTGCATTAGGACCTCATAAAGAAATAGAATGTGAAAGAAACCTCTGCTAAATGGTATACACTTACAGTCTAAGAAGCCCCAGACTACTGATAATCGATGATCCAGGTGATTGATTCTCTATGGCTTGATTTCAGAAGGTAAAACCATCCTCGTGGTAATAAAATATTTGCAAATCTTGAATCTATCCATGATGGCTACCTGATTAGCACCTACGTGAGCAGGGTTGTCATTTCATACAATCTGTTTTGTAGGATCATCCTTAAGCGAAGAAAAATGGTTTCAGTTGGCATCCTCAGGAATTGGAGTCCCGCCACGAGGGGGCCTAACATCATTCTGAACCATACCTGATGGATAGTTTCTTTGAACCGAGTGTATGTAATTTCTCCAAGCCAGAAGTTTGAATCCAATGTCATGGGGAAGGGCCAAGATTGTGATGAAACCAAAAATATGCAGTTGAATTGCATGCATCGAAGAAGATAATGGAAGAACAATTAGTAGTATCATTAATAGTAGTTGTGTTTTCAATATCTAATCTTGTCCGTAGGAAAAAAACGCACATGAAACATTGTTAAATTATGAAAAATGAAACTATAGGAAATGAAGAGAAAATAGGATACTTATCATTACATGTGTACCTAGTTCACCAAAAGACTACAATACAAGTGTGATGATCATTGAAGAAGAACACACCTATGGATGACCCGGCCAAAATTTCCTTCATCTTTTGTTACACCAAAAACTGTATAGCCATATATGGAATAACCATGAGTCAAGAATTGACATTGCCTTTCCATAAACCTTGGAAAATAAGTTTTTCCATCATAAAATCATCCAGACATTTACCGTTCATGTTATGTGAAATCATTCAAAATCTAGCCTCATGAAAAATTGATCAACTTAATAAAAAACTATAGGCTGCTGCTCTTACAATTTATCTTTTATTCATGTGGATATCATTTCAAGCTTGGAACATCCCTATATAAATTGAGTAGTTGTATCAAGAATAGATAAATTCAATAAGTCTAGAGGGAAGAATACATCCATGTATATACTTATCAATCACATATTAGGACATGTATATCTTTACATCAATATATATAATTTTCAATTCCATTGATGTTGTAAGATGAAGCATCATAATCTAAACTGAAGATTCTACCCCTACATTGAAAACAATAATCAACCAAACATTAAACCAAATCATGTTATGAACATTTGAGCAAGGGGAAGGAGAAACTACTACTAAAAAATGAAAGTACCAAGCATGAAATGAAAAATGCATCACCTTTCACTCAAACAGTGGGTTATATAAACTTTTAACCTAATTAATGTCTTTGAACAATTTGACACCATCGATATTTATGATGGATAAAATTACTATAAATATAAATTGAAAATTAAAAATGATCAAATTGCACACTTTTTATACATTTTTTCCTCACAACCCTTCAGTAAGGAACATTTGATCCCCTAGCCAATGCATGTAAAAGCTTGAAGGGAAGTAACTGATTTTAATGAACATATTTTCTGCACTTATTAAGAACATGAATGTTTCAATTTAATATGAATAATTTAGCATGTCTTCATTAGTAAATGATAAATTATATGTTCATATGCTAGTAATATTGTTTGTGATAGAAACCTTTGTAGTGATTTGAATGTCATACCTTATTGTGGTACCAAGTCTGTATCTCTCCTACATGTCATTATATATTCCTCCAAATATTGAGTCTCTTACTGTCATCATTAAAACAAATCCAGCATAATTATTATAACATATAGATATATTCATCAATATACTGATTTTACCACAACAGAGCATAGAATACTTTCCATGGGAGTTCCCTCATCATTGCTGCATTCATTCCAACCACAATCTATGGAAATTCCTTCATCCGTGTAGAATCAAAACAGAATCTGGTTAGAAAAAAATATAAAAACCTGTTACAAATTATAAAAACAGTCAACGCCGAATGTAAAAACAATAAAAATAGAATATGATCAAAACTCATTAGGTCAAATCTGAATTATACAATCAATGTAGGGGTATATGCCTGTACCAAACAACAATATAATAAAAATAGAATCAGATCAGCAGAATATATAAAAACCTGTTACAGAGAGTATAAAAAGAGAACAGTTTCAGTGTACTGCTTTTTTCTGAAGAATCAAAACTGTACGAAAATAAGTTCATAAAATGGATATTAGAGAATCACATACATTTGACTAAAATATGTATGTTTTTTTGAAACTGTATTTCAATGTAATTGAACCAAAAATGCATAATATGCAGGAGATGTACTAATCCAAGAAATTCATTAAATATTTTTAACTATTTTATGTTTCTATACATTAAATAAATTAAAAAATGTATGAATCTTTATATAGAAACATTATTCTATTTTCCTACAGTAGTGACACACATTACATTAACTGCTTAACCTAAGATGCGACTTCCTCTCCACGTTATGTCAACTAATTAACACAAAAGTAAAAACAAAACATTTTAACAATGAACAAACTATCAGTTAATACAATATTATAAAAGTGAATAGAACGACATATATAGTAGAATCAATTTTTAGTGAATGTAACATATTAACAGTGAACACAACTATAGAAATGTATGGAATCTGTGATACAAAATCACTGACATCATAAGGAATATTAAAATAGAATCAACTAACTGGAAATAGGTCTACAATGAAATATGCCTTCTGCACTCATTCCAACCACCAACTATGGAAATTCCTTCATCCGTGTAGAATCAAAACAGAATCCAGTCATCAGAATATATAGAAACATGTTATAGAGTATGAAATCAATTAATGTAGAATATAAAACAATCAAAATAGAATCCAATCAAAACTCATTAGGTCAAAAGTGAATTATAGATTCAATGCAGCAGTATACGCCTATACCAACAGACAACAATATAATTAAAATAGAATTAGATTAGCAGAATATATTAAAACATGTTACCAAAAGGGGTGGAAAACGACCAGCTTATTTTGGGTTTGGAGGTAGAATTAGAGGTTTTGGGTGACGTGGTAACATGGGAAGGTGACACATTAGCAGAAAAAATGAAAAAATTAGTGAATATATACATGTAAATAAGTTATAACAGAATGACAGTATTGTATGGTAGCATCACAAAGCTACAAAATATAAAACCAGTTGAGCAAGAGAATCATGAAATATGATGACAGACTAAGCCAAAATTATGGAATGATTTGATTTCATCCACAACCAGAGTTGTGGATCACTGAGGTTACCATTTATGGTGAAGAAGGTGGTGTTGACAAAGCCAGAATTTGGAGACCCTAATTTGAGTGTTGATGCTGATTTCCAAATTGAAACCTCGAAAGAAGATGAAATCAGAAGAAAATATCAACGACAGAAAAATGGGTTGACGATCCAAGACATTAGCTAATGCAGACTCTTTACCATCCGATTGAGAGAAACCGACACCGAAGATTTTCAATGAACCCTTAATCGATGCCAACAGCAGCTTCTTTGAAGATAGAAATCCACTATGATGCCAACAAAAGATTCTTTGAAGATTGAACCCCAATGCAATTATTTGGCGCTGCTATAGAATCAGAAGACGTAGAGGGGCCAGAGACGGATGAGTCGTAGTCCAAGGAGCCATATGTGGTAGTTGCGGAAGAGGCAGAGGCAGAGTAGGTGAAGGTAAAGGCGGAGAAGCTAGAGGCATCGAGGGTAACTTAGGAGCTACCGGGAGCCGGCAGTGGTAGCGTGAACCCTAGATATAGAGAAAGGAACACGACAATGAGGATAGATGTAGGAGAAGAAGATGTCGGAGATGAAGGAACAGTAAGAGGTCAGGAAAGGAATTGAGTTTCAGCAGTAACCCTAGGAAAGGGAGACGACAATCGCGAATGGGAGATGGCAGATGCGGAGGAAATGATACAAGGAGGATAGGGTATATTTCAGAGCAGCGGGAAATCAGAGTGGAACCCCAGCGTCGGCATTTTGTGGGAACCCTAGGATGCGAAAAACCCAATCGTGGCCCAAAGAGGAAGAAGAAAAATGTCGGAGGGTAGAGTAGAACCCGGCGGAAGGAGGACGTCGGAGACGGGATAGGGTCTCGCGGAGAAGAAAAGGGAGCGCGCGGATAGGTCGCTTCCCTGGAGAACGAAAGTGGGAGCGGGATAGGGTTTGGCGGAGAAGAATTTGGAGCGCGCGGAGGGGCGACGTGGTCTCTTGGTTGGAGGACACGTAATGGAAAAATGATGTGGAGGTCTGGTATTTTGACATGTGGCAGTGGAAAAACCTAAGATTAATATATATATAGATTAGTAATTATTAGGAATAATTAGAAATAATTAGAAATAATTAGGAAGAAATATTTATAATTAGCAATAAATAGGAATAACTAGTAATTATTAGGAATAATTAGAAATAATTAGTAACATATATTTATAATTAGAAATAAATATGAATAATTATAAATAAATAGGTATAATTAACAATAAATAGAATAATTTGTAATAATTAGAAATAAATAGTAATAATTAGAAATAAATAGTAATAATTAGGAATAAATAGTAATAAATAGGAATAAATAGTAATAACTAAGAATAATTAGTAATAAATATGAATAATTAGTAATAAATAGGAATAATTAGTTATAAATAGGAATAAATATTAATAAATAGGAATAATTAGGAATAATTAAAAATAAATAAGAATAATTAGTAATAAATAGGAATAATTAGTAATAAATAGAAATAATTAGTAATAAATAGGAATAAATAGTAATAAATAGGAATAAACAGTAATAAATTGGAATAAATGTTAATAAATAGGAATAATTAGTAATAAATAAAAATAATTAATAATAAATAAGAATAATTACTAATAAATAAAAATAATTACTAATAAATAGGAATAATTACTAATAAATAGGAATAATTAATAATAAATACTAATAAATATAAATAATTAGTAATAAATAGGAATAAATGCTAATAATTGGGAATAATTAGGAATAATTAGAAATAATTTGGAATAATTTGGAATAAATAGGAATAAATATTTATAATTAGTGATAAATAGTAACAATTAGAAATAATTAGTAATAAATAAGAATAAATAATAACAAATAGGAATAAATAATAAGAAATACTAATAAATATGAATAATTAGGAATAATTCGTAATAAATAAGAATAAATATGAATAATTAGGAATAATTAAAAATAAATAGGAATAAATAGGAATAATTAGTAATAAATAGGAATAATTAATAATAAATAAAAATAATTAGTAATAGATAGGAATAATTAGTAATAAATAGGAATAATTAGTAATAAATAGGAATAATTAGTAATAAATAGGAATAATTAGTAATAAATAGAAATAATTAGTAATAAATATGAATAATTAGTAATAAATTGTAATAATTAGTAATAAATAGGAATAATTAATAATAATTAGGAATAATTAATAAAAAATACTAATAAATGGGAATAAATAATAATAAATACTAATAAATAGGAATAAATACTAATAAATAGGAATAATTAGTAATAAATAGGAATAATTAGGAATAAATAGGAATAGTTAGCAATAAATAGGAATAATTAGCAATAAATAAAAACAATTAGCAATAAATAGGAATAATTAGTAATAAATAGCAATAATTAGCAATAAATAGTAATAAATAGAAATAATTGCAAATAAATAGGAATGATTATGAATAAATAGGAATAAATAGTAATAATTAGAAATAATTAGGAATAATTAGGAATAATTAGGAATAATTAGTAATAATTAGGAATAATTAAGAATAATTAGGAATAATTAGGAATAAATATTTATAATTATCAATAAATATTTATAATTATCAATAAATATTTATAATTAGAAATAAATAGTAATAATTAGCAATAAACAGTAATATTTAGAAATAAATAGTAATAAATAGAAATAATTAGTAATAAATAGGAATAAATAATAATAAATACTTATAAATAGAAATAATTAGGAATAATTAGTAATTAATAATAATTATTATAAATAAATAAGAATAATTAGAAATAAATAGTAATAATTAGTAATAATTAGTAATAATTAGTAATAATTGGGAATAATTCGTAATAATTAGTAATAAATATTTATAATTAGTAATAAATATTTATAATTAGGAATAAATAGTAATAATTAGAAATAAATAGTAATGATTAGTGATAAATAGGAATAATTACTGATAAATAGGAATAATTAGTAATAAATAGGAAAAATTAGAAATAAGTAGTAACAAATAGGAATAAATAGAAATAAATAGGAATAAATAGGAATAAATTCTAATAACTTATAATAACTTGGCACAATTTCCAGTGGATTGATGGCACTCCTTTTGCTCGATGACTCTTCTACTTTCAACTTTCACTGACTCAAAACATTATGAAAAGTATGCTTCTACATATTCATATCCAATCTCGTATGCACGAATTTGAATATGCATTCTTAATACCACATTTTTTATAATGTGTTCAGGCGGTGACAGTTGCAAGAAGATGATTCATCGATGAAAAGGGGGTTCTTTTGTCTGACGGCTCATTTCCTTGCATCTTTCTCACACTGAAATCACAATGAAGAAACTGCTCGGAGGTACGCTTATACATTCTCGTATGCACGAGAATGAATAAGCGTACCTCCGAGAAGATTCTTCATTGTGATTTCAGTGTGATAAAGATGCAAGAAAATGAGCCGTCCGACAAAAGAGTAGTCGTCAATCCACTGGAAATTATGTCACCTAAATTTAATGGTAAATATTAAGAATTAGTTGTAATTATTTATCTTCTTTTTTCAGATAGAGTTTTTATAATTTCAAATTATTAAAAAACAGTGATGGTTTATATTTTGTAGAAAAATATGGAATAAGGAAATCGACATCAGTCATTATTAGATGAGTATGCTTAGATAAATCAGCGCAGAAATCTAAATGGTTCTGGTTTAAATCCTGTATATATTGAGGGTGTTGAAGCTTTCTTATCATTAGCATCATCAAAACTAGAATATTTTTCAGAAGGGACAATTAAGTGTCCTTGTAAAAAATGTGCTTTGAGAACGTTTGACACATTTGACAAGGTTGGGGGACATCTCTTGCAGTTTGGTTTTCAACTAGATTATGTTTTTTGGTATCAACACGGTGAACACATTTCTAGAGAAGATACTAATAACTTGATTTCAGATCCATCGCGGTTTCAAAATTTAGTACATGATGTTGTTGGTCCATTTGTTCAACAAACTGAAACTCAAGATGATAGTGATTTAACTTCTGGGTTGGAACCATCTAAATTTTATGAGTTGTTGTGGTCTGCTGAGGATGCATTATATCCAGGTTGTAAGATAAGAAAATTAGAAGAGGTTGTAAAATTTATGGATATTAAATCAGATAATTCAATTTCAAATAACTGTTTTGACCAGATATTTTCTTTGGTTAAAACACTGTTACTTGAAAGAAATGTGTTACCTGCAAATTACTATGAGAGAAAGAGGTTGGTTCGTAATCTGGGCCTTAGTTATCAGAAGATTCATGCATGTCCAAATGATTGCATCTTATATTATGGTGAAAATGATTCATTGGATAATTGTACCACATGTGGAAAATAGAGGTATAAAAAAGCACAAACAAGAAAGTCTATATCGATTCTAGTAAAATAGTAGAGATATTTCCCCCTTACACCCAGGTTGTAGCATTTATTTATTTCTCAGAACACAGTGTCAATGATGTCATGGCACAAAACCAAGATTTCAACTGATAAAAGCTTGAATCATCCATCTGATGGTGATTCATGGAAACATTTTGACCGTTTGCATCCGTCTTTTTCTTTAGAAGGACAAAACGTGCGATTGGGTATTTCTACTGATGGTTTTTGTCTTTTTGGTTCTTATGGTAGTCAGTATTCATGTTGGCCTGTCTTTATAACTCCGTAAAATTTATCTCCATGGATGTTGATGAAGGAGCCCTATATCTTTTTGACTCTATTAATCCCAAGACATCCAAAAAAGAATATTTATGTTTATTTGAATCCATTTATTGATGAGTTAAATGTATTTTGGAGTGATGGTGTTAGTACATATGATGTTGCTGCGAAATAAAATTTCATATTAAAATCTGCATTGATGTGGACGATTAGTGACTTTCTGGCATATGGAATGTTATCTGGATGGAGTACACATGGTCTGAAATCATGTCCTTACTGTATGAAAGACAAAAAAGCCTTTATGATCGTCAATGGAAAAAAACCTTGCTATTATGATTGTCACTGCAGATTTCTTCCAACCTATCATCCTTTTCAAAGGAACAAATCTCATTTCAGAAAAGGTACAATTGAAAGGGATGAACCTCCAAAGATGATCTCAGGTACAAAGTTAAAATTAGTTGTATTTTCATTACCTCGCATCACATTTGGGACAACAGTAAACCAATAGAAAATTGATGGCTTTGGGAAAGAACATAATTGGATAAAACAAAGCATTTTTTAGGATCTTCCATGTTGATCTGATTTGTTGGTCCACCACATGTTAGATTTCATGAATATTGAAAAAAACTATTTTGATAATTTATTTCATACAGTTTTAGATACACCAGGTAAGACCAAAGATACTGTAAAGGCATGGTTAGATCTTGCCCAAATTTGCAGGCGACCAGAACTTGAACTATTTGAAAATGTCAGATCACAGAGGTTAATAAATCCAAAAGCATCTTATACACTGTCCAAAGAGAGTTGCTTATTATTTTTTCAGTGGATTGTAGATTTGAGACTTCCAGATGGTTGTGCTTCCAATTTGGGAAGATGCGTTAAGAATGGTTATATTATCGGATTAAAAAGTTATGATTATCATGTTATAATGGAAAGACTTATGCTGATTGGATTCGGAGGTTTGTTGAATTAAATGATTTGGGATTCGATAACAGTCATATCATTTTTTTTGAGACATTTTTGCAGTGACAACAGACTACGATGCCCTAATAAAACTGGAAGAAGATGTTGTTGTAATTATATGTAAACTGGAAAAAATCTTTTCACTGGATTTATTTGACTCAATGGAACATCTGATATTACATTTTCCATAGGAAGCTAAATGTGGAGGTCCCGTATAGTTTCGATGGATGTACCCATTCGAGAGATGCATGCAGAAATTGAAGAAAAAGGTACGTAACAAAGCATCAGTTGAAGGTTCAATTGCTGAAGCTTATTTTCAAGAGGAAATTACTTTTTTCTACTCTCATTATTCTGATTCTCAATATCCGTCAAAACACAATCACATGGGGAAAAATGAGGGTAATGTTAATGATGAAATGGGAAATAAATTATCAGTTTTTAATCAGACAAATCTTGGTTTCGGTGGAGTTCATGAATGGTGTATTTCAGATGATGAACATCACAGAGCTCATATATATGTTCTGCTCAACTGTGAAGAAATGACATCAATTTCACTGTGAGTTCTTCAATCAATTATTCTATAATTTATATTGCAGTATGTAAACTTATTTTATTTGTAGGTTATATGATAATCATATCAAGAAAAAACTTCCACAAATTACTATAGCTTCTCTTGAAGAACACAGAAAAAAATTCTCAATGGTTTCAAAAACTGGTAACATAAATTATTGACGGTTTAATATCAATTTCATTTATTATTTATCATATTGATAATTGTTTTACAAATTTTTAGGTGTCTCAACATGATGATAAAATTGATAAGCGACTGTGTATATTGAGTAACCCACCATCCAAAATGGTTAAATCTTATAATTCATATGTAGTGAATGGTTTTCGATTTCATACACGTGCATATGGGGAATCAAAAAAAATAATGAACAGTGGAGTTTTCTTGAGAGGATCGCATCATAGAGAAACTGAAGTTGACTTTTATGGCATTCTGGATGAAATTATCAAGTTGTGTTATCTAGGATAGAATTACATAATGATGTTTAAATGTCGGTGGTTAGATACTGAGAGAGTCTTGTGTGTTCATCCGACTCATGGAATCGTCGATATTAAATATAAGTCTTTTTGCAGTAAATGAACTATTTTTACTGGATCAATGGGCACATCAGATTTATTACACAAAGTACTGTGCTACTTCAAGATACTTGAGTGATTAGTGGAGCATAATAAAAATAAAATCTTGGGAAAATCAGTTTACTCAAACTGAATGTGGTTCCGCTGAAGTGGAAGGAATTTAAATTTTTCATGAGACTGCTCAAAATCTATCTTTTTCACAAAGAGACGTGAATATCAATGATGACACCCCAAAATTAAAGATCAATGATGAAAAAGATGTTAATGATGTTACAAATGAATTTGAAATGACAAGAGATGAAGAAACTGAAACTCATATGGATATTGATGATGCTGAGGAGGAAGATTAAGACATTGACATGGACAGTTATGAAGATGTGGATGAAGATGGACATTGACACATTTAAATGCTGGTTATAATCATAACTAATATATATCTATATATAATATTTATTTTTGACTATCTACTAACAACAATCATTTTGTGTTTCAGATGGATCCTGTTATATTTCATGAGTTGCAGAAGGCTGATCTACCTTTGGATGAGGGGGATTTTGGATCATCTAACCCTTAGCCAACTGGTGGTTTAGGGGGTACGTGGAGGGGGTGCATTCTTGCGTGACTAATGATTCCTGACCCTATCCTCGAGTGGCTTCCACTTCTTGGCTTTGATCCACGCACGCGGAGGTATGGTAACCTGTATATTTTAGTTATCTTTCATTAATTTATTTATATATATACTAATTGTTTGATCATTTATTCTTTTTTCACAGTTTTGCACATGTAGATATTGGATAGGGGAGCACTATCTTGTACAATTATTTTTCTCAGCCATGGATCACATGGGAACAGATTCTCGTTGATGTGTGGCGCGACATGTTTGATCATTGGCTGATACGTAAATAAAGAATATTTATTTTGAAATTTATTTTATTAATAAATTTATATTATAAATTATTTGTAGTTTTTATGGTATCCCACTTATGATATCATGCGTAATGCTATCCACACGGCATGGCAAGTGTCTATGTGTGACTGTTTCCGTCAGTTTTTGCACAATTTGAGAAGAACAACCATTAAGAAAGTAGGAGTGACAGAATTTGATGAGTCCTGTAGAGCCCACCGACTAGAGTACATTTCATATCACATTTGGGATGGATTATGTTTACACTGGTTATGTAGTGGATTTTAGAGGAGATCTTCAGTGGGATGACAGAATCAGGGGAGACAGGAGGTGACACATTGAGTTGGTAACCGTACATTTAGTACGCATAGAGAGCATCTGGTAAGTATATTTTTTAAATATTTTATATAACTTTAAATATAAATAGTTTATTTTATATTTCTGTAGGTAGTGGAGCATCCCGATATTATGGAGTTCAACGTTTATCGGAGGATGTACAGTGATCCAGCCACTGGAGAGATTAGAGGTGATCACCAGCGTCAAATTCTGGTTAGTATTATTTTTTCCTATTTTTTATTAAATGAATATAATATTTTCATCATTTTAATTTCAAATTGGAATTTAAGGAGTCATATGAGGCTGCGACCTCTTAGGCACAGGCTGAGAGTCAGGACGAGACGACTGAGCAGACTAGTGCCCACCATTTTGACGAGGCGGAATGGATGCAGGTTACTCAGTATGGCTTTTAGAAGGGCCGAGTAGTTAGTATTGGATCTCATTTGACTCCTGGTACTTATTATGGTACTGCAGTGATGTTGGCGTCCAGCTTGAGAGGAGCTCGTGGAGAGGCATCATCTTCTACCTCACAGTATCAGGAACAGTTGCGAATTCAGGCTGATCTTATGGAGATTTTGCAGAAGAAGCATGCAGAGATGTGTCGGCGGTAGCAGTAGCAACAGCACGAGGAGAAGATGCGTCGATGGGAGCAGTAGCGGCAGCAGCAGCATCACGAGCAGATGGAGTACATGTGCCGTATGACTCGTAGTTTAGGGATAGAGTTTCCTCCACCATATTCTCCACATCCACCACCTCCTCCAGCAGACGACCCCCCCCAGTGATTTTTTTTATGATAAAAACATTTGAATTCAAGATTTGTAGTAATATGAACTATTTACAGTTTCTGTCTTTTAAATTAGTGCAAATATTGCATAATTTAATTTTTTTTATTTTTAATACTTTATTATTTATTATTAGTATTATATTTTTTAATATTTGTTTATTTTACTAATAATAATAATATTTTATGATTTTTTTATATTTTTTTGTAAATATTGAGAATTTTAATAATTTTTTATTTTTTTATTATTTTAATAATATTAATATTAATTTCTTATTAATCATAATTTTATTAAATATATTTTTTTAGTATTATATTTTTTAATGTTTTTTTATTTTATTAATAATAATATTTTTTATTTTTTTATTATTTTAATAATAATAATATAATTTTTTCATTAATCATAATTTTTTTATTATGATTAGTATTTACGACGGGACCTTTTGTGATGGGATCCCATCGAAAATAATCTAAATATAATTTTTTATAAATAGTATTTGTGACGGGGTGTTGGGTCCGTCACAAATACTATTTGCGATGGCCCGTTGCAAAATGTTTTTATATATATAATGTATATAAATAGACAATTATTTGTGACATGAAATTTTCCTATCGCAAATGGTTTATTGATAAATAATATATATAACCGGAGGCTTATTTGTGATGGAAAAAAATATCGTCACAAATACCATTTTTTGCGACGGTCCCGTCGCAAATAAATGTATTTGCGACGCTGTTTTCTACAACGGGCTATTTGCGACGGGCCCTCATCGCTAAAGCCTATTTTTGACGGGATCCCATCGCAAATAGCCCATTGAAAATATATATAATTCTAGTAGTGCTCATTTGAGGAATCTACAAAGAATGAATCATGGGTGAGGGCCATGAATGAAGAGTTAGATCATATTGACAAAAATCAGTCATGGGATCTGGTCAAGAGACCTGAAGGTCACAATGTGATTGGTACCAAGTGGATCTTTAAGAATAAATATGATAATCATGGTAATGTGATCTGAAATAAGGCGCGACTAGTGTGAAAGAGATATTCACATATTGAAGGTGTCGATGTTGAGGAAACATTTTCTCCAATAGAAATACTAGAGTCAATCAGGCTTTTCCTTTACATGTTAATCCAAAGAGGATATATAAGTATATCAAATGGATGTCAATACAATATTCTTGAATGGTGTTCTCAAAGAAGAAGTATACATCAAACAACCAGTGGGTTTTCTTATTGTTACTAATGAAAAAAGGTTTTGTAAACTAAATAAGGCCCTCTATGGTTTTAAGCAGGCACCATGAGCATGGTATTCATGGCTGGATTCTTATCTTAAGAAGCTGGAATTCAAAAGAGGAGGAGTATATCACAATCTTTATGTGAATAATTCTCTGAAAGATCAGTTCAAGGTTCCAGTTTACGTTGATAACATTATATTTGGTGTCAACAGGAAGAAATTAGTGGATGAATTTTTTAATCACCTGAAATCAGAATTTGAAATGTCAATGATTGGGAAGATCACATATTTCTTGGGGCTGTGTGTGATTAAAAAGAAAGATTACACTTTCATATCTCAAGAAAATTATGCAAGAGATCTATTGAAGAAATTTAATATGCATGACTCCAAACCTATGTCAACTATGATTGTAGTTGGAACCAAACTTAGAAAGCATGAGGATGGGACCTCTGTAGATCCCACCATGTACAAGAAGATCATTGGGAGCCTACTATACCTGATAGCGACATGGCCAGATATCATCTTTGCAACATGTCTAGCATCCCACTTTCCAAGTAATACAAAGGAGGAACATATGGAGGCAGTGAAAAGAATCATTAGGTGCATTCAAGGTACTCATAGTCACGGGTTATACTTTGCTGCAGGAAGAGACAGTGAACTATCAGCCTTTTCTGATATTGACTGGGCTGGAGATGTAGTGGACAGAAAGTACACCAGTGGTGGAGATTTCTATATTGAGAAGAAATTTTTTGGATGTTTGATCAAGAAACAAGAAATTACTTCTCTTAGTACTATTGAAGCTAAATATATCTTCGCTACAAAGCCATGCACTCAACTACTATGGATGAAGCAACAACTGACAGATATTGATGATGAGGTGAAACAACCAAGGGTGATTTACTATGATAATAAGAGCATAATTGATCTTATAAAGAATCATGTTCATCATTCTCATACAAAACATATTGAAATAAGATATCACTTTATCAAGGAAAAAGTTGAACAAGGTATGATTAAAATGGATCATGTGGGAACTGATGAGCAAGTGGCTGATATCCTAACCAATCCATTTTCAGTGTTTGTGTTTGAGAAACATCGGTTAAACCTCGGTGTTAAGCCACCTCGCAATGCATAAAGAGGTTCCTAAGTTCCCCTCTCCCTAGTTATGTTAAATATTTTTAATCTGTTTGTGGATGTGATGCAGGATTATAGGGGAGATACTTTCCAAGTGGTGTTTTGAGATGTACAACGAACAAATGTCGGTCTTTGGGTTTATTGTCAATAGGGGAGAAAGAATATATTCAGAGCATGGAATTATTCTAGGAAACGATGATAATTCCATGATGGGATGAGAAAGAATACATTTTACATGTAATGCTTTTATGACATGATGAGAATTCAGTGTTAGGATGAGAAGGAATTCATTCAGAGCATGTATGGGAACCCAATTCAAGCTTCCCCTCTTGTTTTCGACACCGAGAATTGCTCACATGGACTTAGAGTGTTGGATGATTTTATTCTTATATTTTAGGTTTTGATAGTTGATGGTGATCTATTGAATTTATTTGGAGATTGCTAACAAACCCAAAGGGGGAGATTGTTGGAACCACAACCGTTCTATGTGAGAAATGGAGTATGGTTTGTGTTTGTTTTCAATCCTCATTGGAAGTTCATAATATTTTCTAAGAAATGGGTCATATAGTTCAAGTGGACAATAGTATTGAAGGTGGCACTGTTTTCCAGTGTTTTCCAAATTTTTGGGCCTGAAAATAAGAAAATGGAGAGATGTGTTTTTCTCAAAGGAAGGTGCGCAAACAATTGGAGTGGTGCATGAAAAACATGGATTGTGCGCTAAATTGGTTTTGTGCACAATAGTGAAAGAAGGTTGGTTTTTTTTGTGTAAAAGGTGGTTCGGGATCAGAATGCTGAAAAATGGAAAAGGCATGAGGTGTGAAAAAAATCTATAGATGTGCACGAAAAATGGTTCTTGACCAAAAAACTTTGCGTGAAGAAATGGATTTTTGTGCAACATAGTGGTTTTTGTGCATGGGGGTCGACAACGCCTATAAATAAGAGGTAACCCCCTCATTTGGTACAGCTAAATACTTAGAGAATATCTGATTTCTGATTCATGTAAAAGTTGTGTGAAAAGATACTTGCGTGGAAAAGTTAAAGTTGCGCAGAAAAATCAAAGTTGCGCAGAAAAGTTAAAGTTTCACGAAAAATTCTGAGTTGCACAGAAAATTTACAGTTGTGCAAAAAAGATAAAGTTGCATGAAAAAATTCAAAGTTGTGCATAAAAGGTGTAGTTGCATGAAATATTTTCCGTGTGAAAATAAAATCTTTCACGCAAAAGTAAGATATTGCATGCAAAGGGTAGGTGTTGCATGCAATTGTCATTTTAAGTTGATTGCTTGTTCTGAATATCCAGTTTAGTGGTTTAGTGCTTTCAAGTGCATCAATCTAGGACTTCGATGCAATTAGTGTCTCGTTCTAAATAGAGATAAAGACTTCAATGAAAATATATTTAAGTGAGCTTCAAGTTGATAAAATGAGTTTGATTTCTCTCAAGGTAGTGATCTAGGGAGAGTCGAGGGAAGTAATCCAAGGGACATAGTGAGTTATCCCTAAACCTTTGTAAAGGCGGATTTCCTATGAAAGAGTGATTGTACCTGAACCTTGTAATCTACAGGTATTGAAGTTTAGTAGAATTAGGTACGACTAGAAACCTGTCGACGTATGCTCTTTAGACGTATCACTTAGTGGTGAACCAAGTAAAAGTGTTGTGTGATCTCTTTTATTGTGTTTGTTTGATTTATGTTCCCATCAGTCTTACAGGTTTAACGAGTTCCTACCACCATGGGAACAATATCCTTGTTTTAAAAGAAAAAGTTGACACCCTAATTCACCCCTCCCCTCTCAGGGTGTCTCGGTGTCATACAGAGAGAAACTCCTAGGGGATATGCTTTGGAATATTTACACACTCTTAATGAACAATGATAAATAATTTTTCCAACCATTTCCTTGGTCTCATACCAATGTAATATATTGAATCCAATTACTATCTTTCATGGATAACCTAGCAAATTTTATGTACCATCGCCACTATATTTATTTGATAGGGGTACTTCATGTTACTTTGATGATACCTTATAGTTTCCATGTTTATTAAGTTTTGTTCTCATAGAAATCCACATTATTCTATTATATAGGGAAGTATTTGACATTTATGTTTCTCATTATATAGATAGACATGTTTTTTTAGTAAGAGGTTTCTTGGGGAATGGTATGAAATGTATTGATGACTCTTATGGTTAATTCATTGTACTTAATCAAGTTACAGGTGGGGCTCAGCATTATATATCCCCTTGATGCATCGACAGGTATCATTAGAAAAAACAAGTTGGGTTTTAGTGTATTCTTCTTCCCATAATAGGATAATGTCTTGATTACAATCTCGATGATAACTAATGTGTCTTGTAACAAATCCTTGACATCATGTTTTTGATGTCCAGCATTATGTATTACATCAGTATGGGATCAATGATTATTTTTATCTATGTTTTCAATTATTGTCATGGATATAGAATTCCCTCAGTTTTAGTTTATTATAGCTCCATGTTGTTTTTTGTTCTTACCATATCACTTATGTCATGTTTATATTATGTAATATTTTTTGTATTTTACTCCTTATAGAGCATCTGAGCTCACCCTTGTTTTTTTTGTTTTCCCCTAGAAACCTAGAGGTAGACCATAATTTAATAGAAGGTTTATTCATGTTATCACAATATGTTCATTTTGTATATTATGTTTTTCAAGTGTAATGTATGTATGTATCAAGTATTCCAATACTAATAACTATTCAATCCTTCAGTAACTCTTGTACATTGTGCCAATAATTTAATATAGCTATTGGCTCTAGTTTTCTGGAGTCCAGGATGTTACAGTATTTAAATCAACTTGAATATATGGGTTGTGGGATGTGTAAATAATAACTCAAAATATTGGAATTGGGAAATTATGGCATGGAATAAGTAAATGAGGAATGATTATTGACCATATCATAATGACATGTTTTGTTTTGATGTTGTTAGGTGGGTATAGGGATTACAGAAAGTTACTTTCCAAGTGAAATATTTCTTTGGTTGGTAGTGTTGAATAAGTTGGCATAGACATCATTACCAAGAAGTGGTTCCCCTTAGAGCCAAATATTCTCAATAACTATATTAATTGAAGGATTAAAAATATTTAAACACTTTATGGATGAATTGGGACTGTATAGAAATGAATATACAGGAAGGGTTCAAGTAACCTAATTATTACACCTCTAGGTATTTAACACATTCAGAGGGTGAAGGTTTATGACATGATATTTCGCAAATATGAACATAGTGAGAGAAGGTAGAGGGTTAGATCTAACTTTTTCCATGATTTATAGGCCTTGAAAATATGGGTTTAATTTTACCGAGGTCATATGGTAGACCTTAAAATCTTTGTTCCTTCTTTTATTTTCACTCTAACTTTTTTCTCTATCATGAAAAGGGATGACATAGTGAACAAAGACATGAATTTTCCTCAAACCAACCTCCATGGGATTTCAACCATAAAAAACCTTTAGTCCTGTTTTATTTGAAGTTTAATGGTATTTCATTTTAAACAATTGATATATTTATATTATGTACGTATATAATTTTCCAAATTTTTTTGTGTTTTAGGTTCATGTGTCTTTGATCAAAGGTTGAGATGACCTTTCTATTAGGTTGAAGAAAACCTGATGTGAATGGGGAGATCATAAGGAAAGTTTAGGCTTCTTCATGGGGAGGTGAACATAGTTTAAGTTCAAAATTCTTGGAAAAATAAATTATGGCATCTATATATCAAGGTAAATTAGATAACCCAACTTGAATTGATTTTCAATTTTTAACATGGACCTTCTTAGAAAGTGGTTCACACTATTTAAGTTTGTTATGATTAGATCATTGATAGGAGATGTGATATATAAATCCAAATGGGGCTCATTGTCTATGATCACCAAAACCCCCTTGAAAAAGAATTTATGATTATATAAATAATGACCCAAGGTATATGATTCAGGAAGACCAAATAGAGAAATTATATTGAGGATGAACACTAAAACAATTGAATAATGTGTTCCATAGAAATGTTTTTGGGGAATATAAATATTAGAGGACCACTTTATCAAGATGAAATATTACTCTAGTTGGTGGTACTAAATATGGAATTGTTAAAATAATTACCAAATAGATGTGTCCCTTGGATATTAATTTTCTCATTACTGATAGTGGTGAAAGGTTTATGAGGATTAAAAAACTGAGGCATGAATGGTGGAACATTAGAAGAACCATTAAAGTGTTCATTGGAATATTCTAGTCTAGTTCTAATCATATTTGGGCTATAATTAACCCTTTCAATTGAGTGGAGTTGGATGATGACCTGCGGTTGGGTCCAAAGTATATGTTTTGTATGTCACAACATGTCTGATGATAATGGTAATCAAGACATGCATATTCTTATTTATGTAGTCCCCATATAAATATTTCTCATATACAAGGGTAATTTTTTTATATAGGCATGATATTGGAACTATGATGCGAATTTACGATTGTACCCAGGATAAGAAATTCATGTCTCTTTAGGGATGGAATACTTTACCCTAGTGCATGTTTATAGATAGGGTATATATTATATGTACCCTTACATAAATCTTGTTCTCATATTGGGAAATATCATATAAAATGGATCATTATAAGTAGTTTAAGCTCGTTCATGGTGAAGAATATATAGTTTAGTTAAACTCCATATGATGAGGAATAATGTGTTATGAAGTTTAGGGTTCTATGATGAAGACTAATTTCAATCAATTTCAAGTCACACATAATGTACTTAGGTGTTGTCTAGTTTTAGGTCATATGATGAGAACCTTGGTAGGGGATTTTTCATATATTTGGATCATTTGAAAAATGGATTTTCCTTAGTTTTGGACCCATCAATGGAAACCCTTCATGAATTAAAGGGACAAAACATTAATAAAAAGTTGGTGTTTGATTAGGATATGGCCTCCAGATGGGCCTAATAATCTATATTTCACTGTGTATCCTACCATAACACAAATCAATCCACATGAAGTTCTTATAAAGTATATATCATCCCAGTGAAGGTCCTAAAACTGAATTCCCCACCATGAATGATAATACCCTCTACTAGGATGAGGGGTTTTTATAAATGCCACATTTGTGTCTAATCCCTAGACAAGTAATATTGATTTCACTATATATCTCATAAAATAGAAATTAATCCTTATGTAGTTCTTATATGGAAGCCTCTATAGATATTAGACTTATATACCGATGGAATATAATGATAATTTCATCCTAATATAGTTCCATTAAGAAACCATATGTGAATGGAGAGGGCCCAGTGATTAGTATGTGGGGGTTTGGTGGAATTTAAAACTTGGATTAGGATATTATATCCAAGAATAAAAACATATCCATACCAAACATGAGTTATGACACTAATAGTTCCCATAAGATAGAATCTCTCCATACATATTTGACTCATGTATAGGATAGTAATGGTGTAATGTATGGGTTTCATTGTGAGAGAAAGATGAAACCCTGTCATAAATTATTCATTACCTTATCACCAAAGTAGAACCCGGTATGGAAATTAAGTGATAGATGGGACTAATATAGATGATACCACTATTACAACATATCATGATTTAGTTTAAAATGAGCCACATTTAGTTCCGATAAATATGAGGTTAATATTTTGGCCATAGTCTAGGTAAACTAGGACACCAAAGTAGAAAATATAACCATAACCATAACAACCCTGAAGAAATATACCTCAAATGGGTGAGTTCTAGCATATGGGGGAATTTTTTATTATGTTGACCAATATTATGTGTAAGGGTAGATTACACAACCTGGGTTCACATAGGGTAGACCTATCTATATAGTTTAAGGTATTTTTAGTGGAATATATGTTGTATAGTTTAACATCATTTGACAAGGACTAATATTCCATGATATTTAGGGTGATATGATGAGGAACTTTATTTTGGTGATCTTTCATAGATTTGTATCATACATGAAATGACATATCCTTCTCTTAACAATCAGTGAATGTCCAATGGTTTAGACACCAAGACAAAGTTGGAGTTTGTATTGAATTTATGGCTAGGCCTGGGAAATAAGATCTTAGTGTCACTATATGTCACACAATAAGAGGAATTAATCTTTAATGTAGTTTTGATGGGATTAGTTTTGGTCATGTTATAGGTGAATAATTAAATGAGTTTTGACCATTATATCCATAACCATTGAGTCCCCAAGGAATGAAAAAGGATCCCTATGTAGATTGGTCTTCTCAATAGTGGATGGGTATTTTGTTTTAGAATTGTTTTTTGGATAATTAATCATATGTTGTGACAATTTTTATAGATCTAGCTCATACATAAAGATATCAGGTCTCATAAAATGGAAAAAACTAAGAAGTTTAAGGTCTTTAAGGATAGACTTAATGTTCCATGCAATTTAATATCATATAGATAGGATGAAATTCTTCACAGTCAAAAGTTATTCAGCTAGTACTATGACCCCAATGTGAAGTTATGTGAAATAATTCTTAAGGAAATTTTATTTTGTGGAGATAATGATACACTCTCAATCAATTTTAATTATAGATCAATCTCCATTAGAATAGACCATGTGTATAGTATATGGTCTATCCAATTTTGGTTCTGGTTTTTTATGTTTCCTTTTAGGTATCATGGGAGTTCTTGGATATATCACCTATTTTTGGTAGAGAAACATGATAAGGTGGAAATTCTTATTGAACTCTCATTTTACATGGTTCAAATGGATCTCAAAGTTTTTTAATATAGAGAACCTTTTCACATTAATTCTATATATATCATCAAGTCGTATCTGAGACTGCTCATCTTCAGACAGTAGGTTCCATATGGAAATTTGGAGTGAGAGAAGTTGAATGTTTCAGGTTATAGCCTTAAAATTATATTCTCATCCCCATACATTTAAATGTGAAAAAAAGTTTTATTCCCACTCTATAACACAAAGGTAATTCAATTTTCTACTTTAGTTGGAACTTGGTTTAGTATGTTTGTATCATTTTATAATGTATATCCCCAAAAGGATAATATAAGACTCACAAGACATAGCATTGATCCCACCATGACCAAAAACTTGCAGTACCTAATTTCATATACACCGTTACACTTTGGTGTATTAGGAGTATTGAGTTAAGATTGCATCCTAAAATCCATTATAAAATCAATAGTCTTTTTCAAGATACTCTCTATCACAGTCTGAGTGGAATTTATTTATCTACTTACCAAGATGATTCTCTAATTAATTCATGAACTCTTTAAATTTATCAAAGGATTCAATATTATACCACATTATGTAGACAAATCCTTATCTAAAAAGGTCATTGTTAAAAGTTATAAAGGTAGAATATCCACTCCTAGCTTCAACTAGAAAAGGTACACACACATCTATATGCACTAATTCAAGAATATCCTGAAGGAATAGGTGTACCCTAAAGCCTTTATATATTTATGATATATATAATGGTGTATCGTATGATATGATATGTCCCAACATAGAACATGATATGCATACAATAAATAGTTTTTTATATACATATATAATATATCATATTTAGTGATTGTAATGGAAATTTTATGGCATGGAAAGAGTTTCCATTCTATTATCTAAAGATGAATCTTATAATATGATTGAAGCAATATTGTGGCATGAAATGAAATTAGATTCCATTTAAATTTTGTTTCATTTCCTTTTTCATCCCATGTAATTGTATTGTATGATTGGTTCTCACATTATAAGTATTTTTATATGATAAAAATCCATTGGTTATAATGGAATCAGTGGATAAATTCCTATGAAATCTATCATTCGGATGTTGCAAAAAATATAACATAAAGGGAGACTTTAATACATGAGTATGATTCATATTCATAGATATATTAAGTCATGAATTATAACGCATGATTTAATACTTGACAACACTGAGGATCATCCTACGGTATTATAAAATGGGTACTTCTAGGGTTCTCTTTTGTATGACACAACCCCATGCTCAGTTGAAACTCTCCTTACCAATACTTTATTTATCTTTCTTCTTTGTTTCTGAGGCACTTCCATGTTATGAATTAAATTAATATCTCATCTAAGTGTTATATTATTCAATTTGGTTATTGGATACCTTTGAAGGTGGGAGGATTTCATCTTCTACTACAGTGATCATCATAAATCCCATTCGAATGTTGTGGTGATGATGTGGCATCACTATAGCGGATGGTACACATTTATAGTAGTTCATCCTTTTCATTTTCACATATTTCATATTTTTTGGAATGGATGATCTTTACTTTGGATTTAGTTTCATCCACTTGTTCTATTAAAAGTTAATAAACCCCTAGTGTAGAGACCCGAATCTTGACGTACATAGATATTACATTACTTTTGCGTAATACATAATACATAACAAAAATAGACACACAAGGACCGTAATAGTTTAGTATCTTTGGAAACTTGGAACGTAATCTTCTAATCGAGGTGAAAGATCTTCAACATCTCCCATAAAGATCTTCCACTTTTTGTTTCCTTACCTAAAACCTTTCTTTTAATCCTGGGGGAAAATAAAACATAAAAAGGGTGAGCTCAAATGCTCAGTAAGGGTAAACAGAAGAAATATCAATCACATCATATTCATAAGAACATAACATTTTGGAAATCTTACCCTGCAAAAGAGATCATAATTTCATAACATGGGATAAATCATGGTAGTGAAATGTAATCACAATAATCATAACTTAAAACATGAAGCTTTGTGGAATACACACATAATCATATAGAATCATTTCTTATTAGTCAAGACTCATTGACAAGACTATCTTAGTGGACAAAGTCCATTTCTGAACCGAGTTCATTCCTCATTTCAGTCCTGTTTCACTGAACCGGTTTAACCTTCCGTTCCAGCAATGTCTATATCATGAGATATAAAATCTTTACCCAATGCATTGGAGGGAGATATAGGTCCCACCCATCTCATAATGATACCATTCTTATGTGTGCCACAAAATCATAAACCATACATCATAGCATAACCCATATAATAAAAATGGGATTCTTAAACATCATGAAATCATAAAACAATTCATATAAGAAAAAGGAATTAATAAAAATAATTCCATCAAAAAATAATCAAATCAATGTAATAATATGGATAGAAAAAGAACCCTTTATTATCTTAGATGGAAAATAATTTTGATAAAACACTTGAACTCCATTCTTGAGGAAAATATCATTTCTACTTCAAAAACACTTTTCTTTTCTTAACATGTCATACAATTATAAAATAAAAGAAGTTGATTAAAAATAAACTTAAAAACTTGTAAATTAATCTTCTTGGAAATCATGTTTTAAAAATCCATTCATGTCGTATAAGTAAAAAAAACATTCTTCTCGTACTTTTGTCAGAAAAGTCAAAAAGTACCTCGTACGAAAAAGGACAAAAGATTCATTTCATATCTTTTACTAAAAACTCATTGAAGGGTAAAATTGGATTTAAAAAATTTTAGGTGGATGGAAACAATATTACATATTGAGGGAACATGGATGTGGATGATAAAATACACCCCAGTAAATACCAAAGTATAAACAATCTCGGATAAAAATGAGATTGTTATATTTTCCCTTACCTTAGGTCCGATTTGCTTTGTAAGTGTCCAAAACTCCTGTATAATGATTTAAATAATGTCATTGACTTATTCCAGAATCATAATCATTGTTATGATATCATATATGGTCATATTCTTAGCTTCTTATTAGTAATATTTCATTGTTACTTGTTATTCGGGTGTTTATTGCTTTTTGTTCTTATGCGTGTTTTGTCGAATAAATTCTTATTCTTCTTTTAGGTTATAGATACCTCTTTTACAGAATGGTATTAGTGTAATATATATCATATTTATTCATTCAATTCATTTATATAATCATTATTCAAATGAATATCATGTAGAACGAGTCGCATCACATCGTGGAGACGGTATTTCATACGTACGCACGAGCGATGATATCATTCCCATGATCGTGTAATTGTATTGGAGTGTATGTATACTATTTCAGAATCAATATAACTTTACAATAATCATATATATTCATTATTTACACCATTATACCCATCCAAGTAAGGTGGCAGTGTAAAATAGATTACACCACAGCGTGGAGACGGTATTCCGTACGTATGCACGCACGGTGATTTCGTTTTCCATGGGATGGATATATGGTGAAATAGGGTTGTTTAATACTTATAATAACATATAATTATAGGAGTGATACTGATGTTATTACTTCATAATGAAACAACTAAATAAGAATAAGTGGAAGAAAAAATAAAGTTGAAAGAATCGGTAACGGACATTACCTCTTCTTTGAAGCGCCTCTTTGAGACCTCCTTTTAGGGAACTAAAATTGATCTTTGAAGAAGACCAGGACCTCTAGGATGTTTCTAGTGAAGTGGAGAGGAGAACTTGGTAGGTGTTGGCCGATCTTGAAGTCTCAAAGTGGTGTGAGGAAGAGAGGGAGGAGGTGCCCTTTTATAAGGGAGGAGAGGGGCACCTTTGGAAAAACTAAAAATATTCTTTTATTATAAAGTCATATTCGGTTTTAAATAGCTCCAAATTGATTTATTTAGAAGCTAAGGTGGGGATGGGTAGAAATACTCTCATCCAATATAATTTAGACAAGTTTAGGTTCCTATTTTAACCTTATCATTTAGATTTAACTTTAAGTTGTCTTTTTGTGTTCTTACACTATAAGGTTAATAAGCTTACTATAACAAGCCAAACGAACCCCAAGTTGTTTATAGTTAATATATATAACCTTATATAAGTTATTTGGCCTAACCTTAGATTTTTAGGAATATAATAACAATTAATAATGTAATATTTGTTTTAAAAACTATTTTATGTCAATTTTGACACTATTTGGTAATTGATTTTTTTGAAACTCATAACAGAATTATTAGTTCGAAAAAAGGTAATTAAATCAACACTAACATGTCATATTAACATATAAAAAATTTTTAATTCATAAAAATTCTCAAATTACATTTATTTTGGTATTTATAACATCAATTATGTCAATATTTCATTAATAAGATAATTACTGCATCATCATTGTGTCATAAATAAATTAAATTATTTAAAGTATAAAAATTAAAAATAAAATATCATTATGTATGAAATATTTTTATCTTTTTAATTAATATTTATAGTCGAATTTATCTTATGTATAACCCTATATTAAAAATTATTTACTTATTAAACTTTGATTTTAACTATTTTAACCCTTCTTTAAATAAATTAATAATAAATGTCCTAATCTAATCCAAGTGGTCCTAAATGGTCATATTTTATTCCTAAGGTTGTTTTTGGTCGAATTAAACTTATCCAATAGAATTAGGACATGTTTTAGGGTAATAATAATATCATTTTTACCCTTAATTTCCCTATTTACTTTTAACCGTGGTAAATAAAAGTAAAAAGTTACTATTCACCAAAAATTATTTTCATCTCATTGAACCACATTTTACTTAATTAAATCAACCGTGTCTCTCGGATTTTTGAAATTCCATTCATAAAAGTGGTAAAATTAAGTTTTATGTAAATTTGCAAATTCTCCTAGGAGGTGGGTAAAAGACGGTCAAAAGTTCAATAAAATTTTTATATATCTAAAATTATTAAAAAAAATAACTCCAATGAATTATATTGAACTTATATAGGTATTATGTATAAATTTTGACCTAAAATAAATTTAAATAAAATAAATAATTATTTAAATAAAAAGTCGGGTTTTAAATAGTAACTCAGTGTTTTCACTATTCATCAAAAATTGAAAGTTTTCAGAAAAAAACCAAAATTTCACCCTAGGCTAATTTCGATATTCCAAATCCAAAAATGAAGTCCATTTTCAAAAATAAAATTTATAAAATTTCAAAAAGTCGGTATTACTATTCATAATGGCTAGTTTTAATAATATTTTAATAGCATATCGTTGTTTAGCGAAACTCGGTATTGCGTACAACACACAGTATCGTGGAAGGTCACGCTTGCGTGTAATGAAAGCCAAGTCAGGGATGCGTGTTTTCAAATCTCCTTTTGGTGTAGCATACAACACAAGACATTAATGAAATTAAAAAGAATATTTTTCGTAAAATCTTGGGGTGTTACATTCTACCCCCCTTAAAATGAATTTCGCCCTCAAAATTCGTTGGGGTTATAAATGGTTTACTACTCGAAAGTTTCATTAATAGAAACCCACATCGTAAAAAGGAATACCAAAACTTGGCTTTAAAAACTAACGTATGAAACGTAACAGTTACCCAAATTAACTAATCACTGGGTTTCTACATAGGAGAACATAGGTGAAAATATGGATATGGAAGAGAAATCTAACCGTCATGTTCTGATGGAGAGCGGTAGAGAACATGGCTATGAAAAATCCAACAATCACAAAGCCATAAATTTGTGATGATCTAGGGTACCATCTGATTCATCGGATATAAGGGCACTAGGACAACATTTTTGGTTTTCAAGATCATTTCCCTAAAGTTAAAGAATTTGAATTATAATAAATACTTACTTTATTTTGGTACAATCTCACTATTTTTCATGCTTTGAACAATTTCCACTTCATCTCTTAAAGAAATGAAGTTGAATTTGTTATTCGTGAAGTGTTAACAGATCATGTGATAGAATGATGGTTCATTCCATCTGTTTCAAACAAAAGGTTAGCAAAAGTTATCAAATATACATAAGTCCATCTATGGTGAGGTTAATCATATACGATTCCAAAAATGAACTTATAATTTATATATCATATCGCGTAATAAAATAAAACTAGTTTCTACTAACTAGGGACTTCTTGTAGGCCAGTGGTAGGCGATAAAGGCCAGTCGCACTTCGGTTGTGGGTTCGATTCCCACAGCCTTGTCCGACACGATGGGCTGTCGCCCATCCTGCAGGTTGTCCTTTTTCTAATACTATATTACTATAACATCCCATCAATAATATCTAAAAAAGTTCTATCCTTAAACAATACTAACTTATGTCCAACATAATCCATTCCAATATTTAGGCTTATCTAAAATACTTCGGTCCAAGCTCATAGTATAAAGAAAATGATTACTTGAAATATCACATAACAATCACGTGAATTCCATCATTTATCCCCCATATATCATAAGATATATCTTGTTGGTCAAATTACAAACATGTGAATACCTTAATCATGTATTATCTTGAAGAATGAATACCCATTGAAGCTTAGTGAAAACATGAATGCAGTTAAAAGTTAACACTTTACACATACCAAAATCCTCAAAATTCTTTATACTCAAACCATGATATCACTTAGTCCTTATATCAATAATGAGCCCATGAATACAATCAAACATCTCATTATCTTCTTATCCCTTCTTATGCACATATCATCTTCTTACCAAAATTTCTCAATCACTTTCCATGGTTACCGGTACCATAAAATTATTGAAAACCACAATAGACCAATACATAAATATTCCAATATTCCATGATACTATATACAACATTATTTTGGAATCCCATTACATAAACACTTAAGCATTCCACCACATCATTGTCATATTCAACATCGCCAATAATGATCGCATGTGACTTCCCTTTGTCCTTTGCCTTAAGTGGTTGCTCATGTCGATCATCATTAACCCTTGGATTAGGGCATTGATTAGCATAATGCCCCATTTCATTGCACTTGAAGAATTGAAGGGTTGTTGGTGCGTTCTCTATAGTATTTTCTTTATTCACACCATTAGAAACCCTTTTTCCATTACTTCAACACTCAGCTGCTCGATGACCTTCTTGTCCACACTTAAAACATTTTCTAGTCTCTTTAAGATGATCTCCACCATGCTTCTTTCCACACTTTGAGCATAAGAAAAAATTCATCTTCTTTTCACCATTATTCTGAGATTTCTCCTTGAACTCCATATTTCATTTCTTGTCAAAACCATGAGATGGATATGTAACACCAACTTCCATTTATACCTTGATAGCACAATGCACAATTTCTTCATAGCTACTGAAGTCTCTTATAGCTAATGCCCTTCTAAGATTTGGTTTTAAGCCACTGAAGAATCGATCAATTTTACTTTCAGGTTGGATGATAAAGCCAGATGCATACCTTGCAAGCCTTGTAAAATTCGCTTCGTATATACCAATAAATTCATCATCCTTTTGCTTTAGTTCAAGAAACTCCTTCTCCATCTTTGTTCGAAGAATACGAGGGAAGTACTTATTGAAAAATAAGTTCTTGAACTCATACCATTCCATGGACTCAATTTCATCTCTTTGCCTCGTATTCTTGATAAGATTCCACCATTGATCAGCTTCACCATCTAAACGATATACTGCTAATATGACTTTATCATGTTCAAAACATTGAATAACTGAAAATATCATTTCAGTGGTACTGATCCATTGTTCAGCAACAAGTGGATCAGAAGACCCACTGAAAGAAGGTGGACGTTGCCTCATGAAGGACTCAATAGAATATTTTTCCCTTATCTGCTCATTTGGAAGTATAGAATGATTCATATCTTGTGTAAGTATAGCAATAAAATTTTTCAATCCATCTCCCATAACATTTGTTTGTTCAGGAGGATAATCATTTCATTGTCCATTGCATTGATCAACACGGTTCCTTCGGGTTCCAGCCATCGTCTAAAACCCAAAAAGTATAGTGTGAGAGGAAAAAATCATGCTAGGGAAATCAACATAATAAAGGGGGAGTACCTTCAATATCTAACATCTTAGGTTTAATTCTAATATCGTTACTGTAATTCTAGGACTATAACCAATACTTATACTTAACCTTAGGGACATCCCTAGACATACCTTATAAATATCTCTAGGGATCTCACTAAAGTTTTCGCATCCTAGTTTCCAAAGGTTGACTAAACCTTTCCTCTGATACCAACTGTAGAGACCCGTAGCTTGAAGTACATAGATATTACATTACTTTTGCGGAATACATAATACATAACAAAAATAGACACACAAGGACCGTAATAGTTTAGTGTCTTTGGAAACTTGGAACGTAATATTCTAATCGTGGTGAAAGATCTTCAACATCTCCCATAAAGATCTTCCAATTTTTGTCTCCTTACCTAAAACATTTCTTTTAATCCTGGGGTAAAATAAAACATAAAAAGGGTGAGCTCAAATGCTCAGTAAGGGTAAACAAAAGAAATATCAATCACATCATATTCATAAGAACATAACATTTTGGAAATCTTACCCTGCAAAAGAGATCATAATTTCATAACATGGGATAAATCATGGTAGTGAAATGTAATCACAATAATCAAAACTTAAAACATGAATCTTTGTGGAATACACACATAATCATAGATAATCATTTATTATTGGTCAAGACTCATTGCCAAGACTATCTTAGTGGACAAAGTCCATTTCTGAACCGAGTTCATTCCTCGTTTCAGTCATGTTTCACTGAATCGGTTTAACCTGGCGTTCCAGCCATGTCTATCTCATGAGATATAAAATCTTTACCCAATTCATTGGAGGGAGATATAGGTCCCACCCATCTCATAATGATACCATTCTTATGTGTTCCACAAAATCATAAACCATACATCATAGCATAACCCATGTAATAAAAATGGGATTCTTAAACATCATGAAATCATAAAACAATTCATATAAGATAAAGGAATTCATAAAAATAATTCCATCACAACATAATCAAATCAATGTAATAATAGGTATAGAAACAGAACCCTTTATTATCTTAGATGTAAAATAATTTTGATAAAACACTTGAACTCCATTCTTGAGGAAAATATCCTTTCTACTTCAAAAACACTTTTCCTTTCTTAACATGTCATAGAATTATAAACTAAAATAAGTTGATTAAAAATAAACTTGAAAACTTGTAAAGGAATATTCTTGGAAATAATGTTTCAAAAATCCATTCATGTCGTATAAGTAAAAAAACATTCTTTTCGTACTTTTTGTCGGAAAAGTCAAAAAGTACCTCGTACGAAAAACGACAAAAGATTCCTTTCATATCTTTTACTAAAAACTCACCAAAGGGTAAAATTGGATTTAAATAATTGTAGGTGGATGGAAAAAATATTACATATTGAGGGAACATGGATGTGGATGATAAAATACACCCCAGTAAATACCAAAGTATAAACAATCTCGGATAAAAATGAGATTGTTATATTTTACCTTACCTTAGGTCCGATTTGCTTCGTAAGTTTCCGAACCTCCTGTATAATGATTTAAATAATTTCATTGACTTATTCCATAATCATACTCATTGTTATGATATCATATATGGTCATATTCTTAGCTTCTTATTAGTAATATTTCATTGTTACTTGTTATTCGGGTGTTTATTGCTTTTTGTTCTTATGCGTGTTTTGTCGAATAAATTCTTATTCTTCTTTTAGGTTATAGATACCTCATTTACATAATGGTATTAGTGTAATATATATCATATTTATTCATTCAATTCATTTATATAATCATAATGCAAATGAAGATCATGTAGAACGAGTCGCATCACATCGTGGAGACGGTATTTCGTACGTACGCACGAGCGATGATATCGTTCCCATGATCGTGTAATTGTATTGGAGTGTATGTATACTATTTCAGAATCAATATCACTTTACAATAATCATATATAGTCAGTATTTACACCATTATACCCATCCAAGTAAGGTGGTGGTGGAAAATAGATTACACCACGGCGTGGAGAAGGTATTCTGTACGTACGCACGCGCGGTGATTTCGTTTTCTGTAGGATGGATAGGTGGTGAAATAGGGTTGTTTCATAATTATAATAACATATCATTATATGAGTGATACTGATGTTATTACTTCATAATGAAACAACTAAATAAGAGGAAGTGGAAGAAGAAATAAAGTTGAAAGAATCGGTAATGGACATTACCTCTTCTTTGAAGCGCCTCTTTGAGACCTCCTTTTAGGGCACTAAAATTGGTCTTTAAAGAAGACCAGTACCTCTAGGATTTTTCTAGGGAAGTGGAGAGGAGAAATTGGCAGGGTTTGGCCGAGATTTAAGGCTCAAAGTGGTGTGAGGAAGAGAGGGAGGAGGTTCCCTTTTATAAGGGAGGAGAGGGGCACCTTTGGAAAAAACTAAAAATATTATTTTATTATAAAGTCATATTCGGTTTTAAATAGCTACAAATTGATTTATTTTGAAGCTAAGGTGGGGATGGGTCGAAATCCTCTCATACAATAGAATTTAGACAAGTTTAGATTCCTATTTTAACCTTATCATTTAGATTTAACTTTAAGTTAGATAATTTTACTTTTAACGTGTCTTTTTGTGTTCTTACACTATAAGGTTAATAAACATACTATAACAAGTCAAACGAACCCCAAGTTGTTTATAATTAATATATATAACCTTATCTAAGTCATTTGGCCGAACCTTAGATTTTTAGGAATATAATAACAATTAATAATATAATATTTTTTTTAAAAACTATTTTATGTCAATTTTGAAACTATTTGGTAATTGATTTTTGTGAAAATCATAACAGAATGATTAGTTCTAAAAAAGTTAATTAAATCAACACTAACATGTCATATTAACATAGAAATTTTTTTTAATTCATAAAAAGTCTCAAATTACATTTATTTTGGTATTTATAACATCAATTATGTCAATATTTCATTAATAAGATAATTATTGCATCATCATTGTGTCATAAATAAATTAAATTATTTAAACTCCAAAAATTACAAAGAAAATATCATTATGTAGGAAATAGTTTTATATTTCTAATTAATATTTATAGTCGAATTTATCTTATGTATAACCCTATATTAAAAATGATTTACTTATTAAACTTTGATTTTAACTATTTTAACCCTTCTTTAAATAAATTAATAATAAATGTCCTAATCTAATCCAAGTGGGCCTAAATGGTCATATTTTATTCCTAAGGTTGTTTTTGGTCGAATTACACTTATCCAATAGAATTAGGACATGTGTTAGGGTAATAATAATATCATTTTTACCCTTAATTACCCTATTTACTTTTAACTGTGGTAAATAAAAGTAAAAAGTTATTATTCCCCAAAAATTATTTTCATCTCATTGAACCACATTTTACTTACTGACATCAACCGTGTCTCTCGGATTTTTTAAATTCCATTCACAAAAGCGGTAAAATTAAGTTTTATGTAAATTTGCAAATTCTCCTAGGAGGTGTGTAAAAGACGGTCAAAAGTTCAATAAAATTTTTATATATCTAAAATTATTTAAAAATGACTCCAATGAATTATATTGAACTTATATAGGTATTATGTGTCAATTTTGACCTAAAATAAATTTAAATAAAATAAATAATTATTTAAATAAAAAGTCGGGTTTTAAATAGTAACTCAGTGTTTTCACTATTCATCAAAAATTGAAAGTTTTCAGAAAAATACCAAAATTTCACCCTAGGCTAATTTTGATATTACGAATCCAAAAATGAAGTCCATTTTCAAAAATAAAATTCATTAAATTTCAAAAATTCGTTATTACTATTCATAACGGCTAGTTTTAATAATATTTGAATAGCATATCGTTGTTTAGCGAAACTCAGTATTGCGTACAACACACGCTATCGTGGAAGGTCGCGCTTGCGTGTAATGCAAGCCAAGTCAGGGATGCATGTTGTGCAATCTCCTTTTGGTGTAGCGTACAACACAAGACATTAATGAAATTAAAAAGAATATTTTTCGTAAAATCTTGGGGTGTTACACCTAGTGATCCTAATAGTGGTATTAGAGTAATATATGTTTTTAGATTTATGAAATCATGCTTGGAATAAAGTTTATCAAAATTATATTTCATTTTATTTGGTAGTCATAAAATATGACACATTCCAATTTTCATTATACTTTATATTAAAACATATGATATAGGATGTCAAAATCCATGATATGAATTAATTCCTTGTATTTTCTTTTGATCATAACGTATGACTCCCTTTCATCATAGAATATGATTGGTGCCTTGGGTTTTCCAAAACATAGTATTATATCATATAAACTATATGATGAATTTCGTAAAATACAATTATTGTGCATTATGGTATGTCTTATTCAGTGGTATAGTTATCAGTTTTAGAATATGACTAATAAAAATGTTAAGTAACATATTATGATATAAATTAAAGCATAGATATGATATGTAAGAAAATTTTATTTTTCTTTTATATTCAATTATAATTTGAATTAATTATTTATAAATTGTTTATAAATAATAATAAAAGTTATTTTGGGGATGTTTAATAATTTATAGAGTTTATAAATTATTTAATTATAAAAATATTATAACTAATTAATAAATTTTTATGAATCATTTATTAATAAATATACCATAAATATTAAGATTTAATATAAAATATTGTCTAATAATATTTTATAACATAGCATGTGAATTATAAACAAATGTTTATTTATAAATCATAAAGAGTAATTAATAAAGAGTTTATAAATTAAAAAATAAGGTATAATATAAAATAATATTTAAGAAAATCATGAAATGTTCATAATGATTAATTTAAAGTGTTCAAATTAAAAGGTAATTTTTCGGAAATTATTTAAACCACATCAAAAAAGTTTTGATGATTGATATTATCTAAGGTTTAAATAATTTTTAAATATGTGATATTTAAGATTATGTAAATAATTTAAAAAATTGAATTATAAAATTTTTATAATTCATAGAAATATAATATACTTAAATTAATATTCCATATAATTATTAATATTAAAAGTTCATATTAGGAATATAAATTTGATCTATTCAAGAATTATGGAATATCTATAATGAATTAGTTAAAATTATAAAGTGTTTATAATTAATCTTTATTTTATGAATAGTTCATAAATTTTTATCTCGTGTTTAAATATGTAAAGTGTTAATTTATTTAAATGTTGTTCCCTAATTTATATATAACTAGTACTTACCCGTGCATTTGCACGGCAATACGTTCAATGCTTACTTTTAAGAAGACAAAACTATATTGTAATATTAATAAAGAATGAAATTAAATAAATAGAATTTTGTAATGAAAATAAATGAATAAGAATGTTGAAATTACAACTTAGGTCATAGGTTTGAAATAATACAAAGTAACAGTAAAAAATGAGGAATGTGGGATGTAGAGATCATAAAAAAGATGAAACGAAAGATGAAATTGAATCAAATAAATAAATATAGACAGAGAAAAATTCATGATAGAAGATGATTAATTTTGTAAGAGGAATATCAAGACAGAAACAATTTCATGAAAAATCACTCCAAGAAATAGTAAAACATAACAACTGAAAAAGAAGGAATGTTCAGGTCTTCCCGACATCTTGCATATCTATGTTACATATTTTATTTGTAGTTTTATAATTCCTCCTCCCTGACTATTTGCAATATACAGTGTATTGAATGTGAAAAATAGTAAAATGGATTTTCATCTTGTAGTACTATTTTCATCATTGTGTCAATATTTTCCAACTCACCCAACATAGAAAACACATGAAATCGGTGTAACTAAATTGATGTGAATGTAAATGGAATGAAAAAAGTAAAGTTATGTGGCATAAAAAATCACAATAAGAAATTATATGTGTGACCCATTAATTGAAAACTAAAAATAAATAGAATCTATTATGTAGTTAACGTTGTTATAAATAAGTTTAAGAAAATACCTAAATCGTGATGAAGTAATATGTTTTTCAAGAAAAATATATTAAAATAATTCAAATTAGCGGTCACACTATTAACATGAAGAGATTACAGATTTTAGAAATAAATCATGTTATAGACACATTATAGATATATATTTTAGATATGATAAAAGATAATTATTAAAATATTACAGATTTTATACTGTTATTTGTATGAATTTTTCCACATATTTTTCAGATTTGAGACACATTATAACAAATAATTACCAGGTTTTGATCATCATTATTCATTATAACCATAAGAGACATTATATATTGTACACATCCATGAATGGGTTTCCATTAATATGCATTTTTGAAATCCATATATATCACATCATCATAGAATGTTGTCATAGCTGCAGAAACTGAAAGGAATTAACTGGACATGAATATTAATTTACAAGCAAAGGTCCTGAAGGTAAAATCCAAACAATACCAGACTACTTTGAATTCCCAGCACTACCAATAAAATATATCCACACTGTAGACCAAATTCATCCAAAGCTACAAAACTAAATGAAAAAATGACCTAAATTCATTGAAAAGATTATTATACCAGCCAACCTTGTCCAATGATGCCATAAAAATAACCATTCATCCACTACAGTAGCCAGAAAAAAATACAGGTCCTTGATCATGGGTTTCACTGAAAAAAAGATCCAATTAATTCATAATTGAATATAAAAATTAAGCATTCAGAGATGCATGCTCAAAGTTTAAGAGGAATGTTGTCCTTTCTAGAGAACACAGTTTAAGGCTCAATAAGATTATAGGCTATTATACTACTAATCCTATCATAATGAATGATCAAATAATATATGATGGAAATGAAAGTGGGAAAAAAGAAAATCCATAAGCTACAGTTACAGGCACAAAGTTGCAGAAATTCGTCATATTTTATGAAAAATTAATCTTACATTGCATCTATTCATACCCAATTGTATTCTCAACATTATCTAAAATTAAGAGGAAACCATATTTGTCTTATTTTCCACCTACACATACATAAATAACCATCAATGATAGTATATACATCGATCATTAAACACAAGTCTTATAAATGAGCCTCATAGAATCAGTTGAAAACATTTCAATGCATAGAAATGGTGCAACCAAAACCATCTTGAAAATAATGATGATACACATGGAAGGAAAGGTATCCCAAAAACAACACATCAAAAAATTATGATCCCTAGATTAAATAGGAAAAATAATATTCTGCATGTAAAGAATATCTCATCAAATGTTATAGATTGAAAATTCAAAGGATATTCTTTAGGGATTCTCGTATCAGTACATTATTAGTCGCACACAAGAAATATGAATAGAAAGAAAATAACTATTGATGATAACAATAAAAATCAAAAGAAAAAGCAAAATTCATCACAATGATCAAGCTAATGAAAAGGGTTATTTACAGAAGACCCAAAAAATAAATGGAATGAAACAAATATTCTATATAATGGGTATAGATAATGGATGTACTGGATATGATATATACAAATGTGTCACATTTTATTGGTAGAAGTAAATAATAAAGCATGATCAAATTCTAAAAAATAATAAGATAAAAAACAGAACAAAATGATCCACTGATACCTGAAAATGAAAACTCATTCATGCTTACATTCATCAATATGTCTTCCAGTTTGTGGTAAAAAGGTACCTGAAAATTTAAGTTCATTTATGCTCATAACAACTGCCACAAGAATATAGAAAAAGACTCAAGAATAGTGGAAAGTCATGATTGGAAATGTTAATGTAACATCCCAAGTAAGTAATGAATAATAGATATTTTTATCTATGTCTATTAATTATTAAGATAGTGTTTTAGAGGCTTAAAATGAAAATAAATACAATCTTATGCATGGAATACACTAATATTCTTAAAAGATTGTTTTACTGCCAAACCCTTTTTAAATCAAACTTTTGACAATTTTATAATATATATTTGTCAAAATAAACATATTCATTATGATTGGGACATTGAAATTTACATTGGATAAATTTTTGGTATTTTTCAGACAATGTTCATTTTTTAATGAATAGTGAAAAATACTGCATTTTACATAAAAACTGCTTTTTCATTTAATTTAATTATATGGTTAGATTATATTTTTAATTGGTTTTAAAGTTTAATCTGAATATATTTTTACCATTTAATCCAATGGTGGTCATTGCAATCAATTTCACTTTGAAATTGGACTTAAACTAGTGTCAATCTTTTGATACTTATTGTTTCATAAAAACACACTATTTGTCATGACAGCAGGAATTAATTATTAAATTAATTAATGTGACTTATATGATTTGAATTTTGTAAAATAGACATCATTTTTTAATTCGGAATATCAAATATAGCTTAGGGTGAAGTTTTGGTATTTTTCTGAAAAACTTCATTTTTTGATGAATAGTGAAACCACTAAGTGGTAGTTAAAGAAACCGAATTTTTCGTTTAAATGAAAATTTGTCACTTCTGTGATTTGATTTTCAAAAATCCAACATACATGGTTGTCATTAAGAAGTAAAATTTGGTTCAATGAGATTAAAATAATTTTTTGGTGAATAGTAACTTTTATGTTCTTAATCACGATTAGAGGTAATTAGTGTAGTTTAAGGTAAAAATAATGCTTTAATAAAATGAGATGAGCTTGACACATTTCCTACCCTAATTGGACGTGTAATGGCCGACCAAGACAATCCATGGGTCAACTTGGGGACCCCATGGAGCCACTTTGGTTGGGAAATGACATAAATAACTTTTTATTAAATGTTAAAGTAAAAATGACACAAACATGAGATGTTTTACTAAAAAAAAATTTATATGGGGTTATACAAGTCATATTTTTGACTATAAATATTCATTAGAAAGATAAAAATATTTCCTACATCATTATATTTTTTTATAATTTTTAGACATTAAATATATTAAATTATTTATGACATCATGATGATGCAGCGATTACCTCATTAATAAAGGATTTAAATAAAATGAAAATATAATGTAAAATATATGACCTAAACATGTCCGAAACCTATTGGATGGTTGGATTTCTAACCCTTATCACCTTACCCTCGAATTATATCAATGTGGGACCTTTTTAATCCGAAACTCATTTTAAAATAAAGTAACTTTTCTTTACTTTCCAAGAGTACCCCTCCTCTCCTCTTATAAAAGGCCCCCACCTCTACCACCTTACCCACACTTCAAAAGCCTTTGGCTCGACCAACCCCTGCCCATTTTGTCTCTCCACTTCCCTCTATTACTCCTTGAAGCCTCAAATTGGGCAGAAGTCTTCCCAAGGAAGCCTTTGAGCTCAAACCAAATGGAGTTACCCGATTTTAAGGTAATGACTTCACTTGAGTCCTTTTGTTTTATTTTGCTTCTCCAACCCCATAAACTCTTTTTATTAATTTATTTTGTAACAAATACAGTGTCATAAATATACTAGGATGTTGTTATAAGAAGTATTAGAGCTACACTTACACACACCTACATCTAATGGTTAAAGAACATACTGTTTCCGTGGATGGCGAATTTCGGCCTCCCGAAATGATGATTGTTCAACATTCTTTTAACACCTTCAAAGGTGGACATTAAGATGAAACTATATTTATATATGATATATAATGTGTTTATGTTTTCCTTAATCTTCTGTATTTTTCATTTTGGGCATACCTTTATGGTTTCCATTATGGGTAAACGCGATATCTTCATTTAAGGAAGTGCGGACTACCGCCCCCTCAAAGTGATTTGATTCGTTAATACCATATGTGGGATGTATAAAGGATAGATTTAATGATATTATATATGATATTATACTGGAATTATAATATACCTTTTTATCATTATTATTTCACTCCATTAAAGTATGAGATAGAAATGAAAGTAGCGTTCATGCGTACGTACGGCTTACCGTCTCCATGAACGGTGCATTTTATTTCTTATCCCCAAATGTAATGTACTATTATAAGAACATGTATATAATGTATATATATGATAAATGATACATCTAAATGATGAATATAATTCTGGAATTAAAATATACATACCTCTCATTTAGTTTTAATTCCATTAATATGACAAAGAAATGAATGTAGCGTTCATGCGTACGTACGGCTTACCGTCTCCATGAATGGTGCATTTCATTTCTTACCTCTAAATTATTATGTAATATTATAAATACATGTATATGTTGGATATATATGATATATATGATATCCAAATCAGGAATTTCATTCTGGATATAAAGAACCTTTGACCACACGAACAACATGTAATTGTAAGAAGTCCACTTTCGACTTAAGAACCAAATATCGACAAAATAATCAATATTAACTTAAATGATTACATAATGTTTATAACATGGTAATAAGTGATATAAAAGTAATAATGAACTTGAAAAAGGTTCTTAAGCAAGTATAAATTAACTCAACTTTATTATTCAGGACGTTAAAGAACGATCGAGTCAAGTCGGACCCGAGGTAAGGGACTTCGTCTCAATCTCCTTTCATTGAGGAATATTTCGTTTTATACACAACTATCTTTTATACGGTGTATAAACCCCTTTGAATTTTACTTTTATACAAAAGGAATATTTTTATACGAAGCGTTTTACTAAACAACAAAAATGAATGTTTCTTTTAACGTACGCGGTGACAACGACCTTTTCCGCCGCCGCGAGTATTATTTGGTCTTTGGCTTCCTCAACAAGATGTGATGTTTTTAAATGAAATAAATACCATATAATCTTTTATGTATTTTGGTATTGAAAATGGTTTTTATAATGGATTTGTTATGTCAATATATTTGAGTGATATATTGTGATCAAAGTATGGAAATGTTTTCTTTCCATTATGTTTGTTTTATGTCTTATGATTTTATAATGGTACTTGGACATTTGACGGGTGGTTACGTGATAAACCATATGACGGGTGGTGCTGTGAATACCAGGACGGGTGGTTACATTATAACCTCCAATGCATTAGGTATGTAAGTCAGCCGTATGGATATTCCATTAATTATGTATGGAAGTTGGCCGTATGGCTATTCCATTAAGTGATATGTGTGGAAGTCGACCGTATGGTTATTCCACTTAAGTATGTTTATGTCCCAAGTTACCTTTATATGTTATGTGATCTTTTTATGGGTTTTATAGTAATCTTTTGGTTACAAAAGGGTAAGTAATGATCTTTTATTCAGTGAAGAGTTTTTACTACTTCATAAAGGTGAAAAGTATTACTTTGATAAAGTATACATGGTTTACTTGTTGTTTTGATAAACTAACAGTTTCCATTCTTTGTGTATCCCTTACTGAGATCTTTATGCTCACCCCAAGTTTTTTTGAAATGTTTTTCACAGGACCTAATGTGGAATAGGGTCAAGGATGGGATCGAGGGAAAGTCATTCTATATAAAACTTGGAACTAGACATGTTTCTTTTTAAGAGTTTTTTTATTCTATGGAAACATAGTAGAAGTGTCTACTTTGTAATCTTTTGAGATGTAGTAGTTCTGTTCTAATTCTCTAAAACTCTAAACCTGAAAAGATCCTCAATGTGAATTATTCATTTAATTCAATATTAAGTAAGGTTTAAGGTCGGGGCCTTATAGTTGGTATCAAAGGTCGGTTTAGATAACTTTAGAAGTTAGAATTTTATTAAATGATTATGAAATTTTTTTTATATGGACAAATTGAAATGATATAGCATTTTAAGATTACCATGTTTCTTCATCTAAGACATGTTTGTTCAGAATGGTTTTTCATAGAGGAAACAGAACAGATTTTCTGGGAAGGCATACTAAGGGAAATGACCTTTCAAATCAGTATCCTGAGATGGTCAGAATCAGAACTAAACAGTTTGTTGCAGTGATGTCTCAGTTGACTCAGGTGAAAAATGTTGGTTGTTTTTATTGATGATATTTTGGTATTTTTTAAAAGTAAAGAAGATCATGAAAGACATTTAAGGGTTATATTGCAAACCTTAAAAGAAAAGAAACTATATGGAAAATTCAGAAAGTGTGAGTTTTTCTTACAACAAATTTCTTTCCTGGGTCACATTGTTTCAAAAGATGTCATAATTGTTGATCCTGTTAAAAAAAAGTTGTTTAAGAATGGCCAAGACCCACAAATGTAACTGAGATCTGTAGTTTTCTTGGTTTGGCAGGTTACTACTGAAGGTTTGTTGAAAAAAATTTCACGGTTATCTAGTCCAATGACTAAGCTAACTCGTAAGGGTGTTAAGTTCATCTGGACAAAAGAATGTGATGATTGTTTTCTGGAGTTGAAAAGAAGATTGGTGAATGCTCCAGTTTTGGAACTTCCTTCCAGGAATGGTGAGTTTGTTATATACAGTGATGCTTCGTTGAAGGGACTTGGTTGTGTCCTTATGCAAAATGATCAGGTAATTGCTTATGCTTCACGTCAGTTGAAAACTCATGAGGTAAATTACCCTACACATGATTTGGAATTATCTGATGTTTTTTTTGCTTTAAAAATTTAGAGGCATCATTTTTATGGAGTAAAGTGTGAAATATATACTGATCACAAAAGTTTAAATTATATATTCACTCAGAAATAATTGAACATGAGACAGAGGAGATGGCTGTAATTAATCAAGTATTATGATTGTACAATTCACTACCATCCGGGAAAAGCAAATAAAGTGGCCGATGCTTTGAGTTGAAAAAAGTAATGCTTCATTAACCATGCTACGTTTGGAACGAGATCCTTTGGTTTTAGATTTGATGAACTTTGGCATAGAGGTTGTTGGTGCAGGAAGTTCTTCTGTTTTGTTTCAGGTATCAGTGAGATCATCCCTATCAGACAGAATTAAGCAAGCACAGAGGGAAGACAGTGAGTTGCAGAAAAAGGTAGAGCTGGTTCAGAAGGGTAAGTTGCCTGAATTCAACATTGATAATGATTGTGTTTTGAGGTTTGGGAAGAGATTATGTGTGCCTTGTGATTCACAGTTGAAGAATGAGTTTTTATGTGAGGCTCATAGTTCCCTGTTTTCAGTTCATCCTGGAAGTACTAAGATGTACAGAGATCTGCGGGAGTATTACTGGTGGGATGGAATGAAAAGGGATATTGCTGATTTTACTGTAAAGTGTTTGACTTGTCAGCAGGTTAAAGAAGAGTGATAGTTACTGAAAGGGGTGCTTTAGCCTTTACCAGTTCCAGAGTGGAAATGGGAAAACATATCCATGGACTTTGTTGTGGGATTACCGAGGACATCTCAAGGTAATAATGCAATCTGGGTTATTGTTGATCGCTTGACTAAATCTGCTCATTTCCTTGCTATATGAGATACTTTTTCACTAGATCAACTTTCCCGTTTGTATCTTAAAGAGATAGTCAGGTTACATGGAGTTCCTCTCTCAATTGTGTCTAATCGTGATCCCAGGTTTACTTCTAACTTTTGGAAAGGCCTTCAGAAGTCGTTGGGTACTGAATTAAATTTTAGTGCAACTTTTCATCCTCAATCAGATGGGCAGTCAGAACAAACAATTCAGACCTTGGAGGATATGCTACAAGCTTGTTCGATGTATTATCAGGGAAGTTGGGATCAACATCTTTCTTTGGTTGAGTTTTCTTATAATAATAGTTTTCATTCCAGTATACAGATGGCACCATTTGAGGCATTATATGGGAAGCGGTGTCGAACTCCATCATTTTGGGATGAAGTGGGTGAAAGGAAGCTGATGGGACTAGAATTGGTAGAAGAGATGGCAGAAAAAGTTCATTTTATTCAGAATCACATGAGAACAGCTCAGAGCAGGCAGAAGAGTTATGCGGATAACTGGAGGAAGGATCTATCTTTCAAGGTAGGTGATCATGTTTTTCTCAAGGTTTCTCCTTGGAAAAGTGTGATGAGATTTGGTAAGAAAGGAAAGTTGAGTCCAAGGTTTATTGGACCATATGAAATTCTGGAGAAAGTTGGATCAGTTGCTTACCGAGTGTCTATACCTCCGAGTTTATCTCAGGTACACAATGTTTTTCATGTTTCGATGTTGAGGAAGTATATGCTAGATCCATCTCATGTTTTGAGTCCAGAGGTAGTTCAGCTGGAAGAGAACCTATCTTATGAGGAAAAACCGGTCCAGATTCTTGACCCCAGGGAGCAAGTGTTAAGGAATAAGGTGATTAATCAGGTAAAGGTTTTGTGGAAAAACCACATGATGGAAGAGGTAACATGGGAATCTGAAAATGCAATGAGGGATAAGTACCCCCATTTATTCGATAAGTAAATAAATTGTGGGGACGCAATTTTCTAAAGGGGGGAAGGATGTAACATCCCAAGTAAGTAATGAATAATAGATATTTTTATCTATGTCTATTAATGATTAAGATAGTGTTTTAGAGGCTTAAAATGAAAATAAATACAATCTTATGCATGGAATACACTAATATTCTTAAAAGATTATTTTACTGCCAAACCCTTTTTAAATAAAACTTTTGACAATTTTATAATCGATATTTGTAAAAATAAAAATATTCATTATTATTGTGACATTGAAATTTACATTGGATAAATTTTTGGTATTTTTCTGACAATGTTCATTTTTTAATGAATAGTGAAAAATGCTGCATTTTACATCAAAAATGCTTTTTCATTTAATTTAATTATATGGTTAGATTATCTTTTTAATTGGTCTTAAAGTTTAATATGAATATATTTTTACCATTTAATCCAATGGTGGTCATTGGAATCAATTTCACTTTGAAATTGGACTTAAACTAGTGTCAATCTTTTGATACTTATTGTTTCATAAAAACACGTTATTTGTCATGACAGTGGGAATTAATTATTAAATTAATTAATGTGACTTATATGATTTGAATTTTGTAAAATATACATCATTTTTGAATTTGGAATATCAAATATATCTTAGGGTGAAGTTTTGGTATTTTTCTAAAAAACTTCAATTTTTGATGAATAGTGAAACCACTAAGTGGTAGTTAAAGAAACTGAATTTTTCGTTTAAATGAAAATTTTTCACTTCTTTGATTTGATTTTCAAAAATCCAACATACATGGTTGTCATTAAGAAGTAAAATTTGGTTCAATGAGATTAAAATAATTTTTTGGTGAATAGTAACTTTTATGTTCTTAATCGTGATTAGAGGTAATTAGTGTAGTTTAAGGTAAAAATAATGCTTCAATAAAATGAGATGAGCTTGAAACATGTCCTATCCTCATTGGATGTGTCATGGACGACCAAGAAAATCCATGGGTCAACTTGGGGACACCATGGAGCCACTTTGGTTGGGAAATGACATAAATAACTTTTTATTAAATGTTAAAGTAAAAATGACACAAACATGAGATGTTTTACTAAAAAAAAAATTACATGGGGTTATACAAGCCATATTTTTTACTATAAATATTCATTAGAAAGCTGAAAATATTTCCTACATCATGATATTTTTTTATAATTTTTAGACATTAAATATATTAAATTATTTATGACATCATGATGATGCAGCGATTACCTCATTAATAAAGGATTTAAATAAAATGAAAATATAATGTAAAATCTATGACCTACACATGTACAAAACCTATTGGATGGGTGGATTTCTAACCCTTATCACCTTACCCTCGAATTATATCAATGTGGGACCTTTTGAATCCGAAACTCATTTTAAAATAAAGTAACTTTTCTTTACTTTCCAAGAGTATCCCTCCTCTCCTCTTATAAAAGGCCCCCACCTCTACCACCTTACCCACACTTCAAAAGCCTTTGGCTCGGCCAACCCCTACCCATTTTGTCTCTCCACTTCCTTCTCTTACTCCTTGAAGCCTCACATTGGGCAGAAGTCTTCCCAAGTAAGCCTTTGAGCTCAAACCAAAGGGAGTTACCCGATTTTAAGGTAATGACTTCACTTGAGTCCTTTTGTTTTATTTTGCTTCTCCAACCCCCTAAACTCTTTTTATTAATTTCTTTTTTAACAACTACAGTGTCATAAATATACTAGGATTTTGTTATAATAAGGATTCGAGCTACACTTACACACACCTACATCTAATGGTTAAAGAACATACTGTTTCCGTGGATGGTGAATTTCGGCCTCCCGAAACGATGATTGTTCAACATTATTTTAACACCTTCAAAGGTGGCCATTAAGATGACACTAAATTTATATATGATATATAATATGTTTATTTTTTCCTTAAGCTTATGTATTTTTCATTTTGGTCATACCTTTATGGTTTCCATTATTGGTAAACGCGATATCTTCATTTAAGGAAGTGCGGACTATCGCCCCCTCAAAGTGATTTGATTCGTTAATACCATATGTGGGATGTATAAAGGATGGATTTAATGATATTATATATGATATTATACTGGAATTATAATATACCTTTTTATCATTATTATTTCAATCCATTAAAGTATGATATAGAAATGAAAGTAGTGTTCATGCGTACGTACGGCTTACCGTCTCCATGAACGGTGCATTTCATTTCTTATCCCCAAATATAATGTAATATTATAAGAACATGTATATAATGGATATATATGATAAATGATACATCTAAATGATGAATATAATTTTGGAATTAAAATATACATACCTCTCATTTAGTTTTAATTCCATTAATATGACAAAGAAATGAAAGTATCGTTCATGCGTACGTACGGCTTACCGTCTCCATGAACGGTGCATTTTATTTCTTACCTCTAAATGATTATGTAATATTATAAATACATGTATATGCTGGATATATATGATATATATGATATCCAAATCAGGAATGTCATTCTGGATATAAAGAACCTTTGACCACACGAACAACATGTAATTGTAAGAAGTCCACTTTCGACTTAAGAACCAAATATCGACAAAACAATCATTATTAACTTAAATGATTACATAATGTTTATAACATGGTAATAAGTGATATAAAAGTAATAATGAACTTGAAAAAGGTTCTTAAGAAAGTAGAAATTAACTCAAGTTTATTATTCAGGACGTTAAAGAACAATCGAGTCAAGTCGGACCCGAGGTAAGGGACTTCGTCTCAATCTCCTTTCATTGAGGCATATTTCGTTTTATACACAACTATCTTTTATACGGTGTATAAAACCCTTTGACTTTTACTTTTATACAAAAGGAATATTTTTCTATGAAGCGTTTTACTAAACGATAAAAAGGAATGTTTCTTTTAATGTACGCGGTGACAACGACCTTTTCCGCCGCCACGAGTATTATTTGGTCTTTGGCTTCCTCAACAATACGTGATGTTTTTAAATGAAATAAATACCATATAATCTTTTATGTATTTTGGTATTGAAAATGGTTTTTATAATGGATTTGTTATGTCAATATATTTGAGTGATATATTGTGATCAAAGTGTGGAAATTTTTTATTTCCATTATGTTTGTTTTATGTCTTATGATTTTATAATGGTACTTGGACATTTGACGGGTGGTTACGTGATAAACCATATGACGGGTGGTGCCGTGAATACCAGGACGGGTGGTTACGTTATAACCTCCAATGCATTGGGTATGGAAGTCGGCCGTATGGGTATTCCATTAAGTATGTATGGAATTTGGCCGTATGGCTATTCCATTAAGTGATATGTGTGGAAGTCGACCGTATGGTTATTCCACTTAAGTATGTTTATGTCCCAAGTTACCTTTATATGTTATGTGATCTTTTTATGGGTTTTATGGTAATATTTTGGTTAAAAAGGGTAAGTAATGATCTTTTATTCAGTGAAGAGTTTTTACTACTTCATAAAGGTGAAAAGTATTACTTTGATAAAGTATACATGGTTTACTTGTTGTTTTGATAAACTAACAGTTTCCATTCTTTGTGTATCCCTTACTGAGCTCTTTATGCTCACCCCAAGTTTTTTTGAAATGTTTTTCACAGGACCTAATGTGGAATAGGATCAAGGATGGGATCAAGGGAAAGTCATGCTATATAAAACTTGGAACTAGACATGTTTCTTTTTAAGGGTTTTTTTATTCTATGGAAACATAGTAGAAGTGTCTACTTTGTAATCTTTTGAGATGTAGTAGTTATGTTCTAATTCTCTAAAACTCTAAACCTAAAAAGATCATGAATGTGAATTATTCATTTAATTCAATATTAAGTAAGGTTTAAGGCCAGGGCCTTATAGTTAATACCTGACAAATGTGTTGTTTTGAGAATTCTTGATCGTTATCCTTAATATCACTGGATAATGGAAAGTAAAGGTAGACCGACTTACCTGTACTGAAACTAATCAGTGATTATGAAGACAAGGTATGACAAAAATAGTTTAAACTACCGAAAAACCTGTGTTGAACATAACCAAAACACATCTCAGATGGTTCCTATGAACAGAAATGTCCCTGGAAGACATGATATCCCATGAAAATAAGTAGAGATGCCCGGATTTGAAGAAGAGGGATATCCTAACTCTAATACCGAATCTTAAAAAATAGGGAATTGGAGCCAGCCAAAGGTTTTACATGGATCCGTAGGACTACTAAAGATATATATGTTCCCTTTTTTTCCTGCAACAAACCTAAAACCACAGTCCAACAATCTGTCAAAAACCTGTTGATTTGCAATGAACAGATGAAAAATGTTAAAAATTGTAGATTACTATCATATCATTTCTAACAATTTAGTGATACAGAAAATTGATTGTCTTGGATTTTCATATTGGATTCATTCACATCCATTCACACATTACCATAAAGTTACCATGTAATTAACATATTTCCAGACATGAACTACTATTCAATAGTTACAATTGAAATTTTATTTGGAAACAAATTAATAAAAATAGAATACATGTTTTCACTTCAATGCACAAATAATAATATTTGATACCTACTCATAAGAACAGGACACGAATAAAGATTTATCTTTGGATTAAGGATGCACCTCGTGGCTGTAAATTCAACTACAAGGAGACAAGACACATGACACATAGTAGGCAGTAATAATCAAATCCTAGAAAGGCCCGAGACAGGAACATGGATTATGGAAGTAAAGAAAACATAGGATTGAAAATCTTCCCATGGATCATATTTAAGGGAAAGGGATGATTTATAAGGTAAAACGTAAAACCTTTTTTATACTAACAGACAACCTACATTTTTAAGCACAAAAAAACATTATATAATAATTTTGGGTAGCATCTAGATAAAAACTCATTCCAAAAAACAAAAAATAATAAATCAGGTGGTAAAATTCAATGATTCCACTACATGTAAACAAACAATTGTTATAAGGGTGCATACCTCTAGAAAGTATGTATGTTCCATGATTTCTTCAGGAATGAAAGCCCGAGGATTTTAAAATACTATGATAGTTCATAAGTTTCAACAAATATCAAGCTCTGGGAGGATGAACACATGTATATAGGATAGTTCACGAATCCCAATGGATGACAAGTTGCAGCTGGGAGGCTTACCACTTGCATCTATCTTCTCCTTCTACCTTAAAAATTCATAGGATTGTTGTCACCTTATCTTTGCCTGCAACCATGCCATGACGATCTATAATCATAGTGAATCTAAGTTTCATTACAAGCTATATAAAAATGGTGACATATGGCATGACAATCTTGAATCATATTAAAGATCTGTTTCATTGCAAGCTACATACGAATGGTGACATGAATGCCTTAATAAAAAATTAGCTCAACTTAGACATGAGAGATCAAGTTAAAAACCTCATATGTTTATAATTTTATTTCCATCAATGATCATATTTGGAAAAAAAATAAACTTCTTGAGATTTTAGGGAAAAAAATCCCTTCAAATATACCTATATTGGAATATTATGGATATCCAAATATCTTACACATTGTTGTTAGGGTGCATGATAATTTCAATAGAGGACCTTATTATCACCAAAACTCTTGGGGTAAGTGGTATACCTTGGATCTCCAAGAAACCCAGTTAGGTTTCATGAGAATTTCAACAGAGAACAATGTTTTGTATTGAAAATTTGAACTATTATAAATGAAAACACACATGTATCCTAAAAAAATACTACATGCAAGAACCAAAAATCAAATATTACTTGAGAGAACAATGTTTTGTATTAAAAAGTTGAACTATTATAAATTAGAGCTTTGATATTTTCATCACCTGTAGCACCCTCTCCCTCTCTGCATTGAACTGTAAAAGGTTTACGGAAGAAAGACGGTGATACAATGATATCTAGTACAACATTTTAGGAATACTATAGAATTCATCTCATAATAAAGTTATTATAATTGAAACCATAAAACTATGATTAAATTTATATTTTTTGTTTGGAAAATTAAATGGAAACAAAATAATATGCTAATGTCACTCTGATCAAAACAAAAAACTGAAGTGAAGTTCACAAAAATTCCCATTACCAAGAATGGATGTTCCCCCTTGCTTGTGGGTTTCACGCCAACATTCCTGCTTTAGAACCAACAGCAGCCACGTCCACCGATGGTGAAACTGTAAATTACATTCCATTGATTTTACCAATCAACACGTTCACTTGGTTAAAGGCTAAAAAGTTCTCCAACCCAATCTGTTGAGTAATCATGAGTAATCATGAGTAATCATAATTAATCGTGCTTCTAAAAGGTGATGATTGATATAAACAATAAACATCTCATTTAATAAAAAACAACAATCAATACAAAAAAAATAATCAAATGAATTTCACTCGATAAAAATAATTCATTTCATAATAAACAATAAAAATGATTAATTATAGATTTGCATCAATTTGTAACAATAATTAATTTTTTTATCTAATTCAAAACAAAACATACAGCTAAGATATTAAAAACAAAAAATGGTGTTGTATAATCTACCTATATGCTGGAAAATGATAACAAACACACCCATATAACTAATTTGAAACAAAAAAACACTATTTCAACTTCCAGTTTACATATATTTTGAATTCATTGGATTTTCTAACATTGGAGTGTGTTTGTTAACATATGGTTCTGTTTGTTTGCATGCCCCATGTTTGCACAGAATTTCCTATACAGAATTAAAAATTTAAGTGAAATGGTTTTTGAAAATCTGTCTATATGCTGGAAAATGATAAAGAAACACCCATATAGGTAATATACAACAAAAAAACAAAATATTTTAACTACCAGTTTACCTATATATTTCATTGATTAGATTTTCTAACATTGGGGTGATTCTGTTAACATGAGGTTCTATTTGGTTTCATGTGATATGTTTTCTTCCTCTCTTATTCCTTTTTCTTCTTGATTTTGAAATGAACTAGGGAGATTTTTGATGGATTGGAGTTTTGGTATCCATTAAGCTTTGACAAAATCATCTTCAACATTTTGGATGACTATGGAAGATCAGGAAGGATGGTGCTAAGTATGTGTGTGTCATTGAAGTGATTAACAATGCTGAGTCACCCCTCTTATGATGTATTTTCATTTTAAATCCATTAAGGAATTTTCTGGATAAGATGTTAGGATCTGATTTGGGGGTTTTTTAGGATTGAATATCCTGGGATCGTCATATGAAGGAGATGGGACTAACACATGAGGTTATGATTCTTAACAGTATAGGTCACCTTGTGAATAAATAATCATTTTATGATTATAGACTATTTACTACAAGTTTGAATCTTATCCACCTAAAGAAGATTATTTATGTACTATGAACCATGTAAAAGGATATGACAAGGTTGAATTATTATTATTATTTTCTCAAGAGTGATTATAGCATGTCATGAGGTTTAATACGATGTGAATCCCATTATAGCAGTGTATCACCAATTACTCATGAATTGAACATAGTGATATAGTTCATCATTTCTTTAGTCTTATTCCACTCAAATTCTTCATATGAATCATGAAATCCTTGTTGAATATATGTTATCCTTTTCATGATCTTTCTAAACCTTGATTGTTTTGAAATTTGATTGTTACTGATGCCAAAACCAATATGACATGCAGTGAATTCTTCATTCATATGACACAATTATAACTTATTCACTTGTAATTTTATTTCATGCAATGAGATTCCTAAAAAAGTTCTTACCAGAAAATTATCCAGGGAACAAATCCAAATCCTGGGGTGGACCAATTAAAATTTTCTGTTGGAGTTCCAACTGCTTTGGCACCACTAGTTCAGCTTCCTGGCCCCATGTTGAGAAATATATTTGTAGTACCATCTTTACCACAAGAAGATATAACAAGAAGAAATGGTGAGGAATTACTTCATTAAAATAGTAACAAAAAGATCTAGGTCGGCTATAAACATCATAGAAGAAACATTAATGGCTAGCAACATACCATGGAAGCATAGGACTCTGATTTTCCTTGACGCGCAGACTTCATAAGGCCTCTGGAAGAATTTACAAAAGGTAAAATAGCTTCCCATAAATCAAAAACAAAAAATGTCAATATGAAAACTCAGGATTTGGTCCGCCCTTCCCTCTTCAAGCCAAATTTCTCAGTTTCCCACAACGAAAAAATGAAAAGGGAAAGCCAAGAAGTTAATAAAACAATACAGCAATAAAAACCCATGATCTATGCAATGAAATTCAACATTAACTAAAACTAAATATAGTTGAGAAGATAATTACACATCAATCACATAGTCCATGGCCTCTGTCGATGTCCCGTGTTCATCCTGCAGGTATATTATCCATCTTTTGTAATTTATTAGGAAAGTAAGTTATTAAATTCCATGGAAAACAGGTGATATGAATTGTAAAGACCCATATACATATTGAGAGATGCAAATATGAACATGAAATTGATTATGATTTTCACCTCTCAGCAGCATCAACTGCCAATCTACATGCCACGCTATAAACTTTGTTTGATTGAGTCATCTCCATTCCTTCAGAAAATTTCAGTATACTGATAATAAACTCGTCAGCCTCCTATATTTTCTCAGCTATTAAGAAGAAAAAACTATCATACACAAAAAAGTGATCACACAAACAACCAGGTTTACAGAAATGAATTTCATAAATCATGTGCGTTACTGATGGCAGTGTTAAACAAAGTTTTCCACAGCATAAGCATTTTCAGAGAGAGGCAGATAAATTTACCTATTGTTCTGAAATCTCAACCAAACTGATTGAAAAAATACCTTCAAAGTGGGATGGAGTCGGAGAAGGAGGTAGAGAAAATGGAGCGGGCGGAGAGGACAGAGGAGCCAGAGGCGGAGGTGGAGCAGACGGAGCAGATGGAGCAGACGGAGCAGGTGGAGAGGATGGAGGAGAACCCGATGGAAGCGGAGGGTGAGACATAGGCGGAGAAGGTAGAGGTGGTGGACCCAGATCTGGAGCAGGTGTAGATGGAGGACCTGAATGAGTAATAGGTTATCGAGGTGGGAGAGGTAGCAGAAGGGGTAGGTGGAAACCATAGGAGGTATGGAGGTATGCGGGAGGAGAGGCACACAACGGGAACCATATGTGAGGAGGTGGATTGCAAGAGCAGAAAAGCAATGGAACCCTAGGCGAGGAAGATCATGAAGAATTTACGGGAGAAGAACCCGCGTGGGAACAGCCGCTGGTATGCGAGATGGGTGACGGTTTTAGAGGGAGGTGGAGGTTTTTTAGGCGGCATGGAATCTTTTTTGGGTGAAACGTTAGCAGAAAAAATCCTAATTTAGAATATATATAGATTATAAATTGTTAATAAATAGTTAAGTATGCTTTAGTTTATTAGATAAACTACTTATTATAAGTTTTCACACTATACAAGGCATGAAAATATAAGATTTAGTTTTTTTACCTTAACCTTGGATTGTAATCAATGTTATGACCTTGGATTGTAACCAAGGTTATGAACATGAAATGTAATCAAGGTTATAACCTTGGATTTTAATCAAGGTTATGAACTTGGATTTAGTTTTTGAATGTAGTTTTAAATATTAGGTGAAAGATTTATGATGAATTGAATTCTATCTTGATAAATTCTCCCCAGAAGGAGGGGCTTGGGGTGACACTTCCCATGGCTAGGAGGCTATGAATTATTCTAGAAAGTTTGGGGTTAGATATATGTCACTTTGGGCTTACTCATATGGATATTTTCAATAATTAAAAACCTTTATATGAAGATTTTATATACCTTATTAATGATATGTATTTGGATATTTGTAGATATTTTTGGATTATATTTTTAGGTTATTAAAACAAACTATGGATTGGGTAAAGATTTACACATCAATATGGATTGAACATACTGGTTTGGTGGGTGGAGTGGGATTCCAAAACTAAATTGTTAGAATCATGCATACATAAAGGGGGAAATGAGATAATATGGTAAGATTAAATCCCATTAAAAATATTAATTCTTATATTCCTTCTAAATATAAACTTTTTAAGACCCCAATCATCCAACCAGGAGGGTCAAGCTAAAGTTGGGTGCTCATGGATTATCTTATGTTAATCAATAAAGTAATGAGTTGACCATAACATTTAGGTGCCTTATTCTTGGAATTTTATTTGGGTTTCACTTATCTAGGAAACCATAATAATTATGATACCATAAAAATATAATTGTAATTATCCACATGATGTATTGGATACGGAGTTGTCTGGTTTACTATCCATGATTCATAAATGATATGATTTAGAAGTGTTGTCTACTAGATATAGTCATGGATTATTTACATGATTAACCAATTTATGTTATGATGAAATATGGATCTTGGACTAATAATGGATATGATTTATTCTAAAGGGGTTTTCATTTTAGTGGGATATTATTTAATTAAAGTCCTTATTAAATGGTAAGGAAGTATCATACTCAACTGATAAAATCTTTTTTTGTGGATATTATCATCATCTTCATTAAAATTAACTTTGATATTGATCCTTAGGAAGGAGAAGCTTAAATTAAGAAACTCCATAGATGGGTAACTTAAGAATAATTCTTAAGTATAAGGATTAATTCTATGTTTTAAAGAATATTCTTCATGAATAACTAAGAATTGAAATGTTCAATAGGTGAATATAATTACTTATAAATCATATTATTATTGACTAAAGGTTTTAAGGGAATAAGATTCAAAATAACCTAATGAATTTTTTTATCCATTCATATAAATTATATAATTAAGTATAAAAATTAATTGGTGAGATAAGAGGTTCCCTTAAATTCTATTATAGTTAAGGAATTCATCATATTTTCATGTATAGAATTTTTCCAAAATTTTGAATGAATTCAAGAATATTTAACCTAAAATTGTCAAGAATTTTGAATATGTGAAATAACATGTGGTGTCTAATTTATAGTTCTATGTTGATAGAATAAGTGGGTAAAATTACTAACCAGAATAAAAAAAATTAGAGTGTTAAACAAAGTTTCTTCAAGTATCCAATTAAAGGCATAGAAACATGAGGGTGATATTAGAAAGGAGGAGGGATAATTCCATGAGATGGAATTTTTTTTATACCTAAATAAGTTTTTAAACTCCATTTAATGTCCATATTAGGTATCAGTCTTATAGAATATGATTCTTTGGTGTTTAAGGGTACATAATACCAATTTTATATTTTACAAGTGTTGTAAATATATGATTGTTTGAAATCAAGGGAAGAATTGATAGTTCTTGTAGTTTTTATTCAAGTGAAAAAGTAAGAGTTTATATGCTAAGTATTTTAATATAAAAGAATTTATCAAGCTCATAAGAATATAAGAAAAGAATTTGTATCTTTATCTCATTTCTATTACACTATAATAGAATTTTAACATTAATATAGTTTTCATGAACAAAATGAGATGATTAATTATATACACTTGGTTTATGATTCTTTGAATTTAATAACATGTATTTAAAAAGTAGATAGGTTTAAAAAAATATCTAATAAAATTTTTATCCATATATTTGTTAAAATATGAGGGAATATGTTTGTGTCAGCAATCAATGGCACATTTTGATAAATTCCCTTCTTTTCATAAATTAATTCTCCAAATACATATAATGCTATATATGGTATGGAAGAAAATTTTAATTGTTAAATATTCCTACTAAAAGTAAATAATATTTATTTCCTTACACAAAGTATTTTTTTTATCTTATCATGATATTTTGAATAGAATATAGTTTCAAAGAGCCTAGTAGGAGTATGTTTGAACTTAGATATTATCCAAGTTAACAAATAAATGATTATACAATTCTAAAGTTAAAGTAGGTTTCATTTAATATCCTAAAGAGTTTAGTATTTTGTGACTGTAAAGGAAAATGTAAAAGTTATATTTAGTTATTGTAATAAATTGAATATCACTATTTTCTAAAGGATTGTTATAGTTAAAGTAAATATCACATTATTTTAAAGTATATTAGGATATGCTAGTAAATAATAATGTAAATAGTTACATTTTTTAAAGAAAATAAATTATGGAAATGGTTCTAAAGGATGATGATTTTAAACATAGAAATATTTCTAAGTTGACAATAGAGGTTTAAATTGTAACATTTGATGATGTGAGGTTTGTAAGTTTGAATATGTTCAAGGAGTTGAACATTAGGAATATGATTCTTAAATCTCTCCATTATTTAAACAAACCTTCTTCATAGATATTATAGGTTCTAGGCACAGCGGAAGTGTGTGATGGGCGGTTCCCAACTTTTCTTTTTTCTATAATTTATAATCAATCCAAGATATATGCAATGATGAATGATATAATCTAAGGAATTGAATCAAATAAATAGAAAAGGGATAATTATTTTAGAACCTAAGATATAATATTATCACATATTGTATATAATTAATTAAATTAGATAAATAATTTCCTCTAAGTAATTCTTTCTTCATTGATGATTCCAATAACAGATCTACGGTGCACCATATTTTAATTGTAGAAACTAAGTGTAGATTTCCTCTATCGGTGATCCACACATGTTCTATGAATATCCAGACATCACTGAAGGAGTCTCCTAGTGCTAGAATGCAAGATATTTGTGTTTGCATCGTCTACCTTAATCACCTTGAGAATCGCTTCCAAAGTGTTCTACTTGATTTAGTAGAGGAGGGTTTCTCACCATTATTGGGAGAATTATTGGAGAAGGGGGATCTCTAGGATTGAGAGGATTCTCCAAGAATCGTTGTGCACAATTGAATTGGATAATGAGAAAAAATGAAATAATTAGGTATTTATATTGCGAGGGTTAAAATAAAATAATTGAACAAGGGCCCTTATTTATTTTATTTAATCCTATAAAAACCTCATGTTAAATAATATTATTATTATTATTATTTCTCGACATGTGCTTAAATTGAAAATTATAATTAAATATTATTTAATTAAATAATATTCAATATTATTATTTCTCACCAGACCATTAAACTCAGTCTTTCATTCCTCCACAATATTTACTAGGCCTTGAATTATGTCTATTTATTCATTAAATAAATATTAATTTGTTATTTTCTAATAAATAAATAAATATTATATTCACTAAATAGAAAATAAATATTTATTGAATATTACACTCACAATATATTCTCTCGAATAACTAGTGATGGAATAAATATGATCAATCATACATGAATAATTATTAAACCAAGTTCGGGTATAATATTTATTAAATTTTTTAAATAATAAATAATAATATATTATTTAACTGAGATTTTGGATACAGTTAGTGTGTGACCCTCTAGGCCTCTTTCATAGTGGCATTAGGTGAAACAGCCTAAAGTTCAAGGTTAGAATCTAGAAACACGCCAAGGCACCCATAGAGAAAGAAGTTAATGTCGCAATGACATGACACCTCATACAGACACTTACTATGTAATATAATTCCTTTATCACAATATCTCTAATCGAGCAGGTTTCATGTTAGTGCCATCAACCTATGTGCTTGATATCTCTTTCTTTGAATTTCTAGAAATAAAACTTGCCTATAGAATACCATGGCCATGGATTTATTTAGGCTATATCATTTATATAAATGGTCTTAAGATATTAAATTCCATTAATGAATATAATGGATAAATTATTTCTCTCATTATTAATTAATGTAATATTACTTGTGACGCACCCAACATATCTTACCTCTCCGTGAATATATGTCATCACAATTTTTATCAGTACATCAAAGTACAAAACTCATAATATCCATTAATAATAATCTTAAAGTCTAAGGACCAATACACACACCCACATATAGGAACATCCAATGACAAGTATAAATGTGGATTTCCTACTAACGGGTCTAGTTCTCATAATATCCTACTGGATAATACCAAGGGTGAACACCATGAGAAGGTGCCTCAAATTCCTATGATTCTCCACCCCTGATAACCTGTATCCTTTTTGTCTCTCAAATGATATCATACAGCTATAGAAAATATATTAAAGAATAGTGTTGTAGCACTTTTGGGTTCTCATCATAATGGGGAACTTCTATGAACTTTTAGTGTGATAGTTACTCTTAGGACATTATCACATACTATGTCACAAAAAAAACAATCATGATGTGATATGTAGTTTATTAATATTCTAAAAAATTAATACATGTTTATAATAAATTAAATCGAAGTTGGTTGTAGGGAACCAACTCCAAAAGACTCATACTTGCACTAGATTCGACTGCTAACAACCTTTAGTTCGCTAGCTCTCACATGATACTCATGTTTATACTAAGATAGGCCTTTAGTCATGGGGTCCTATGCGTTCTCTTCTATGGGTACTCTTCTCACTGAAAATTTACCCCTATGATAGAAATCCCTCAAGAGGTGATACTCTTATAGTATATGCTTTATCTTTTTGTGTGACCATGGATCTTTTTCAAGATCCACTGCTATAGTATTATCAAAATAAAATGTGATACGGTCTTTACTATTAAGTACCACATCAAGCTTCTAGAAAAAGTTATGAATCCAAATTTCTTCATTGGCTGCATTATAAGCTGCATACTTAGACTCCGCTATAGAATCAGTGATAATTGGATTCTTTGAACTCTAAAAACTCGTATCTCATCTATTGAGATAGAAAACATATATTTATTGTTACTTCATATCATTTTGATCTGTCTAAAAACTAGCATCATTATAACCCCTGATGACTAGATCCTCATCTCCTCCATACACCAAGAACATATCCTTATTTCTTCTCAGATACTTAAGGATAGACTTAACAGTTGTACAATGTTTTTCTCCTAGATATTCTTGATATCTTCCTACCATGATCAGTGTATAGGAAACATCGAGTCTAGTACATAACATGGAATACATGATTAATCATATCACTATGGCATATGGGATCTTACTCATTCTATCTTTCTCTTATTATGTCTGGGGATACATTTTATTTGAAAAATATAAACCATGTGACACTGGAACCAATCCCATCTTGGATTGTTCCATACTAAATATATTTAGTATCTAGTCAATATATGAACTTTTAATTATTCCAATCAACCTCTTGGATCTATCAAAAATGATCTTGATCCCTAGAATATAGGCAAATTCACTTAAGTCTTTCATGAAGAAGTACTTGTTCAATCGGTACTTAATATATTGTAACACTGGTACGTCATTTCTAATAAGTAATATGTCATCAATATATACTACTAGGATAACGACCACATTCCCATTAAACATTTTGTAAACACAAAACTCACATTCTTTTTTAATGAAACCAAATTATTTTATGGCCTCATCAAGTCGAATGTTCCATGACCTTGATGCTTTCTTCAATCCATAAATGGATCTCTGCAACTTTCAAATCTTTTTGGAATCACCTGGAGTATTAAACCCTTCTAGTTTTGTTATATAGAAATCTTATTGAATATTCTCGTTAAGGAATATGGTTTTGACATCCATCTTCCAAATCTCATAGTCATGGTAAGTTTCTATATCAAGTACAATTCTGATGGATTTAAACATGGAAACTGGTGAATATTTTTCATCATAGTCAATTACTTGACATTGTTTAAAACCTTTATCCAATTTCCTTACTTTATAGGTACTTACTTTACCTTCCATGACCAATTTCCTCTTTAATACCCATTTTAATCCAACCAGATTTACATCAAATGGTGCATCAACTAGAACCCAAAATTGGTTCTGATACATGGAATCCATCATAGAATTCATAGATTCTATCTATATTGTAGTTTCTAAGATCTCTAGTTCATCCTTGTGGGAGAGAGGTTCATCATTGTCAACCAATAATGAGTCACCATCCTCAATGACTATAAAAATATATCTCTTTGGTTCTCTTACCTCTCTTGAGATCCTATACATTACCTATGTTTTAGGAACTAATTCTTCCATAGGGACCTATTGAACCTGTCCCTATAGAAACTCTTGTATATCTTGAGCATCAACTTCATCAAATTCAATCTTTCTCCCACTATACTTTTTGAGGATGTTATCCCTCTCAAGAAAGATGGATTGTCTAGTGACAGTCACTTTCTTATTTGATGGGTTATATAGGTAGTATCCCTTTGTTTCCTTGGGATACCCTATAAAGATAAACCTCAGGCCTTGGGGTTCTAGTTTTTTTCTTGAGAATTCTTTAACAAATTCCTCAAAACCCTATACACGTGTATGTGATAAAATGGGTTTCTTTCCACTCCATAACTCGAATAGAATTCCATTTTCCTCTTTTTTTGTACTTAGTTTAATGTGTATGTTTCATTTTTTAATGCATATCCCCAAAATGATAATGGAATATATGCATGAATCATCATCAACATTACCATGTCTAACAAGGTACGGTTCCTCCTTTCACTAAAATCATTCCACTGTGGTGTATAAGGTGGAGTGAGTTGAGATAGAATCCCAAACTCCCATACAAAGTTGATGAACTCTTGGTTAAGATATTCACCACCTCAATCCAATAGAATCTTATTTATCTTATTACCATTTTTATTCTCTCTTTCATTCTTGAATTCCTTGAATTTCTCAAAGGAATTATACTTATACCTCATTAATTAAATATATTCATATCTACTCAATTCGATAGTAAAAGTTATGAAGTAAGAATATCTACCTCTATCTTCTACTGGAAATGGTCCACACACATCAGTGTGTACCAATCCTAGAAGATATGTGGCCCTTTCACCCTATCCACCAAATGGTGGTTTGATCATTTTCCCTTATAAACAAACATGATATATATCAAGTTTTTTTAGCACATAAGATTATAAATATCCATCTTGATAGAGCTTCACCAAATTCTTATCGTTTACATGGCCAAGATAGTGATGCCATAACTAGGTGTTATATGAGTCATTTGAACATGATTCATTGTCAATTTTCGACACTTTTTTTCATAATTTAATGCATAGAGACTGTTATTTAAATGCTTCATACCAGAACATATGTTGTATTTATAAAAGAAACAACTTTTATTTCCAAATTTGAAAATAAACCCATATGTATCTAAATATGACATAGAAATTATGTTCTTGGTAACTTTAGGTACATAATAATAATATCTTAAAACAAAAATTATTCTTATTGAAAATAAAAGGTGGTAGTAATTAATGGCTAGGGCAGCCTGCCTCACTCCGTGGACATTACTTAGATCCACCTCTCCTTTGGAAATTTTTCAAAATCTACTTGGTTCCTAAATTTGGATAAATATGTGAGCACCACAAGCTATATCTGATACCCAATGTGTGGAAATGGAAATATTTCATATGATTATGAATGAACCTTTATATTCCCCTTTCTTATGGGTGTAGTTCCTCTTCCAGTGGCCTAAATTTCCACGTAAAAAACATACTTCCTCCTTTTCCTTGCCCTGCCTCTCGATCTTATTCATTTTGGTAGGATGGTTCTTGGGATATTTAGACACTTTATAAGTATTGGGACCCTTTTTCTCTTCCTTCCTATTCTTATTCACCATAAGGATTGTGGGTTTATCATGCCTCATTTCCTTATCCACTTGGTGAATCAAGGTTAGAAGTTCCAAAAGACTCTTCTCACTATTGTTCATATTGTAATTAATAATAAAGTTGGAAAATGTCTTGGGAAGTGATGAAAGTATGAGATATGTATAAAAATAATTTGATAATTTAATTCCTAAGATGTCCAAGTATTCAATGTAGCCAATAATCTTGACTACATGAGGCCCAGCTAGCACAAATTCTCTAAGATTAGTTGTGAACAAAGCATCGGAGATCGCATACCTCTCTTGTCTTACCTTCTCTTGATAGAGATCTCAAAGGTGATGCATTATTATATAGGAATCCATATCCTCATGTTTATTTAAAATATCATTATACATGGATGATATCATGAAGCACTGAACATTTGTAGTATCATTCATATGTTTCTCATAGAGATATAGATCTTTATCATGTGTCTCATTTCCAGGCGCAACTGGTAAAGGTTCTTCTAACACATACAACTCCCTTTCATGGAAAAGGATTACCTGTAGGTGCCTTTTCCACTTCTGTAAATTAGTACCGATGATAAATTTTTCCTTCTCAAGTATGGATCACAATTATATTTTTTATTTCATTTTATTGTTGTTTCTATAAAATAAGATAAACAGAATTTTAGTACTTTATCTGATAAATTTAGACAAATAAATAAATATTATATTTACTATTATACCAATTTTTTATTGAAACCCAATACCCTCACCATTGGATTCAGAATATCCTATTTCTTAGAAATTATAGTGGAAAGGATCCATATTTCCCTTCTTAATACACCAACTTTGTTTGGTCAAGAAACTCAAATAGTTTTAGGTAGGTATTCCAAATTCCAACTACATTAACTCACATTTCCTTGATCTTTTGATTAGATTCCCTAATCCTGACATCATTAATTTATATTTCCTTAACCTTTTCCTCTTAGTTACACTAAGTCCTACTTTGGTAGTCAACCCTTAATGTAAACCACGTTAATTCAACCCAAAACCTCTTGTTATAATTCCTTGATAATTTAAAACACCCCAACTTCGGTTGGTCAATCACTTTGAACTATGGTTCGATTATAACTAAAGAAATGGTAGTCTATACCGACTTAATATTTTATTGATAGATTTAATCCTTTTATGCATAAATTTCTAATTATTATCTTTATCACATGATTTCTAATATTAAGTGGGATTACTTAAGTGATTAACCATGTCTTGGATAATATTTAAACATAAGTTAGTTTATTTTAGTTCTATCTTTCATACTTATTAATTCATTAATTATGTGATCACGACAATACATCCATAATGAAATAATCATGCACCAGAAAGAAATAAAATAAAGGGTATGATCATGAGATTATACTGATGGTTAGTTTATATAGCAATTGATAAGATAACTATTGACCTAGGGGAGAAACACCTTGAACCAATGTAGGTTCATGTTTATAGCTTTTCACTAGTCTAACTTTGTATCTCCTTCGATTGGTTTTATATCAGCTCTAAACTTGAACTGCCTACACTAGTTGGGGAGCTCCATCCATTACATATTTCTTTTACTCACACACGTGTGAGGGTGAAAATGGTTTTATATAAAATAAACCATGAGAATGAAATCCCTACATAATAATGAAGAGAGAAGTAATGTAGACCAAAAATTTAATTTAATAATAAATTAAATGAAACTAATCACATACAAAAGGTTTGGTCTATATCATGATCATCCACTAGTGTTTAATTGATTATGAATTTAATAAAACTAGCATTAAATTCTTAATCATTATTATTTAAGATAAATCAAGCTCAAATCGATTAATTATTATCTTTAATTAATCAATCCTTTTATCTTAATTCTTATCTGAATTTCCTTGATATTCTCATATGTTATAATTTTAAACAAATTAAATAAATTCATATAAAATTAACCTTGTACATAAATGTACCTTGGAAGCAACAAGGTGAATACCTATCTGAAAATGCCTAACATGTATTATACTCGTATACTATTTTACTCTAGTGACATATGGCATACATGACTTATCACGTACTTTCACAATGTGTAATTCATGGATGATTACATGAATTAAATGATTTTTTGGTCATGTGTTATGCTTCAATGCACGTAGAGTAACATCTTATAATAAGAATCATACATGATATGAAGATCTTAACATTACGCAAATATTAATTAAACATTTAAATATTTATGTATATTAAAACCTATCACATGGTGTCTCCTATATTTATGACCACATGCAAGTACATGTCTCAAGGTTTTCATAGTAAAATAAATAGATTTTAAATAATAATAACTTGGTATAAGTACATGGAATGTAGATCTAATCTACACAGTGTGTACACCTCCCACTATTTATCTGAGACACATGTCTGGGGACTCGATGTGTAGTCTGTGCCTCAGAAAAATTGGAGTATACAGTGTGTCCAATAAGACACATGTCATTTTGACTCCGTGTTACATGGTCACCAGTCAGGTAGGTCGTGTATTGAATATGTGGCCCATATTTGACTCAAAGGGACTACGCGCCATCTACATGGGCTACATGGTGTGTACTCCAATTGACCATGCACCTGTCTATCCTAGTAAACACACAGTGTAATAATTAACTACATCGCATGTCATTAATGAATAAAGGTTGAGTAATTTTTGAATTAACTCCTAGTGCATTAAACACAACTACATGGCATGTAAATCCGGTTATAGGGTGTGTAATATTTTGTTATATGGGTAGAATCCTTGGAACCTACGGATGAGTTCCTCGATTTTATTTTAATCAAAAAATAAAACGTCTTGATTAGATCTACGAGAAACTAATGAGGAAGAATAATATCTCACAATTTAGATTAAAATAACAATTAAACTTGAATTGAAAGACTAAATTACAAATGTGTAAATCACTAACAATTTTTTAAATAATTATAAACAATAATGTGCCCACTCTGATACCACTTATGGGTTTTGGGTGAAACAGAAGTGTGTAATGGGTGGTTCCCAACTTTTCTTTTTTCCATAATCGATGTTCAATTTGAGATCTATGTAATGATTAACATCTTGATCCATGGAATTGAATAAAATAAATAGACAAGGGATAATGAAACTGGAACAAAATAAAGAAGATCAACACATATTGTATATAATTAATTTAATTAGATAAAGAATTACCTATAAGGAATTATTTCTTATCTGATAAATCTGATGATAGATCTGTGGAGCACCATTGTTTCATTGTAGAAACCAAGTGTATATTTCCTCTAGTGGTGATCCACACATGTTACAAGAATCTTTATACATTTCTAAAGGAGTCTCTGAGTGCTAGCATAAAAGATCCTTGTGCTTGCATCATCTGCCTTGATCGCCTTGATAATCGCTTCCAAATCATTCTCCTTGATCCGATAGAGGAGGTTTTCTCACTATTATTGGGAGCGTTCTTAGAGAAGGGGGCTCTCTAGGCTTGAGAGTATTCTCCAATAATATTTATGCACAACTAAATTGGCTAATGAGAAATAACGACATAATTAGGTATTTATATTTCTAGGGTTAAAATAAAATAATTACACAATTTACCTTGATTATTTTTTTTAATCCTAGAAAAACCCCATGTCAAATAATAATATTATTATTATTATTTCTCAACACATGCTTAACTTTTAAATTGTAATTAAATATTATTTAATTAAATAATATTTAATATTATTATTTCTTATTGGACCATTAAACTTGGTCCACTATTCCTCCATAATATTTACCGGTCCTTAAATAATGTCTATTTATTTATTAAATAAATATCACTACATTATTCTCCAATAAATAAATAAATATTATATTCACTAAATATCAAGTAAATATTTATTAAATATTCCACTCACAATATATTCTCTTGAATAACTAGTGATAGAATAAATGAGATCAAGCATATATGAATAATTATTAAACCATGTGCAGAAATAATATTTATTAAACTTGTTAAATAATAAATAATAATATATTATTTAACTGAGATTTTGGATACACTTAGTGTGTGACCATCTAGTCTTATTTCTTAGTGGCATTAGGCAAAGCGGCCTAAAGTACAAGGTTAACATCTAGCAACATGTCAAGGCACCCGTAGAGAAATAAGTTAATGCCACAATGACATGTCACCTCATAGGGATGCTTACCGTGTAATATAATCCCTTTATCAAAATATCTCTAATCAAGTAGGTTTCATACCAGTTCCATTAACCAATATGCTCAATATCTCTTTCTTTGACTTTCTAGAAATAACACTTGCCTATAGAACACCATGGTCATGGATTTATTTAAGATATATCATTTCCATCAAAGGGCCTGAGATATTAACTTCTATTAATGAACATGAGGTAAAAATCCTTTCTCACATTATTCATTAATACAATATTACTCATGACACACCCAACATATCCTACCTCACCACGAACATATTTCATCATAATTTTTGTCAATACATCAAAGTACATGACTCATAATATCCATTAATAATAATCTTAAAGTCTAAGGGAAAATACACACTCCCATATATAGGAACATCCAATGACACATATAAATGTGGAATTCCTACTGGTGGGTCTCATTCTCATAATATCCTACTAGATATTACTAAGGGTGAACACCATTAGAATGTACCTCAATGTTCTATGTGTATCCACCCCTGATAGCATGTATCATTTGTGTCCCTAAAATGATATCATTAAGATATAGAATATATATTCAAGAATAGTGTCGTAGCACTTTTGGGTTCTCATTATATCAGGGAAATGTTATGAACTTTTAGTGTGGCATATACTCTTAGGAAATATCACATACTATGTCACATATAAGAACAATCATGATGTGATAAGTATTTTATTAATATTAAAAAAATGAATACATGTTTATCATAAAGTACATAGAATTTGGTTCTAGGGAACTAACTCCAATAGTTATTACTCACTAAAGAGTTTAGTGGGAGAGTTTTATTATATTTTCGTATAGAGATGTGATAGGAATTACATATAGATGTATTAAGTTCACATTACCCCAAAAAGTGAAAAAAAACATAGGGTTGATATGGAAGTTTATCATATATGGTATAATAGGATGGTTCTTATATTGTGTTTTATTAAGTATTATTAAAATATTTTTAAGAATATGAATATATCACATAAATTTAAATCTACATTTTATAATTATTTCATATTGTATATATAAATGTATATATAAATATACATTTGATGAAGTAAAATGATAATTTACCTCTCAAAGTATGACTTTGAGTTATCCCTAACTAATGCTCATCATGAAGTATTATAAATTATAATGAAACTTTAAGTCTATTGTGAGTAAGGTGAGTCACAAAAACAAAGGAAAAGTTATTTTGTGTGTGTTAGATAGTCCACTAGGTATACCACAAGAAGTTTCATACATTATTTATTTGGTATACTAGGGATGAATGGATCATATTTGGTCTCCTCTAACTAAGGTTGGTGAGATACCTAGTATTAGAACCTTAACACTTTAATATATTTCTTATAAAATCCATTTAGGCTTAAAAAATGAGGGGGTGGTTGGGTATTTTGATGATCTTGTCATCGGTTAGTGATAAACCACTATGGGGTTTTTCCTCTCATATGATTATTATAACATTTGGTCTCTCAATTGAGATAGATAAGGAAGTGTGTTTCCACACCTAGATAGTACATACGATGTTCTTATCTATAAAGACGAGGGGAATGTAATGTGATCATCCATAAACATGAATGAAATGTGATTTATTCATTGATCATGTCAGTTTATACTCATAGAGTCAAGAATGTATAATTTGGATATATGGTATTGACATACATTGTGTCCCATAGTCACTTGATTTCATGGGAAAATGGAATAAATTGGAATGAATTCTATCATGATATACATCTGGTGGACACATATATAGAGATACATTTATTTGATAGATATCATGCTAGATCTCTTTATAACTTAAGTATTATTAAAGCTTTTCTATAGGATTATCTTTAATTACATTTATGGATTTGTTGATTCATATTTTTTTCAATTCTATAAATTCCCATGGGATCACACTTTGTGTTTTTCTAAATGAGTATTTATTTTGACTTAGAGAGTTACTCTAAAATTTTTTGAGTTAATCCAAAAGTGTTTTGGATGGGTATGAACAAGGTATTACATATGATGTGATATAATGATGATAGATTTTCAAAAACATTTTGGATGATATCTAAGAGATTTTTTGATATGATTTCACAAGTTGTTGTATATGATACAATATAAAGTGAAATAGCATAAAGTATATTAAGCTTTAGTATAAGTGGAAGATTGAAGGAATAGGTGTACCCTAAATAATTTATATATATATGATATATATAATGATGTATCGTATGGTATGATATATCCAAACATGAAAACCATATGCATATAAAAAATAGTTTTTATATACATATATAATATTGGATGGGAAATCATAAGGCAAGGAAAGTGTTTATATTATAATTCCTCTGGATGAATCATATATTATGATTGAAGAAAGCATATGGCATGGAATTAAATGATATTTCATTCCACTTGCATGATTTCCTTCTCCAACCCATGAAATCAAATTATACCATTGGTTTTCACATCAAAAGTATTTTTATATTATAAAAATACATTGTTTATAATGGATTATAAGGCTAAACTCCCACACAAGCTATCATTCAACCATTGAAAAAAGTTGTAATGTAAAGGGGGTCTTTAATTTATAAATGTGATGCATGTTGTCCAAGACATTAACTCGTGAATTATAATGAATGAGTTAATTCTCAACAGATCTTAGAAGCATCCTCAAGTGCTATAAAAGGGGTACTTCCATGGGTTGTTTTTTTTATGACATATCCCTAAGATCAGCTGAGACTCTTCTTGCCACTACTCTCTTTCTCTTCCTTCTTTATGCCTGAGGCACTAGCATGTTATAAAGTAAGGGAGGATCTCATTTGAGTTTCAAATGATTCAATTAAACTTTTTCATATCTATGGATATGAGAGGATTTTTTATTCCACTCTATTGATCATCATAATGTTCATTTTAGGGTTGTGGTAATGATGTAGTGGCACTATGATGAACAATAGACATTTATAGCAGTTCTTCAATTTTAGTTTCACATATTTCATATTTATTGGAATAGATGATCTTATAATGGTATTTAGTTTCTTATTCTTATTCTATTAAGAGTTAATAGACCCCTATTAATATCAAAATATCCATTCCCTTTCATCTTCAAATGGATATTTTTTCATTTTTTTTCTTGCAAAAAAGTGTAGCATATATTAAGTAGATTTAGTTAAAACGAAATCTAAACACCCCACTTGATATAGCTTTTCCAAATGTTTCTCATTTATATAACCAAGTAGGCGATGTTGTGGCTAGGTGTGATATTATTCATGTAAACTTAATTCATTATTGATTTCTAAAACTTTTTTTCGTATTCAAGTATATAAAGACCATATTAAGATTTTTCATCCCATAACATGTGTTATATTAATAAAATTAGTGGCTCTTATTTGTGAACTTGAAAATAAATGCACTCATATATATAATATAAATGTATATAATATTTTTGGTTATACTATGAAATTAATAAAAATTCTTTAAAAAATGAATTTAATTGTCCAACAAAGTAAGATAATGGTCTCCAATGACCAATACATCTAGTCTTTCTCTGTTGGAAACTTAAAGATATAAATCACTTCTGGAAACCTTCTAGAATCTACTTGGTTCCTATATTTGGATAAAAATGTGATCACCACAAGTTGTATCTAATACCCCATTTATATAAATAGAAATATTACATTTGATAACAAATTCACTTGAATATTCCCCTTGCTTCTCTACTAAGGCATGGTTCTTCTTCTTGGGGGCCTTCTTTCCATATGAAAACACACTACATTATATTCCTTGGAATATTACTTAATCTCCCTCCTCTTAGTCAGGTAGTGCAAAGGTTCCTTAGACTTGGTGTTAGTCTTCATACCTTTTTCCTTTTTCTTCATCTTGTTCACCATAAGTACTGAAGAATTTTTATAATTTGTGTTCTTATCTTCATAGAAATCAGATTCAAGAGATATGGGAGTATCTTCTCAATATTTTTAATATTAAAAATAATAATAAATCTAGAGAAGCTTTGAGGAAGTGAAGTGATCGTAAGTTTTATGAAAAAATATTTGGGTAGCTTAAAACCCATAATTTCCAAACACTCATTATTGAAAATATTCTTGACTACATGGGGTCTTGTTAAAGTACCTTCTCCATGATTTCATGTAAAGAGTGACTTATAGATCTTTTACCTATATTTTTATTCATTCTCTTAATGTAGATCATGAATATGGGACAATTTGTATGCATCGGTGTTTTCATTCTGCATCTGGAGATCACTAGTCATGGATGACAGCATAAGGCACTACACATCCAATTAATCCTCTATATGTTTCTAAAAGATAGTATGCTTGATGTGTTTGTATTTTGATACATTTTTTCCATATGATAACTTCAATTTAATTATACTTTATTTGTTAAAATAATATTTTTAATTAGTTAATTTATGTTTGTTTTAGTTTTTTTTAAATAATAAAACTATTAATTTAATGATTTTATGTTTAATTAATGTTTCTTTATATTTTATTTATAAATTTTATTTAACTTTGTTTTTATTATTTAATTTTGATGATTCTTTTAAAATATTTATTTAAGTTTTTTTGTTTATTATTTTATATTCAATTTAGATTTTCCTTATTTTTTATTTAATTAATTAATGGTATTTTAGTGTTTAATTTATTTTATTTAAATAATTTAATAAATGGTGACACATAGAATTATTATTAGTTCTTTAATAAATTTTTATCATTTATTTATTTTAATTAATTAATGAATTAGTTATTTATTTTAAGTGTTTTTTTTAATATTTTAAATATTTTTATTTAACAAAATAATAAGTTGGATTTTATTTTATTTAAATATTTAATTTCATTAATAATTAATTAAAATTTTATTTTTTTTATTTTTTTTTTAATTTTTATGTTATCATTTTAATTATTTATTTTTTGTGAAAGTATCCAAATTATTTTTCTTCTATATGGATAAAATGAAGAAGGATCCATATAGAACTTTATCTTCTTATTTACGTAGTAGATTTTATCTTCCAACCACCTATGAGAATTTTCTAGAATCTCACATTGCAGAATATATCTCAACCTCACGTAGCCAATTTTAAGAAGCCTTCCATGTGGTAGTTATTGTTCCTAGGTTTCATGTAGTAGTTCATTCAGGTATGTGAAAACTACATGCCTTATTTCCCTACATCAAAGGGGGAAACAGCCACCGAGCTTGATCACTTGAGCCATACCAATCTGCCACCAAAATTTTGAGGTCCACCACCATCATGAGTAAGAATGAACTAAACAAATCACCACCAGATCTATATTTTTCAAAATATCATGACCTTTCCATCACCATAGGTGATTAATCTACTCATTGTTCTTTGAAATCTATTTGACATTGTTGAACTAGTGTCAAGACTGCATGAAGAGATAACATTGATTTATCACTACCGTAGAGTTATCTGACTCACCACCACATAAGAATCATGATGAAAAAACTTTGGAGCAAGTGATGATGTTGATGGAAACTAAATCTACAGTCAAGCACCATAATCCACCATCAAAATTGAAGAAGTTTGAAACCCATATGATTCTAATCTGAGATTGAATATGTTTTTAAACTTTGATCCCATTGAGAATCAATGAAATAGAAAAGTCATGGAAGAAGATAGAGATCTATTATTGAATCCCATTGTGTGAAAAGATGATGAAAGGTGACTAATTTCCAAATTTAAAGAACACCCCCTTGTTTGGCACTGTCGGTGTTGAGGAAGATGATCACTGCTATCTAGATTCGAAGTCACCGCTAATGTTGAAGGTTGAACCTTTATTACTTAATTAAGATCCATTCAACGTTTACACTATTTTTATGAGTAAGAACTGAGATCTAACTAAGTTTGAATTCTGGAAAAATGTGATTCAGCCTCTCTATCATCACATGATGCCACTTTATTGAAGGAGATTCTCAAATCTATTGATGAAACCAAGGTCTACAAAATGATGCATTGAAGAAGTTATTTTGGTTCTTGATTCCTCTGTCCTTGTGTTCATTTGAAGGTTCTATGGATAAAGGAGGTGACCTCATTATATTATATCACTACGATTGTAATAAAATGTTTGACCATGCACCACCTATTCATCTGAATTCCCTTTTTGATGCACCAAATATCAATATGATTTTCCTTACCGAACTTCTTTTTGGGTTGATGAATTTGATCCAATCACATTTGTATATGTTAAATTGTGATTGTTCGAAGTTGAGAATTTTTCGATGCTAAGTCTGAGGGTTGACATATTGAGATAATTTTTTTAATTTAGACTCTGAGCCTAATTGTTTATTTTATGAGTTCATTGAACTCTTTGAATATGTTGAATCAAATATAAATTGAATAAGTGTTATCTAATTTAATTTTATGTTTCATTTTCATTCATAGTTTCAAGGGATGAATGGTTCATAGGCTAAATTCAATGTTTACACATCACTAATAAGTTACTATAAAGATAAAAAAATATTATAATAATAATAATTTCTTAAAATGATTGTTTTCTAGTAGTTATTTATGACATGTTGGATGATACCAAAATTTGTTGGAGAGCATTTGTTAAAGTGACATGGGTGGGGACTCAAAGCCAGAGGACTTTATCTTTTTTGTGGTTATAACCTTAAAAAGGTGGTGTAGAGGTTTTGAATTAGAAAAGAAATAAAATAATTTCCCTATAATTTTAAAATGAGGAGTATAGATAGTGTGAGATAGAAGAAATGGTCAGAGATAGTGAATAGATAGCACAACATATTCTACATCAACCAGGACATAGTGATGAGGACAGAACCAGGAGATCTTCCAGTGAGCTCAAAGAAGACATGTTTTTTATCAAGAAGATGAATATCGAAGGCCAATCACATTTCTTGGACATTATTGGATAATTTTTCAATGGTTTATCCTTGCGATTTGTTTTGGTAAATTCATTATTAGATTTTATATTTTCTTTTAAACTATAATTTTCTCCAAATTTACAATTTTTAGATAATCTATTGATGTTTGATAATGGATTTTCCATCATTTTATTCTATTTTATCTTCTATTATATAACCGATAAAATGCCAATCAACATGTATTTTTAATCAATTTTGGACTATTGGGTTAGTCTAGTTATGATTTTTTTTGTTTGATTCTCATTTTTTAAACTTATCAATTCTCAATTGAGAATTGTGAGCATAATAGTTTGAATCTGTCAAAGTTATTTGTGATTGATGAATACTTTGATCAGATCTTAATGAAAGGAGGTCAATTTATGATATATCATTCATTGGATTTGGATTTTCAAACTTAATGAGACAAATTTTTTAGATATTTCAAATTATGTGTTGATAGAATTTATAATGAGAAATCATTTCAAGGCAATGAAGAATGGATAAATCAGGAGAATGAATAGAAAAATCCATTATTCCTTTTCCAACTTCTCTCCACTTTCTATTCAACTCTATTTGTTTGATATTCTATTTTCATGTTTGTTAGTTTATAAATTATTTTGGTTTCATTTATTCCTTAGAAATCCTCATTATAAATAGTATATCTAATTAATAATAATAATAATCATGATAGAGAAGTTCCTCAAATATAGTCTCATTAAGAGACAACCCTGGTTTCTACTATATTATAGTAATTAAAAGATAGAAATATTTAAAGTATGAGGTAAATAACAACACACCAAAAAAATGCCTCATTAATTAGCATCATTACTAAATAGTCTTCCAACGTATTTAACAAAAACATATATATTAATTAGAATTTCAAAAAAAATCAATTTCTAAAAAAATAATAAGAACAAGCACATTTTAACCCATCTTTGGAAGAATCTGTTGGATATTTTAACTATAGTACTCGAAATATTTTCAAGACTATAAATGAAGATGAATTTAAAACAATTATAAAATAATTTAAAGAGGATATGAATCCTAAAGTAATAGAATCTTTGGAAAAAGAACTAAAATAATTCTCACATTATTTCCTCAAGTTTCATGTAGGAGATCTTAACTTTCTATATTGTGATCAAGAAATACAAGAGGTTGAGGCTGAACTTTTTTGACCCTTCACTTCCCGATTTGATAAATATTTCCACAGTTATGAAGGAAGAACATGGGATTTCAACCATTTAATTTTAGATAGGTTTTAATATTTCAAACCTTTCTTGTTTAGATCTTTTTTAATATGATATTTCAATTAAATATTATTATTGTTACACTATAGAAAAGGTACCCTCTTCACTAACTAAGGATGATTTGTAAGTGTTTGTTGAAGAAGGTTTAATGTATGAAGAATTCCAAGAGTAGATCGAGCTGAAGGATGATTTCGAGATAGTCTCCAAGGAATAATATTTGAATCTAAAATTCAATGATGTATTTATCTGGTTAAGAGCAAAGAATAAAAATTTTCTTCTTCTAATGATGTCCCTAAAAGATATAGAGGGACTTGGGGACACATTTTCCCCTGAAGAAGTAGTAGAGGGGGCCTGTCACAAACCAACCTGGAGTGTCATCTAATCGACACCCAAACCGGCTCATGGCATGGCCTGAAGGGCATTCCTGATCCCCACATGCTGTGAAATAGTGCTTGGGTATCAACATTAGTCTTTGGGAATGATTTCACCCATCTAGATAAGCATAAATAACCAACTAAAATAAACAAAATATTCCTGAATAATCATAACCAAACAAGGTTCAAAAAATTCTAGATTCAATGTTTTACAATTTTAACCAAAAACCAAAATACTTAAATGGAAAGGAAGACACAAAACGTACCAAAAACCTCTATGAAACATGAGGTGAATCACCCTCAAGCTACCACCACCAACACCTATATGAGATGGAACACTAGTAGCTGGATCCACTATCATCACCATGACACATATTTTCTTTAACTGGGTCATACATAACAAAGTATACATACACCCAAAGGTGTATGTTGGGTGTGAGATAAATCTCAGTAGGATGAAACACATAGAAAGGATTCCATGCTATAACATTAAAAGAAAATTTAACATGATCATTTATATAAATTCCTTTGAAACATTCTTAAGAAAACATTTTAAGATGAACTATTCCCAAGAAAACACATTTCAAAAAAACCATTTCCCAAAAAAAAACTTTCTTTAAAATAAAATACACAAAAATTCACTCAAGGTATACCATATTCTAAAAGATGGAACCACATTACATAAGTCTCAATATAGCACCATTGGTAAATACCTAAGGGTAATCTAGCTTGACTGAGACACTAGAGCCTCTTACCTTAGTGAAATGTGGTATAGTGACCACAACCATTATCTTTCTCATGCATTTTCCACTATGAGGGGAAATCCCAATGTCCTAGTGGTCTCTAATCATCATTCATGTTTAGTTAGTGTTGTAATTGTCAATCCAGCTAAGTGAAACCAGGACTATCCACTTCTGTATCACTAGTGTACTAGATCTAGTTATGCCACCTAGATACCTGGGATTCCCTTTGTGCTCAATTTCATGTTCACATGTCACACATACCACCACTTTCACACAGACATGTCAATCAATATAAATATACCCAAAAATCACCATTTTCCAAAAACAAAACCACTTTTCATTTTTCACACACCAAACCCATTTTCAAGTGCATTTTCCACCACTTTAACAATTTATAAAACCCCTTTGAATTTATCATGAGGAAGTTAAAAAACCAATTTAACCATTTTTATGGGCTAATACCCTTTAAAATCTATACACACAAACCAATTTCACTTTAGAACATAGTTCCCTTTATTTACACAATTCAAAAATCACATTAAAAGTGAACAACAATATCCAGTATGCCAAAGTATTCCATTTTCCTTTAAAAACTTACTTTTAAATTATTTCCCACCTTAAGTTCCTTTAGAAGCCCACTTTTCACCTTTCACATAACCATACAAACACATTTAAGAACCACCACAACAAGGAACCTACAAATGTTCGCCATTTTTCTTTGAAAATCCCATTTTCATTACATATGCATTTCAAAATGATTCCCAAATAGATTTCACACCACACAACAAATTCATAAAACACATTAATAAAGACAAGAAAGCATATCAAAAGCATCTAAAAATTTTAAGGCATGGAACCACCAACATATAGTGTAGAAACTTCTAGAAATTAGTGAAAAACCACAACCACACCACCAAAAGACCCTATAAAGGAAATATCGAACACTAAACATAAATATTGAACCCTAAAGAACGAGATTCAACCCTAAATCGACCACCCAACCTGTTGGATAAATAAAACCCCAAAGAAGAAGAAGTGAAACCCTATAAGGAGGGAAGAACCCATGGGAGGAACCACTTACTTGATGTTTCCTTAAATAATACACCCCAAATCCACCAAAGGAAGGGACCCCAAGAGAGCCAAGAGGAGGAGAGTTAGGTGACTAGGGCTGGGGAGGTCGAATGGGTCGAGCAAGGGGGTTTGGGGTTAAAATTGAAGAGAGAAATGGAAAAAGATCATACTTTAATGACCTGAATAGTCTGCATAGTTTTTCCGCATGGTTTTCTAACTCATTTGGAAACTTTGTGTCCACTATTTTCTTCAATGGACATTTTTCGCAGTTAGTTGTATAGTTTTAAAAACCATGTGCTAACTGTGCAATTTGGCTTTGTCCAAAAATGAGACCTTGGTCACAGTTTTCTAGGCAATGTGCATGATTTCCCCTAACTATGTGCCAATCATGCACCACTTACTATTCACCCAAAAACTTACATTTTTACCAAAAAGTCCCAAAGGAAACTAATGAATGAACTTGGGATGAAAGATAAACAAAATTTCACCTTAAAATTCAAACCTGTCACACCTAAAACTTGAGGGAAAAATCGAGATCCAATTCTAAATCGGAACAAAGGATGAAAACAAAAAAACCTATGTGTGATAATTCTCAACACCATGAAAACTTTACACCCCTAGAAAGTCACTCCAATGTTTGATTTGGAAAAAAAACTAATATTCTTACATGGTTCATGGATACTCCCAATAAAAACCAAATGATGAGAAAGAAAGAACACCACGAATAGAAACAAATATTTACAATATTTAACTTGGTAGGCTAGAATGGACTTCCCATTACACACCTTATACCCCCAGAAAGACGCAACACCTCTAGTTGATTAATCAAGATAAAAATAATTATCACAACAAAAAATACAATCTCTCAATATAAGAACACTTTATACATCACCAAATGAAACTCAACCACTTCTCGAAGAAACAATTACATAACCTTACTTTAACAAAACCATTGGGAACAATCCAAAAGCAGTATTTACTCAAGAAAGTAACTTGAAACTAGATATATCTGAATAATAATACCCACTTCCAAACCAACACCAAAAACTAAACCATATTATCAACATGGGGAGGCCCAAACTGACTCCCCACCATAAGAAACAAACTAGCACTGATTTACTCTAGAAGAATTTTCAGCGAGACCCATGGTGGGTCTCCCCACCATAAGAACCAACCAACTTAGGAACAACCCACATAGACCAAGTTCCCACCAAAATGGGCCTAATGAAAGAAACTCCAAGCCAAATGGAAAACACTATTAAATTCACTATTCCCATGGGATGTAATCGTTTCTCAATGATCATAAGCCCGCACCAAAGCTGGTTCACAAGGCTGACCACACAAGGATAACCAAATTGAGTTTTTTATCCAAAGGCACACAACCACAGAAATTTAAGAAAATGAAACAATCATGCCTCCATATAACCAAGGAGGAAATATTTCAAACTGCATGAAGGTAATGAGAAAATGTGGCCTCTATGTCCATTCCCACAAAATTGGGCCATTCAAAACAAAATAGTTATGCAAGAAGCTCAAATTTTCTTTGTTTCCTACATTGGATATCATAGCTAGACCAAGGTATCTTACACCCCTATGGTTCCTTACTCCATGAAATCTCTTCTCTATAGCCTATGGCTGGATCCATGATTTTTTATGAATCTTCTACCTCGTAGATAGAAGTTGACAATCCCTGATCAGAATACTTTCATTAGTTTTATGAGCAACCACACAGCATTCCAAGAAGAACCCAATAGAATATAACACCCCATAAAACTCCCTTGATATGACATGGAACTTTCAACTAGACAAGGACTTAGTAGATTAAAATGAATCATCCTCTTTCACCTTGAATAAGAGATAATATAAATAAAAATCCAACAGAATACACCTGTTTTTAAAACAAACAGATTTGGAAATTACAAAATAAGAACACACTTTCATTAAAATAGTAGTCCTCAAAAGATCCCAAAAAATACACTTTGCATTATAAAGAAAATATGACACCAGACGTGACCATTAAAACTGAAGAAACACTACAAAGGAAGGGAATTTAAATTGATCCCCAAATAGAACACTATTTTAAAAAATAGACATAATGGATTCTTATGACAATACTTGTCACACTGATGGAACAGATTGATCCCATGCTTAAAGAAATCCAAAAAAAGATCCAAAGGCCTTTTAAGATCGTGGCCAGCACAAATATCCTTGGGCCTCTTTCAACTCTCCTCATTAAAATTCCATTTACCATTTCTAGACATAACCTTCAAACATGGAGGTGACAAACTTCACCATTAATGACTCAGACAACTCCAGGAAACTAAAGTTTCTTTCAATTTTCTGCATCCACTCTTCTACTTCAAGAGGATTTTCATGATTATAAAATATAGAAGGATTAAACTCCCAAAAATCAAGAATAAAGTCCTTGTATTGATCAACTAGAGGGTCTACTAGTGGTGAACCAACCATGGATACACTTCAAATATGCATCAAATCTTGAGGGGTGTACACTAGCCAATTAATAAAACCAAGAACCCAAATAAAACTAATCCATTAACTGAATTTTACCACAAAAAACACTGAATACAAAAATGGAACCAACTCAAAGTCTTCCAAAAAAACATTTTTTTTAAAAGGGACTACTAACCATTATCTCAAAAACCATCTCATCACAAGAACTCAAACATGTAACAACATTTAAATAGGAATATTTTTCAAGATCAAAACACCTCTCAAGAGACATTATCAAATCACATGGAGACACACCCCATGACCACTGGTTATCAAACACCACATCTTTTCTTTAAAATCATTTTTGAAAAGAAAACAAGATTGGTGGGTTGCACACTTGCCAATGGAATTACATGGAGTCTCACACATGTATATTCTCATTCTAAATAGGGAACTCATCTACTTTTCCACGCATATCTATGCATGTGGTCACTCTTATAAATACCAAAAGGTCAAAAAAAACTTTTCCATTTTTGAGGAAAAAACATGCAACCCACTCTTCAATTTTTTAATTTCACATCCAGATTAAAAAATTTATAAAACTTTTCCAAAACTCACCAACCACCAAGTAAAGAAGAATATCATTTTAAAACTATACACACCATTCCATTTCATTTTTCTTCAAAAAAAATCCCCTATTTTCCATCCAAAAATCAATTCATCCCATTTAAAATATTTTCACCAGTTCAATAAATCCCATTATATAAAAAATAATTTAGTTAAAAATATATTTCAACCCATCTTTTAAAACAGGTTTCTACTTAACAAATAGATGATTTTGTAAGCTCTAGGTTTTTTATTATAAAAACATAATTTTCAATAAACTCATTCCTGCTTTACCCAAAAGTCCATTTCATAAAAATCCATTTTTCTAATGTCTTCCTAAAAGTTAATTCTAAAAATTATTTTTTCCATACTCCCAAAACTAAACCATTTCCACTTTAAAATCCAGTTTTCACAATTTACAAAATTGAGTTTTTCAAAATAACTTTTAGAACCTAAGAAGATTCAAATCAATTCTTAAGAGGAAACTAGTGTTGATGGGAGACTTGACCATATGGTTGGAGGTTATACACTAATTGAACTACCATCATAGAGAGTATTCTATGACCATATCCCTAGCTCCACATGGATTTATAGGCCCTACAAGATTTTTATGACCATTATCCCAACTCTCTTTTTATTTCCAAACACAAAACAACCCACAAGAACAAAAAGAACCAAAATTAACATGACTTTCCATAGAAACCTGAGTCTTTTCATGAGGTGTGCTGGACAGGAACACTACTCCTAACCAGAACATCAAGTCCCAACAATCTTATATCCATTCTACTGAGACTCTTCCCCAAATAACATGACCCAAAAAGAGTGTGACCTGGCTCTGATACCATTTTTTCATGAACCAATCCAGAGTGTCATCCAACTAACACCCAATCTAGCCTGTGGTATGCCCCGAAGGGCATTCCCAATCCCCATGGGTTGGAAACTAGTGCTTGGGTATCAACATTAGTCTTTGGGAATGATTTCATCCATCTAGATAATCATAAATAACCAACTAAAATAAATAATATATACCTAAATAACCATAACCAAACAAGGTACAGAAATTTTCAGATTTAATATTTTACAATTTTAATCAAAAACCAAAATAATACAAAGGTAATGAAGAAACAAAATGTCCCAAAAACCTCCATGAAACATGATGGGAATCACCCTAAATCTACTACTACCAACACCTGCACAAGATGGAACACTTGTAGCTAGATCCAATATCATCACCATGACACATCATTCCTTTACCTGGGTCATATTTAATAAATTCTATATACACCCAAAGGTGTATGTAGGCTTTGAGATAAATCCAAGTAATATTCCACCCAGAGAAAGGATTTCATGCTGTAACATTAAAATACAATTTAACATGCTCATTTATGTAAAATTCATTGAAAAATTCTTAAGAAAACATTTTAAGAAGAACTATTCCCAAGGAATAAATTTTTAGAAAAATCATTTCACAATAAACTTTATTTAAAACGAAATACAAAAAAATACACACAAGTTCCACCATATGACAAAGTATGGAACCAAATTACATAAGTATCAAGAGAGAACCATGGGTAAATCCCTAAGTGTAATCTAGCTCGAGTGAGACACTTGAACCTCATACTTTGGTGAAATGTGGTATAGTAACCACAACCATAAACTTTCTCATGAATGAGCTACTATGAGGGTAAATCACAATGTCCTAGTGGTCTCTAATCATTATACATATTTATTTAATGTTGTAATTATCAATCCAGCTAAGTGAAATCAGGATTATCCACTTTTGTATCACTAGCATACTAGATCTATTCACCCCACCTAGAAACCTAGGATTTAATTTGTTCTCAATTTCATATTCACATGTCACACATACCACCACTTTCACACACACATACTAATAATTATAAATATACCCTAAAATCACCATTTTCAACAAACCAAACCACTTTCCATTTTTCACACACTAAAACCATTGTCAAGTACCTTTTCTACCACTCAAAAAATTCATAAAAACCCTTTTAATTTATCATGAAGAATTCGGATAACCATTTTAACCATTTTCATGGGCTAAGACCTTTTCAGATTCACACACACTAACTAATTTCACTTTATAACATGCTTCCCTTCATTTACACAATTCAAAAATCATGTTAAAAGTGGAAAACAATAGCCAATATTCCAAAGTATTCCATTTTCCTCTAAAAACCTACTTTCAAATTCATTATCACCTTAAGAGTCTTTGGAAACCCACTTCACACCTTTCACATAACCATAAAAATACATTTAAGAAGCACCATAATAAGGCACCTGCAAATGTTCACCATTTTTCTTTGAAAATCCCATTTTCATTACATATTCATGCCAAAATTATTCCAAAATATATTTCTCACCACACAATAAATTTATAGAACACATTCACAAAGATAAGAAAGAATATGAAAAGCATATAAAAAATTTAAGGCATAAAACCACCTACCTCAGGTGTAGAAAATTCTAGAAATTGGTGAAAAACTACAACCGAACCACCAAAAGACCCTGGAAAGGAAAGATCAAGCACTAAACATCAATATTGAACCTTGTAGAATGAGATTCAACCCTAAATTGACCACCCATCATACTAGTGAAACAAAACCCCAAATAAGAAGAGGAGAAACCCTAGAAGGAGAGAAGAAACTAAGGAAGGAACCACTTACTTGATGTTTCCTTGAAGAATCCACCCCAAATCCACCAAAGGAAGGTACCCTAAGGGAGATAAGAGAATTATAGGGAGGCGCCTAGGGATGGGGAGGCTGAATGGGATGATAAAGAGGGTTTGGGGTTAAAATCAAAGTGGAAAAATGGTAAAATACCAAATTTTAATGACCTAGACTGTCTGAAAAGTTTTCCCTCATGGTTTTCTAAACTGTGTGGTAACCATGTGGCCACCACTATCCCCAAGGTACATGTTTCATGGTTATTCACTCAGTTTTAAAAACCATGTGTTAACTATGCGATTTTTCTTTGTCCAAAAATGACACCTTACCACACAGTTTCCTAGGTAATGTGCATGGTTTCCCCTAACTGTATGCCATCCATGTGCCACAAGTTGTTTACACAAAATTACATTTTTACCAAAAACTCCCAGATGCAACTAATGAATTACCTTGGGACCAAATATTAAAAAAGGTAACCTTAAAATTTGAACCTTTCACAACAGAAACTCGAGGGAAAAACTGAGATTCAAGTCTGAACTGGAATAAGGGAAAAAACAAAAAACTTAGTGTGATTGGGCCCTTATATAATTTATCCATCACCAAATAACAAGATGAACCATGCCATGAGGGGCTTAGAAATACTATTTTATTTCAAAGGGGACCCTCATAAAGAATTGAAGTTTCATGACTGCATAAAATAGAAGATGTGATGGTTCTTACCACACAAGCATCATCCATCGATGGATTGGGGATAAACAACAGGTTGTTTAGCTATAGACAATAAAAAAATCAACACCTCTTGGGGGGTTTATGTAATGACCCAAACTTTTATCGATGGAATTGTTTCCCTTCTTATAATTATTTTATATAGTATAAAACACATACATAACATGGAGACTAATAAAAACATCATTCTCAAAAATAAAGAATTAAACAAGTAATATTCATAGAAATTAAGGAACACATATCAATGGAATAATAACTTGATCCTTAGAATAGTAACATGGCCATTAGGAATATCAATCCATCCAATAGAATTATAATATCACTTATGAAATTTATAAATAAAATTTAGTCATCTTATAAATAAAAATATTATATAATTATGTCATAGTGTAAGTAAATAAATGTTTTAAAAATAATAAATTAAGCGTTTGAATTTTTAAAACATAAATGTTTATTTAAAATTTTATAGTTAATATAATTATTTAAAAGAAAATTTATTTTCATAAAATTTATTCATAAATTAATTTTTTTTGTCTTGTTATTATAGTATAATTTTATGATATCTTAAGTAATTTTTCAAAGTGTCATAAAATCAGCTATAATTATAAAACCAATTTTTTAATAAATGATCATTTTAATTAAAAATTAAATTTCACATATGTAGAAAATTATTTTCATAAAATTGAGTTTATTTTTTAACTCTAAACATAAAAAATCATTAGGCTGAATTTTTGATATTTTTCTAAAATAATTGATTTTTTGTGAATAGTGAAATGCACTAATTTATGGTATTTAACAAATACATGAATTATTGAGTCATAGAATATGTATGGATGATATAAGAATATAATATCAAACTCTAATTAATTATTTTAATATATTTAGTGATAATATTTAAACTATTGATAGCCTTGATCCAAAATAATAAAATAATGAATAAAATAATCAAAAAACACCCCTCTCCTCCCCTATAAACACCACCCCTGCCACCTCTTATCCTCACACCTTCCAATAATTGAATATTGTCCTATTTTTTCCAAATTCCATACTCCACATATAGGATCCTTTGGTCTTGTCAAAAGACCAAATCCAATTTTCCTAAGGAGGTTCTCAAGGAGAAGAAGTTCAAGAGGTAAAATCCTCTTCTGTTTTCTTTTAATTTATTTTCAAGTTCTTTTATTTTCTTATTTTCTCCTCACCTACCCTTATAAAAGTGAAATTATAACTACATTATCTTATATGTACTTTAATTTTATTATTTTAATCTAATAATCTATCATCAAACCTCTTCTCCTCTCCCATTTATTCTAAAAAAGGTAATGTTGTTTGTGAGGTGTTGATTTATCACCTTCGAAGATGATAAGTTTTCATTTTTCCTTTACCACCATCAAGTATAGTTATAAAAAAATTATAATGGTTGAAAAATATTTTAAAATTTATGTTATAACCTTTTTTATGTTCTGTAACTAACATATATACATAATATTAAATAATAAAACAAAATGAGTTTGTTGTGACTGAAAGCTACCAAAATTAATCTAAACAATTATGATTAACTATTTATCTAATGATTCATACTCATACCATATAACCAAATGATATATAAGATCATTTAATCTTATATAAGTTTTTTAATAACATATAATCTCAATTATTGAGAATTATCTTCATTTTACGTGAACTTTTATACATGTATGTAAGAAAACCGATCATGAAAACCAAGAAAACAAACACTCTCAGAATGATGGAATTGAACTCTATAACAAATTATAATGGGAATAAATGAACTTAATGAAACTATAATAAATAAAATACATATATAATAGGTTATTTATTTTTTAATTAATGAATCTAATTTGATTATCCAGGATATTAAAGTGAATAAATCATTCAGACTTAAGGTAAGTGGACTCTCAAATCCAACTCATTTTCCTTGGGTTTTCCCACATTCACACCAATTTAAGTATGGATATTCATTTAATGTTCCTTAAATTAAATTTCATTATTATTCTATTTTATTTTTGGGGATATACATTTTTTCTAATTGATTTTATGATAAACATAAATACTTTTCAAAAGAACACTTCTTTCTAAAAACACATCTTTTACTTCTCTGGATAATGTTTTTTCCTTACTCAAGATTGATGATTCTTATATCAAGTATGTTATTCCCTTTTTATTTTGAGAACCCTGATTTTTATTCATGAATTAAATCCTTATGAAACTCATTCATTTCCATGGTTTATTTTATGGATATGATTGTTATACGTTCTTTGTGGCATGTATGATTATGTAAATGTTATGATGTGATGGGTGAGCCCAGAACTATATAGCACTCCAATGCATTAGGTAATGTTATGTATCTAATTAGATAATGTGAAATATGCATTAACATGATTCTATATTTTTTCACAATGATGATGTTTTGGTTATTCACATATGTTATGTGTGAACATGATGTTATCTTTATTTGAAACTATGTGTGGTATTTGACCACTAAGACATGATGTTTCGTTTTTATGAATTGCTAAATTCCATGCCTTTATCTAATGATTATTATCATGATTATGATAATGATACCATGCTTATGTTATGATGATTATGATTATTCTCACCCATGTTATATTGACTTGTTTTAATATCTATCCTATTACTGTGCTTTTAGCTCACCCCTTTATTTAATGTATATCATCAGGTGACTAATTATACTAAAGATAACATGAGTTCCAATAATAATATATAGAAATAGAAATTAAAAAAATATATTTTTTATTATTTAAATTTTATTTTTTTCTTAATTTTCCCAAGACACTAAAACTTTGGATCTTGGTTTTGTAACACTATTATATTGTTTATATTTAAAATGATGTAATGGTAATGTAAGAAAATTAGGGTTCTTATAGTTGGTATTATAGCATGGTTTAGTTAATTTGGGAATTAGGATTATATAACATTAGTAACAACCCTTAGTATGAGACTAAGTATATGTAAGAACCCAATAAGATTTATTTTAGAAAAAATACTAACATATAGATCCCAAAATATATTCCTTTAGAGTTAATTTCACAAAGGAATAATTCATGACTTGTTGACTTATGTTTTGTTCAAACCTTTTCTGTTTTAGAAAATAGTGGGAACCAGGAGAAACCAAGCCAATAATTTATGTGAAGGACAATTTAGTGAATGCCCGAATGATATCCCCAATGTCTTGGTAGGTGGAGTTCAAAATTTCATGGCAATTCTTACCCAACTTTCTCAGGATATAAACAATAACTTGAATAATGTGGAACATCATCCTTCCCCTAAGAGCGAGAAACTAGCTATCGAATCTTTTATATAGTAATGACCACTGATGTTTAGTAGATATTTTAATCCACTAGTTGAGAAACAGTGGGTCAACTCAATCGAGAAGATCTTTTCTATTCTTCATTATTATGAGATAGAGAAGGTGACTCTGGCCATTTATCATTTATATGAAGGGGTCGACCAATGGTAGGTGTTGATTAATAACACCAAGACAAAGGATGAAATTGAATAAATTGAGTGAGAATACTTTAAGAAAATATTTCTTCACAAGTATTTCCCTATAACTCTTCATAAAAATATAGAGAGATAATTTATAGATCTTAAGAAAAATAAGGTGAATCTTTCATGTCTTATGAGGAAAATTTCACAAGGATTTTAAGATACGCCTTTAGTTTTTTATCAAAAATGATATAAAAATAGATATATTATTTAGTGGTTTAAAAGCACACCTTCGAAAGGCTCTAGCTATCTGAGACTTTGGAAATTATGAAGAAGTTGTTTGATGTTCTCTCAAAGTAGAGATGGAACTTGGGGAATGGTCCCATGGCTATGAAGATAAGAAATGAAATATGGATTTTCAATATGGAGGATCTAATGAAAAAGGTGGAAGGAAAAATCAACCACTCATATGTCAAAAATGTGGGAAGAAGCATCATAGTAATTTCCTCAAAGAGATAGGGAAATGTTTAAAGTGTGGGAGAGAAGGCCACTAAACTCATGAATGTCTAAGAGACATGAGGAAGCTGGAAAATATAGTGGAATAAAGGATAGAACCACCTATGGTTAAATTATTCAATCTTAGGGAGAAAGATAACTATATAAGCTAGTTCACTAAACCTAAAGTCCTCGAGGATAATCAGTATCAAAAGCAGCCAAATCCAAAGGAGAAATGGAAAGGTTATGCCATCACTACTACTAAGGTAAATGATATGGTGATAGGTATTCTAGTTATTCATTCAAGAATATCGAACATAATATTTTATTCTAGTACTATTAATTTTTTATATCTTGAAATTTTGGTAGAAAAATTCAAACACCACCACAAAATATGGAGGTTGAGTTATCTGTAAGAACATCGAATGGGAAAATTATTGTATCTAAAGTATATAACTCCTCCCCGGTTAATTTTTTTGGAATAAACCTACAAGAAATTATTTTATTACTTCCTTTAGTTTATTTTGATGCTATATTGGACATGGATTGGCTATCTTTATACAAATCCAACATCAACAATCAGGCAAGGGATATCACTCTTTACATACTAAGGCATCCTCCAATTCTGTACAAGTGTAATGGAGAGGATGAATCTCCTTCAGAACCATCATCTCAATTTTGGATATTATTACCTTATGATTAATCATATATATCTCAAATTATTGTTACAAAGGAGGGAATAATTCTCAAAGACATGCCCATTTTGAGGTACTACACTAATGTGTTCCCTAAATAATTTTTTGGTCTTACTTCTGACTGAGAGGTTGAGTTCTCAATTGAACTTATTTCTAGATATATTCCTATATCAAAGATACCTTATAGAGTGGACACCATTGAGTTAGAAGTACTGAATAAGTAGTTACAAGAGAATCTGGACAAGGGTTTTATACACTCAAGTGCTTTACCATGGGGTGCACTAGTCCTCTCCATCAAGAAGAAGTATGTATCGATGCACCTCTGCATTGATTATTGTGAGCTCAAAAAAATCACGATAAAGAAAAATTATCACCTTATATGGATAAATGAATTGTTCAATAAGATACATGGGGCCAATTATTTCTCTAAGGTGGAACTTCGGTTGGTATATAACCAATTAAATTTTAGGAAGGAAGATATTCCCAAGTCATCCTTTTGAATGAGGTATGAAAACTATTAGTTTATATTGATGCCTTTCGAACTCACTAATGCTTCAAAAATATTCATAAACTTAATGAATAAAATATTTAGATATTACCTAGAAAAATTTTTGGTAGACTTTATTGATGATATTATAATATACTCCAATAGAAAGGAGGAACATGAGGAGCATTTGAATATTGTAATAAAGAATTTTTCAAAGGGAGAAAATTTATGCAAAGTATAGTAAATGTGAGTTATGGATGAAGTATCATTTTTTGGGTATGTTATCACCAGTAAAAAAATATATGTGGATCCTTCCAAGATAAAGTCAATCAAAGAGTGGACCAAGCCAATATATGTAATGGAGATTTGTAGTTTCCATAATCTAGCTGGGTATTACCAATGATTTGTGAAGAATTTTTCATGATTTTCAAACCCACTAACCAAGTTGAATCAGAATGGAGTAAAAAAAAATTGGTCTAGTGAATGTGAAGAATACTTCAAAGAGTTAAAAAAAGAGGCTTGTCATTGCACCAATACTCACACTTTCGATAAATAGAGAACTCTTTGTGGTATATAGTGATGCTATGTACTGATGAAAAATTACAAAGTGGTAACCTACGCCTCAAGGAAGTTGAAAATTCATGAGAAATATTATCCCACACATGATTTGGAGTTAGAGGATGTGATCTTCACATTGAAAATTTGGTGGCATTATCTCTATGGGGAGAAGTGTGAGATATATAATGATCATAAGAACCTCAAATATATATTCACATAGAAATACCTTAATATGTTCTAGTGAAGATGGCTAGATCTCATCAAGGATTACGACTCCTCAATCCACTACCACCCTCATAAGGAAAATAAAGTGTTGAATGCTCTAAGTTAAAAGGACCCTACAATATTATCAATTATGAGAATTGATATAGATCCAATATTCTTAAATTTTAAAAGGATGGATATGGGAATCATTAATTAAGGAAAAACATCAATCATTTCTCGAATGATTACTCAACCATCCCCCATGGGGAAAATAAAGGATTCTCAAAGAAATGAAGTGGAAATTCAGAAGAAGGTGGAAGATATCATAAAAGATAAATCCTGAGATTTCAAAATTGATGAGGAAGGAGTTGTAATATTTGGGTAACGACTATGTGTACCACCTGATCTAGATATAAAGAAAGATATTTGAATAACTCACATAGATCAACTTTCTCTATTCACCCAGGAAGCACAAAGATGTATCAAGATCTCTGAGAGCATTATTGGTGGGAAAATATGAAGAAGGATATTGTTTAATATACATCAAAATGACTAGTAAGTTAGTAAGTGAAGGATGAAAGGAAAAATTATATAGGGATGATGTAATGATTACCCATACCAACATGAAAATGGGAAAACATCACCATAGACCTTGTCATCAGACATATAAAGACATCCATGGGAAACAATGTTATATGGGTTATTGTGGATCGTTTCACAAAGATAGATCACTTTATCACAATTTGAGAGGACTTATCATTGTATAAACTTGCACCGATATACATAAAATAATTATAAAGGCTATATGTAGTACCACTAATGATTGTATTCGATCAATATCCAAGATTCACCTAGAATTTCTAGAAAATTCTCCAACATGCTCTAAACACTGATCTGAACTTAAGTATGGATTATCATCCCCAAACTGATATCCAATCAAAGAATACTATTCAGAGACTGTAAGACATGTTGAGAGCATGTTCTATGGACTTAAAATGAGGATGGGACCAACATTTGCCTTTGGATGAGTTATCTTGCAATAGCAGTTTCCACTCAAGCATCCAAATTGTTTTATATAAAGCCCTTTATGGGAAAAGATGTAGAAAACCAGCATGATGGGATCAAGTCAGTTAACATAAGCTTTTATAACCTTAAATGGTTAAAGAAATGGTGGAAAATGTGAAAACCATTCAGCAAAACATCAAGGTAACTCAAAGTCGACATAAGATCTATGTAGATAATTGTCTATAAGACCTAGAGTTTGATGTTGAATACATAGTATTCCTTTGCATATCTTCATGGAAGAGGATCAAGATATTTGGGAAGAAAGGAAAGGTGAGTCCTAGGTACATCGGCCCCTTCAAGATTTTTTATCATGTCGGAGTTATGGCCTATCGACTAGCACTTCCACCAACCATTTCTCATATACATTATGTATTCCATGTATCCCTCTTAAGAAAGTACATTATAGATCCATCACATGTATTGAATCTAGATTTGGTACATTTGGAAAATGATCTCTCTTACAAGGACCGCCCGGTAAAGATCTTGGACCATAGAGATAAAGTTCTATGTAGCAAGACTAATCACCTATTAAAAGTAATATAGAAAAACTGTAAGCACAAATAAGCAACATGTGAACTAGAGGAAGTTATGAGAGAGAAATACCCTCACCTGTTTATGTAAAAAGAAATTTTGAGGTTAGAATTTCAAAATGGGGGAAGAATGTAACGACCCAAACTTTTATCAGTGGGATTATTTTCCTTCTTATAATTATTTTATATATTATAAAACACATACATAGAATGGAGAACCCAATAAATACATAATTCTCATAAATGAATAATTAAATAATTAATATTCATAGAAATTAATGAACATATATTTATGGTGTTGGACTCCTCATGTACTAATCATGTTTTAATGATCACAAATCCTATTCAACCTGGTTAAATCCTGTAAATTATATCAAATCATGTGTATTATTATTTAAGTATTATCATGCTTTAAGAAGATCCATTCAAGATCTTAATTGCTCTACATTTAGTTTACTTACTTTATACTATCCTTTATTTACTTTTATAATGCCTTCTTTGATAAATGAGTAAGTCTAATCCATTTTATGATCATCATTGCTTAAGTCTGAATACAGTTATTTTGAAAAGTTTGAGACACCGTGAGTCTCCCACTAGTTATGTCTTTCTGGAAAAGTAAATCATACACTGTGAAGGATCAGACACCGTGAAGGATCAGACACCGTGAAGGATCAGACACCGTGAACATGAGACACCATGACTATGAGACATCATGACTATGAGACATCGTGAACAAGACACTGTGACATCCAGACACCGTGACTATGAGACACCGTGAACAAGACACTGTGACATCTAGAAACTGTGACCATGAGACACCGTGAACAAGACACCATGACCAACCCAAACACCGTGCGAAGGAGACATCGTTTCCATGACATACTATGACACTGTTTCCTAATATATTTTTGTTGTCTTTCAATTTAATCTCTAAGGGTCATATTTGAAGATTTTAATACACTAACATAATTAATGTTTCTTTATAGATATATCATCGGACAGTATGAGTAAGAGGTGCAGAATACATGCAACATGTCAGCTCCAACACATGCACTCCAAGATAAAAAGAGTAGTGCAGCCTAGAAACAAAAGGAAAAAAATCTTATAGGAAAAACACGATACAAAATAACAAGCTGGTGGGTGTGATCGTCATAACAGAATACATTTTTACGAATTGGATCATGCAACCCGATTCTGCTGAAGAACACATGACGCATACTAGAATCCCAAGAACATATTCTCACTGTAAAATACCACAAAGAACACAAGTTGAATCTGTCTAACTTGCGACACTTTGTTTTCCATATGAGGACTTGAGTTCTGCATCTTCCTCATTTCAGAAGTCCAGAGTTGCAAAGATCAACACTCAGAGCATTTATAAACCTATCTCAACATTACTGCTCTGTTGTGTATCATTTTATTAATTTTCAAGCAGAGTGTGTATCTATATGGAAACACACTATATCTCCTGCATTAAACTAAAGGATACAAGATATCCTTACTCAAACACTCTTTTACTCTTGTGTATACCCACGGATAAGTGTGGAAGAGGTCCCTATGTGGCCTGATAGTTTTTATCCATGAAGAACTGTGGAAGAGGTCCTTGTGTGACCTAGATAGTCCTGTGTACTGTTGTTTAACCCCAATCCAGGGTGTGGATCATGTTTATTTATATAAACTTCTTGGTGGAAATTGATCACCAAGTGGAGTGGATTAGGTCTCATCTTGAGACTGAACCACTTGTTGTATATCTGTTTTGCTGCTTACTTTAGTTTTCTTTATTTTACTGCTCTACTATATAATTCAGAAATCACTAAACTTACTTTGATAGTTAATCTTGGAAAGAAGTTATAATTTATTTTTCTTAGTAAAATAGTTTCAAAAGTAATATTAATAACTATTATTATTACTGAGAAATAATCAATATTCTAAGAAGTTATTTAAACATTCAAACCTTTATAACCGTATTACTTTGATTAACTAGGTTTTATTTAACATGAAGGAGAAATCCTTTTAAGAACACCATTTTAAACAGAAATTTTTATAGATACTCAATTCACCCCCCTCTTGAGTATTCTACTCCGACAAACATTTGGTATCAGAAGGATCTTTTATTAAGACTTTATTTAATCTCATGCAACTGTGATTGTAGTTATACTTTAAATATCTTTAAATTTCTATCAATTCTAAATTTCTATCTCTTTAAACCTATTCTATTATTATGGATAATAGATTTGAAGGTACTACAACCAACAGACCACCATTCTTTAATGGAACCAACTATTCTCAATGGAAAATTAAAATGAAAATTTACTTAGAGAGTATGGGATTTGAGATTTTTTCATCCATTATAGATGAATACAAGATTCCTGATACTGATATAATTACATGGGATAAACCTGTAAAAACTTCCTACAATAACAATTGCAAAGCTATGAATGCTTTATACTTCCCCATAGGAGATGAGGAATTCAATAGAATTTCTGCTTGTAAAACTACCCATGAAATTTGGGATACCCTATCTATTTCACATGAAGGAACATATAGTGTAAAAGAAATGAGACTTAATACTTATACTATTAAATATGATAACTTTAAAATGAAACCTGATGAACCTATCTCTGACATGTATCTTAGGTTCAATGAGATTTTCAACACAATGATTTCTCTTGGAAGAGAAGTCACTGCCAAGGAACAGATCATGAGAATTCTCAGATTTCTGCCTGATAGATGGAGGGGAACCTCTGTCTCTATTAGATAATCATGCAACATCAGCAAGCTACCTATAAAATAACTCATTGGTAAACTGATGATGTGTGAATAAGAGATGAAAGTCAACAAGGAGGAGGAGGATGAACCAAAAAGGACATCTATTTCATTCAAGACCACCACCTCTAAGCACAAAGACAAAGGGAAATTTGAAGCTTCTGTAGAAAGTTTCAGTAGTGAACAATCATCACCCAATAGTGATGAGGTGATGGCTAAACTAGAAAAAATATTCAAAATATTTTACAAGAAGAAGAACTTTTTTTGAAAGCCTAGCTTCAAGGGAAAATATGACCAAAAAGGAAGTTGGAAGAAGGACTGGAAAATAAGTGACAAGACTGATGAGATTGTCTACTATGAATGTAAGCACAAGGGACATATCAAAGCTGACTGTCCAAATATCAAGTACAAAAAGAGATATGAGGACAAGGATAGGAAGTATAAAAAGGCAATGAAAGAAACCTGGAGTGCCTCTAAGGACAGTTCAAGCGACTCAGAAACATCACATGATGAACAGGCTAACAAAGACAATATGTGTTTTATGACAAACACATATGAGGTAACACTAGACTCTCATGTACATAATTCATACTATTATGAAAATAAGAGACTCTGAAAAAATGAATAATGAAGAAATGTTTGAATATTGTAACATTCTTTAAGAATCATGTAATGAACTAAAATACAAATATAAATCATTGAAGAAACAGCATGATCTTACTATGAATATTAAATCTGAACTCATAACTAAAAAAGAGAAAAATTCCTAACTGCTCAGAGAGAACAATGAATTAAAAAATTCTAATGAGAAATTGAATAATGACCTAAAAAATTTTACCAATGGGAAAAATACCCTTACCCAAATGCTAGGAAAACAAATTTCCCCTAAATACAACACTAGAATTGGTTATCAACCTAGCAAAAGAAACCTTGGTAGAACAAAGTTTGTTTCTAAATCTAGTACATACAGTTTTACTTCAAATTCTGGACACAAATCATCTAATTCAAGTTATGATACACTGTCTACTGTTTCAAGTTTTTCCAGACCAAATAGATTTTATTTTTCAAATACTTTACTTAATGTTTATAGGAAACCTATGATACAAATATGGGTTCCTAAAGCACTTATTACTAATATTACTAGACCCAAACGAGTATGGGTACCAAAATATGTTTTTGCTTGATCATTTTGTAGGAAAGTTTCTTAAAGAGTTCTTGTAAAAGTCTATGGTACTTGGACAGTGGATTTTCAAGGCACGTGACAGAAGACTACTCATGCTTCAAGAACCTAATCAAAATAAATAGAGGACATGCCACATTTGGTGACAATGCCAAAGGAAAGATTATTGACCTCAGCCAAATCGGTAACTCTAATTCAGTGTTGATTTATAAAGTACTATTTGTTGATGGATTAAAATACAATCTGCTCAGTATCTCACAGTTATGTGATGATGGATTTCATTTTATATTTGAAGATGATGCTTTCAATGTATTTAATTCTAAAGAAGAATTAGTTTTTTCTGCATTAATAAATGAAAATGTTTACTCTGTTAACATAGATTCCTTAGCTTCTCAAAATGTCTCATGCTTAAGTGTATTTCATAAATATTCTTGGTTCTGGCATAAGAGACTAGGAAACTGTAATTTTCACTCCCTTAGAAAGCTAACTAGAAAAATCATAGTTAAATATTTAACCAAACTTGAGTTTCTAAATGACAAGGTATGTAATCCCTATCAAAGGGAAAAACAACATAAAGTTTCCTTCAAACCAAAGAAAGAATTGTCAACTTCTCAACCTCTTGAACTGGTTCACATGTATTTATTTGGACTATCTAGAGTTTCTAGTTTAAATGGGAAGCAATATGTTTATTTTCATGTAGATGACTTTTCTAGATATAATTGGACCTTCTTTATGGATCACAAGAGTGAAGTATACTCTTATTTTACTAAATATTCCAAGTCTGTAGAAAATATTAGTGGACTTAGAATTAAATCCTTAAGAAGTGATCATGGCTGTGAGTTTGAAAATCAATAGTTTGAATCCTTTTTCCCACAAAATGGTTATAATCACAATTTCTCTGCCACTAGAACACCTCAAAAAAATGGAGTTGTAGAGAGAATAAATAGAACTCTGAAAGATATTTCTAGAACAATGCTCAGTGAATATGACATGCCTTCTTTATTTTTGGGTTGAAGCTGTCAATACAGCATGCTACATAATCAATAGAGTGTTGATCAGACCTATTCTTAAAAGAAATCCTTGTGAGTTATGGAACAATATAAACCCCAATGTTAACTACTTCAAAGTTTTTGGTTGTAAAGTATATATCCTTAATACTAAGGACAGTCTTGAAAAAATTTCATCAAAAATTGATGAAGGTATATTTTTAGGATATTCCATGTCTAGTAAAGCCTATAGAGTATTCAATAAAAGAACTAAATGTGTGGAAGAATCTTTCCATGTAAAATTTGATGACACAGATCTAAATGATCCTAAAACCATTCTAGAGAACCTGGAGGATGATCTATTTAATCTAAACATTAATCCAAAATCCTAAAATCAATCTGTGAAAGAATTAGTCAAAACTTCAAGTTCTGAAAATTCCTTAGAACTTTAACCTGCTAATGAACCTAAAATCACTAGTCCCTTCTTTACTAGATCTGTTAGAACTCTTAAGAACCATCCCTTAGATGATATTGTAGGAGACCTAGAAAAAGGAACTCAATCTAGAGCTTCTCTTAGAAATCAGGTTGAACATCAAGTCTTCTTGTCATAACTTGAACCCAAAAACATTAATGATGCAATCAATGATGAATTTTGGGTGATGTCTATGCAAGAAGAACTTAATTAGTTTGAAAGGAACAAAGTTTAGAAACTTGTTGAAAGACCTAAGGAAACATTCACCATAGGTACTAAATGAGTGTTTAGAAATAAGGTAGATGAATCTAGTAACATAGTTAGAAACAAGGATAGATTTGTTGCACAAGGATATAGTCAAGAAGAAGTAATTGACTATGAGTAGATCTTTGCACTAGTACCTAGACTTGAATCCATCAGAATCCTTCTTTCTTATACTGCACATCTGAATTTCAAACTATATCAAATGGATGTTAAGAGTGAATTCTTAAATGGGTATATTGTTGAGGATGTATTTGTTGAAAAACTCCCTAGTTTTATAAACCCCCATTTTCCAAATCATATTTTTAAATTATCAAAAGCTTTATATGGTTTAAAACAAGTTCCAAGAGCCTGGTATGATAGATTAAGTACTTTTCTTATTTCCAAAGGTTTTACAAAAGGAATAGTTGATCCTACCCTTTTTATAAAATGAATTTATAATTATGTTTTAGTTGTTCAAATCTATATAGATGACATTATATTTGGATCCTCAAGAAATTCTTTATGTGTTGATTTTTTTAAAATGATGCAAAATGAATTTGAAATGAGTTTAATGGGTGAAAAAAATTCTTTCTCAGATTTCAAATCTTTCAAAATAATGATGGTATTATTTTAACTCAAAGTAAATATACTATATATCTTTTAAACCGTTTTGGATTGGATATCACTAAAAGTAGTAACACTCCCATGAGTACCACTTGTAAGTTGGATCTTGATGAATATGGAAAATCTGTTGATCAAACCACTTATAGAGGAATGATTGGAAGTTTACTCTACTTAACTGATAGTCGACCTAACATTATGTTTAGTGTGTGTATGTGTACTCATTTTCAAGAAAATCCTAAGAAATATCATTTAAATACTATAAAGAGAATTTTCAAATACCTCAGGCATACACCCAATCTAGGATTATTCTATCCTAGAGGAAAATCATTTGAATTAGTTAGTTATTCTGATGTTGACTTCAGTGGCTGTAAGTTAGATAGAAAAAGCACCTATGGAACATGTCACTTTTTAGGAAATTCACTAGTATCATGGTGTAGTAAAAAAAAATTGGTTTCATTGTCTACTATAGAAGCTGAATACATAGATGCCGATAGTTGTTGTGCACAAATCTTGTGGATGAAACACACATTACTAGATTATGGATATCAATTCAGGCATGTACCTATAAATTGTGACAACACAGGTGCTATTAACATCTCAAAAAATCCAGCTTCACATTCTAGGATAAAGCATATTGATGTAAGACATCACTTTTTGAGAGATCATTATCAAAAGGGAGATATCACTTTGGAATTCATTGGTACTGAGTATCATCTTGCTAATATATTTACCAAAACAATAAATTCTGAAAGAATAGACTACATCATACATGAATTAGGCATGATAAATATTAAGTAAATATCATATTATTTCATGATTATGGTCTCATAGTTAGTGTTTTATGATTACTATCTCACCGTATTACTGTCTCACCGTAATGCTCAGTTATTGTCTCACTGTATTACTATCTCACTATAACGCTTAGTTACTGTCTCACCGTATTACTGTCTCATCATAACACTCACTTATTTTCTCACCATAACATTCATTCTCTATCTCACCGTAAATACATGATATGGTCTCACCGTAAAGCTTCTCTTTAATGTTTAGTTATGAATTAAAAACTATATCGTGGTAATTATTTATTTCACCTTTTTTTCCAGCGTTTTTACTTTTGCGACATTTGGTATTCCTAAATGATAAAATAAATAAAGTATCACTCGATTCTTCACTCAGGATTTCTTCTATTCACTCATTTAGAATCCTTCTTCAAACTTGCAACCCTTTTCTCTCTCTTGAACCTTTGTTAGATGCCCAAGATGAAACGCCCTTCATCATCGACTCCTGAGAAGCACAGCTCAAAGAAGAATAAGATTTCACCTAAGCTAGCACCCGAAGGACCTCTAAATAAAAATCTAGTAAACCGAGTTATAGTACCTGAGAAAGAGGTTTTCCCCAAGTGCATTATGTCTAGTAAGTCTCTATTTTTAAAAGTTTTAGAATAGAAAGTCTAGTTAGAGTGGTTTTCTAAGTAATATAGACCTATCTACCCTAAGTTAGTGACTTAGTTTTACCAGTATGTATAGTTCTCTTTTGATTTTGTTGATAGTTATGTCGTGAGAAGATGTATAAATGGCCAAAAATGATCTTTTTCTTCGAGGTTATGGGCGTCATGCCTTAGGATTCCTCGTGAAGTCATCTGTGAGGATTATCAGAGAGGACCTCCACCTTCAACCGAATTCTTCAATCTGGAGGATGCTTTGAAAGACTTAACTAGAAATGGAACAAAGAGGAGAGCCATTGCTGCTGAACTAAATGTATAATCAAGGATTCTGTTCAAGTTTATTCAAAATATGGTTATCCCCAGAAAAGGTGATTTTGATATTTTGAAATATCATGATGTGTTTCTGATCCACCTTATTAAAAATGGGCATAAGATCAACCTTTTCAAGTATACCATTCACCACATGTGTGAACTAATCGAAGCCACATCCAAGTCAACCTCCCTGTTTTACTCTCGGCTTATCTCAGCCATGCTTCTTGCAAAAGGTATGGTTGGATCTAATGAGGAAGTTATAAAGGATTGTGAGTACATCCTTTCACAAGTCACTATCAAGAGGATGAAGATAAATTGGAATCCTTGGAAAAAGGCATGGGTGGAATACAATGATAGAATTTATGAAAAATTCAGTCTTGTGGAATATCCCTCAAGACCAAGAGATATTTCTGATCCAGGTTTGGAACTAGATGAGGTTGTTGAATATTCTACTGAAGAGGAAGAAGAGGCTGATGTTCCCCCTAGGGAAACTGTTTCTGTTGAGGAAGATAGTACTCATATCCCTCTTGTGGAAAGTGAAAAAGAAGTCCCTGCACCTACAGAAGTTATTATTCTGGAAGCTCAACCCGAGGCTGAAACAAAATCTACTATCCAAGAAACTGAGAAGAATGCTTTAGAAGAACCTAGAGAGGAAGAATTACCCATTATCAAGGAGTTGACCTTGAGGAACTCCCAGTGGAAAAATATATTCCCAAATTCATTCCTTCAGCTGAGGAAAGGAAGGAGTTTGCTTTTCAGCTGTCAATGTAGGGAATGAGAGAAGAACTACGAGATGAGTTTGTGGAATTAGATCAAGATCCTAAGCCTCTCAGACTTGAGAAGGATGCAACTATTGAGGGGGAGAAACCCCCAAATATGGAATCTATCAAAGTGCCAAATATGGTTAATTCAATCCTTGTAAGCACTCGGTATAAGTTCCCTAGTTTCTATGATGTGGATGAATCTTAGCAAGTTTCAGTAAAAGGCCTTGACCTTTCTACTATGTTCCAACTGAAATTTGTATCCAATATTTCTCTTGAGAAGGAACCTGAGCCTGTATCAGTCCCTATTTCTGAACCTTCATTTGAAAAACCATACTTTGTGAGTAAGGATGATCTAAAGGAATTTGGTGATACCCTTTTGTCTGGTGTTGAAAAAGTTCTGAATTCCCAACCTGCTCTTGTGACACATCTAAGTGAGAAAGATGCCTCATTATTTTTGGAGAAAGTTATTTGGAAAATACAACCCAAAATGCTTCATGAGATTCAGGAAGTAAGAGTTGAGAACAGAACACTTAGTGATGAAGTGAATACCCTAAGTGGTGTTATTGAAGACATGCAGAAAGAGATGCATTTGAGATCATATCTTATTTCTCATCCTGTGGAACCTGTTGTTCCTCAAACCCCACAAAATGTTATATCTGAGATTCATCCACATTTATCTTCCTTAGCTGAAAAGGTCATATAAAGGAACAAACAGATTGTGAAAGAAATGTGAGAGCTTGTGGTTAATCTAAACAAACTCACTGATGAGTATACTGGGTGTCTTCAAAAATTGATGAATCAACTAAAATCTCTCACCACTATTGTCAATGCTTCTAAATCCTCTGGTAAATCCTCTCAACCCTCTTTAGACAGTGATCTTCTCAGAACAGTGGTCAAATAAGAGCTTCAAACTGTGCTTAATGGATTCAATAAATATTCTCTATTTACAGTTATCAAGAACAATGACAGAGTTCTTGACCTCGTCCAAATCCATTCTAAAATTTCTAATGATGCTCAGCAAGAGATTGCTAAGAAAGTGGATTTCTACTTCAATAGAGTCTTCTCCAAGACTGACATGAATAATCATTTCAAGTATCTTGTGGAAAATCTGAAAATTCCACCTGTTACTCAATCTTTCAAGACTCAAGTCCAAAAGCTCATAGAGTTCACTCACTTGTTGGATAAGTTTATAGAAAACAAGGATGATTTTGAGAAATCCATGCAGTATGGTGGAGAGATCATTGCGGATTTCATTAAGATTTTGAGGCCTTACCTTCATGTACAGAGTACATCCATTGTTGCTCCTTCAGCTGCATCTCTAAGACCTATATTTCCTACATTCACCTCTACCCTAGCCTCTACTACTGTGTCTATCAGCCAAGCTCTAAGTCAGATCAATCCTGTGATCCTTGATCAACACCTACCTCAATCTTCTACTACTTCTACTCTGGCTCCATCGGTCTTTAAAGGCCTTCCTTTACCTTCTCTATCAACCACGTCACTCCTTTCTTCTACATCGACCTCTGCTTCTATGGATTCCTCTTCTGCTACTGTTGCTAAAGTCAAAAAGAAGGCCAGCCCATGAATAAGAATAGTGATTACTCCTTTTTGATAGGAATGATGTTTCTTTTGTTTTGCTTCTTTCTGTTTGTACTGGATCTTATTTTATTTAATAAAATTTTCACTTTTCATGACTTCTCTTATTCCATATTTTTGATAATCCCAAAAGAGGGAGAAATCTCTATATGTTAGACATTTATCTCTATATCTATAATTGAATTAAATATACACTTTAAATCTACATGATTTGTGATCACCAAAAAGGGGGAGATTTTTGGACTCCTCATGTACTAATCATGTTTTAATGATCACAAATCCTAATCAACCTGGTTAAATCCTGTATATTATATCAAATCATGTGTATTATTTTTTAAGTATTCTCATACTTTAAAAAGAGTCATTAAAGATCTTAATTTATCTATATTCAGTTTAGTTACTTTATAATATCCTTGATTTAATTTTATAATACCTTCTTTGACAAATGATTTAGTCTAGTCCATTATGTGATCATCATTGATTAAGTCTGAATACAGTTATTTTGAAAAGTCTGAGACACCGTGAGTCTGCCACTAGTTATGTCTTTCTGGCAAAGTAAATCAGGCACCGTGAAGGATCGGACACCATGAAGGATCATACACCATGAAGGATCAGACACTGTGAAGGATTAGACACTGTGAAGGATCAGACACCGTGAACATGAGACACCATGACCATGAGACACTGTGACCATGAGACACCGTGAACAAGACACTGTGACATCCAGACACTATGACTATGAGACACCGTGAACAAGACACTGTGACATCCAAACACCATGACCATGAGACATCGTGAACAAGACACCTTGACCAACCCAGACACCGTGTTAGGGAGACATTGTTTCCATGACATACTGTGACACCATTTCCTAATATATTTTTTTCATCTTTCAATTTAATCTCTAACGGTCATATTTGAAGATTTTAATGCACTGACATAATTAATGTTTATTTGTAGACATGTCATCAGACAGTATGAGGTACGAGGTTCAGAATACATGCAACCTATTGGCTTCAACACATGCACTCCAAGATAAAAAGAGTAGTGCGGACTAGAAACAAAAGGCGAAAAATCTTGTAGGAAAAACACGATACAAAAGAACAAGTTGGTGGGCGTGAGCATCATAACAGAATACATTTTTTCAAATTGGCTCATGCAACCCGATTCTGCTGAAGAACACACGAAGCATACTAGAATCCTGAGAGCATCTTCATGCTATAAAACACCACGAAGAACACAAGCCAAACCTTTCTAACTTGCGACACTTTATTTTCCATACGAGGACTTGAGTTCTACATCTTCCTCATTTCAGAAGTCCAGAGATTCAAATATCAACACTCAGAGAATTTCTAAACCTATCTCAACATTACTGCTCTATTTTGTATCATTTTATTAATTTTAGAGTAGAGTGTGTATCTGTATAGCAACACACTCTGTCTCCTGCATTAAACTGAAGGATACAAGATATCCTTACTCAAACACTCTTTTACTCTTCTGTATATCCACAGATAAGTGTGGAAGAGGTCCCTGTGTGGCCTGATAGTTTTTACCCATGAAGAAATATGGAAGAGGTCTTTGTGTGACCAGGACAGTCCTCTATACTATTGTTTAACCCCGATCCAGGGTGTGGATCGAGTTTATTTATATAAATTGCTTGGTGGTAGGTTATCACCAAGTGGAGTGGATTAGGTCTCGGCTTGAGACTGAACCACTTTTTGTATATCCAATGTGCTACTTAGTTTAGTTTTCTCTATTTTACTACTCTACTATATAATTCAAAAATCACTAAACTTACTTTGATAGTTAATCTTGGAAAGAAGTTATAATTTATTTGTCTTAGTAAAATAGTTTCAAAAGTAATATTAATAACTATTATTATTACTGATAAATAATCAATCTCCTAAGAAGTTATTTAAAAAGTCAAACATTTATAATTGTATTACTTTGATTAACTGGGATGTATTTAACTTGAAGGGGAAATCCTTTTAAGAACACCTTTTTAAATAGAAATTTTTATAGATACTCAATTCACCCCCCTCTTGAGTATTCTACTCTGACCAACATATGGAATAATAAATTGACCCTTAGAATTGTAACATGTCCATTATGAATAATAATCTAGCCAGTAGAATAGTAACTTCACTTATGAAATTATAAATAAAATTTTGGAATATTATAAATTAAAATATGATATAATTTTGTCATAGTAAAAGTAAATAAACTTTTTCAAAATGATAAATTAAGTGTTGGAATTTTTAAAACATAAATTTTTATTTACAATTTTATAATTAATATAATAATTTAAAAGAAAATTTATTTTCATAAAATTTATTCATAAATTAATATTTTTTTTATTATGGTTATATTATAATTTTATGATATCTTAAGTAATTTTTCAAAGTTTCATAAAATTGTTTATAATTTTAAAACTGTTATTTTTTTTAATAAATGATGGTTCTAATTAAAAATTAAATTTTACATATTTAGAAAATTATTTTCATAAAATGGATTTCATTTTTGAATTCTATAAATCAAAAAATAGGGTGAATTTTTGGGATTTTTCTAAAATAGTATAATTTTTTGTGAATAGTGAAATACAATAATTTACGGTATTTAATAAATACATGAATTATTGAGTCGTGGATGATGTGGGGATGATGTAAGCCCATAATTTGGAACTCAACTTAATTATTTTAATATATTTAGTTATAAGGTTCAAACTATTGATATTCTTGAACCAAAATAATGAAATATTGAATAAAATAATCAAAAAACACTCCTCTCCCCCTATAAATACCACCTCTTCTCCTCACACCTTCCAAGCCTTGAATCTTGCCCAATTTATACCCAATACTCTTCCCAATACCCTCCCCCATGTATAGGATCCTTTGGTCTCAAAAAAAGACCAAATATAATTCCTCTAAGAAGGTTCTCTATGAGAAGAAGTTTAAGAGGTAAAATCATCTTCCATTTTCTTTTAATTTCTTTTCAAGTTATTTTATTTTATTATTTTCTCCTCACATACTCTTATATAAGTGTAATTATAACCATAATATCTTTTATATACTGTAATTTTATTATGTTAATGAAATAATCTATCATAAAACCTCTTATATTCTCACTTTTATTCTAAAAATTGAAACATCGTCCATGAGGTGTTGATTTATCACCTTCGAGGATGATAAGTTTTAATTTTACTTTAAGACATTCAAGGATAGATTTAAAACCATTATAATGGTTGAAATAGATTTTAAAATGTATATTATAGCCTTTTATTTTCTAGAACTAACATATATACATAATATTAAATAATAAAACAAAATGAGTTTGTTGTGACCAAAAGCCACCAAAATTAATCTAAACGATTATCATTAACTATTTATCTAATGATTCATACTCGTACCATATAACCAAATGATATATAAGATCATTTAATCTTATATAAGTTCATTAATAAAATATAATCTCAATTTTGTAGAATTATCTTTATTTTATATGAACTTCCATACATGTATATAATAAAACTGATCATGAAAACCAAGAAAATGAACAATCTTAGAACGATGGAATTGAACTCTATAAAAAATCATAATGGAAATAAATTAACTTAATAAAATTATTATAAATAAAATAAATATACAATAGGTTCTTTATTTTTTAATTAATTAATATAATTTTATTATTCATTATATTAAAGTTAATAAAGTATTCAGACTTAAGGTTAGGGGATTCTCTAACCCAACTCCTTTTCCTTTGGTTTTCCGAATTTCACACCAATTTTAGTATTGATATTAATTTAATGTTCATTAAATGTAATTTTATTATTCTTCCCTTTTCTTTTTGTGGATATACATGTTTTATAATTTATTTTATGATAAATATAAATATTTTCCAAAAGAACACTTCATTCTAAAAACACATCTTTTACTTCTCTTAAGATTGTTTATTCCTCACTCAAGATTGATGATTATTATATAAAGTATATTATTAACTTTTTATTTTGGGAACCCCAATGTTTATTCATTAATGAAATACTTATGAAACCCATTCCTTTCTATGGTTTATTTTATGGCTATGATTGTTATACATTCTTTGTGGCATGCATGATTATGTAAATGTTATGATGTGATATGTACACCCGAAATTATATAGTGCTTCAATACATTGGTTAATGTAATTTATCTCATGAGATAATCTATAATATGCATTAAAATGATGCTATATTTTTTCACAATGATAATTTTTTGGTTATTCACATATTTTATGTGTGAACATGAGCAATATTTGTTCACAACTATGTGTGGTATTTGACCACTAAGATATAATGTTTCATTTTTATGTATTTACACATTCCATACCTTTATCTAATGATTCTTCTCATGATTATGATAATGATTAAATGCTTATGTTATGATGACTATTATTATTCTTGACCATTTTATATTAATTTGTGTTCATATATATCCACTTAATGGGATTTTAGCTCACCCATTTCTTTGATGTATATCCTCAGGTGACTATTTATACTATGGAGAACATGCAGAACAATAAGAAGCTAGAGAAGAAGGAATTAAATAATTTTTATATTTTATTATGTAAATGTTATGTTTGGTCCTAATTTTCCCAAGAAACTAAGCCTTTGCATCCTAGTTTTGTAACACTATTATATTGTTTATCTTTAAAATGATGTAATATTAATATAATAAAAGAAGGATCACAATATTTTAACCCAATATCTATTTTTTTAATTCATTTCACTTTTAATTTCAATTATAGTTTTTTAATTTCAATAAAATTTTAATTATACTAGTATTTCCTATAGTAAATAAAGTAGATAAGATATGAATTTTTACCTTTCCAAGGCTATATAAAAGAAACTTAGTTTATTCATTCTCTATGATAAATTCATAAGGGGACACTATCAATTATTTTGAGAAGATACTATACAGTTTCCTAGATCAAACAGAGCTATAATCTAAAGAATATTGGATCAATACCTTCAAATATTAAACTCTAGTTCTATTTTATTTGAACTGGATTTTTTTTTTTTGAGAACTAATAACAATCAGATTTTATTTTTTAGGAGATTTAAAGTTAACCAGATGAGCTTTGTCAAAGAACATAGGGTTATATCAAAATATATGAAAAGACACAAAGAGATCCTAATTTAGGGGATCATTTATTTAATATTATACTCATTTATATACTTTTAAATTCCTTTTATTTTTTCTACAGATTTAAACTTGATTGTTTTAGAATGTTTGAAATGAAATAATTGTTTCATGCTGAATATTGTGGTTAAACCTACTGGTTAATACTCATTAACTGATTTTTTTGATTGTTTGTTAGCATACTATCATGATGATATTACTTTATTTACTGAAAATCTAATTGAAATATTCCTAGATTATGCACTAACATACAAACCTTTTTCTTGAGATAAATGATTGAAGTGGTAACCAGTGTGAAATCTTTGTGCATGTTGTTTATTGATGTATGTTTATGTTGTGTGGAAAATTTTCATTAATATTTCTTGTAACCCTTTTAACCTGTTTTTAATCACTGAATTTACAAATCTTTTTGAAATTTTAAATTGAATTTTTAGGTTTTCCTCGCTTTCGATTCAACATTGAGGATAATATTGAGCTTTAGTGTACGGGAGTGGATATTTCAATGTAATAAACTATACCAAAAATTGATCCCATCGAAGACCCCTAAAATTTTTCAAATATGATTATTTATCAAGTTTTAATGAAACATTTTCAATAGATTTAAATTTTTCTAAAGTTTGAGTGTTATGTAGCCACTTTAAGTATGTTAATTATATATTATACCTTGGATGTAATTGAGTAAAACATTTTTCATTGCCCTCTTGAAAAATGGTTGATTTTGGTAAAAAACATTGTATGAATGTTATACAATTATCATTGCCTATTAATTTTTGAAATTGGATTCAAACTCTAAAGGTATGCATTCAAATGAATTTTAAAATAAAAAAACTAATCTAGTTTGAAAATTTTATTTTATTATTTATGCTAATGGATGATTTATTTATACTCATTTTTATTTATTAAGTTCGCTCATCCAAGGAGATGGTCTAAATTATTTTGTTTGTTAATTTATGTGAGACTATTCTCCTAGAGGAAAGAGAATTTTGGAATTCCAGTTGAATGGAAATTAAAATAAGTTTAATCTAAATTCAAAATTTTAAGGTCAATATTTTTTTAAACAATAATCATTTTTTCACTATAAAATACTTAATTTCTTGAGGGTAAATTCATTTCACTATTTAATTAAATCCAAAGGGGAAAATATTTTCAATAACCAATTTTTTGAGTCCGCCCAATATTTTAAATTTAAGATTTATTTCATTCCACTGAATTTGGATCATTATTTGCTTGAGGACAAGCAAAACCTTAGTGTGGGTGAATTGATGTGGCTGTATTTTGATACATTTTTTCCACATAATATCTTTAATTTAATTATATTTTATTTTTCAAAATAATTTTTTTAATTAGTTAGTTTACTTTTTTTATTTTGTTTTTTAAATAATAAAACTCTTAATTTAATGATTTTATGTTTAATTAATGTTTTTTTATATTTTATTTGTAAACATTATTTAATTTTTTTTATTATTTAATTTTAAAGATTCTTTTAAAATTTTTATTTAAGCATTTTTGTTTATTTTTTGTATATTCATTTTATATTTTCTTTATTTTTAAGTATTTAATAAATTAATTTTATTTTATTGTTTAATTTATTTTACTTAAATAATTAAATAAATGGTGACATGTAGAATTATAATTTAATTATTTAATAAATTTTTGTCATTTATTTATTTTAGTTGATTAATGAATCAGCTATTTATTTTAAGCATTTTGTTTAATATTTTTAATCTTTTTATTTAAAATAATAATAAGTTGGTTTTTATTTTATTTAAATATTTAATTTCCCTAATAATTAATTAACAATTTTAGTTTTTATTTTATTTAATTTTTTGTTGAATTTTTACATCATCATTTTAATTATTATTTTTTTGTGTAGCGTAGCCAAATTATTAGTATTCAATATAGCTAAAATTAATAAGGATCCACGTAGCCTTTTCTATTCTTATCTATATATTAGATTTCATCTTCCAACCATGTATGGGAATTTTTTAGTAGATCACATAGCAGAATATGGCTCAGCCTCACGTACCCAATTTTAAGAAGTAAATCATGTGGTGGTTCTTGTTCTCAGGTTTCACGTAGCAGTTCATTTGGTTACATGAAAACAACATATCTGATTTCCCTACATTAGATGGTAAAATAGCCACTAAGATATAGAACTCAATCCATACTAGTTTATCACTGAGATTTTGTGATCTTCCACCATTGTGAGTTAGAATGAACTGAACTCGTCACCACTGGCTCTAGGTTTTTCTAGATCTCATGACATTACTATTTTCATAGGAGATAAGAGCCTCTCATCATTCATTTAAATCTATTTGGAATTGATACACTAGTATTGAGCTTGCATGATGAGATGACATTGATTTTCCATCATATTTGAGCTATCCAACTTACCACCACTAAAGAATCATAATGCCACTACTTTTGAGAAAGCGATGATGTTGATGGAAACCAGATCTGCAGCTTAGCACTATAAGCCTCCATCGATAGTGAAGAAGTTTCAAACCCATCTACTTTGAATCTAAGTTTAAATATTTTTATGAGCTCTGAGCCCATTAATAATCAACAAAATCGATGGGTTGAGGAAGAATATTGAGCTCTATTGTTGAAGTCTATTGCATACAAGGATGATGATAGGTGACTGATTTATTAATGAAAATAAAACCCCCTTTTTCAACACCATAATTATTGAGGAAGATGATCAATGCTATCTACATTAAAGGTCATCACCAATTTTGAAGGTTAAACTTTTTCTATTTGTTGAATATCCATTTGACGCTGCCACTATTTTCACAAGGAAGAATTGAGATTTGACTAAGTTTGAATTCCAATGAAATGTAATTCAACCTCTCCATCATCACCTGATGCCAAATTTGTTGAAGGAGACTCCTAGAGAAAGTGAATAAACCAAGGTCTTCATAATGATATATCAAGGAATTTATTTTGGTTCTTGTATCTGATGGTCTTTTGTTCATTTACAGGTTCTAAGGATGAATAGGGTGCCCTATTTGTGCTATAGTTCTATGATTTCAAGGAATTATTTGAGTGTCCACCACCTATTTGTCACATACATATCTTATTTTAAATGTATTTTTATTTTACATTCCATTAATGCTTTGTTTTGGGGGGTTTCCAAAGTTTTTATGGAGAATATGTGAGTTTTCATGAATTGGGCCAAACCGTGAGCCCAATTCCAGATTTAAAAATAAAATTTGTTTCTTTTATAACTTATTCATTTTTTAATATTTTTCACTCATTCCAACTCCTAAATTTCCTCCCCTGATATATTAACACCACAATTAAAATTTGGAGTCTTTGGAAATCCATAACTAAGGTTTATATGGGTTTTTATTTAAGGGATTGGGCCTGCCCGAAAGCCCAATTCCAGTTTTAAAAATAAAATTTGATTTACTAATAACTTATTCTTTTTTAAGGCTTTTTCGGTGATTCCAAGCCCCAAACACGCCCCTTGAACCCAGCCTCGCGTCCCATATCCTCCGACCCTCTTTTTATCTCTTTTGCATCGCGGTTTAGGTCGAAATATCTGGAGAACTCAAATTTCGGGCAGATTTGTAAAGGTAATTTGATTCCTTCATAACTCCTTCGATTCTTACTCTTTTTCCCCCATTCAAATTCCTAAATGATCTACCTATTCTTGTTCGAACCTCCCTTGAAGGTTTGAGTATTTTTGAAATCAGATACTGGTATTTTGGGGGGCGATTTCTACAAGATATTTTAAGTAAGTTGTTCTCCCCCTTTCTTCTTTCAATTTGTTAAGGGTTACATCCAATTTAGTTAGGGTTTCTTCCATTATAATTGTGGTTCCTAATGTCCAGGAAGTAGGGTTTAAAATTTAAGGTTTTATATTGTGTTTTATGGTCTGAAATTCTGGTTTTAGGTCTGGTTTAGATTTCTTGAGGTGCGGCGGTGGTGCGTTTGAGTTTTCGCACAAAGGATTCAAGGGTTTCCTTGGTTTTGGTAGGTGATTCCATTGTGTATGAAATCTTTGTGAATTGGATACTGTTTTTATGGTATTTTCATGCTTATTAAATTTTATTATTTCTGAAAAATATAGTTTTAGTGGTGTTTGTACTTAAAATGAATCCTAAAGGCCAATTTCATGTGAAATTGAGGGTTTTTCATAGAAATGTATTATTAGTTTAATTGGGGCTACCCTATAAGAAACTAGTTGATTTTATTGAAGTATAATAGGGATAAAAATATTGTTTTTAATGATTGTCCCTTGTGTTTGTTGCTGAAAAATCTTGTTTTAAGGGTGCTTGTGAACCACATGAAATTCTAAGAGTTGTGTTGTGAAAAAATGGAGACTTTGCAATGATGTCATTTCTTGAACCATATGGGGTTGCCCCAAAAATGATTTTGTGTTTTCACTGAAATTTAGTGGGATCTCCTTTATGTTTTGGAAACTTAAATATGTGCACATAGTATGCAAGTGAGGTGTATAAGGTGTTTTGTGTCCGAAACACTACGAGATTTTGAGGAATTGTTTTATGAAAAATCTAAGTGTTTTGTTGCATGTTTTAAGTGGTATAAAATGTGATAGCTACTGTATTGGCTGTGATTGACCAGTAATGGTGTTTTATAGGAAAATTTATTTATGTTTCATCCTGAAATTGATTGAGCACAAAAGGGGAAGCCCGGGTACCTAGGTGGGGCGGATTTGTACTAGTACGGCTAGTGGACCGGATGGGTTTTGTCCCTGTTTCACTTAGCATTTGGATAACGACAACTCTAACTAAACTATGTGGATGATTATTGGGGACCACTAGGTTATGGGTGTGTTCCCTACTAGTGGCTCGTGCACGAGAAAGGATTTTGCTATGGTTACTCTACACCGAGGTACGAGGTACATAGGGCCCAAGACAACCTAGTGCCTAGGGGTGTTCCCAATGTTGTTGCTCATTGGATTTGTAGTATCTACCCATGTCTTAGGGTGTGTTTGGAAGTAAATTACAGTATATAACATTTCTATTTTAATGTGTTAGTATTCCAAAAATTTTGGATTGAAAACTATTTTCAATTAGAGGTTTCATTTCTTGAAATTTGAACACCACTTTTCCTTGCGTTTGAAAACTGCTTGCTTTTTCACATTGTATTTCTTACTCTTTGGAATCATTGGGTGGTATCCTACTGGGCTTTGGCTCACACCCTACTTACACCCCTTGGGTGTAAGTAGACTTGGTTATGTTTGATTCAGGTAAAGGAAGGGCTAAGGGTGATGGCGGTTCACGGTGTTAGTTCCCATTCTTGGTGCGGAGTTGTGGAGATAGCTTGGGCGCGATGACCCCTAGTCGTGTGGAGTCCTTGGGGCTGTCTTAATTCTATAATTATTTTTATTTGTACCACTTGTATTGTCTTTAAACCAATGTACTCAGTTCTGGTTTTTTTTACTTAAGTCTTGTTTGGCTCAAAAATTTCAGATTTATATTATGGAATGTTTTTAATGTTTTATGCTTTCATACTCGGGTAAATCGTTCCCAAACCTAAATTAATGATACCCGGGCACTTGTGCCAGCCCGTGGGGATAGGGAACGCCCTTCGGGTCATGTCATGGGCTGGGTTTGGTGCCGGTTTTGGCGGTGACCAGATTCGGTTCGTGACAAAATGGTATCAAAGGAGGTTCGCTCCTTGGGTCATGTTATTTGGGGAAGAGTCAGCATAGTCTAGAGCTAGGATTTTTGGGACTTGAAATTTCAGTCATGGGTAGTGTGCCTGGCCAACACACCTCATGAAGGGATTCAAGTCACCATGGTAAGTATGGATTTATCTGAGTGCTTTGGTTTTCTTGGATTAATGATGACTATGGGAAATGAAAAGAGAGTTGGGAGAATAATCTCAGTGAGCTCGCAGGGCCTGGCAAGCCATGTGGAGCCATGGATATTTCCCTAGAATACTCTCTGTGACGGCAAAGTGATTGGAATATGGCTGCCAACCATATGTCCAAGTCACCCACCGAAACTAGTTTCCTCTTGCATTGTTTTGTGCTTTAGTTTTGAAATCTTAGCACTTTGGTTTTAAGGTGACTTGGTTTTAAGAAGCGTAAAGTTTTTATAAAATGATTTTCAAATAAAGAGGGAATGGTTTGGTTTATGAAATGGCGGAACTGAATTTTCAGAATTGTTTTGAAATGTAAAATGGTGTGCTTACACCTCTTTGAAAGCAGGAACTATATTGAATTTGGTTCTGAAAAGTGTTTCCAATAGAGTTTTCTAAACAATTAGGGTGTGTTTTAATGGGATGATATGTTTCGAAATTGACGTGAATAACCTAAAAGTTAGTTCTTTTCTAAATGGTTGTGTCCTTATGAAATGTTTTGTAAGATGTGAATTGGGATTTCGTTCTCATTGTTAGCAGTTTTAAGAAAAAGGTTGGGTTGGTTGACCATTTTGTTTTTGAAAAGTAGAAGGAAGTTTTGTTTTACCCTTTTGTATTTCCATGAGTGACCACATGCGTGGGGTTATATGGGATGATGGATGGTTGATGGCATGACTGGATGAGTGCTGGGATGGATATGAGGTGGGTGCCCGCTGTGGCACAAAAACATGCATGTGTGAGGCCCATGGAGTACCATTGGTGGATACGCTTGCTGCTAAACCGTTTGTTTTAAAAAAAATTGGTTTTAAAGAAAAACATGATGTCTTGATGAATAGTTTGTTATGGTTTGTATTATGGGTTTTTGAAAATGTTGGTGTTGTGGGATGTTTTGAGTTCTAGAACCCCTTCTGTTTGAACTGTGTTTTGGGTTTGTGTTTGGTCGGTAAGCTGTGTTGCAGGGATGGTTAGTGGTCTCTTTTGAATTTTTTTTTTTTGGGATGCCTTTACGATGGTTCCCTTCATGTGTTTGGATCTGGTTTGTGGCATGTTTTGACCAATGGACCAGCTTGGTTGGGTCCTTGGGTTCTCTCATTGGATAAGGTATGCCCCCATTAAGGGTTAATGCACAACTGAAGTGCAACCCATTTTGTTCCGCCATTGGAAAATCCTCCAGTTGATCAATATAAATAATATTTTATTGAACATTTCTTTTATTGAGTCTACACCCATTCATTTCGCTGATTTGTGGATCCTCTTGTAGTGGGATAGTGCTTGGGGAAGGTTGAAAGAGACCTTAGTTTCTTAAGTTTCCTAATTCACCAAAGGTGGGAGTGTTGTTTCGTTGTTAGTACAGATGAGTGTCTTGATGGTGTCTAAGAGGGCATCTGGGTTCTTTATAGTTTCTTTGAAGAAAGAGTTATTATTAAAAAAAAAACCAATTTTGAGATTTAGGTCATGATATGATATTGTGTCCACGTTTTGGACTTATCTGTTGTTTAGGTACTTTGAATATGGTCCTGTTCCATGTATTGTTTCTATCAATCGTCAGGGTCATGTTCGGTGACGCATTGTGATGTTGTGTGCTCTTTTGACCATAAAGGTGAAGGTCACACAATCCCCTAAGGTTCTATGTTATGTTGGGATTATGTCTCCCTTGGGAAAAACATAAAATCCGATATCTTAGAGGAAGGTGTTTATATGTGTCTTTCCCTTCTGTTGTTTCTCACCCAAAGAAACAAGGCGCGATGTGTGTGCATCTTCTGATCCCTTGTTTCAGTGAAATGTGTTTTTCTGGGCAAAGTGGGTTATGAAGTGTGTTATGTCTTGATAAACCCATCAGGGTATGTAGTGTAGTTGTTTGTGGAACTGAAAGAATAAGTTCCACATAGGGGTTTCAACAGCCTAACTGCGTGGCCGAAGATGCTTCAATATTTTGAGCTCCAGCCATAGGTCCCGGAGAGAAGCTGGCGCGTAGTCAGGGGAAACACCAGTGTCTTTTAAACACTTATACAAAGTCCTATCCTCAGTATGAAAGATAGGAAAAGTTTAAACCTATGGTTTCATCATCTTCCTTCTGTTGTTCTCGTTCGGTGGAAATAGGTAGAGGGCCTTGTACCCATGTCATCGCCTAATGTCTTTCCCTCCCACGTTGGTTTCCATTGAGTCATTGGAGGATGGTTGGAAATTTGGCTAGAAAGTTTGAGAACACATTTTGTGCATGATTAGTAGTGTCAGTGTGCTAGGAAGCCACATTCAAATAATGATCAGCATAGTTAGTGCATGGTTTCCCAAACCGTGCGGACTGACCCTGCACCCTTCCCAAATCTTAAAAAAAAAAATTGAGTCTTTTTGTGTCGGCCCATGCTGGTCAGTTAAGATGGTTGGTTCTTGTGGTGGGAAGACCCACTGTGGGTATCATGTATATTATTTTGTATATTTCTAATTTATGTATACCCCTTGTACTAGGGAGTCTGTTTGGGCCTCCCCTTATTAGTGTCTTGATTCTGTCTGGGGAAAAAAAATTTAAGTTGTCTCTTATGGTGGGGAGCCCATTTGTGTCTCTTCATACGAGTAACTCATATTTTTTCCTTTGTTTTGTATGGAAAGTAGGTATTATCATTTGGAGATATCTAACTACCTACATCTTACTTTGGTAAACATTGATATTGGAGAGTGACAAATGGTTTAGTTATAGAAGGGCAAATGTAACCTTATTCGATGTTGTTGTTTATTTGGGTAAATTGATTGAGTATTGTTCAGATTGTGTCTGAGGAGTTTTCATTTGGGATAAAGCTTGAATGTGCTTTATTCATTCAGGAAGGTGGTGTAAGTCATGTTTGTGAGAGTATTCCTTCCTTCATTGATCACTGGAGGTGTTATGGCCTTTGGGGGAGAAACCTGGCAAGAGAGTACCTCTTGGTTTCTCAGTTGAGTTTGGTTGTTGCTTTGGCCTTACTGTGACTTTCCGGGGCGGAAAGTTTTCATGGTGGGGAGAATTGTCACATACATATCTTATTTTAAATGTATTTTTATTTTACATTCCATTAATGCTTTGTTTTGGGGGGTTTCCAAAGTTTTTATGGAGAATATGTGAGTTTTCATGAATTGGGCCAAACCGTGAGCCCAATTCCAGATTTAAAAATAAAATTTGTTTCTTTTATAACTTATTCATTTTTTAATATTTTTCACTCATTCCAACTCCTAAATGTCCTCCCCTGATATATTAACACCACAATTAAAATTTGGAGTCTTTGGAAATCCATAACTAAGGTTTATATGGGTTTTTATTTAAGGGATTGGGCCTGCCCGAAAGCCCAATTCCAGTTTTAAAAATAAAATTTGATTTACTAATAACTTATTCTTTTTTAAGGCTTTTTCGGTGATTCCAAGCCCCAAACACGCCCCTTGAACCCAGCCTCGCGTCCCATATCCTCCGACCCTCTTTTTATCTCTTTTGCATCGCGGTTTAGGTCGAAATATCTGGAGAACTCAAATTTCGGGAAGATTTGTAAAGGTAATTTGATTCCTTCATAACTCCTTCGATTCTTACTCTTTTTCCCCCATTCAAATTCCTAAATGATCTACCTATTCTTGTTAGAACCTCCCTTGAAGGTTTGAGTATTTTTGAAATCAGATACTGGTATTTTGGGGGGCGATTTCTACAAGATATTTTAAGTAAGTTGTTCTCCCCCTTTCTTCTTTCAATTTGTTAAGGGTTACATCCAATTTAGTTAGGGTTTCTTCCATTATAATTGTGGTTCCTAATGTCCAGGAAGTAGGGTTTAAAATTTAAGGTTTTATATTGTGTTTTATGGTCTGAAATTCTGGTTTTAGGTCTGGTTTAGATTTCTTGAGGTGCGGCGGTGGTGCGTTTGAGTTTTCGCACAAAGGATTCAAGGGTTTCCTTGGTTTTGGTAGGTGATTCCATTGTGTATGAAATCTTTGTGAATTGGCTACTGTTTTTATGGTATTTTCATGCTTATTAAATTTTATTATTTCTGAAAAATATAGTTTTAGTGGTGTTTGTACTTAAAATGAATCCTAAAGGCCAATTTCATGTGAAATTGAGGGTTTTTCATAGAAATGTATTATTAGTTTAATTGGGGCTACCCTATAAGAAACTAGTTGATTTTATTGAAGTATAATAGGGATAAAAATATTGTTTTTAATGATTGTCCCTTGTGTTTGTTGCTGAAAAATCTTGTTTTAAGGGTGCTTGTGAACCACATGAAATTCTAAGAGTTGTGTTGTGAAAAAATGGAGACTTTGCAATGATGTCATTTCTTGAACCATATGGGGTTGCCCCAAAAATGATTTTGTGTTTTCACTGAAATTTAGTGGGATCTCCTTTATGTTTTGGAAACTTAAATATGTGCACATAGTATGCAAGTGAGGTGTATAAGGTGTTTTGTGTCCGAAACACTACGAGATTTTGAGGAATTGTTTTATGAAAAATCTAAGTGTTTTGTTGCATGTTTTAAGTGGTATAAAATGTGATAGCTACTGTATTGGCTGTGATTGACCAGTAATGGTGTTTTATAGGAAAATTTATTTATGTTTCATCCTGAAATTGATTGAGCACAAAAGGGGAAGCCCGGGTACCTAGGTGGGGCGGATTTGTACTAGTACGGCTAGTGGACCGGATGGGTTTTGTCCCTGTTTCACTTAGCATTTGGATAACGACAACTCTAACTAAACTATGTGGATGATTATTGGGGACCACTAGGTTATGGGTGTGTTCCCTACTAGTGGCTCGTGCACGAGAAAGGATTTTGCTATGGTTACTCTACACCGAGGTACGAGGTACATAGGGCCCAAGACAACCTAGTGCCTAGGGGTGTTCCCAATGTTGTTGCTCATTGGATTTGTAGTATCTACCCATGTCTTAGGGTGTGTTTGGAAGTAAATTACAGTATATAACATTTCTATTTTAATGTGTTAGTATTCCAAAAATTTTGGATTGAAAACTATTTTCAATTAGAGGTTTCATTTCTTGAAATTTGAACACCACTTTTCCTTGCGTTTGAAAACTGCTTGCTTTTTCACATTGTATTTCTTACTCTTTGGAATCATTGGGTGGTATCCTACTGGGCTTTGGCTCACACCCTACTTACACCCCTTGGGTGTAAGTAGACTTGGTTATGTTTGATTCAGGTAAAGGAAGGGCTAAGGGTGATGGCGGTTCACGGTGTTAGTTCCCATTCTTGGTGCGGAGTTGTGGAGATAGCTTGGGCGCGATGACCCCTAGTCGTGTGGAGTCCTTGGGGCTGTCTTAATTCTATAATTATTTTTATTTGTACCACTTGTATTGTCTTTAAACCAATGTACTCAGTTCTGGTTTTTTTTACTTAAGTCTTGTTTGGCTCAAAAATTTCAGATTTATATTATGGAATGTTTTTAATGTTTTATGCTTTCATACTCGGGTAAATCGTTCCCAAACCTAAATTAATGATACCCGGGCACTTGTGCCAGCCCGTGGGGATAGGGAACGCCCTTCGGGTCATGTCATGGGCTGGGTTTGGTGCCGGTTTTGGCGGTGACCAGATTCGGTTCGTGACATATTCATCCAAATTCACTTTTGATTCCCCAGATTTCAATATGATTTTCCTTTTCAAGCTTTATTTTGGGTTTATGAATTTGATTCAATAAAATCTATATGAGTTCAATCATGATCATCTGAAGCTGAGACCCAGTCGATGTTGAGTCTGAGGGTTGATAGATTGAGATAATTTTCATATTTTGGAGTTTGAGATTGATTCCTAATTTACTGAATTCGTTAAACTCTTTGAAGATGTTGAATCGGTTTTAAATTAATTAAGTCTTATCTACTTTGATTTTATGTTGCATTTTTATTTGGAGTTGCAGGGGATGAATGGTGAAGAGGATAAATGAAAATTTGACACATCGCTAACAAGTTGTTGTAAAGGTAAAAATTATAATAATAATAACTTCTTAAAATGATTGTGTGCTGGTAGTAATTTATGACACACTGGATTCTACCAAGATTTTTTAGAGAGCTTTTGTTAAAGTGACATGGGCAGTGACTCAAGGTAAGAGGACTTTATCTTTTTTGTAGATGTCTCCATATAAAGGAGGTGTAGAGGATGTGACCTGGAAAAAATAAAAGAAACTTCTTATACTTTTATAGAGATAATTCTAGATAAAGGGTGATAGAAGAAATATAAAGAGACTGTGAATAGACAGCAGAACACATTTTAAATCAACCGGAGTAGAGTGACAAGGAAAGAACTAGGAGATATTCTAGCGAGCTCAAAGAAGACCAGATTTTGATCAAGAAGATGAAGATCAAAGGATGGTTGAATTTCAAAGACATGATCATCTAATTTTTCTATGGTCAATCCAAGTGCTTTATTTTTGGTGAATTCATTTCTATATTTTATATTTTCTTCCAAACTATAACTTTCTCCATATTTAAAATTGTTAGATAATCGATTGATGTTTCATGATTGTTTTTATATCTTTTTTTTTCATTTTCTCTTTCATTGTTTTATTGATACATTGTTGATCAAAGTGTATTTTTCATTGGGTGTGTACTGTTAGGTTATTCCAATTAGGAGTTTGTTATTTGATTCTCATTGTTGAAGCTTCTAAATTCTCGATTGAGAATTGTGAACACAACAGTTTGAATATGTTAAAGTTTTTGGATATTGTTGAATACTTTGATCAGATCTTGATAAAAGGAGATCAATTACCAATATATTAGTTGTTGGATTTGACTTTTCAAACTTAATTATATTCAAAGTTTAGATATTTTAATTGTGTATTGAGATAATTTATAGAGAAAAATCATTTCAAGGAAATTAAGAATGGATGAATTGGGAGTATTGCTAGGAAAAATCACTATTCCATTTTTGAATTCACTTCACTTTTCATTATATTCTATTTGTTTGGTCTTATATTTTCATGTTTGTTAGTTTAGAAATTATTTTAGTTCCATTTATTCCTTATAAATTCCTATTAGAAATAGTATATCTTATAAATAATAATGATAAACGTGATAGATAAGCTCCTTAAATGTTGTCTCATGGGAGAAAACCCTAGTTTCTACTATATTGTAGTAGTTATGAGATAAAAATATTTGATTTAGGATATAAATAATGGCACATAAAAAACATCTCTCATCAATGTTCCTCCTCACTAGAATCATTAGAAGGATATTTATGAACTATAGACTCTAACACATAAAACTTTTACTCCTAACATAGTATAATATGCAAGAACCAATACCACTCCTTGAAGTTTGCACTGGTTATGAGATTTGTTGTGCTTCTCACCATATTTTGTTTTAATGATCACAAACACTCTTGAAAGTGTCTAAAAAATTATTTTTAAGTTATTTTCAGTTATTCTTGATGATATATTATTTTAATATTGAAAGAACCTTTAAATATTCTTGAAGAAGTCTGAATGGAAGTATTGAAGCCATGGATGGAGGCTAGAAGAATCGTAGAAGGTTGTTCATGGAATTGTAGTGTCCTTTTGTTGAATAAATAGAGAAAACAACTAGATCATTATCCATTTTTATCAGAAAATAGTGGATATGTAGTTTGGTAGACCAAAATATCCAACTTTGGGTGGCCACGCCCCTGGTGTTGGGCATTTTGAAGGACAAAATTACTAATATTTTTTCACCACATCATGGTGAAATCCATGTTTATGGTTTCACTAAATTTAATGTTAGTAAAAATTCATTCAATATAGTCTTCAATGAATTCATTACTCCCTGGTGAATTCTATAAGTTTTTCCAAGGTTTATAAAGTCTATAAATAGAGGTCTTGAGTGTTATGATTTCGACAATCATCTTGTACAACAATGCTCTCATTGAATTGATCCCCAATTCTCTCTCAAGTGATCTCTTTTCAAAATCCTCTCTTATCCAAACTATATTTTGTAATAATTGTAATATCTTATCACTCTAATTTTATTTATTATTATCTCCCATTTTTTCTTCATATTATTTTGAGAGAATCAAGACCAATCTAAAACATGATTTCTTCTAACAATCCTCTCCCTCTCTTCCTCTATATTCTATTATTGGTTTTCAATGCCTTTAAACTTATGTATTCAAGTTTTCTTTCCATAACCATTAAAATTAAAGGGGTTATTCTCTTTGATGTTTCTAACTATACCCATTAAAAATCTAGTGTCTATTGCAATTCTGGTTTTTTGATATAACATAAAAAATAAAGGGAGTTTTTTGTATCTTGGATACCATTAAATATGAGGGAATAATACATTAAATACTCAATTTATTGAGGTGGTAGACACAAGGGCTCTTTATGAGATATTTTCAATCTTCCTTACTAAATATGTTTCCTTATTTACTTTAAAAAGTTTTATTTAGTTATTGCTTTCATTCATTCAATTAATAATTTTTTTAATCTATAAATGTGCTTAATAATTTTATTTATGATTCACTCTTTATTTTTTTCTTTGTATTTTATAAACTATGTTATAATTATATTGTTGTACTTTTACTTTTATTTTTTTATCTCTTAAAAAGGTTTTGATTATCTTCAATCTTTCTAAAAGATGTTTTTAGTATCTAATAATTACAGTTATTTCCTTTGATCCTTTAAAATGAAAATTCACCCCCCCCCCACACACACACACACACCACCTCTTGCTATTTTACCCTACTATAGACTACATTTATCAAAAGAGTATTTAATTTATTTATTAATTTTTTTCAAATTATTTTAAATATTAATTTATTTTCAAAAAAAATAACCAATATTTCAAGAAACATTCTTTTTTTAATGGTTTTTGTAAACACCCATGGTGTTCCTAAAGGATGATCTATTGGTAATGATTCCTTTTTTATGATAATAATTTTGGTTATTGTAAAACACATATGTCAAATTTTCTTAGATATATTGGTTATCTCATGTGTAAAATTGTTATGAAAGGTTATATCCTTATTACTGAAAAAGAAGATGAATGGACTCTCAATGATATTTCTGATTTTGAATTAGGTGGTGAAGTAATAAATGCCTTTCTTTGTAGTTTATACCAAAATCAATTTAATCAAATTTATTCATGAAAAAACAACTCATGAAATTTTGAAAGTCTTAGAAGTAAATCGTGAAGGAATTAACAAATTTCAAGATACTTGTTTAGATATGTTTATATAAGACTTTGAAAGTTTCTCTATCCATCGTAGAAAATATATCACTAAAATTTTTACTCGATTCACTGATATTGATAATTTGAGAAAGGATTTGGTGATTCTATTTATATAGAAACTTTATTTAAGAAAATAATTTGGGTTTTACTAATAAATTGGGAACCTAAAATCATTGTGATAAAAGAAGATAATTACATAAAGAATATGGTGGGGTTCTCTCATGACATGAGATAATAATGAAAAGAAAAGTTGAAAAGGAGGATAAGGAGGTTAAGGAAACAAATATAAAATATATTTTAAGGAAATAAATGGCGACTCATTTGAAATTGAATGAAATATTTCTAGTATTTCCAAGTGGGTGAAAAAGTACATGAGTAAGAAAATATCTAATTAATGCATCAAAAGGAAAAATAAAGAAATGGAAGTTACTTACTTTGGTTGAAAAAATAAGTTCCACATCAAGTCAAATTATCCCTTGAAAAAAATTTATAAATAAAATAATCAAGGTTATAAAGGTCTAAAATTATATACTTTTATTGCAAGTGAAGACACAATTTCAACAGATGAATCAAGTGATGAAAATCTTAAGTGCTTAATGGCCAATGTTGAGCTATGTGACAAAGTAAATTTTGTGCATTATATTTCTTATTATTATTCATATTTAACCTATTATTTAAGATATGAAAATATTATTTATGATATATATTAACTTCAATATGGTTTTTGTGAAATTCTTTCAAAATTTAAATATTTGAAAAATAATTACAATCAAGTTGTGTTTGAAAAATATCAAATTTTAAAGGAAAAAAATATTACTTGGATTTAAAAAAACAACTATTTAGAATTTTTTATTTCAAATTAAGGGTATTAAAAAAACTCTTTATCATTTTATCAAATATAAATAAACTTGGAATATGATTTTAGTATCTCAATATTTTGTTAAAAGTAATTTCGGGATTGCTTTTTCAAAATAATCTAGTCTTTTCAAAAATTATAAAAAGACTACCTTTGTGAAAGGAACATTCCAAAATAAATTTTTTAATTATTTTAATAAATTTGGTTATATTTTTTATGAATGAATATTTAAAAAATGATAGATATAGTTTAACAAATATAATTCATCTCTCATCTCATATTTCTATGGGAAAAAAATTGTTCAAAATAAGTTTGGATTCCAAAATCTTTATTAGATTACTTAAGTAGACCCAAGATATGGGTACCAAAATAATTATTTTCTTAATATTTTTAATTACATGGGACTTTTGACCAAATCTTAAGAAGATACTTGGTATATGGAAAGCAGGTGCTCAAGGAACATGTGTGGTGATCCTTATGAATTCAACTATCATAAATATTTGATGGAGTATATGTCACATTTGGAGATAAATAAAAAGGTAAAATATCTAGTGTTGGTACGATTAGTTTCTCTAAATATAGTTTTATTAAAGATGTTTTATTTTTTAAATGTATTAAATCATAATTTACTAATTATTAGTCAATTTGTGATAGTGTTTTAAAATTACTTTTAAAAAAAAATTTGTAAATTTTTTAATTCTAAAGGAAATATTTTATTCATCACATACCATTTTAAAAATGTTTATATTTTTTATTTATAATCACTTTAAATTCAAAATATTAAGTTTTTAAGAGAACAATATAATTAATATTGGATTTGGCGGTGTTAAGGTCATTGTAATATTCACTCTCTTGTTAAGCTCGATCGTAATCGAATAGTATGAGATTTACTAAAATTGTATTTCAAAGATAACTTAGTTTGTGAACCTTAACAACCTAGTAAGAAAAAAAATCATATTTCAAATCAAAAAAGGTTGTTTATTTTTCTAAATCATTAGAGCTATTTCACCTATCCTTTTTTGACCAACACAGGTTTCTAGTATCGGAGATAAAAATTACACCTTTTTAATTATTATTGGTTATACTAGATTTACATGGATTTTCTTCTTAGCTCATAACAATGAGGCTTATAATGTATTTATAAACTTTAAAAATAAATCCAAAAATGAAAAAGGGGAAAAACTATTTTCCCTTAGAAGTGACCATGGTGGAGAATTTTATAATAAATACTTCGATGAGTTTTGTGCTTCTCAAGGTTATCATCACTCCTTCTCTACTCCTAGAACACCTCAATAAAATGGGGTTATCGAAAGATTAAATAGGACCCTCCAATAAATTTCTAGGACTCTCTTGAATGAGTTTAAGTATCCTTAATTATATTGGTCTGAGGCATTCAATACCGCTTGATTTATCCGTAATTGTGTCCCCGTAATACCCATATTAGGAAAATATTCCTATGATAATTAGAAAAGAAAAATTATTAAGATTGGATTATTTAAATTTTTTTGTTGTAAATGATTTATCCTTAATTCCAAGGATAATCTAGGAAATTTTAACCCTAAATTATATGAAGTTGTATTTTTTGGATACTCAAACTTATATAAAGGATCTGAGTATTTGATAAGAGGACCAAGACTATAGAAGATTCAATTCGCATCAAATTTGATGAGAATATTCTTAAATCACATCATCAAATTAAATATGATATTAACCAACCTAGTTTAACCTTATATAAACCTAAACCTTCTAAATTAATTGAATATGTTCAATAACCCCCTTATACTCCTTTATCTAAGGCATGGGTTCAATCCAAATGCCATTCCCTTTATAATGTTAGTGATGAATTGGAATCTAGATGTCGTACTATAATATTGGTCTTAAATGGGGTTGAACATCATGTTTTTCTCACTCACCTTGAACCCCATTCCATTAATGATGGTATTAATGGTAAGAATTTGACACATTCCATGTAAGATGAGTTGAACCAATTTCAAACAAAAAATATTTTGAATTTCATGGAACCTCCCAATAATCATCCAATTATTAGCACTCGGTTGGTTTTTTGAAACAAACTTGACAATAGAGGAATTTTCATTCATAATAAGTCTCAACTTGTTGAAAAAGTTTATAATCACGAAGAACGTATTGATTATAGTGAAACATTTTTAATTGTTTCTAAACCAGAATCCATTAGAATCTTTTTGTAATTTTATTCTCATTTTAATTTTAATATTTTTAAAATGGATGTCAAAATTGTTTTTCTAAATGGTTTTATTTATGAAAAAAAGTATAGATCAAACACAAAGTTTTGAAAATCCTAAATTTAAAAATCATGTTTTCACATTACACAAAGCTCATTATGGCTTAAAAAATCCTATATGTATTTGTATGAGAGGTTAACTAAATTCCTTTAATAAAATTATTTTTAAATGGGATAAGTAAATTCTATAATTTTTCTTAAATCTTTTTTAAATGATTTGTTAATAAATAAAATTTATATTGAAGATGTTATTTTTGGCCCAACTAAATAAAATTTTTGTAATTAATTTTTTGATTTAATAAATAAAGAGTTTGAAATGAGTTTTATGGGAGAACTCAAATTATTTATTTGATTTAAAATTTCAAAAAAAAACCAATATAAATTTTTTAAACCAAAGTAATTACACAAATTAACTTATAATTTAGTTTGTATTGGATCATGATAAAGAAATTAGAACACCCATGAATAAAACTTGTAAGCTAATGTTGGATGAATCTGGTCAATTGGTAAACAACAAGATTTATAGAAGTATGATTTGAAGTCTAATTTTACTTACTGAAACCTAACTGAACATCATGTTTAGTGTATTAATTTGTGTTCATTATCAATCAAATCCAAAGAAATATCATTTTAAATCCCTCAAAAAAATTAAATATTTTAAAGAAACTAAAATCTGTGGATTATTTTAACCAAAAGGAACCTATTTTGAAATTTATTTTTTATGATGATGGTTTTGGAGGATGAAAACTAGATATAAAAATTACTAGTGGAACTTATAATATACTAGGAAAATCCCTTATCTCATGGAGTAGTAAGAAGAAAAACTTGGTTGCTCTTTCTATAGCCAAAGTGGAATACATATCCACTGATATTTTTTACACCCAAGTTATATGGATGAAACATAATCTCTTAGAATATTGGATAACATATTCTATTTTCCCTATTAAGTGTGACAACACTAGTATAATTAGTACCTCTAAAAATCCTATCAAACATTCTCTCAATAATCACATTGATCTAAGATACCAATTTCTATGAGATTTCTTTCCAAAATGTGATATCTTTATTGACTTTATTTTCACAAACCTTTAACTTAATAATATCTTCACTAAACCCCTTCATCTTGATAGATTTGACTTTATTAAAAACAATTTGGGTATGATTATTTTGTAATACTTATCTTTGTATCTTGGTGAGCTTGATGAATTTATTTTCGATATGTTTTTCAATTTAAAATTTGTTTTCAAAAAAAAATATTTTCTTTCTTTTTCAAAAAAAATTGTTTTAAAACTTTTCATAATTTTAGTAAGGTAATTTGAGTGTGATACTCCAAGAAAATCATTCCCATTTGGATACAAACAGTTGTATGTATTTCTAGTATAGATTTTTTTTAAAGGTTGGGGAAAAATCATCATTTTATTATTAAACCAAATACTACTTTTTTTCTGGGTAGAGGGAGACCCATTACATAGCTTGAAGACCCAATGCATAGTGGCCTGAATACAAGGCTTTAAAGCTCATTTTTTTTCAAAAGGTCTCTTCGGTGAATAGTATTTTGTAGTACTTGGGATGCTACAGTACCTACTAAAATACTCTCACCACTATAGTTCCACCACTACTACAGTACCTTCCACAGTACTACTACAATGCTACTATAGTAACTCCGGAATTTCTCCTCTCCACAGATTTGATCCTGGGTATTTTTCTAGTATAGATGATCCTGGTGATTTTATCCTGAAAAAAGTTGATTAGGTTTTAACCCTTTCTCCATCTTGGGACCGATGAGTGGGCCCTTATTTTACACATGATTTGACACTCCTGAAGAATTTACAATGTTTTATTAATACAATATTTTCTAAAGCTTAATCATGGAAAGAATTTTTAAAAAAAAATAGTTTTTTAATGGATATAATCTCTTTATATCAACTATTTCATTATTTGAGGGGGATATCATCTTGATAATACTAAAATGATATTAGAAGTGACACTATTTTTCTAAAAAAAATCAATTTTTAATTTTAGCTCTTGATTTTCTTCAAAAAAAATCAAATTTTCATTTTTCTCTTGAGATTTATTTTAAAATAAAAAATGTTTTTTTATATTTTTTATAAATCTCTCTTTATAAATTTTAAAGTTTTCAAAATTTTCAAAACTTTGCTTCCATCTCTATAAAAATATCATTAATGATTACAAATGTAGTTTTTACATTATTTATCTTATTTTACTCAAACCCCATTTATGAATCCTTTTTTATCATCTCAAAAGGATAGAAAACTCAGTATTTAGAGAAATATCAGGTAACTATATAACTCTCTTGTTTTTAATTTCCTTTCTATTATGGGGGAGAAATATTATTAAATATTTTTATAGGGAATAAATCATGTTGATGTAATTATGGGGGATAAATATTTTTAGACCTTATCTTTTCAAGATTATCATGATACTTGTAATATTCTTATTTTTTATTCACTTATTATTCAAGTATTTATGATCATCAAAAAGGGGGGATTTTTTTATTTCTCATCATATTTTTTTAATGATAATAAACACTCTTTAAAGTCTTTAAAATTTTATTTTTAAGTTGTTTTTTATTATTCTTGATGAAATATTATTGTAATATTTAAAGAACCTTAAAAGATACTTAAATAAGTTTTGAAGTTTTGAAGCTTTGGATAGAGGTTAGAAGAAGCTTAAAAGGACATTCATGGAAGTGGGGTAGACATTTATTAGAGAAATAGGGAAAATAGCCATGTTAATTCCTATTTTGACCAATCCATGGTGGATAGGTATGTTGGAAAACAAAAATGGGCAACAGTTGGTGGCTACACCCACGGTGTTGGGCATTTTGAAGGCTAAAATGGACAATATTTGTTCACCATGGTGTATTGTAAGCCATATTGATGGTTGTATTTCATTTAATATCAGTAAAACTTCATTAAATATGTTATTTAAAGACTTTATTACTCTTTAATTAATTCCATAAGTTTTTAAAGGCTTTTAAAGGTTATAAATAGAGGCATTGGGTGCTAGGATCTCTACAATCAAATTCTGAAATAACACTCATTGAATATATTTATAATTCTCTCTCAAGTGATCTATTTTTTAAATACTCTCTTATCAGATATATATAATGTTCCAATTGTAATATCTTCTCACTCTATTCTTATTTCTAGTTCTCTTCTAGTTTTTCTTCAAATTATTTTCAGAGAATTGAGACCATGCTAAAACATGATTGATCCTAGAAATCCCCACTCTCTCTCTCTCTGTTCCTCCTTATTATATTATTGTTTCTCATTACCTTTAATGTGAGGTATTAGTGTTTTATTTACATAACCATTAAAAGGAAAAGTAATATTCACTTTGAGTTTTCTAGATATACCTATTAAAAAGATAGTGTCTATTATAATTTTGGTTTCTTGCTATATCCTACAAATCAAAGGAGTTTTGGTATCTTTGCTATAATTGAATCCAAGAGACTAATACATTAAATCCTCAAGTTATTGAGGTGGTATATATAGGGACTCTTCTTGATCTATTTTCAAACTTCATTACTAAATAATATTCATTATTTAATTTTCACATTTTTATTTATTTATCACTTTCATTCATTCAATTAATCATTTGTTTAATCCATCAATATGATTAATTGTTTTATTTATAATTATCAAATTCTTTTATTCTTACACTTTTATAAACTATATTATAATTATATTATTTCACTTTTAACATTTATTGTTTTTTTATATATTCAAAAGGTTTTAATTATCATCAATCTTTCTAAAAGTGGTTTTTAGTATCTAAGATTTTAGTTATTTCCTTTGATTTTTAAAAATGGAAATTCAACCCCCCCCCCTCTTTTCATTTTACCCTACTCAAACCTATAATATTGTATTTTTATAATATCTACCACATAGATAATATTGATATCATATGACTTTCCATTTTTACCAAAAAAATAAAAGCATATTTTTAGTACTTTATCCCGATTACCAAAAGTGTGATGTAATAAATTTTATTTTATTAGTCTCTCAAAATTTTATAAATTATAAATAGTCCTCGCCATTGGATTTGGAATATATTTTCATGACTATATTCTAGTTTCAAGTATCCATATTTCCCTTTTTATAACCAATACTATATCCATGAAAATTACTCAAAGGTATTTGGGTCTGTAGTCTTTCCAACTGTATTAACTAGAAATTCCATGATCAGTTGAGTTGACTCCACAATCCTAAAATATAAACTATGATTTCCTCAACACTTTCTTTTAAATGGTATTAAACACACTTTTTACATTATGCTTGATACCAATTTGGTTAATTTGGCCCATTATCTTTATAAGACTCTCTAATAATTGAAAAGATTACCTGACTTTATCTTGAATGGAACTTTAACTATGGGTTCATCCTAATTCTAAAAATAGAAGGCAATGTCTATCTTAATATTTCCATGATCTATTTTTTAACTTATAAATAAATATATTTTATTATATCCTTTACAGTCTTGTTAATATTATGTGTATTTTACATAATTAATTATCTATGTGAAGTGTGATTTTGTTGATTAGTTGTATTTGTTTCCAATAAGTGTCAATATTTATGTCATGGTGAATGATGGGTGTTAGATTGGGAATCCACCCACCAAAGGAAATTTTTTTCCCATACTTATTAGGTAAAGGAAAGAATTTGTTGCAACTTAAATAATTGGATGGATATATTTAAGTAGCATCCCACGTATCTGAAGATTTTAGAGCCAAACCTAAAGTTAAATATAAGTGATAAATGTCTAATAAATATAACTTTATACAATAATTAAAGTCTTAGTGAAGATAAGAGTGTGTTTTTGACCTATATTGGACAATATATAGAGTATGACCTTAAAGGGAAAAACAGGTTTAGATTATTATAGAAAATATTTCTCAAAGTTGTAGAGAATCCATCCATGAGTTATATTTCATGAATTATGTTACATATAGTGTAAAAAATATCTTAGATAAATGTTTTTGAAGGCTGAAATGAAGCTAGAAGCATAGAAGGTAGTGGATCTTATAAACTTACTATACTTGATTATTTATGTGATGCAATGTAATAACCTGGGATTTTAAAAGAAGAACCTCATGTTTGATAGCATATATGGCACGAAACATTGATCCTAGAAGATAACGTAACACCCTGAGATTTTAAAATATATTTCTTTTTAAATAAATTCAATCTCTTCGATAGCTTGTGAAACATGCATCTCCAAGTCTGAATGAATCATATTATAGAATATTTTTATAACCTAGTAGTTAAATTATCAGATATAAATAGAAATAACTAAATTATAAAAATTATATGATTTAATCATGTAAAAAATAAATTAAATGGTTATCTATTTATTATAAATAAAATAATAACCATTTTAATGAAAAAGAAGTGTTTTTTAAAAAAACTGTATTTTTCTAAAAGGTTATTTAGTAACGCTTTGCGCACATAATTTGAAATTATTTTTTACCAATTTTTTTAAAAAAAAATATTTTAAAAAAATAACTAAATTTTGAAATCATCATATTAAAAAAAATTAGGGTGAAATTTTTGGATTTTTCAATAAATAGTGAAAAATACCAATTCTTATAAAATTATCATTTATTTAAAATAAATTAAGTAATTTAAAAGGAAAATTTTGATTTGAATTTGATTTAAATTAAAATAATTATTATTTAGTTATATTTAATACAATTAATTATATTTTAATCACTTTTATAGTATATTTTATTATAAGTCAATTTTGGGGTTTAAAAACACATGTTTTCTTAAAATGGTTTTAAAGTGCATAATGTTTCCCCATTTTAATTAATCAAAATAAACCATACTAATAAATGATTTAAATAAAAATTATAGATTATACATCTACCCTTTTAATTTTAAATTTATATAATGATTATTTTTATTCATACAGTTAATATAAGATTATCTTTTCCCTGAAAAATACATTTCTTGAAAACTATTTTTTCAATATGTCTACGAGTTTAATATTAAATAAAATTATACCACTTATGTGAATTGAATTTGGAAAAATTGATTCCATATTTTGAATCAAAATAATTTATATTATCTAATAAGTTCAACTTAATTTTTTACCATAATGAATAGTGAAAATAATAAAAATTAATTATCGCGGTTAAGGTAAAAACAGGTTTACCGGGGATTAAACTAATATTATAAGGGTTTAAATGGCCTAAAATTTGTCCAACACAAATTTTATGTCCATATTTATACCTTATAATATATAATGTTCTATAATGAACAATTCTTTAGGCTTTTTTCATGAGAAAAATGTAGGTATCACTTTATCTTTTCCAAAATTCCATTTGTGTCCTCTCCCCCACTTATAAAAAGCCTCGCCCTCTCCTCCCCTATTCACACTTCCAAAACCCTTTAATTTAGAAAATAATTACTTAAATGACTTAATTAATTCCCTACCCACATCTTATATTCCTTATTTTTATTAGGAATCCCTCTTAATAAGGCTTTAGTTATAAACCTAAAGAGGTTCTCTAAAGAAGAGGTAAAATTCTTAAATGTGTATATTTGGGTTATTACTTCTTCCACATCATTAAAATAATATTAAACTTTTCTAATATAATAACACCATAATCCAATATATATTTATATATTATTATGTTAATTTTATGTCTAATATCCATGTCTACTTCTATCAAATGGGAAATGAAACAGTCGATTGTGTATATGGTGGACTATCGTCTCGTGAACCGATGTAATTTTTTTTCATCATCACATTTAAAGGTTAGATATAATGATTGATTTAACTTATTTATATTATATTTATTAAATTATTATACTTACATAATTATTATATCACATATACCTTCTTACTTTCTATTCTGTGTGGGATATGATAACATCACTCATTTGTACGGCGGAATATCGCCTCGCGAAGCGATGTGATTCATTTTTCACTTATGCTTTTCATATAAGATAGTAAGGATAAATTTAATGAATATATTTCATATTTAAGACATAAAAATAATTTAATAAATATAATATCATATATAACTTCTTACCTACTAATCCATTGGAAAACAATAATGTCGCTTGTGCGTATGTGTGGACTATCGCCTCCACTTAGAGATATAAAATGTTTTTCATTTTATTTTTACATGGATGATAATGAGGATGGATTAAATTACTATTAATTCTATATATAAATTAATAATGATTATATAAATATTTATTAATATTTATTTTCTGTATGTTCCATCCATTGATAAAATGAAAACAGCGTTCATGTGTATATATAGCCTATTGTCTCCATGAACAGTGTATTTCATTTTCTATATTTAACTTTTATAGATTACTCTAAATAAATATATAGTGAATTTATATGATATTTATTTCATTTTAAAAATTATATATATTATTTAACCATGATCTAAGTAAAAATAGAAAAATTACCAAACAAATACATAAATGAAAAATAAAGCAATTATCACCTGAAACGGTGATTTTAACAAAAAATTGTTAATAAATGAGTCATAAAAGACTATAAGTAAACCATATATGGTATTAAATATTTTATTATGGTTAATTAATATATTTATAATAAATATATATATTATTATACATGAGTTTCATACACATACAAAGGAATTTTAACATAAGATGAGGGTTTCTCGTCTCACTTTTACTTCTATGAGACATATATCATATTCACCAGTTATTCCTTTAGTGTGGTTTATATACTGCCCCTTTTGATTTTTTTATATCATTAATATATTTATATTCATGGTATTTAATTTTTCATTTGATTTTATTCCTTTCATGGGGGTTACAATTCAAAAGTTACCAATGTGGTAAGAGATTTATGTTTTAATCTCATTTTAATCGAGATTGTTATACTTGAATTTCCATTGAAGGAAATTATTTTATCATTGTTTAATAAAACCATTTAATTTTCTTATACTATGGTTATTCATTAATTTTTCAATTAATAGTACCATATTTCTCTCCTTGGTACTTAAAATTATTGAGAAAATGTTTTTAATAAAATCTGACTTCATTTCTCTCTTCGGTCAAAAATCTTTTTTCTTCCAAAACCATGTTTTATAAAAATGTTTTCAAAAATGTTTTTAAAATTATAAAAATGATTTATTAAATATATTTTTACCCATTTTTTACTTTTAAAAAAATTGAATGGAATATTCATGTCATTTTCCAAACAAGGATCATTTGGCTTTTACTAAAAATGTGAAAGGAGTCTTTGTTTTAATGTGTACGGCATGAACGAAATTTTCCGCCCTCATGACCACTCATTTATTTTAAGATTATTTTAAAATTTTAAAAGGATATTTTTAAAGAAAATTTTTTTCTTAATATTCTAGAAATTTTTCAAAGTAAAAAATATATTTTCCTGAAGAATGTTTTTAATGAAATTTTTATGGTATTTTTATTCATCAATGGAAACAACCCTTATTTTACTTATGATCCATTGGGAATATGTTGTAATTATACCATAATTATTTTTTATTTGTATATTTTATGATCATTTTGACTAGGGATGTATTACTTTGATATCATTTTCTATATTACTCTGAGTGGTTTATGATTATGTTTACTGATTAGGGTAATTATTAATATTTCGTATGTTAGTTTTTCAATAAGAATGTTTGTGTTGATTATGTTTCACCTCTTTCATATGAGTAATTAATTAAAATTTTTAATTGATGGGATGGGTCAATGTATCCCCTTGATACATCAGTATTTCTCATGAGACAAACTATCTTGGGTTTTTGGCTGAGGCCTTACCCATTTATATAAAATGTCTTGGAACAAGTTCGAGATGGTATGGTTGTGATTTTTATAATTATATACTCTATCATTATGTGATTATTCAATTATTTATAATATCCATGGTTAATTTTTAGGCTCATTTGATTATTTGTATGGAATTATTTGGTCATCATTTATTCATACCATATTAAGCTCAAGTTATTGATTAAATGTAATGTGGTTTATTTAATTAACTTTAAATATTTATTATTCTTTATTTATTCATATATTTCATTGTACGCATACCCTTACTGATCATTTAAGATCACCCCTTTCTTATGTTTATTTCTCCAGTATTCTAAGCTGAGTACTATGATTGATATACAGGGTTATGCTAGATGAATAGTGATGCACTTAAACAAAACACTTTATTATACTATATGTTTTCATTTGTAAAATGAGATTAAAGTAGGTATCTATTTTACCAATACTACTAAACTATTCGGTCCTTTAGGATGTGATTCCTTGTATCTTATGTCAAAGTAATAAAGTAACCAATGAATCTGGACTAGTTGATTCAAGGTCTTTACATTTGGAATCAAAGGAAATTTAGTAGAAACCTTGAGAAATAGATTTAGGAAAACCTAGATTATAGAACATAACCATATAATATACATTGAGTATAAATATAAAAGAACATATTAATATTTTGGTAAGATATATATTATGTGTTTTTTATAGAAATATATCCATTTATAGATACTACAAGTAGACATGGTTCTAGCACAGATGTGACTAGGGGTAAAAAATCTGAAAAAGTTGCATCAGGCTTGACTCTAGTACTACAAAGTACACGACAATGGGTCTTACTTCACACATGGTTTGACACTCCTGGGGGATATGATTTAAATAATTCACATTTTTTTTACAAATCATTATAAAAAATTTGAATTTATGATGACAATGAATGACCTAGGTTAAACCTAAGGTGTATTAGATTGAAAATAAGGTTTTACAATTTAGAAATCCTATAAATTATTATATGGTTTTCCCAATATGATTATTGTTGCTCGCACAATGCTTTTTAGTTTTAGACAATGGATAGAACCTGGAGGAATCGTGTTAACATTGAATATGAAGGAAAATTTGGTTACTATGAGAAACCAAATGGAATGATGATTGGAGTAGAGAATATTGTGATTATGCCAAATCAGTTATCTTGAAATATTATTAAGAACCTATAACTTAACAAAATCTCAAAATCACTAAAGAAGAGAATGATGGAATTCTATAAGAGCTAGAGTGATAGATACCGTGGAGAAAAGAAGGCTTGATTTCCTTCATGTAATAAATTTGTAAAACACACCAAGGAAAGTGTATAAAAGGAATGGGAAAATTTTGTATGTGTGTAAAATAAAGGAATAAATAAATTAATTGCTGAGGAAAAATGAAGAGTATGATGGAAGGAAATAAATTTCACCTTAGGGGTCCATTTATAATTCTTTGTATTAAATATGGGGAACATGGGAATTATCTGAGTCAATTACCTCTTCTAAAGGTTAAACCTTAGACCAAGGAAGGACCTATGCTGAATTAAAATGGTTTAAGTATTTATTTATTGGGATTCAAGAATTAAATTATATTAGTATTTTTACCAATGGTATTTTGGTTATTAGAATCATGAAAATTATAAGGATTGTATTATAGTAGTTTTTCTATAATGATTTTAAAGCTTATATTGAATGGTACCAAGAAAAGTGATTCAATAGAAATTTGATCTTTTTGGAAAACACATTATTGAGGTAATCTAATCCTTAATATTTTCTTGATGTTGATATAATAATGATAAAGATATGTTTACAGGATAGTATTGGTGATCATGAAATTAGTTAGTGATTTTATGGTTTATGTTATCTCAGATGGACTTTACTAAATTTTTGGAATTATATAATAAATTCAATAATTTGGGATTTTATTTCCGGAATAAAGAGATAAATAATTTTTGGAAGCATTCATGTTTTCATTAAGGTTTTATAGTGATCATGGTATTCACATATTTGGAATGTGACATTAAGATACAATTTATATTGTTTGGGAAATATAATATTATATTGATTAGTGAACTCCCATTTAAATTTTTAGACTTTGAATTTGGTCAGAGATATTTTGGAAAGGTATTAAGGTTGGCTATTTATGGAATGGATAAATTTGAAATTTGGGTGTTGTTGGATAACTCATGCTAAGCATTTTAGTTTTGGAAAATATCAAAGGAAGGACATTTCATTCTTTTATGGATCTTATGACCTATTAAAAGTTAATTTTAGTGCTTCGGGCATGAAAAATTCAACTTGAATACTCATTTTTTGGAGAAAAATATGATATTTTGGTGGAAATTTATTAAAGGAAGAAATTATACTTGTCGTGTAAGTGCATTTTCTTATGTTATTAGTTTAGACAATAAAGGAATTAATTAACCCTAGGAAAAGAATCTTGAAACAAAAAATTTATCCTAGTACCTTCATTTATAATAAACAGGTGGTCTTTTCACCCTTTACAGGTTTATGGTTTTTTGGTTTTTAACCTTTTATAGATCACCCACTTTTTTATGATCAATGATATCTATCATTATTTATAATTATTTATTCTTTTCTTTTATGTCCACATATTCACTTCCCACTAATGTTCTTCTATTTGGAAACCTAGTTATATGTTATTCAAAATGAATTTATTATTTCCATTTATCACTTATAAAGAGAGAGTTTTATTAACCCTTTTACGATGTAGGTTTTTCAACAAAGGTATTTTTAAATGTCAAAACCTTGATTACTGAGATCAAGTTTAAATTACAAGGATGCAATTTATTAAAGGTGGGGATAATATAGAACCCCCAAGATTTTAAAAGAGGAACCTCATGTTTGAAAGTGTATATGACATGAAACACTAATATTATAGGATAATTTTACACCCTGGGATTTTAAAAAATATTTATTTTTACATAAATTCAATCTCTTCGATAGCTTACGGAACACGCAACCCTGATTCTGAAGGAACCATAAATAGAATACTGTTATAAAATAGCCATTAAATTATCAGGTATGAATAGGAATAAAAAAATTATGAAATTTATATGTTTTACAAATTTATAAAAGGAATTCAATGGTTATCTATTTATTATAAATAAAATATGAACAATTTTAAAGAAAATGAAGTATTTTCTGAAAAACTGTATTTTTCTAAAAGGTTGTTTAGTCACACTTTACACACATAATTTAAAATTAATTTTGACCAATTTTATCAAATTTATTTTAAAAAAGAACCAAATTTTTGAAATCATTATATCAAAATTTACATAGGGTGAAATTTTTGGATTTTTCAGAAAATCTTGATTTTTTAATGAGTAGTGAAAATACTGGTTTTTGTAAAGCTATAAATTATTTATAATAAATTAAATAATTTAAAAGGACCATTATTATTTGAATTTTATTTAAAGTAAATAAGTGTTATTTATTTATATTTTATCTAATTAATTACATTTGAATCACCTTTATATTATATTTTATTGTAAGTCTATTTTTGGGTTTAAAACACGCTTTTTTAAAAACTGTTTTTAAGTGTATAATGTTTCCCATTTTAACTAATAAAAATAACCTATAATGAGAAATGATTTAAATTAAATGTATATATTATAAATATAAATTTTTATTTTTAAATTCATATAATGATGATTTCTATTCATATATTTAATATAAGATCATCTTTTCCCTAAAAATACATTTCTTGACATTTGTTTTTTCAACGCGTCTGTGGGTTTAATTTTAAATTAAATTATTCCACTTATATTAATTGAATTTTTAAAAATTAATTTCATATTTTTAATCAGAATAATTTATATTATATAATAATTTAAACTTAATTTTTTCCATAATGAATAGTGAAAACATTAAAAATTAAATACGATGGTTAAGATGAGAACGGGTTTACCAGGGTTAAACTAAGAAGATAAGGGTTAAAAATGACCGAAAATTTGTCCAATACCCATTATATAGAAATATTTAGACCTTATAACCTATAAGGTTCGATAATAACCCATTTTTTAGTATTTTTTCATGATAAAAACGTGGGTATCACTTTATTTTTTCAAAAAAATCATGTGTGTCCTCTCCCCCACTTATAAAAGGTCACCCCCTATCCTTCCCTATTCACACTTAAAAAACCCTTTGGTTTCACTAAGACCTACCCAAATACCTTCCTTAATTCTCTCCCCATATCCCAGAGGCCTTATTATTATTTTTAATCCCTCCTAATAAGGCTTTAGGTGTAAACATAAAGAGGATCTCTCAAGAAGAGGAAAAATTATTAAACGTGCATATTTGTTTTATTTCTTCTTCCACCTCCTTCAAATCATATTAAAATTTTATAATATAATAAAACCAGTATCTCATATATAATGATATTTTATTATGTTAATGTAATATCCTATATCCATCTCCACTCTCATCAAATGGGAAATGAAATCATTGATCATGTGTACAGCAAACTATCGCCTCACGAACCGATATAATTCATTTTCCATAACCACCTTTAAAGGCTGGATATAATGATGGATTTAAATTATATATATTATATTTATGAAATTATTATACTTATGGAGTTATGATATCACATATACCTTCTTACTTTCCATTTCATGGGGAACACAATAGTGTCGCTCATGTGTACGGAGGACTACCACCTCATAAAGCAATGAGATTCATTTTTTTATTACACTTTACATGGAAGGTAATAAGGATAAAGTTAATGAATATATGTGATATTTATGACCTAAAAATACTTAAAAAATATAATATCACACCTAACTTCTTACCTTCCAATCCATTGTAAAACAATAGTGTCGCTCATGCGTACGTGTAGACTACCGCCACCACATATCGATATGAAATTTTTTTCATTTTATTTTTACATGGATGGTAATGAGGATGGATTTAATTAATATAAATGATATCTATATAAAAATAATTATTCTAGAAATATTAATTAATATTTATTTTTCTTTCATTTCATCTGTCGAGAAAATGAAAATGGTGTTCATGCGTACGTATGGCCTACTGTCTCCATAAACGATGTAATGTGTTTTCTATCTTTAACTTTTATAGATTAATATAAATGAATATATAATGAAAATATATGATATTTATATCATGGTTAAAAAAAATTAGATGATTTAATCATGATCAAAGTAAAATGACTGAAATTAATGAACCAAAACATATATGAAGAATGAAGCAATTATCACCTGAAATAATGATTTTAACAAAGAATTGTTAATAAATGGGTCATAAAAGACTATAAGTAAATCATATATAGTATGAAATATATGATTATGGTTATTTAATAGATTTATAATAAATATATATTTATTATAGAGGAGTTTCAAACACATACAAATGAATTCAAATCTGAGGTAAGGGTTTCTCTTCTCGCTTTTACTTGTGTGATACATATGTCATATTCACCACTTATTTCTTTTGTGTGGTGTATATACTACCCATTTTAATATTTTATATCATGAATATATTTATATTAATTTTATTTAATGTATCATTTGATTTTATTTCTTTCATAGGGCATACGATTCAAAATTTCCAACATGTAAGAGATTTATGTTTCAATCTCATTTTAATTGTAATTATTTATATTTGAATTTCTATTAAAGGAAATTGATTGATCGTTATCTAATAAAAAAATTAATTTTATTATACATTTTTTATTCATGAATATTTCAAGTGATAGTATTATATTCCTCTCTTTAATACTTAAAATGATTGAGAAATTTTTTTTAATAAAATCCGTCTTTATATCTCCCTTCATTCGAAAATCAATTTTCTTCCAAAACTATGTTTTATAAAAATATTTTCAAAAAAAAATTTTACATTATCCAAATGATTTATTAAATACATTTTTAAACATGTTTTAATTTTTACAAAATGTTTTGAATGGAATCTTTACATCATTTTCCAAATAAGGCCCTTTTGGATTTTACTGAAAATGTGAAAGGAATCTTTGTTTTAACGTGTACAACATGAATGGAATTTTCTACCCTCATGATCACTCATTTATTTGAATATTTATTTAAATTTTATAAGGATATTTTTAAATAAATTTTTTTTATTAATATTCTATAATTTTTTTGATTTATGAAAGTGATTTTTAAATTAAAAAATAATATTTCCCTCAATAAAGTTTTTAATGGAATTTTTATGGTATTACTATTCATCAATGATAAAAAACATTATTTTACTTATGATCCATTGGGAATATGTTATTTTAATGACTCAATTTTTTCTGATTTCTTATTTTAGGAACTACTTGAAAAAATTGCGAGACTAGACGCTGATACGGTGTGCGATTCCGAGGCCCAGGGTGCCCGGAAGAATTTCTGAAAAAATGTTAAAAAAGAATTTGTGCGTTCATGCGCAGTTCATCCAAAAAAATGGAATAAAATCCAAATGGTTGGCCAGATCAGAAATCCGAGGGCACCATTGTGTTCAAAACAGCGAGATTACCCTAGGCGCAGCCTAACTTTGGCTGGCATGAGTCAACTGTGGAAAGTAGATTTTGGGATGTAATCATAAATAAAATTATTAAATAAAAATTATTTTATTTTAAAATCCCAATAAATCTTAAACGGTAACTTGGATTATAAATCTGAGACCACCGTTGAGCTCGTGAGAACATGTTTTCTTTAGGCGGGGCCTAACCACGACCGATGCAGGTCGAGAGAAAAAGTTAGTTTTTGGACGTGAACGTTATTAAGATATTTAATAAAAATATTTTATTTAGACATTACATGGCGATGAAATTACATTTCGATGCCACAACTAAGAAGTTTTTACCCCTTTTAAATTAAATAGTGTAATGACGCTACGACTCAGCGTAACAGTAATGTTGAATCGTGTTTCTCCAATTAATATCCTCACAAGGATACTGGATTAGGGGATGATCTTGGAGATTTCTCTAAGGATCTAGAGGAATAGTATTGGTGAATGATGAATCACCAACGATAGTGAACACCCCCTCCTCTTTGAAGGATCACACCAACGACGGTGGAGGTGCAGATCGGGATCTCTCTTCAGTGGATCGTCAATAAAAATGAATCCATTGTGGTAGATTATCCAATCTTAAGTAGGGGTTTATTTTTAATTGATTACCTTTCCCCATTATTCCCATCTAAATGATGAACATAGATCAAATCACTAACAAGTTGATCTGCAGGTCGATCGTTCTTACAGGTTTGGGAATTGTTTTGCGAGGATTTAACAGGAAGTAGATTTTTGTGATTACTACCTTTATTTACGTTATGTGTGATCCTACTAACAAGAATGATCTAAGGCTGACATGAACAAATTCTTGGATCGTTCTTTGGGTGTTCCTGGTGTTCTCTCCTACCCCCCCCCCCCCCCATGTTCTTGTATTCTTCACTGAAAGACCCTTGTGGTCACGTCGGGATTTTCCAAGAGGTTCAGAACATGGTCGGACCCCTGAAGCGATAGTAAGATGCTTTGGAGCATGCAATAGTGATGACGATGACCTAGGGATCCTGGAGGTTCTCACGGTTTGAAAAATGGACCGTCATAGCGATGGTGGCAGCCCGTGGAAGGAGGAGCCATCGAGGCGGCACCGGTGATGGCGCACGGCAGCACCAGAGGTGGCGCACAGTGGTATGGCCACCCAGTGGCAAGCCACCAGTTCAACGACCAGCGGCGAAGGTCCCCATGGAAATCGTCGCGGGGTGGCGTACAAGGGTCATTGGTAGGAGGTCGGTGGCGGGCCTTGGCAGACGCGGCTGAGGTGTCGCGGTCCAAATGGACCATAGTGATGGGACCCCGCGGAAAATCCACAGGGTGGTCAACACGGCGATCGCCCACATGTGAATCGGATGGGAACATGGTTCCCGTTGCGTCTCGGGTGGAAAAAATTAGCTTGTGCCAGTGGGCCAATGTAGTAGGTTGGGCCGGCGTAGTGAGACGAGCCTAGTCGTTCCAGGTCGGGCCTAGTGGGTCAGTTCGGGTCGGTCCCATCAGGTCAGGTCAGTAGGATCCGGTTCAGTCCAAGTTGGGTCAGGTCGATCCAACTGGGTCGGACCGTACCCGAGCTCAACCAGCCCCTTTTCACTAAAATGCCCATAACTCTCAAACCGTACATCTTATTGATGAGACATTTGTGGAGTTGGGACCCTTACGACAAGGTGGTATTTTGAGATACTCTAAGTGGGTTTTCATTGAAGTTGAATTACGACCTTTGGCTTAAGGGTTAAGTTCTCCCGAAACAGGCATTCTCGAGCAGGAATCCTATGGCTGGCTATGACAAGAAGATTGTGACTGTGGGTCTAAGTGAATAAACAGGTCAAAGTGAATTAGTGAGTCTAAGTGAATCAACGGGTCTAAGTGACTTAGCAGGTCTAAGTGACTCAGAGAGTCTAAGTGACTTAGCGGGTCTAAGTGACTCAGCGGGTCTAAGTGACTCAGCGGGTCTAAGTGGCTCAGTGGGTCTAAGTGACTCAACGGGTCTAAGTGGCTCAGTGGGTCTAAGTGGCTCAGCGGGTCTAAGTGACTCAACAGGTCTAAGTGACTCAATAGTACTAGGTGTTTTTTGATTACATCTGATACTCTTTCTTTTCATACTTTAGATTTATACATGTGTGAGCTGACAATATTTCGTATAGTCTTTCCTTTGTGGTCTTACCTTAGTGGTGAGATTAGTGACTGTACTTGGTGTACTTACCTTAGTGGTGTACTTAGTGACTGTACTTCGTGTACTTACCTTATTGGTGTCCTCAGTGACCATACTTGGTGTACTTACCTTAGTGGTGTACTTAGTGACCATACTTGGTGTACTTAGTGACCATACTTGGTGTACTTACCTTAGTGGTTTCCTTAGTGACCGTACTTGGTGTACTTACCTTAGTGATCGTACTTGGGGTACTTACCTTAGTGGTGTACTTAGTGACCGTACTTGGTTTACTTACCTTAGTGGTGTACTTAGTTACCGTACTTGGTGTACTTACCTTATTGGTGTACTTAGTAACTGTACTTGGTGTACTTACCCTAGTGGTGTACTTAGTGACTGTACTTGGTGTACTTACCCTAGTGGTGGACTTGGTGTACTTACTTTAGTGGTGTGCTTAGTGACCGTACTTGGTGTACTTACCTTAGTGGTGTCCTTAGTGATCGCACTTTGTGTACTTACCTTACTTAGTGACCGTACTCAGTGTACCTCCCTTAGTGACTTTCCCTCAGTGATGTTTCTTCGAGGTGTTTCTGTGTAGAATACTTTGTGTATTTTATTAGTGGTTTCCTTTTTGGTTTGGGGTCCCTACTAAGTATTGTTTTACTCACCCTTGAACGGGATTTTCCTGCACGTGTCATGTCTTGTGTAAACGATTGACAGCTTCGACGGAGTCCTTGGTGGGTCGGGGTTTGGTGGTGCTTAGAGGGAGACTTGACATAAGAGGTTCACTTGAAAGACTTCCAACAGATTTTGTACATACCCTTCAGGTAGGGTATTCAACAGATGTATTCCATGATCTTGTACTTTTCTTTTGTTGGGATTGTATACTCGACCCCTTTACTTTCAGTTTGTACTATCTGCTCAGTGTTTCTGGTTTCATCACTTTTTCTTGGGGGTGTATGTGTACAGGTACTTGGGAAAATACCTACCACTTGTGGGATATGCCTACTCGGTGCTAGTCTCCAGCCCCTGGCCTATAGGAGGTGGTCTTAGAGTAGTCACGGCATAGGCCCCGGGGGACGGGTCATGACAGAGTGGTATCAGAGTGGGTTCAGTTCCACATTGGGATCGGGAGTCTGTGAGATTGGTTTGGAGCAATAGTTTAAAGTGTTTCGAGTTTGGCCTTCAGACCAGGAAGCCCAGTGTTGGTGTGGCAGCCAATGTATCCATACACCAGGACCCTGAGTTTTGCTTTTTGACTTAGTGCATGAAAACACTGGTTGCATACATCATATAGGAATTGAGTGTGTTCTCATGTCCTTCTTGATTCAGAGTCATCTCACATAGGTATACTCTTTTTACCGTGGTACATCTTGTTTTACTTCAAGATGCTTCCATGCAGACATCCATCCAGGATTTCTGTTGTGTGATTACAAGGATGATCCACCTATTAGTGAGACATCGTTATAGGTAATTTTACTAGAGATAGAACCTTCAGGTGGTGCACCAGCTATACCAACACCTGTGGAGTAGCTCATGGTACCCGTATTACTGAAAGACAAGATACGCGGGCTGAGTGTGCTTCATGAGTTTCAGCGATAGAGACCCCTCAGGTTCTGAGGTGAGCCCAATACACGGGCAGCTGAGGACTGGCATGAGGCAGTGACCTGAGTTTTCCATCTATTTAGGACACCAGTAGATCATATGGTGATCCTGGCAGTGAGCCTTCTATGCGGCTTAGCTGGGTAATAGTGGGATAGGTTACCCGATCTTACAATGAGGAGACTCTTCTGTGGACAGAGTTTGAGAACTTTTTTTAGAAGAGTTATCCCCTTATAAGCTAAGGGCTATGCGTGTCCAAGGGATTCTACAGCTCCAGCAGGATGACATGTCGGTATCCGACTATTCATCGAGGCATACCGACCTTTCCAGGTACTCGGTGGATAAAATTTGCGTCCAATTCTTTAGGGCTCAGAATTTTGAGCACAGTGTGCTTATGGATGTATGAGATAGAGTCATCACTCTATTCACTCCTACCTATACTAGGGTTATAGAGAAAACCTTTTTGGTTGAGAGCCCTTTGGCTGAGAAAATCCAATCAGTAATTTGTCAATAGTGGGAAAGAAAGAGTGGATAGATCCGTAGGATGGAGGATGTGGAAGAAGAGCTAGGAAGGCAGTAAGAGGTGGTGGACATTTCAATGTGTTACCACCACTACCCCAGGTGGTCCACACCAAGCTCTAGGAGATGGGGGATAGGGGAGGGTACAGCTACATGTGGTCGAGGCATGTGACCCAAGGGCACCCAGAATGATTTAAGGAACGGTCTGTGACTATTCTATCTTGGATTCCATGTTGATAGACACAAGTTATAATCATTCCTTTCTTACCACAGACCTTTCTTAGGGCTCATAGATTCTGGTTGGACCATGGACTCGATCCTCACACTTGGATACTCCTATTGGAGGAGACCCAATGATCATGCTTCGGTGCTGACAGTGTGACCCAACTCTTAGAGGTGAGAGTTGCGGTTGGGATCTCTTGGTAGAGGCGTCGAGGCCTTACAATTTCATTCTTGGAATGGACTAATTATCCTCAGTTCATGATCATATTGATAGTTTTAGGTGAATATTTTAGTGTGTCTGCAGTAGTGAAACGAGGTTTCCTTCTTAGTAAAAAGGAAACCCAAGCAGCACAGGATGGACTCACACATAGGAGGGTGCAGCTGATTACTAATCAATTGGATATCCCAACCCTCAGTGGAGTGGATGTTATGAGTCCTCAATTCTTTTCGATGGTGGTGAAGTCACGGTGGATCAGGTGGAGGTTGAGATAGAGGCGTTGGCTAAGGTTCCTCCAAGACTATGTCTTTGAAATTGTCTATACTCTAGGGAAAATGAACATGGTAGCAGATGCTCTCAATAGGAGATATTTTTCTTAGTTACAGAACAAGGCATCAGAGTAGTGGGCCTCAATACAATTATTTTTTGGTGGATAGAGTCATAGTGGCTTATCTCTGGTCAATGTTTAACACCCTGAGTCATGGAGACACAGCTTGAGAATACCAACTATGAGACCCTACGTACCCAGATTTCCATAGGACACACTCCTATTGGACATTCAAAAGGTGGGGAGAATGTTGTTCTTTTCAGGGGACCCACCATAGTACCAGTGATGTTGAGGGAGAAAGTTTTGAGGAAGTCACATACCTTCCCTTTTGGGATGGTACTTTCCCTTTGAGCCTTGAGAACTCTTTGTGTGGGAAGGCTGAATACCTTGCTTTGGGGTCAAGGGATCGGTTCTTAGGTCTGTTTCTGGTTACTTGTGGTGTGACGAGAGCCAGGGATGGCTGGTCCTATAAGGTTATTGTGATATGTGGGGTAGGGAGGCTCAGTTCTTCATGGTAGTAATGGATGCCTGGAGTGGTGAGATGCATCGGGATATGTATGTGGGTGTCGGGGAGGACACTGTGAATGAAAGAACGGGTTGAAGTTGGGATTGTCTGTTGATATGAAATTTGGGTGCTTATTTGAATCAGGTCTTCATTTTTCGACTCACCAAGTTGGATCACCTTCTAGCTAGATGGGAGCATAGTTAGATAGAGATCTTAGGACACCTCTACGTTTAGAAGATAGTTTGACTCCATGGAATTCCATCGACAGTAGTTTCAGATTTTGATGCTCATTTTTCATCCTAGTCGTAGAGATCGAGGGTCGAAAGGAGAGGATCCTTCGTGGAAAAGTAATTACTTTGGTGTGTGTCTGGTGACAACATGAGAACCTCCAGAAGAGAACATGGGAGTGGAAGGATCGAGTTCGTGCTTGGTACCCTCATCCACTGTATAACCCTTGGTTTGGATTTCTAAGATGTAAAGCCTAAAGGTGGGGAGAATGTAATGACTCAGTTTTTCATAATTTCTTATTTTATGAACTACTTAGGAAAATTGTGATACTAGGCGCTAAGACGGTGTGTGATTATGAGGCCAAGTGTGCCCAGAATAATTTCTCAAAAAATGTTAAACCTTTTTTTGTTCACACATGCGCAGTTCTTCCAAAAAATGAAATAACTTCCAAATGGTTGTCTGGATCAGAAATCTGAGGGAACCATTGCGTTCAAAACAACAAGATTACCCTAGGCGTGACCTAACTTTAGCTAGCACAGGTCAAATGTGGAAAGTATATTTTGGGATGTAATCATAAATAAAATAATTAAATAAAAATTATTTTATTTTGAAATCCCAATAACTCTTAAACGGTAACTCGGATTGGAAATCTAAGACCATCATCGAGCTCATGAGAGTATGTTTTCTTTAGGTGGGGCATAACCTCGACCAGTGCAACTCAAGAGAAAAAGTTGGTTTTTAGACATGAAAATCATTAAAATATTTAATAAAAATATTTTATTTGGATGTTACACGGTGATACAATGACGTTGTGACACCACGACTAATCGGCCATTACTCCTCTTAAATGAAACAGCATAACGACACTACGACTCAGCATAACAGCAACACTGAATCACGTTTCTCCAATTAATATCCTAACAAGGATACGGGATCAGGGGATGATCCTAGAGATTTCTATGAGTCTCTATAGTAATAGCATTGGCGGACGATGAGTGGTGAATAATGACGAATCGCCAACAACAGTGAACACCCCCTCCTCTTCTAAGGATCTCACCAACGATGATGGAGGCGCGGATCAGGATCTCTCTTCAGCAGATCATCAACATCAATGAATCCATGATAGTAGATGATCCAATACCAGGTAGGGGTTTATTTCTAAGTGATTACCTTTCCTCATTCTTCCCTACTAAATGAAAAATGAGGATCAACTCACTAACAAGTTAATCTGCGGGTCGATCATTCTTGTGGGTTTGGGAATTGTTTTGTGGGGATTTAACGGGAATTAGATCTTTGTGATTACTACCTTTATTTGCGTTCTTTGTGATCCTGCTAACAACAATGATCTAAGACCGACATGAACAAAGTCTTGGATCGTTCTTTGGGTGTTCATGGGGTTCTCTCCTACCCCCATGTTCTTGCATTCTTCGTCGACGGACCCCCGTGGTCATGTCGGAATTTTCCAGGAGGTTTTGAACCTGGTCGGACCCCTAGAGTGATGGTAATGCCCTTTAGATCATGCGGTAGTGACAGAGATAGCCCAAGGATCCTAGAGGTGCTCATGGTTCGAAAAACGGACCATTGTAGTGATGGTGGTGGCCCGCAGAAAGAGGAGTCGCCGAGGTGGCACGCGGCGGCACGGCCACCCAACGGCAAGCCACTGGCTCGAAAGCCGGTAGTTGAGGTCCCCACAGCAACCACTACGGGGCGGCGTATAGGGGCCGCTGGTATGAGGCCGCGTCATACGGCTGAGGCACCGTGGTCCAGCTGGACCGCGAGGTGGTCAATGCAATGGACCACCGTGTTGAAAGAGGCAGGTGCTCATGTGTGGACTGGAAGGGGACGTGGAGCCCATTGTGTCCCAGGTGTAACAAATCGGCCTACTCCAGTGGTCCGGGCTAAGCAGGAGATTCGGGCCAGCACTGGGTCAAGTTAGGCCGGCACTGGGCTGGGTCGGGCTGGCACTGGGCCGGGTCGGGCCGACGCAGCGGGCGGGGCCCAGCCGGTCCGACCTGGGCCCAGTGGGTCGGGTCAGGTCAATAGAATCTTGGATGGGTTGGTTCGGTCCGTTTGGGTCGGTTCGGTCCGGTCGAGTTGGACCAGACCCGGACCCCACCAGCCCCTTTTCACTAAAACGCCAATAACTCTCAAACCATATGTCTGATTGATAAGTCATTTGCGGCATTGGGACCCTCGTGATGAGATGGTCATTTTTAGATACTCAAAGTGGGTTTTCATAGAAGTCAACTTAAGACCTTTTTCTTGAGGAGTAAGATCTCCTAGAACAAGCACGCTACGAGTGGGAATCCTATGGCTGGTTGTGATGAGATGACTATGACTGCGAGTCTAAGTGACTCAGCAGGTCTAAGTGATTCAGTGGTTCTAAGTGAATCAGTGGGTCTAAGTGACTCAGCGGGTCTAGGTGACTCAATAGTATTGGGTTTTCTATGATTACATTTGATAGTATTTCTTTTCATACTTTAGATTTATACCTTTGTGAGCTGATAATATTTCATATGGTCTTTCCTTTGAGGTCTTACCTTAGTGGTGAGCTTAGTGACCATACTTGGTGTACTTACCTTAGTGGTTTACTTAGTGACCGTACATGGTGTACTTACCATAGTGGTATCCTTACTGACCGTACTTGGTGTACTTTCATTAGTGGTGTACTTAGTGACTGTACTTGGTGTACTTACCATAGTGGTGTACTTAGTGACCGTACTTGGTGTACTTACCTTAGTGGTGTCCTTAGTGACTGTACTTAGTGTACTTACCTTATTGGTGTACTTAGTGATCATACTTGGTGTACTTACCCTAGTGGTGTACTTAGTGACCGTACTTGGTGTACTTACCCTAGTGGTGTACTTGGTGACCGTACATGGTGTACTTACCCTAGTGGTGTACTTAGTGACCGTACTTGGTGTACTTACCCTAGTGGTGTACTTGGTGACCGTACATGGTGTACTTACCTTAGTGGTATACTTCGTGATCGTACTTGGTGTACTTACCTTAGTGGTGTCCTTAGTGATTATACATGGTGCACTTACATTAGTGGTGTACTTAGTGACTGTACTTGGTGTACTTACCTTAGTGACGTACTTAGTGACCGTACTTGGTGTACTTACCCTAGTGGTGTTCTTAGTGACCGTACTTGGTGTACTTACCCTAGTGGTGTAATTAGTTACCGTACTTGGTGTACTTACCTTAGTGGCGTACTTAGTGATTGTACTTGGTGTACTTACCTTATTGGTCTCCTTAGTGACCATACTTGGTGTACCTTAGTGGTGTACTAAGTGACCGTACTTAGTGTACCTCCCTTAGTGACTTTCCCTCAGTGATATTTCTTCAAGGTGTTTCTTTGTAGCATACTTCGTGTATTTTCTTAGTGGTTTCCTTTATGGTTTGGGATCCCTACTGAGTATTGTTTTACTCTCTCATGTACGGGCTTTGGACGCATGTGTCGTATCTTGTACAGATGATCGAAAGCTTCGACGGAGTCTTTGGTGGGTCGGGGCTTGGTGGTGCTTGGAGGGAGACCCAACAGACGAGGTTCACTTCAGCGACTTCTGATATATTCTATACCTACCCTTCATGTAGGGTATCCAGTAGATGGATTCCAGGAGCTTTTACTTTTCTTTTGTTGGGCTTGTATATTGGCCCCCTTTACTTTCAATTTGTACTGTTTGGTCAGTGTTTCTGGTTTCAGCACTTTTTCTTGGGGGCGGGTGCATGTGTACAGGTACTTAGGAAAATGCCTCCCACTTGTGGGATATGCCTACTCTACACTAGTCGCCAACCCCTAGCCTATGGGAGGTGGGTTTGGGATAGTCAAGGCATGGGACCCGGGGTACGGGTTGAGACAGTTGTAATGATACCATACGTATTATTCCTCTATATGGTTTATGATCAGTTCGACTGGGGATGTACTACTTTGATATCATTCACTATATTACTCTGAATGGTTTATGATTATGTTTATTGATTGGGGTAATTATTAACAATGCATATGTTAGTTTTTCAATATGAATGTTTATATTTATTATGTTTCATCCCTTTCATATGAGTAATGAATTGGACTTAGTAAGTGATGGGTGGGTCCTACTATTGCCCATCGATGCATCGGTAGGTCTCATGAGTAAAACTAGCTTAGGGTTTTGACTAAGGCCTTATCCATTTATGTAAGATGTCTTGGCACGAGGCTGTGACGGTATGGTTATGATGTCCAAAATTATGCATTCCCTCATTATGAGATTAGTTATTGATGTTCCATGTAATTATTTGATTAGTTTGAATATCCATGGTTAAGTTTCAAGCTCATGTGATTATTTATATGGAATTATTTTATAATCATTTATTCCTTCCATATTATGATCAAGTTATTGATTAAATGGAATGTGTTTCAGTTATTTATCTTTAAATAATGATTATGCTTTATTTATTCATAGTTTTCATTGTATGCATACTCTTACTGAGCATTTGAGCTCACCCCTTTCTTATATTTCTTCCCCCAGGATGTCAAGATGAGTATTATGATTGATATACGGGGTTATGCTAGAGGAAATAATGATAATCTTAAAGAAAACACTCTGTTGTAAATTGTGTTTTCATTTATAATATGAGATTCAATTATGTATCTATTTTACCAAGACTACTAAACTATTCGGTCCTTTAAGATGTGGTTCCTTGTATCTTATGAAAAAGTAATAAAATAACCACTAAGTATGGGCTACTAGGGTCAGGTATTTACATGCAAGAACTTGGGAATGTTGCTGAAGAGTTCAAGAAGATTTGATAAATTCCCAAAATCTATTTGAAGAGTTTTTTAGGTGTTTGGTGATGGCCTGGAATGATTGGAAGAGGTTCTTTGGATGTTTGATTTGATTCTAGAATTTTGGAAAAAATCAGGAAAAATGGATTTTTCTTCATGTAAGGGGATTCATCGTATAATGAACCACGTAAAGGGATCCATATTCACATAATTAAATCCCCAACCATATTCATATATGTAAATGGATTTAAGAGTTTGTAACAGTGTATGTGGATACACGTAAGGATAGAGCTCAATGTAAGGGGATCCACATCACAAATGTGGATCGATGTAAAGTGATCCACGTGTAAAGGGATTCATAGATAGAGCTTGGCATAAAAGAATCCAATGAAAATTCATTAGCGCAAGGGTGACTGATGTATGGAGATTAACATATGGGTCATGGGGATGATGTAAGTTCCATTAGCCTATCCAGGATCCACATAAGAGTTCATCCGACGTAAGAGTGGGTCATCAGCATAAGATTCCTCCCATGTAAGGGTCAAATTATCCTTACAGTCTGGCTAAAATTTCTAAAATCTGGTATTCTGAGGAAAATGATATATGGGAGGATTATAGAATTGTTTCCTATGGATTAAAACATCACAAACACTCAAAGGGTGTATGATTAAAGTCAGTGATCAATCAGAAGTGCTTCATGATAAAGTGGAGAAAGTTTAAATCTATTTTCATGAATAATGCAGACATTGTTGAGTCGATGATTGGGTTATTCAATTGAGTTTAAAACACAACAAAATCATTTTTATCCAATATGAATGAGTGAGTTAAAATTTGATCTTTGTGACTTATTCAAAGGAGATAAAAGCTAACAAATATGGAAGGATAGAAATTTACTCTAGCATGAAATAAAGAATTATAGATTGCATAAATATGGAAATAGAAAATGTGACGATGAAAGTGATGTGATTCAAGGAATTAAATATCATAAAATAATTTTTGATTCAAGATATAAATTAAAAGAAAAAATATGTGTGGAAAATCTATCTAGGATTTACAAATTCAAGACAAATCTATATAGGTTTCGTGAAAATCTCTTATACTGTAAGAGAGTCTCATTCTACAAGATGATCTGTTGTTGTATATTTTCTTACTACATTGAAAAAATGGTTTATGTGTGGCTACTGTGGAAGTATTTTTGAAAAGATGATTCTTGATCTTGCCGAGATAAATGGAGATCTTATCGGTCAAAACAAACTAAGTTTCAAAATGATGAGAAATAAAATAATGTAATTTATGGAATTATTCCAGAGATATGAAGTTGGGTAAAACGTGGGACACCCCCACATAAAATTATGAGGAGATAATCAGAAGCATCATGGGAGTTATTGTATAAAAAGGTGCATTATTTGGATTGAACAATATATTCTGAGATATTCCCATTTATGGAAATGTGAGAGGACCCAAAAATGAAAGTGTATAGAAGCACGTGAAAAAGTGTGGTGTAAGCCTCTCGATAAAAAGGGTGAGTGATCCTAAATAAAAGTAATCCTCAGAGAATAAGAGTGGGTTGTTGAAAACCGAATACCACTAAAACTGAGAAAAACTGGTTAATATCTTGAGGAAGAAAAGAACCTAATACTACTATGTGAAGTCAAACTTATTGTGTATTGAAGGATAAGAAGTGGAAGAGGAAGTTATCTAGTAATATTGTATTAAATAAAGTTATCAAAAGATTAAATAAGATGGAAAACAACATGTGATACTTAGTATTGCAGAGGTCAGAGTTTGAGGAAGGATGACATGTATACAGTCTTGCTAAACATATATTAGATGTTGAGATACTTGTGTGAGTACATCCTAGAAACAGAGTTTGAATAAGATATGGGAGTTTGGATGAAGAAAAGACCGAGTTGTAAGAATTTATTCTTGAAGATCTTCAAGCAATCAAAGACTCTATGTGAGGAAGAAGTTCAGACCAGTTGATGTAGTGGCATCCTGTGCTTAGTGGCATCTACTTCAATATGGTTGGAGCTTGAACCTGTAACCTACAATGAGAGGTTCTGAAGTCCAGTGGGAAACTATTAATTATAAACACAACGGGATGTTGTTTTGGTGTGCAATGCACCGTGGGTTAAAATGATAAGTTCCCACACCACTTGTAAATAATGATAATATTATTAGTGGATAATCTGTGATTGGGAAGAATAACTTATCACATCAAGGATTAGGTTTCCCACATTAGGGAATAAACCTTGTAAAAACCACTTGTTATGATATTTAATTGTTGTACTACATTACATATAGGTTTGTATGCTTGGTTAAACAACAAAAGATCCATTCGTATTAACCAAAAATATAGGTTCAAATACCATAGGGGACAAAATAGTTAAAAGATAAATTAGTATTTGGTAAAATTTTGGCAACACCTGATTCACCCCCACCCTCAAGGTTCAACATTGATGTTTTGGGGAATTTTAATTAGTATCAGAGCAAAGGTTCTCTCTGATTAGATCTATAGTTTACTTTCCCTAGTGATTTTATCATAAGTTTATGAATTGCTTATTTGAAATGGAAGAGCCTCAGTTGGAAGAAATAATTACTATTCTTGTTACATCAAATGTTGATTTCTCAGCCAAGACTTTTCAAAATAGGAAAAAGAAAAATAAGCTGATAAAGAACTCAAAGAAGAAAGAGGAATGACCACTGGATGGAGGTAGTCATGATGGTGAATGTTCTATTGAAGATAAATTGAGTTCATATTGTGATGAGAATGAAGATAATGGTCTTGTTAAATCTGTTAAATACATCTACTTTGAGGTTTGAGAATACATGAATAAAATATCTGGTGAATTTTTTATTTATTATTTGAGTTTATCAAGGATTTATATGATGATAAATCATAGTTAGTATATGATTCTGAAGCAATGCAAAAAACTTTAGCAGTTTAGTTGCAAAAGGGCAACACTTGCATCTTAGAGCTGAAAGCTAAGGAGAAATCCCTACAAGATAGTAGATAAAAATTCTCAATGGTTAAAGAAAAATTTAAATAAAGAATTGATGATAAATAAAACATTAGTAATATTTATGAATATAAGATCCATTCTCTAGAAGAATCACACAAAGCTATCCTTAGTGTCAAGAAAGCTTGGTTAGAAGTCAAAGCCAAAAGAATTATCATGAAAATTCTCTAGTTTCAAATAGTAAACTTCATGAGGATTAAATTTATAAATTGAATAATGAATGGGAATTTATAATTAATACATTTGAATCTGAAAAGAATATCCTCAGCTTAAGGTGTCTTGCATTGGAAATCAAACTGAAAATCTAGAAGAGGAAAAAGCCAGAACTTCCCAACAAATTGAGAAAAATGTGTTTCCATACAAACTTATGAAAGAATTATTAATTAAAAGAATACTCAAAATGGTGGTAAATGGGAATGTGATATTATGTTGAAACATCAATTGGTGACTTGTGGAAAAAGGTAGCCCATTATCCAGTTAAATCAATTTACACTAAATCTATTTTGGGAAATTGTGCAGGAAAAATGTCAAATTATGGAAAAATGTAGAGGGATAATAATTCTAAAAACCCACCACATAATCAATGTTGGATGGAAGAATTTCTAAGAAACACATCCCCCCAAATGGATCCCAAAAGAATGGGGCTTCCACCCAAAACAGCAAGGTTTAAAATTTGGTCAGACTACATGTTCAAGAAAAAGGAGGGGGGTTTTAGGTCATAATTGGTGTTTTTAGATGTTTGGGATCATGTTCATGGAGTTTTGTCATAACATGTCAGTGTGTTGAACTCAAATAAATCCTAAATAAAGGGGAAGCAAAGCTGAAATCAAAAGGAAACCTGTTGTGAAAGGCATTTTTTATAGAATGGAAGCAATGTGTAAATGAAAAACATATTTGAATATCTTGATAACTTATATGGTTACTGTTGTACAAGTGGTCACTATTATGAGGAATGTTATTATACACCAACATCATACATATCTTGTGATGGTGAAAAAAAATGCATCACCAGTTAAAAAGGAAATAGGTTGAGAAATAAGGAAAGACCGCCTTAGGAAACAAACAAGTGAACAAAGGTGCTAAACAAAAGAAAACATTTGAGTAAGATAATCCTAATAAGAAAGCTGAAGTGGATGTCAAACCAAAGTGGATATTCGTGTGTTGTGGTAAAAAATTCCACACCATGTACCATTGCAAAATGGACATGAATATCAAATCAAAAGGGGGAAAATGAAACCAAAAAGGGAACCAATTCAAGAAATCGATAACAGAATTAGTTTTATTGTTGACATCAAAGAAGAAGAATAAAATTTCACAAGTGGTTTCCAAATAAATTTAACCTGAGGGTTATTGAAAATGTGTGTGGAAGGTGCAAGAAAACAGGTAATTCGGGTAACAGGTGTATAACTTGGTTGCATAACAAGAAGAGCTATTTAAAGCTAAGGTAAAAACACCTCTGAATCCAAGTTCTAAAACTATTGCTACAAAGAATGATTCCACACTCAAAAAGAAGAATGAGCATCTGCCAAAGGATTGGTTAATCATATGTCTAGATCATTTGGAAAAGGCCAAGAAGATGGAGTAGGCGAAAAAAGATGAATGTGCCTTGGTAGCTCAAGTAAAGAGGCACATTCTAGTGAAGAAGAAAGTTGAAAAAGGAAAGGAATCCATACTTCCCAAAGAGGGATAGATTTGGAAAGTCAAATATAAAGTAAGCATGAAGAGATCCAGACTCTTTAGGGATGAAAACAAATGAGTATTTGGGTTGATAAATAGTTCTCAGCTATGTTTCTCACATTAAGGAGCTGATGAAGATCTAACTTATTCCCATATCATATTGGTTGTCCATCTTGGAAAATGGAATTGAAGGTGAAGCTTGAAAAGGGGTGAAATGGTGAATGTTGTAATGTCTATACAACATGAAGAAATTCCATCGTCATGGAGAATATTTCAAGTGGTAACTATCATGGTGAAGAAGTTGGAGATCATCCCTTGAGGGAGATCTATTAAAAGGAACAAGATGTGAGACGTGAATTATTTCTTGTTAAACCTGGAATCTAGACATCCCCTTCAAAAACCAAAGGTTGAGGCTTGATTCTCACTCTCTAAATTTTATTTTGACTTATGTTTATCTTGATTATCAAGGGGGTGATTGTTAAACCAATGAGGGATAAAATTCAAATTTCACTTGAATGTTTCTAATGTGTTTTGTGAAGTTAGAGAGTGGGTTCATGCACATTCTTGAAAATCTACTTGATCGGCCCCTAACAAGTGAATTTCATAGTTGGTGTTACATTGTGAAATTTATGGAAAGCTTTGTAGTCTAGATTAGTCGCACTTTTTTTTTACATCGGGCTAGCCCAAGTATACTTAAAGTTGATTGGTTGATGGCACATTGTTAAGAAAAATGTGGTACCACCCTTCTCACATGGAATTATCTTAGCAATATGGAAGTGTAAGAACAAAATGGGAGAAGATGTTTCTCAGATAAAAAAATCCCTTGGAAGATCTTCCCTACCCCATGGTATCAATGAAGGGGAGAAGTCCTTTTCCCCTTTTCATTTATTGTCAATAAGGGAGAGAATGCATATTGACATGCATTAATATTTGAAGGAGTTTATTGGTATTGAAAACAAATACAAATGGTGGATTGAAGTTCCCTTTGGTTGATTGGGTATATTTGTTACCAATAAGTGTCAATATGTGTGTCTTGGTGAATGATGGGTGATGGAGTGAGAATCCACCCACCAAAGGAAAGGTGTTTCCCAAACTTGTTGGTTAAAGGAAAGATGTTATTGCAGCTTAAATAACTGGCTAGACATATTTAAGTAACATCCCACATATCTAATGATTGTAGAGATGAATCTTGAATCAAATAGAAGTGTTGAATGGATACTAAGGATCACTTTCTACAACAAGTAAAGGTTGAGAGAAGAGAGGAGCTTACTGTTGACCTATACTAGACAGTCTATAGAGTTGGACTTAAAAGGGCTTAAACTTGTTCAATGTATTAGAGAAAAGAAAGATTGAAGTTATGGAGAATCCATACCTAAGTTATCTTGCATGAAGGATGCTGCATATAGTGTCTAACATCTCTTGGATAAAGGTTTTTGGAGGTAGTGGAGCTTACAGACATACTTTACTTGAGTATTTACATGTTAAGACCTTGGAATATTGAAAAATAGTTCAATAAGATTTGATAAATTACAAAAAAAAATATTTTAAGAGTTTTTTAGTTGTTTAGAGATGGCCTAGACTGATTAGAAGAGGTTTTGTGGGTGTTTGAGTTGATCTGGAATTCTGGAGGAATTTTGGAAAAATAGATAAGTCCTCACGTAAAGGGATTCAGCATATGTACAACCACATAAAGGAATCCACATTCATGTAATTGAATCCTCAACCAAAGTCATCTACATAAATGGATTTAAGATTTTGGCAGTAATTATGCGAATCCACATAAGGATAGAGCTAGACACAAAGGGATCCACACCACATATATAGATCGATGTAAGGCAATCCACGTGTAAGGGGATTCGTGGATGGAGCTCAACATAAGGGGATACAAGCCAGAGTCATTGACTTAAGGGTGACAGATGTATGGAAATCCACATATGGGTCATGGGAATGATTTAAGATTCATCAGCCTACCCAGGATCCACGTAAGAGTTTAGCAAATGTAAGAGTGGGTCATCAATGTAAAAGTCCTCCCGTGTAAGGGCCAAACTTATCCTTAAGTTTTGGCTAAAATTTACAAAATATGATCTTCTGAGAAAAACGATATATGGTATGATGCTAGAACTATTTCTTATTAATTAAAACATCATAAACACTCAAAGGGAGTGTGATTCAAGATGGTGATTAAGAAGAAGTGATTTTTGATAAAGTAAAGAATGTTTAAATCTGTTTTCAAGAATAATGCACACATTTTTTAGCCAGTGACTAGGTTGTTCCTGAGAGTTTAAAACACTACAAAAGAATTATGATCCAAGATGAATGAGTGAGTTAAAATCTGATCTTCATGATTGATTCAAAGGAGATCAAATCTGACTGAGATGGTAGGCTGGTAATTTACTCTAGCTTGAAATAAAGCAATTCCATATTTCATAAATCTGGAAATGGAAAATGTTTCAATGAAAGTACTATGCTTCAAGGAATTAAATATCATAAAAGAATTTGTGATTTATGCTGGAAATGAGAAGAATAAATATGAGATGAGTTGTTATCTTGGATTTAAATATTCAAGCTGAATTTGTCTAGGTTTTATGTAAATCTATCACGCTGCAAGAGAGAGGCTCACGCTGTGATTTGAGCTGCTAATATATATTTTTATATAGCTTTGAAAGAATGATTTAAGAGCAGCTGTTATGGAAGTATTTTTGAGAAGATGAGACTCGATCCTGCTGAGATAAATAGAGATTGGATCGGTCAAAACAAACCGGGTTTCAAAATGAGGAGAAATAAAAAAAAAAGGGGTATTTATAGAATTCTATTGGACACATGCATTTGAGTAAAACATGGGGCACACCCATGTAAAAGCATGAGGATAAGATCTGTAGGATCATGGTAGTCATTGCATGAAAAGGTGTATTGTTTGGATTTCATGATATCTTCTGAGATATTTCCATTTATAGAAATGTGAGGGACCCAAAAACGAAAGTGTGGAGTAGCACGTGAAAAATGCAGTGTGAGCCACTTGAGAAAAAGGGTGTGAGGTCCTGAATAGAAGTACTCTTGAGAGAAGAAGAGTAATGTGTTGTGAACTGAAGATCAGGTAAAAACCAAGAAAAACATATGAGCTATTGAGGAAGAAGAGAACTTGATACTTCTGTGTGAAGCCAAACCTACTGTGTATCGAAGGAGAAGAGGAGGAGGAAGTTGGACACCTCTTAGATTAAATCAAGTGAGTCAAAGCTGGAAGAAGAGGAAGAAGAACCTGCAATACTCTGTATTTCAAAGGCTGGTGTTTGAGGAAGAAGAATAATCTAAGGCCGACCTGTATGAAGTCCTACTAAATATCTATTGGCTGTTGAGATCCTTGTGTGAGGGTAGCCTATAAACAGAGTCTGAAAAAGATCTGGGAGTTTGGGTGAAACAAAAACTGGTTTGTAAGTAGTTATTCTCGAAGATGTTTAGGTATTTAAAGACTTTGTGTGAGGAAGAAGATCAAAAAAGTTGATGCAGTGGCATCTGGTGCTTAGTGGGATTTACTTCAATTCGGTTGGAGGTTGAACTTGCAACCTGCAGCGAGAAGCTGTGAATTCTAGTGGGAAACTGGAAATTATAAACACAATGGGATGTTGTGTTGGTGTGGGATGCACTATGGGTTAGGATGATAATTGTCCACGCCACTTGTGATTAATGATAAGATTATTAGTGGAGAATCTATGATCGGGGTGAATAACCGATCACAACAAGGGGTAGGTTTCCCACATCAGGGTCAAACCTTATAAAAACACCTATGATGATATTTACATTCTATACTGCATTGCATATAGGTGTGTATGATTGGTAAAACAGTAAAAGATTCGTCTTTCTTAACCAGAAACAAAGGTTCAAAGTTCAAAGGGGACAAAATAGTTAAAAGATAATTTGTTATTTGGTAAAAAGTTAGCAATGCCTAATTCACCCCCAAGTGTCTACATCGGTCTTTCAGGACATTGCACCGTGTCTAGATAAAATAATTTACGTATAATCTATTCATTTTATTTTATATTAGCTTGCTTGTTATTTATTTACTTTATGTGATCATGTTTAATCATTATATAAACATGCATCTTATATATAAATAACCATAGACTGGACAAATAAAATAAACATATGGCATGATCATGAGATTTTAACTACTGGTCGGTTTATCAAGCAGACAATAAACCAACCCTTGACCCTAGGGAAATAACTCTTTGAGTCGGGCTTGGCTCAAGTTGCAGCATTCCACCTTTTAGCTGTGTATCTCCTTGGTTGGTTTCACCTATGCTCGATATGGAATGGTCTCCTCTCGTCTGGAGCTCCTTCCTTTACATATGCTTACTCTCTTACAAGTGAGGGGTGTCAGTGGTTTGGGGTTATATCAAAGGAATTGTGGACACATTGGCCAATACATAATAAGGAAGAATGGATGATACATTGATCATCATTATATAATTAGGGCAAGACAATTAGTTATTGCATAAAGACCCTTGACTAATTTCTTAATTCTAAGTAAACCCCATGTCTAATAATAATATTATTATTATTATTATATTTCATGATGTACACAACTCACAGATATTTAAATATCATTTATTAAAAAAATACATCAATATTTATCTAAATGATATTAAATAAACTATATCATTTTCATCTAGGCTCTTAACTCAACCCGTCAATCCTTCTCGGCATTTATCGAACCTTATATAATAACTAATTATTTAAATAAATAAATATCATTATATTATTTGTTCAATAAATAAATAAATATTATATTCACTAACTAGTTAATAGGTATTTATTTAATAATCAACTCACATATATGTCAAACTAAAATAACTAGTGGTTGAATTGATGTGATCTGCATAACTTGAATAATTATTACTCCTCGGTCTGGGGAGTAATATGTATTCCAATATTAAATTCAAATACAACTTAACTGAGATTCTGGATACACTTAGTGTGTGACCTTAAAAACCTTTTTCTCAGTGGCATTAGATGGTCTTACCTTAAGTCCAAGACTACCGTCGAGCAACACATCAATACGCTCATAGAGAAAGGTGTTAATGTCGCAATGAAAATAACCTCATACGGATGCTCGTTGTGTAAGATAATCTCTGTCTCAATATCTCATCAATCAGGTTGTATACTTTTTTCATCAACCTATATGCTTGAATATCATTTTTTGACTCAAATTAACTCATCAGTAAACTGTCGTGGTCATGGACTTAATCAGACAGTTTCATTTCAACCAAAGGACCTAAGATATCATCTTTCAATCCTGGAAGGGACAAATCATTTATTGACTTAATCAATCAATGTCATATCACTTATGACGCACCTAATGTATCCTACTTCACCGTGAGCATATATCATCATGGATTTAGACAGCATATCAAAATACATGATTTGTGATATACATTAATAATAATCTCAAGTCTAAGGACTAATACACACGTCCGTAAATAGAAATATTCAATGACACATATAACATGTGGAATTCCAATTAGCATGTTTGTCCTCATAACCTCTCGTTTTGAAGATTATCAAGTGCGAGACTTCATGAGAAGAAGTCGCATCTGCTTACGAGCATCAAACACCTGATAGTCCAACATCATTTGTGTCTCGGAAAATATATGTATTCTGACCATGGGACATATTTAAGAATATTGTCATAGCACTTCAATGTTCTCATTATAGCAGGGAACTGTTATAACCTTTCAATGAAAAATACTCTTATTACATTAATATTATGCAAAAGAACACTCATCATGTAAACAAGATATTTATTAATATTCAGGTCTTTGAATATACAGGTAATTGAAAGTACAAAGTTAATTGGTTCTAAGCACCAACTCCAACAACCATCTGAAAAAATATTCAAATATAATTAATGTGATTAAATGAAAAGAGTCAATCAAGGGAGTTTGACCACATGGGTATTAATAAAAAGGGATGTGAAATTGATGAAATAAAAGTAAAATATTTATAAAGTATTAAATGTTGATTGTGTAGTTGAGATTTAAAGGTGTAGTGTAACAAGCTTTGCATATAAAAGATAGAGGGAATGATCTATAGATGATCATTCCACTTCTAGAACTTCCATTAAAAATGGTCATCAATAATCTCTCATATAAAGAATCCAACAGAATTATTTAGAATTTTATAATGAGTTGATGCATGGTTCATGCGCAATAACACTTATGGTGCCACAAGGGGTATTTGTGCTTGAAATTATTTAGCATTCAAAGGTTGCCTCAAATCAAGTAGGTTCATAGACAACATTTCCCCACTTTATTTTATTTATTTGAATAATATTATTTGAGTGATTTCCTTAGAAGTAGAAAAACCATAGGGGAGTGCATAGGGTGCAAGGTATTTAACCAGAACCGGTCATTTAGAAGATATGTAAGGGTGTTTGCAAAGATTCACACTGCAAGCATTTACTCAGAAATACCACATAAAAATGATTGTATTGCAGTGAGACCATGAGGTGGTGCGGGGTGATCTTGGCCTATGTGATTGCGTATATGTAGGCAAGTGCTAAAATGATTGGTTGACGAATCGAAGTGTTGAGGGGTGATCTCAACCTATGTGATTGGGTATAAGTAGACAATTGCTAAAATAATTGATTGACGGATTATATGAAGTACCACCGTTTATCAAGTATGGATGTGAAATTCCATCAAGTGTGTTATGGCTAATTAAGAGGTAATTATTGGTTGACGAATTAGATATTGCACATTACTTTGTGTACATTTCAAGTAAGCTTTAAGTGGTGTTTTGTTTAGAGAATGTTTGATCATTTGACATTCATAGAAAAACCATTTGATCTAAGGTTTGTTCTTTTATTGATCGTTTGAATGTATGTGATCTTTTATTGATTGTTTAAATGTATGTGATCTTTTATTGATTGTTTAAATGTATCTGATCATACCTACACATACGTTATATTATGGCAATAACTTCAATCATTGTAAGGAATATTGTAGATTATGCATTACAACTCTCACATAAGGGAAGATTCCATTTGTATTCAACTTGGATATAAGGTCATATGTTCCATGTTTTTATATCATTTCAAGAGTACTAAATTTGGCTATGGATGTTTTTGCTAAGCAATCATCTCTCCTCGAATCACGGATGAGAAAGAGCATCTATGCAGGGGTGAGGCCAGTTCTTGCATGTCTTCAACGGCTTGATTTACTGCATGAATTATCATTTTCTTTATCTGCAAAATTACACATAAAAGGTCTAGTTAGGGAAGAAATATTATCAGAGATGGAGATAAAGATGATGATACCTCAAGTTTATCTTCTTTAGCTTTATGGTTCTTCGGGAGTAGTCTAAATTCCTCAGTCAATCGCAGGCATTCATGGACATTTTCAGGAGAGACAAAATCTACAGCAACTTTTGTGCATGACTGTAGATGATATGTAAAAGAAATGAGATATTATCAGTAATACACATTTGGAAAATCCAAATTCAAATCCAAACACAACCTTAACAAGTTACCATAAGATTCCTGACTTGATGTGGGCAGCCTGCAGGGATAAACACTGCCTCCCCAACTCTCTGCGTAAAAGTCCAGGGCTCAACACCTGGGCAAAATGATAAATCATCAGCTAAACTTGAGACCCAAAACTATCAATTTTGTTTTCACAATATAGACTGACCATACTCCTGCTTCAGCTTCTTCTTGTGCTCAACAGTTAGATAAAAAGACTGGTCATGAATTGGGTGAATCACCTGAAAAGGGATCCAACAGCTTTATAACTGCACATAACTTGAAAATGGTGGAAATAGAGATTACCTGTTCAACGGGACAACAGTATGTGTGCCTGAACTCTCTCGAATGCTTTTGAAGATAAGCCTGCAGCTTCGGCACATCGTCCCTGCGAAAAATATCCCAAAGTGCACTTCCTGATCCTTCAGTTCTTCCCTCAATTGCAGTGCTTCCATTGTCATCTTCTCTAGGCGCCTCTCGTGCGGTGTTTTCAGTGAAGTGGGCATTTCTGAATTCCAGAAGTTCTCTTGTATCCTGAGATCTATGTATTTGTTTCAAATTCCTGATCACATTCTTCTGTTCATCAGATAATGCTACTTCCCTTGCATGTGTCAGGATATTCACCGCATCGGCCATGTCACAATGTAGCTTAGTTACAGAGTCCCCTCTTCCAAGCTCTTCTAAAACCCCATAAGCGATATATGTTTTCGGGCCGAGATCTGGTTTTAAAGCACCCTGGGGCAGCTTCACTCCAAGATTCAAGATGCCGGCCCTTGGATCCGTGTATTGCTGGAATGGCAAGGCAGAGATAAACTCATCACAGTGGCGTGGCAGCATGACCTCAAATCTGTCCGAGGGAGGCCAGTCCTTCAGCTTCAACATTTCAGGCCATAAATTATCATACCTTCTTCCTTCGGTGTATCCTTTGAAAAACCAGTAAGTATTGATAGCGACCTGAATATATTGACATAGCTTAGCAATAATGCCAAGTCTTAAAAAAATTGCTTTGCAACATTGAATCGAGAACTAAAAATACAGAATAAAGACATTTCCATTGGGTCTCCCTAGAGGCATAAACAGGTTTGGAACGGGCATAAAAGGGTTTGGGTTGAGAGGGTCAAGTTGCAACATGAAACATATGTTTCATATAAATTAGGTTAATTATTGTCTAAATGGGGTAATATAATTTGGTTAGTATATTGAGTTCATGTGATATCAACTAGTCAAAAATGTCATGATTCGGTCTATGTTATATATTTAAAGTTAAACAGTTTGGCAGGTTGGGTTAGGGCTGAAACCTTCATAAATGGACTGAGATAGGTAAACCTGTTTTTAGATGGGTCGGGTTAGGGTTGAGCAGGATTGAAAACTCAACACAAACCCACCCCATGAACCCGAATTGCCATCCCTAGTCCTCCCAACTTGATCCTAGCAAAACAAAATGTTGCAATATAACAAATCCGAGCCTTCTAAAGATCACTCTTTGAGAATGACCCTTGGAAACTCAACGTGCAGCATGTGCCAAGGAAGATTCCAAAGACATTAGTCCATAATTGAAGAATTGGAAAACATTGTATCAATATTAGAACCAGTATCATTTAGGATCCATTTGACAGCACATATTGAAAACTGACTATTGCACTTACCACATATGATAAGCAGTTAGAAAATTAAGTGTTGTCAAATGGACCCTTATTCAGTATTTTCTGTACTGTTTCTGTTTAAATGCATAACAAAGATATCAACTCAACACACACTCATATATGGTTGTCCCCATCTAGTTCTTGAATGTGAGTGACATTTTTGTATCATACAACCCCATATGATTCTCATCCAATGAAAAGAAATCAAAATGTTGAACATATTCAAGGATATTTAATGGCAAATGATATAATGATACCTCACAATTGACTAAGCAGTCAATAGCTTTCACTTCTTCAGAGCTTCCATGCAGTGCACGCCACACTACCATTGGTTCCCAGCTCAAACCAGCTGTCTCTTCAAGAACATCACTAACTATCACTGGCTCACCATTGATCCAGTGCCTCCTGAAGTTCCAAAGCTCATTGCCCTTCAGCTCCCTTGCAACCGGACAGTACAAGTAATTGTCATTAGACCCAACTCTCGATGATGCTTCCCTTGAAGAATCAGTGCTTCCGTTAGAATTGTAGTCCCCTGAGCTGGTTTTCTCAATTCCAAATATCCTCAATGTCTGTTCAGCTTTAGCTTCTAACTTTGCAATCCAATCATTTTCAAAGATACACTTGAGCTCTAAATTGCAACGACCACATCCGCCCATTTCTTCTGGAGGGCAGCTTATGCTTCCATCATCATTTTCAATCCAATTTCTTGAGGGCTTCACAGACTTCTCCTTAAAACCCTCGATTAATTGAGACTCCGAAAAAGAATTGCCACCGTGGATGTAATCAAAGCCTCGGTTGATGTATTTAAAAATGATTTCATCAGTAACCTTTATATTACCTTCATGAATCTCTTTACAGCAATTCAGACAGAGTTCATAAGAACAATTGGGGCAGCTTCGATGGAGGTTAACAATTGAAGTTCCGCAGTGGTTGCTACACATGCAGGCAACAAAAGAAAATAAGAACTCAAAAGTAAAAGACTATAATTTTAAGAAGAAAGTTTGAGAGGCTTGCCAATAGACACGCTCATCAATGTAACAAAAGGCTGTGGGTATATCAATTGCTGGTAATGTTTTCCCTGCAAGTGAATTTCATCAACATGATAATACTGAAAGAGACCAGTTAATGCCCAAATTTGAGAATTATATACCTTGAATTGCCGCTTCCTTTTTGATTTCATAAGCTTGTTCTTCACATATTTGTTTGAGAAATGGAAGCAGTGAGTTGATCAAATACCCAAGATGATTAAGCTTTTCACGATTAGTGAATTCCCTCTTCGAAGTCTGGAAAAGCTAAAATATTTAGAATATTTGATCAAAATTTTCAGGACAAGAGTCTAACCAAATGAAACTTAACCTTAATCCTCCCACTTAGTTGCAAACATGCATTACAGTTGCAATTTCCACGGCAAAATGGGCACTGCTCACGAATCTCTTCTTCAGACATGTCAGGATACCTATTCAAGCAAGAGCCAACGGGTCAATTAACAAATACTAACAAAAAGAAGAAGAAAATAACAGGATATTTACCACCGACTAATACACTGAATGCAATACACTTGTTTTTTACACTTGATGCAAGGCACGACAACAAGTCTAGAAAGTTTTTTGCATTGATGGCACTTCACACGGCCCTCCTTGTTGTTTCCCTGCTAGAAGCCAGTATTTTAGTGAATTAATTATTCAAGAAATTCATCCCAAAAATAAACATATACAGTCTCCTTACATTATTGTCACCATTTTCATTTTTGAGAGGATGAAATCCATCCATCTTTGCGTTGGCAGTTGATGAACATGAGTTTAAAGGAGATGATGAAGCAAGTGCGGGGAACATCTGGGACTTCTCTTTCTCTTCACAGCATTCAGATTTCCGAGGCTGCACCATGATTTGATATTCATTGAGGGCATCAAATCTCTATCACCTCTAATTGCAATTTCATCTTCAATCTTAGCTCTCTTATTCGAAGCGCTCTGCTGCGCCTTTATAACTCCTTCGTCCTTCAAGCGTCCACTTGTAATTTCTGGTGATGTTTCTACATCACCCTTTTCAACAACTTGTAAAAATCTCTTCCTCCCGGATTTTTTCATGGCTTCATTCGGTGCTGAAAGTTCATTGACCATTGGGCTCCAACAAATTTCCGTCTCTGTTGGACGCCCACAAGCAACTGGGAGACTAGGGACCGGGGGAGATGGGGCCAAATTTGGACGTTTTCTAGATCTGCCTTCATCCAAATTTGCGATTCGCGGACTTCTTTTCCTCTTCACAAGATCCATCCTTCTTCTTTGGTTCACCGCTTCCAGTTTCAGCAAAAACATCAATTCACCGTCCCTTCCGAATTCATTCGTGGGAAATTCATCTTCAACCGTGAGGCTTTCGTTAGCCGCACTCCATCTTCTCTTCCCCATGCCTGTCTCTGACACCACGATGAGACGCTGAAGTCGATCAGCTGAATATATAGATGAGATCAGGTTTCACCTTACGATGGAAAGGAAATACGGATTCGTCCAGCAGAAGACGCTCCCGTTCCGCCTCCAGTCACACGAATCCTCTGCCGTCCAATCGCTGCAAGGAAGGTATTGGCGAGTCGCCGGCAACGTAGAAGGCACGGGACGATGTCAGAAGCTGCGACCCCGGAGCGGAGACGACAGCTCGGGAGAAGAAAAAGGCCGGGAAGGCGTGGATAGTACGAGCAAGCGAGAGGCGTATCCAATATGGACCATGAAACGTGTGATCGAATCGAGTGACTGTTATTATTATGATTTTTGAACAGAAACGTACCCTTACAAAGTTTCCCTCCTCTCTTTTGACTTTCCCATTAATATCCCATTTATACCACTAGTTTCCATCTTATTAATGGATGAATAATTCTATGCATTAAATTTACAAACTGTTTTAATCACCCATGTGTTTACCATGTGTATAAAAATCATAAAATCATAAAATTAATGTGACACGATAGTAAAATCGTAAAACTTGCGTAAACAATGTGGTTCAATTTTGGCTAAGTCGGATTAGATTGTGCGGTGAAGTTTTTTTATTTAATCAATCACCTTAGATATAAGAGATTTTTTCTACACAATTGCAACTTTTTTTTTATGAAACAATGAAGTATAACTATTCATGAAGAGATATTTTTTTGGTCTCATAATTAGAGTTAGAGATGAAATTGTAAAAAATGATTATTTTGTTGTATAAAATGTATAAGAATAATTGGATTTGAAACTTTATTTATTTGTATCAATTACAGATTCTATGTATCTTGAATATAAAACTTAGTTGGTTAGTTTAATGTAACGATCTAAGTTTTTCTCCTTAGATAAATATTGTGTTCTATAGTTTGCTCCATGTGCAACACCGAAAATCAAACCAATATAGATCGTCGTAAGGTAGTCGTAAAATTAACAGGTATAAACAGTGCTAACAAAAATCATGAAACATATATAAATGAATATATATACACACACGCGCGCGCGCGCGCACACACATATATATACATGAACAAAACAAAATAAAAATTGCCTTAAACATCGAACTCAATCAGTATAGTCAAACAACTAATAAAATCTCTTTTTATGCTTAAAATGTATTTTATAAAATGGATATTTTTCTAAGTTTGATGTATTTATGAATAGCACTAATTTTAGAAGAATAGTTAATATACCAATAAATGATTCCCTATAAAAAACTATTTTTCATGATATTTTATAACTTTATTTTAAAGTTGAATTTATCAATTTTGGGATGTGAATTTGAAAAAAAAAAATAATATCATTTTTGGATTTATCATGGTCATGTTAGCTTAAGATGGATTTTTGGAATTTTTCTAAAATAATTGATTTTTAAGCAAATAGTGCATAATACATTTTTAGAAAATACTGTGGCTTTTATAAAATCACTTATATAAGCATAACCTAAAACTTATAAAACTTTTTTCTTGACCAAATATATGTCTTTTAAGTAACATTTTATATTTTAAAATACCATGTTTGAATTACAACCCTATATTTGATATTTTAGAACATAAGTTATATTTTCTCAAAAAAATGTTTTAAATACATTGTACATCAGTATTTTAAAATTAGTCTTTATCAATCAAATCAAATGAAGTGGATTTTAAATTAAAAATAAGTGGGTTCAAATTATTTAATAAGAGCCACTTTACTTTTAATCATAAAAGTTAAGTTACTTTGGTAAAACGATTATTTTTGAAGGAATAATACTTTTCTAAATATTATATTTAAAAAAAATAAATCAATTTTAATTAAAACTCTTGTTGAGTCCACTAGGCTAGATACTCCTAAGAGGGGAGGGGTGAATCAGGGTATGACAGATCAAAACAACTGCACATTTGATCTTGTTTCGTTGTTAGAAAAAACTCTCTTCTCTGTCCTTCCTGTTGCAGAGTATAAACAAATCTTAAAGCATGCACAAGACACAACAATTTTACTTGGTTCACCCTCACTGAATTGTCGATGCACCAAATCCACTAAAAGCGCACCACTGTTTACAATGTTCGGAGCGGACTCACTGTCCCTCCTAGTTTACAACCAATCACAATTTGAAAGCTCACTGCTCTCACAACTGAAGAGAGCTCACTACTTCTTCAGAAGAACCACTCACCGTTTAAAGACTTGTATGCCCTTTCATTATCTTTAATGAATGCACCCTCTACTGTATGTAGATGTTCCGTTGAAGTCCAATTTTCATCCACTGATTAATACCCCTTTACCGCAGGTGTACTGGGAAATCTTCCAGCTTTCACGCAACCCTATAATGACTGACGTGCTTCTCCAAGCCTGGCATGCAAGTGTCACCAAACCACTTGCACGACACTCCCTTCTTTAACTCAAAACTTGGGCGACTCATACCCTTTTATGCCCAAACCAATATTAGTGCGCAATTATCAATTGGTGCGCAACTTCTGAATAACTCTATACTTGCACGTCCAAACCTACTTGCGCAATTGGAGATCGAATTCTCTCTAAGTGTTGAGCTTTGTGACAAGTGAGGAGGGGTAGCCTACTATTTATAGGCATTTTGGCCACCCTGAGCACCGCGCGCAACTTTCCTCTCGACACGTAAGTCGCTCTAGTTACCTTGCGCACCCAAACCATAACTTGGGCGCCCCTCTTTCCTTTGCCATATTTTGATGTTCTGATCTTAGAAAACATATGACGCGCAACTTTCCAAGTCTCTAAGACACTCGCGCACAAGTCTCTTTTCCAAAAACACTTTTCTCCATTCACTGATTTTAAGGTCCAAAAATTTGGCAAACACTGGAAAATGACGCCATCTTGAATCTATTATTTTTGTATTGCCTTCAGTTCATCCATTATTTTTTCATGGTTCTTTGTTAACATAGGTTGTCAACAACATCTCTTAAACTCAACAACATTCCATGAAAACCTCCTTTGTCAACAAACTGAATATCGAGACTTGTTTTGTCAACAAACACAATCACCTCAGAAAATGCTTTAATGATACCTTGAGGGATTTTTGCCCAACAACTCTAATATGATGTTTAAACACATAGAAAAAATTATCAACACTCATTTAACAAGTAATCAATATTAAATAAGATTAAGAACACTTAATGATTAAAATGACATTTTTCTAAAAAATAAATTTTCAACACATTATATATTTTGACTTAAAAGTTAATTTTCTCCTATTTAGAAATTGAATTACAATAAATGGAGTCTAAATGGATCCAACACATCAAATTTTGGTAATTAGGGTCTACTTATATTTTTAGTAAAAAAACAATTGACATGATTAATATTTAATAAAGTGTAATAAGTGTTTAAATGACTAATCTAAGGTGGCGTGAATTTTCCTAAATTAAAAAACCCTTTGGATATTCTAGAAAACATCTATTAGGTTGTAAATTCTTACCTACATATATTACTAACCCTCTTTCACTTAACTCACCTAACTTTAATGTCATTTCATTCTTATTCTTTACTTAACATTCTCTTCCATAGAAAAATCCCCCCTTTTCACTTAAAAAGGGGGATCACTTACACCCTTTCAATACTTTACTCATATTATGAAATTGCCTTGAAAACCTACCCAAATATCCTCTCTTTTAAGTCCTTTACATATCCCAAAGCCCCTGGTCACCGCAAATTAGCCTAAGTCCCTCAGATCTAAGGCCTTCATCAAGAGGAAGTTCAATGTTTCAATATAGGTATCACATATTTCTTAATGTTTCTTTCTTATTCTTTCCTTTCTAAACCAACCATAACCATAGTATAATAACAACCTCAAAATAATTAGTTTGTTGAGATGTTATTGTAATAATGGTATAACCAATATTTATTCTCTTTCATCTACTAAGAAAAATAAGAATTGTCATGAGTGCATGTGCGTGGATTACCGCATCCACGAAGTGACACTTTCAGATTTCATCACCACCTCTCATGGAAGGTCTTAATGATGGTATTGATGAATAAATATGATGTATATAATGTATTTATGATTCTTAAATGACCACTTTCTATCCAATTTCACCCATCATTCATTGAGTAACGGAAACACTAATCGTGCGTTGTGCGGACTACCGCCTCCATGAAGAATAGTTTTTTTGTTTTTCTTCTAGTTTGTCTATATTTATCCAAAAATAATTGACTATTGTTAACCATAAAAAAATAAAAAATAATACCATTATTCTTATGTTATAATGATATTATGTCAAAAGAAACACATCCTTAACCATACTCACTAATCAAGATAAAGTGTGTTCAAGATTGGGTCGGTTTGACCACCTACTTGAATAATGATATGAAATTATATCATAGATGACCATGGAAACTAAATTTCGGGTATAATATGGAATAAATATGTAATTTTTTTTTGTTTCTATAAAGGATACATCAATATTTAACTCATTAATTAAGAAAACACTCTTCGTAGGTTGAAAATCATTGAAAAAATGTTCGTTATCGATTTTATCTTCTAGGACAAAGACTAAAGCACTCGTGAAAGTAAATTTAAACATCATAAATCATTATAATTCATAAATTAAAATAATATTAATGAAATTTGGAATAATAATAAACACCAAAATTTCTCCTATGAAACTCCCATGAATGTTCAAAACTGTAAACACCCGATGTGGGAAAATAAACAAAAACTAACTAATAAACATATAGACAATGATTATAAATGAAAATTATAAATAGTTTTAGTTATGAATATGGTTATGAAATAGTATATTAATATAGTTATTGATAAAACACTATTTTGTTGAATATTTTATTGATAATAAATGATATAATTTCCTCACATTGTGTTAAATATGTTTATTTATAAAATATTTGGGATTTGATCATTCATTTGAAAATTTGGTGAAAATTCCAGTTTTACCCTTAATAGTGCACTGTAGTATTTCGAAGATAAATATTATTATATTTATTATTTGAATTTGAAGTTTTTTAACAGTGTTCCTAACTTAATTTTCTACAACTTTTATTCAGGACACTAGAGCTAAAGAGTGCATTTGAATGGAGTAAATGAGCCATTAATCCAATGGTGGGCTGGACTCGGCAGAATGGACATGAGTTCTGTATTTGGGCCATATCATCTTCATCTGGGCTTGGATTAAGCCCAAATTTTGAGGAAATCTTGGGGACATAATTTTTCACAAATAATCCTTCTGTAAGGCCGGCCAATTCATGCGTTTTGGTGGTCAAATGGGCGGTTCAAGTTGGAATAAAATATTTGGCCGAATTTCCACATTCACACTTGAAACCACTTGTAACCTCTCCTCCCCTCCCCTCTATAAATTGGAGTTTTTCTCATTTGGAGGGGTTGGGACATGAATTTGGAAGTTTAGGGCATAGGATAAGTGTATCCACTCCAATTCTCCAACTATTTCAATAAGGGTAGCTCTTGAAGCAAGGATCTCTTCGATGAAGCCTTCTTCTTCTCCTTCATGTTGTAATGATTTTGTTTGTGTAATAAACTTCTTTGTCCTTATTTTATTTATTCTCTTTTCTTCTGTTTTGTTTAAATTTCTTCTTCTCTTAATCTTCATCTTTGGGCTGGAATTCTTGAGTAGAAGCATTATTGGGTTATACCCATTATAAACATTTGCACATGCAAAACGCTTCTACGATGATTACGCCAACCATGGAAGAGTAGTCTTTTAGTAATCGATCTATATTCTACCATCTTCATTTAATTATTTTGAATCAATGAGATAATATAATTCACATAACATGATCCATGAATTGTGTTTTTAAATTACAAGAAACTAAGTAAGAAATTGAACAATTAACACAAAAACACGCGAGGTCGAGATTTTGGGTAAATTGTGAGAGCGCGATCTTAATCGGTAATACAAGACTATACGAGATAAATTTGTAGAGTTCAAATATAATCCCTAAACAAAATTTATCCTCATTTCTAGAATTTATATGTGCTCTAATTAACCACTGACCATAAGCTATCCTTAAAACAACAATCAAAGCAGGGTGTTGCGATTGCGTGTTCCGAAGCTAGCCTAGGGTTTAAGTAATTTCATCTTTGTGGTTAAGTTAACTCTCGTAGGGTTCGAGGGATAACAAATTATGAGATCATAATTAATTGGATATTGATTTAAATGATAATTATTAATAAGTTAATGAAGAGGTAGAGTTAGATCGATTACGCCTTTTAAAATAGATTTCTAAAAAAACATCTTCTTATTGTGTCATTTTAATCGAAATTCATTTCAAAACTAAAAACAAAAAAAATATACAATCTTCTTCCAGAAAAATTCTTCTAGATTCATAAAATATAAAAAAAACCCAATCCTTTAATTCAGTGCTTTTATTTGATTCTCTTTTATTTTTTATAATACCTTTAATAAGTTGTTAAATTCACTTCCTTTTTTGAGAGATGACCTTGGTCAGCCACTCTACTGCACCTAAGTACCCCAAAATCACATTAATCATTTGAGGGCGCCCACGACAGCGCTCTTTCAAATTGGAACTGTTTCCGGGGAGGCAAGTAATTATTTCAACCAATTAGAGGTATTTATTTTATTTTACATTTTAATTCTCTTCCTCTCTTCTTTCTTCCGTCTTTACCCAATCTGATTTTTTTCCTTCTTCTTTTATTTCCTTATACTTCTTTTTGGACCATCAACTCAAACTTATAATTTTTATTTTACTATGGTCCACATTCCTTCTTTTCATCTTTCATTTATTGATGACACGAACTAATCCCGAATATCTCTTAGATCTTGACCCTAAGATTGAACGCAGCCTTAGGGCACGAATCAGACACTCTCAGTCTACGGGAAGTTTCAATATTCAACCAGTTGGTGAATTCCTCTCTTCTGGAAACATTGGAATTGTAATCAATTCGAATTCAAACATAAAAGAGGAACCAATGGCTAGAAATAATGGAAATGAACTTAATAGAACCATTCGAGAATTGGCTGCACCTGATATTAACTATCAACCAAATTGTATTGCATACCCAAATCTCGAATCGGACTTTGAACTAAAATCTGGGTTAATTCACTTACTTCCAAAGTTTCATGGCCTCTCTGGTGAGGATCCCAATAAACATTTGAAAGAATTTAATGTGGTTTTCTCAACCTTGAAACCAAGAAATGTATCTGAAAACCAAATCAAATTAAGAGCATTCCCATTCTCACTTGATGGAGCTGCGAAAGATTGGATGTATTATTTACAACCCAAAGATGTAACTTGTTGGAACGATTTGAAACGTCTTTTCTTGTAGAGATTTTTTCCAGCATCAAGGACCACTTCCATTCGTAAGGAGATCTCGGGGATCAAACAAGCCCAAGGGGAGTCAATGTATGAGTATTGGGAGAGATTCAAGAAGTTGTGTGTAAGCTGTCCACATCACCAAATCAGTGAGAAACTCCTCATCCAATAATTCTACGAAGGACTCACACCCATGGAGAGGAGCATGGTGGATGTTGCAGCTGGAGGAGCATTGGTGGAAAAGACACCAGCAGCCGCACGTGCATTGATCGACAAGATGGCCCAAAACTCCCAACAATTTGGTGATCGAGGTACACCACATATCAAGGGAGTACATCAGGTAAGTCCTTCTTCTCTTGAGAGTCATTTGATTGATACCGAGTTAGAAGAATTGACAACTATGGTGAGACAAATTGCTTTGGCACAAAAGACATCTCTACCCCCTCCTTCAAGGTCTTTTGGCATTTGCACTGAGACAAGCCACCCAACTGACTGTTGCCCACAACTACAAGAGACAGAGGATTGCGCAACAGTATTCCCAGGGAGACCATTTCAGTAGCAACAACAACCATATCCCCAAAAGAAGTTTGATTCATTTGATTCAACATACAACCAAGGGTGGAATGATCAACCGGACATGAGGTATGGCTCTGGACAACAACAAAGGCCCCCTTTTCAACCAAACTTCCAGCAGCCTCTACCTTACCAACAGGGTTTCCAACAACCCCAAAGGAGATTTGAAGCTCAAACATCAACGAGTCAGCAACAAGGGAATATACAAAACAAGGTAGACTCTAACACTGATGATCTTTTGAAACAAATTGTTCTTAATCAATAGAATGAGCTGAAGAGTCAAAGTTCGGAGCTGAGGGAGTTGAAGACTCAAATGAGCCAGATTGCCACCGCCCTCCATGAACTTGTGAGTAAGAATTCTAGAAATCTACCTTCCCAACCCACTCCAAATACAAAGGGGAATGTTAGTGCCATCACATTGAGAAGTGTGAAGCAAATGAACAATACATCTGTACCTACCATTCCACCGGGATTCACCTCAACTTCGGAGAAGCCGCATTCCAAACCAACTGATGAGAAATCCAAGGAGAAAGATAAAGGTAAGAAAAAGATTGATGATGTTCCTCCTAAACCCCTTCCTTTTCCAAACAGGATTGTTCAAACCAAGAAGATGGCTGAAGAAGCAATGAAAAAGGAGGTTTTGGACACATTCAAGCGTGTGGAGATCAACATTCCTCTACTTGAATCCATTAAGCAAATCCCAAGGTATGCAACATTCTTAAAAGAACTCTGCACCAATCAAAGAGGGCTCAAGGGAAATGAGAGGATCAACCTTGGAAGGAATGTCTCAACACTCATTTCACCAACTCTAACAATGCCAACAAAGTGCAAGGATCCAGGGACATTCACCATCCCATGCACCATAGGGGAGTTGCACTTTTCTGATGCACTTTGTGATTTAGGTGCTTCCATAAATGTGATGCCTCACTCTATATTCTCTTCCGTGCAGGTTGGTGAGTTGAAGCCGACAAGAGTAGTGGTGCAGTTGGCAAATAGAGCTACGACATATCCAGCGGGAGTTCTTGAGGATGTACTTGTTCGGGTAAGAGACATGATCTTTCCAACAGACTTCTATGTGCTTAATATGGAGGATGATCAGGTAAGTTCTCATTCCCCCATTATCTTAGGTAGGCCCTTCCTCAAAACTGAAAAAACTATCATAAATGTCAATGAGGGTACACTTTCCATGGAGTTTGGAGATGAAGTTGTGATATTTAATGTTATGGATTCCATGAAGTACCCCTCAGAGGACCATTCTGCTTTTGTTATCTCCCATTTTGAACCACCAAATAAAAACTCTATAGAATTTTATTGTCCTATGATTAGGGAGATTATGAGTATTAGTTCGAGTTTGATGTCTAATAGCACTTCCACACATGTTGATGATACACAATCCTCTCTTGGATTTGATTTTGATGTGGATTCATATTCTGATTTTGATCATGTTCACTCTGATTATGAAATGGTTGTTGAGTATGCTGATGGATTTGATGCTTTATTCTCTGATTTTGATGATGTCTATTCTGATACTGATGCTCTTTGTGCACATATTTCAGTTCCTTCAATGTCTCCATCCATACTACACCCTCCTTAATTAGAACTCAATCCATTGCCACCAAATCTGAAATACTCATACTTTTTGAGTGGTGAGAGATTACCTGTTATCATTGCTAACAATCTCCCTTTTGAACATGAAGAAAATCTTTTGAATATTTTGAGGGAGAACATCAGGGCGATTGGGTGGACCTTGGCTGGCATATCAGGTATTAGCCCCTCCATTTGCAAGCATAGGATTCTCTTGGAGGATGGGGCTAAACCGGTGAGACAACCACAAAGGAGACTCAATCCCACCCTCCTAGAAGTTGTTAAAAAAGAAGTTGAGAAATTGCTTGAGGCAGGTATAATCTTTTCCATTTCAGATTCTCAGTGGGTAAGTCCTATTCAGGTTGTGCCTAAGAAGAGTGGTGTTACTGTTGTTAAAAATGAGAAAGATGAGTTAGTTCCAATGAGGGTGCAAAACAGTTGGCGTGTGTGTATTGATTATAGGAAACTAAATCAGTCCACTCACAAGGACCATTTCCCCCTCCCATTTATTGATCAAATGCTTGAGAGACTAGCTGGGAAAACACACTATTGTTTCTTGGATGGATTTTCTGGATATTTTCAGGTTCCTATAGCTCCAGAGGATCAGGAGAAGACTACATTCACCTATCTTTTTGGCACATTTGCCTACCAGAGGATGCCATTTGGACTTTTTAATGCCCCAGGTACCTTCCAGAGATGCATGGTGAGTATTTTTTCTGATTTTATTGAGACCTGCATGGAGGTATTTATGGATGATTTTACAGTGTATGGATCCTCATTTGATGAATGTCTAAATAGTTTGGGAAAGGTGTTTAATCGTTGTATTGAGAAGAATATGGTCCTGAACTTTGAAAAGTGTCATTTTATGGTAGAGCATGTAATTGTCTTAGGTCATATAGTCTCACAACATGACATTGAAGTTGATAAATCTAAGGTAGAAATTATTTCATCCCTCCCATATCCTACATGTGTGTGTGATGCTCGATCATTCCTTGGACATGCTGGATTTTATCGACGCTTCATCAGATATTTTAGTAAGATTTCTCTACCCTTATCTCAATTACTTCAAAAAGATATTGACTTCAATTTTGATGATTTATGCAGGGTATCATTTGATGAGCTGAAGAAGTGTCTGACCACTCCACCTATCATACAGCCCCCACGATGGGAGATTCCTTTTGAGCTTATGTGTGACGCCTCCAACTTCGCGGTTGGAGTTGTCTTATCTCAGAGGGTGGAAGGACGTTCACATGTGATTGCTTATGAATCAAGGACATTGGATTCAGCCCAATCAAACTAAACTACCACATAAAAGGAGTTTCTTGCTGTCATATTTGCTTTAGATAAATTCCGTTCATATTTATTGGGCTCTAAAGTAGTTGTTTTTTCTGACCATGCAGCTTTGAGGTACCTCCTAAAGAAGCCAGATGCAAAGCCACGACTTATCCGTTGGATGCTCCTTCTTCAAGAGTTTGACCTTGAGATAAAGGACAAGAAGGGGTCAGAGAATTTGGTGGCAGACCACGTGAGTAGGCTTACTCACACACTAGAGGATGACACCTTGGACCAGGTACCACTTCAGGACACTTTTCCCGATGAGCATCTTTATTCCATCTCAGGTACGCATCCTTGGTATGCTGATTTAGTGAACTACCTTGTTGCCTCTGAAATACCTGCAAATTTAAAGAAACATCAAGTCCAAAAATTAAAAAGTGAGTCAAGGTTTTATGTGTGGGATGATCCTTACCTCTAGCGCATGTGTAGTGACCAAGTCATTAGGAGGTGTGTTCCCGATCATGAGTTTGAGTCTGTTTTGCATTTCTGTCATACACTTTCTTGTGGTGGACACTTTGGACCCCAACTGATAGCTAGGAAGGTTTTGGAATCTGGATTATATTGGCCTAGCTTGTTCCATGATGCCCATGTGTTTTGTAAGTCATGCTCTCGTTGCCAACACACTGGGAATATTTCTAGGAGACATGAGATGCCCCAACAACCCATACTATTCTGTGAGATTTTTTATGTATGGGGCATTGATTTTATGGGTCCTTTTCCTAGTTCATTTGGATTTTTGTACATTTTGGTTATTGTTGATTATGTGAGTAAATGGGTGGAGGCTAAGGCCACTAGGACTGATGATTCTCATGTTGTTGTGGACTTTTTCAAAGCACAGATTTTTTGCAGGTTTGGAGTACCAAAGGCCATCATCAGTGACCAAGGGACACACTTTTGCAATAGGAATTTTTCTTCCCTCCTTCGAAAGTATGGGGTGACACACAAAACATCAACATCATACCACCCCCAAACAAATGGTCAGGCTGAGGTTTCAAATCGTGAGTTAAATTTTTTTTTGGAGAAAACTGTGCAGCCAAATAGGAAGGATTGGAGCAAGCGCTTGGATGATGCATTGTGGGCTTATAGGACAGCATACAAGACACCCATTGGTATGTCCCCATTTAGGATTGTTTTTGGGAAAGCATGTCATCTCCCAGTGGAAGTCGAGCATCGGAAATATTGGGCTATAAAGAAATGCAACATGGATTTGGCCCAAGCTGGAATTCAAAGGAAGTTTCAAATTCAAGAGCTTGAGGAGATTCGACTGTCATCATATGAGAACTCAAGGCTCTACAAGGAAAAATCAAAATCAACTCATGACAAAATGATCCAACAAAGAGATTTTCATGTTGGAGAGAAAGTCCTTCTCTACAGTTCACGACTGAAGCTGATGCCTGGTAAGTTGCGTTCCAGATGGTTAGGTCCTTATATTGCATCTAATGTTTTTCCTTATGGTATAGTGGAGATCACACAAGAGGACACTGGAAGGATCTTTACAGTCAAGGGGAAACGTTTGAAGAGATACATTGAGAGACTTCCTACTGATGCAGTGGATTTTATCACACTGCATGACCCCATCATCACTTGAGCACATCAGGCTGTTCCTAAACCTTTCACTTTTATATTATTTGTCCTATTTAAAAATTCTACATTTCATGTGCATATATCATCTCATGGGTTCACATTGAGGACAATGCAATATTTTAAGTGTGGGGGAGGGAACCTTTTAGTTTAGTAATTTCAATTGTTTTCCTGTTTAAAAAAATTGTGTGTTTTTCAAATTTTGTGTGTTTATTTTTCAATTTTCTTTGTGTTTTTGAAATTTTTGAGCTGAAATTATTCTCATCACAATTTTGAAATCCATATCAATGAGTGAAACAATTTATCCCAATAAACTGAGCTTAAATGAATGCTGAAATGACTTTGTTTCAAGTTCAAATATTTAGTAATTTCATGAAAAGTACACTGAATTTTGAATCCCATGCCACATCTCACTGTCTTTATACTTGAAATCACTTTCCTGTGAGGCTTCTAAGCCATTATTTTCATATTCTTTACATTCACCTCAATTCTTGAGAGAACCAAACCATGCTTGATTTAACCAGAATTTGATTTATTCCTGTCAAAACTTGAGGGTTTGAGGTACTTATGTTTAAATGATTGAGGCATTTGTTTGGTATTAAAGCCCCTATTTCAAAGAATCCTTTTTATAATGGCCTACCTTGAATATTTAATCCTTTTTGCCCTTAGAAGTCATGCACAACCTATTAGTTTAGCCACATTACAAGCCAATTTTCCCTATCCAACCAACTCTTGAAGTGAAATTGCATAATCTAGTTGAGCTTAAGTGTGGGGGAATCTATCTTGTGTTGTGGCACCACATTATGTGATACTTTGGGTGGAAAATTAAATTATTAAGAGATGTGTTTGCTGCTAAATAAAGTCATTATATTGAAAGTTGTGCCTTTTCTGGAGATTTCATGACAAGTGAAGCTGTACCTTTTCTGGAGCTTCTAATTGAGGTGGAAAGTTGTTCCCATCTGGAGCTTTCAAGAAAATCATGTTTGAGAAGATTGAAATTTTTGATGCTGAAATGATGAATGGTGTAAACCTTTCATGACTTTTCATGATGATGGAGCTGAATTGATACTATGGGGATTGAGGAGAAGACCATATTTAAGTGAAAATTAGATTAATGCAATTTTGCTTCAAAAAGAGTCAAGCCCTCCTCATTCAGCCTCAGAATTTTTCACATCTAAATCCTACCAACCGAAAGCCACAGAACAACCCTGAAAAGCCCTCATGATAAACATACGTCCTTGAATCACATCGGGTGGCTATACATGAATTTATCAAGCCTATGGTGACCCTTGTATGAGTTTGTATGAGAAAGACATTGCAAAAAAATGACATTTGTGTGATAAGAGAAAATTCAAGTGAGGTAAGTGTTTTGTGCATGGGAGGATAAATAAAGTGGAAATGTATTGAATGATATAAATGAAGAACTTGAAATAATATTTTTTTATGAGGCATGATATCTTTTGTTTCTTGGTGTGTAATTGTTTGATCTCAAAGATATGTGTTTTAAAATTGGTTTTGATTTGATATTGATGTTTACTTGATATTAGATTTTGCTCAGGAGTGCAGAAGGGTAAGTGTGGGGGAGTTGATAAAACACTATTTTGTTGAATATTTTATTGATAATAAATGATATAATTTCCTCAAATTGTGTTAAATATGTTTATTTATAAAATATTTGGGATTTGATCATTCATTTGAAAATTTGGTGAAAATTCCAATTTTACCCTTAATAGTGCACTGTAGTATTTCAAAGATAAATATTATTATATTTATTATTTGAATTTTAAATTTTGTAACATTGTTCCTAACTTAATTTTATACAACTTTTTTTCAGGACACTAGAGCTAAAGAGTGCATTTGTATGGAGTAAATGGGCCATTAATCCAATGGTGGGCTGGACTCGGCAGAATGGACATGAGTTCTGTATTTGGGTCATATATTCTTCATCCGGGATTGGATTAAGCCCAAATTTTGAGGAAAGTTCGGGGACATGATTTGGCACAAATAATACTTCTGGAAGGTCGGCCAATTAATGCGTTTTTGTGGTAAAATGTGCGGTGAAAGTTGGAATAAAATATTTGGCCTAATTTCCACATTCGCACTTGAAACCACTTGTAACCTATACTCCCATCCCCTATATAAATTGGAGTTTTTCTCATTTGGAGGGGTTGGGACGTGCATTGGGAAGTTTAGGGCAGAGGATAAGTGGATCCACTCCAATTCTCCAACCATTTCAATAAGGGTATCTATTGAAGCAAGGATCCCTTCGACGAAGCCTTCTTCTTCTTCTTCATGTTGTAATGATTTTGTTTGTGTAATAAACTTCTTTGTCCTTCTTTTATTTATTCTCTTTTATTCTGTTTTGTTTAAATTTATTCTTCTCTTAATCTTCCTATTTGGTCTGGAATTCTTGAGTAGAAGAGTTATTGGGTTATACCCATTATAAACCTTTGCACATGAAAAACGCTTCTACGATGATTACGCCACCAATGAAAGAGTAGTCTTTTAGTAATCGATATATCTTCTACCCTCTTCATTTAATTATTTTGAATAAATGATATACTATAATTCACATAATATGATCCATGAATTGTGTTTTTAAATTACAAGAAACTAAGCAAGCAATTGAACAATTAACACAAAAACACGCGAGGTCGGGATTTTGGGTAAATTGTGAGAGCGTGATCTTAGTCGGTAATACAAGACCATACGGGATAAATTTGTAGAGTTAAAATATAATTCCTAAACACAATTCATCCTCATTTACAGAATGGATATGTGATCTAATTAACCACTGACCATAAGCTATCCTTAGAACAACAATCAAAGCAGGGTGCTGCGATTGCGTGTTCCGAAGCTAGCCTAGGGTTTAAGTAATTTCATCTTTGTGGTTAAGTTAACTCTCGTAGGGTTCGAGGGATAAAAAATTAGAGGATCATAATTAAGTGGATATTGATTTAAATTATAATGATTAATAAGTTAATGAAGAGGTATAGTTAGATCAATTACACCTTTTAAAATAGATTTCTAAAAAAACATCTTCTTGTTGTGTCATTTTAATCGAAATTCATTTCAAAACTAAAAACAAAAAAAAATATACAATCTTCTCCCAGAAAACTTCTTATAGATTCATAAACTATAAAAAAACCCCAATCCTTTAATGTAGTTCTTTTATTTGATTCTCTTTTATTTTTTAGAATACCTTTAATAAGTTGTTAAATTCACTTCCTTTTTTGAGAGACGACCTTGGTCAGCCACTCTGCTGCACCTAAGTACCCCAAAATCACATTAATCATTTGAGGGCACCCACGACAGCGCTCTTTCAGTTATTTTTGTTATATATGAGGTTATAGTGCATTTGACTAAGCGGTGAAACACGATAAGGGTTTCTTTGTCTCAAATTTGAATCCCTTGAGACATGTTTAAGTTATACACCATGTTTCCTTTTCAATGGTGTAAATATTTCCCTAGTGTCGTTTTTTATCAAGATTATCTTATATTTCATGATATTAAATTTTCTTTTTAAAGTCACACCTCTCCTGGGGTTTTTATTCAAATGTTACAAAGGTTGTAAGGGGTTTTCGTGACACAAATCCATTCCTTGGGTCATAATCACACTTCTTTAACTATAATCTTTCAAGATTGATATATTATAACCTATAAAGATGTTAGTATTTCTACTTTATTTTTTGGGTAAATCACGATCCACACTAAAGTCTTTTTCCTTAATTATTATATTGTTTCATTAAAATGCATTTTTGATAAGAATAATTCCCATTTCTTTTAATGGATTTTTCTTCCATGCCCATCGCTATTGGAAAATAATCTTATACCAATGGTTTGGAACCATTAATATAGGTCACAAAACTATTGGTATAGGACATACCAATGGTTTGGGTGGCTGTTGGCTTGTCTGGAGTTAGTATAAACCTATACCAACAGTTTTGGGAAACCGTTGGTATAGGTATTTCAAAAAAATCGGCTAGTTTTGATCCTCAGACCTCCGATTTATATCTCAACGAACTAACCACTAAGCTACAATGTTTTTTTGAAACATAATATGATAAATATGTATATTTATATTTATAATTAAATTAATTTTTGATGTATTTAATGTTATTTGATAAAATAATTTTTTAAAAATCAAAATACCTATACCAACGGTTTTCCAAACTATTGGTATAGGTATTTTGAATTTTGGGACCTATACGAATAGTTTTGGAAAAACCATTGGTATAGGGTCATTAAATAGAGGATATACCAACAGTTTTAGCCAAACTGTTGGTATAGTCAGCACTTGTACCAATGGTTTTGGAAAAACCGTTGGTATAAGGTCATTTTATTGAAGCTATACCAACGGTTTTTCCAAAACCATTTGTATAGGGTTATTTTATGGTACCTATACCTATGGTTTGTCCAAAACTATTGGTATAAGTACAGTTTCTATTAGTTCATGTTTTTACTTCCCACCAATATTCTCTTTTTGGAAAATCAATTTGTTTTTATCTCAAAGTGATCTATTTAATCCCCTTAATCCCTTTTAACGAAAAGGTTTCATTACCCTTTTAATGATGTGGTTTTTCGACAAGGTTATTTCAAAATATTAAAAAGGTTTTTCTATCCTTTGAAAATAATTTTTTTTATCATCCACTCCATATTTTCTTTTGATAACTTTATGTCTTTCTCAAGTTTTCATTATTAAAGATTAGTTTAAAAGTAAATGTTTCCAAAGTATTTTCACTTATCTTTTTTTGAAACCTTTATGTATTTCAAGGAACTTTATTTGGAATAATTTATATTTAGGTTTTCAAAATTATTTTATTTCCCTTCACAAAAATGTTTTTGAAAGTAATTTGTTCTTAAATGTTTTAAAAGGTTTTGTGGAAACTTTTGTATTTTTAAATCTATATACCCTCCAAGGTTTATCTTTCATGAAGTGATGTTTTTATTGCCCAATATATATGTGTGTGTGTGTGTATTATTATGATATTAATTCTTTTGTAAAATGAGATTTTGATTTCTTATGATTTCTTAAGTATATGTTATGTGATGTTTTTTGGAAGGTTTAAGAAAACCATTCTTTTTCCATGGGTAATTTATGATATTATTGATTTTAAATGGCACACGTATGTGTGGGTGGTGAAAAATGGAGTCCTATATCACCCTTAAATTCATTGGTTTAAGATTATATTTCATGAGATGGTTAGGTGTGGACATAATGAGTTTGTTCACATAGGCGTGGGCATGACGGGTTTGCTCACATTTTTAGGCATGAACATAATGTGTTTGTTTACATAGACATGGACATAATGGGCTTGCTCAAACATGTTTTCATATGCTTATGGTTATGAAAAATTTTCAAGTTGTTTATAAAGTTATACCACACTTCAAAATTGTTCATCAAGTTATGCTAAATTTTCAAGATGCATTTCATTTCCATGAAATGCAAGGTTTTCAAGATTATGTCATATTTTTAAAGTATTCCACACTTTTATGTCATGTTCACATGTTATATGACTATAGAGTTGTGTTTTGAGTCAGTTCATATCATTTATGATTCCTTAATGATATTTTTATGATCTTATATTACTCTAAAATGTTTTATGATTAGCATTTAAGTACTTTGATCTTTTATTATGGTATTTATGTCTTCCTCACATTTTCCTTCATGTTATGTTATGCTTTACCATTACTAAGTGTCTGAGCTCGCCCATTTCTTATGTTTCAAATCCCAAGGTTAATAAGATGATTATATCATGTAAGATATCTAGAAAAGGGTCTATAAGAGCATGATTATAGAGAAATGTTTACAAGTTTGGTAAAATAAAAAGTTTATGTAGCTAATTTCCAAGACACTAAACCTTTTGATCCTTGTTTTGTGAAAATATTATTAGATGTATTATTTAAAACATGATATTGTTGTATTATTTAAGTCATGATTAGATTGGGTTGATTTATTTGGTATTAGAGGTATTTTTTGTTATTTTGGATATTAGTTTAGTTATTTTGGAGATAAGTTTGGTTATTTTTGGTGATTAGTTAATTAAATTCAGTGTTTGGATTAGAGAACCTTAGTGAAAACCCTATAGATTATTCTAAGTATATGATGTTATCCTAAAATATTGTAAAGTCTTGAGTAGATAGTTTTACCTATAAATAAATCCCTTCCAGGATACTATAAGTGGATGCGATAGTGGTACAGATGTGGCTAGGTGTAATCACCCCAAAAATGGTTGGTTTAGCATTGAATCGATCATCACCCTGATGCATGAAAAGTGGGCCTAACAATGAAAAATTGGTTTGACATTCTTGTGTAATATGATTTGGTTGTTCATGTACTCATTACGAACCACTATGAAGGATTTATTTCCTAGTTAGTTTGAGTAATTAACTTGAGAAACATAAGATAACCCAACTTAAAGTAACCTAGGTCAAACTAAGATTGATATAAGTCAAACTAAAAGAACTATATTCCAATGTAATATTGTAAATGAAAAATTCTTTTTAAGGTTGAGTTCCTATTATGATTATGATAATTCCACTATATTGTTAATGTTTTATCACTCATGTCAACCCTTTCTTGTTTCAGTGATGGATGAAACCAGAAGGAACTGATTTAACCTTGGGTGTGAAGGACAATGTGATGATTACCTCAAAAATCAACCCATAAGAATGGGAGATAGATTGAAAATTTTGGTTATTATTCTAAACCAACTATCATAAAACATGATTAATAATGTAACCATAGCTGAGATCTATAGTACACTAAAGAATATAAGGATGGAGGCTCATGAAAATTCAGGCAATGAAGATGGAGAAATAAAGGATATTAAACCACTTATATGTCAAAAATGTGGGAATAATCATTAAGGGAATTGCCTTAATGTTACTAGAAGATGATTTAATTTTGGTAAAGGAGGACATAAAGCATCAAACCATCAAGGTAAAATGAATAGTTCGGTTAACATGAGGAAAAAAGATATGACTCATCCAAGGGTACCACTAACAGTTCAATATCTTATGTGCGGAGAAATCGATCATTAACCAAGTTAATGCCCTAATACAAGGATTTTTTAGGATGGTATTAATCTACAACCTCCTAGACCCAGGGTGCAAGGAATAACTTATGAATTAACTCTCAATGAAGAGGATAGTGGGAATTAGGTTTCACTTACCATATAGCCTAAATTAGTGGATGTATTCTAGTTTTATCAACCCTATTGTATCTAGGATTCTTTATAAGAACATCAAGTCACCACCATTAGTGTTTTTTATTTTAAGTATTATATTTAGTGGTATGATTATTATGTTTTTGGAAATAAAATTCATGCAAAACATAATATCCACCACTAAAAAAAATTGATTCAATTTTTGAAATAGAATGGTTATCTTCACTTGGACTCCAAATTAATTTCTAGAATAGTAAAAAAACATTCTGAATCAACTATTACCATCTATTAGT